>JAVJGI010000040.1:114827096-114850306 GCA_035590275.1 Ibycter americanus
CTTTTCTTTTCTTTTCTTTTCTTTTCTTTTCTTTTCTTTTCTTTTCTTTTCTTTTCTTTTCTTTTCTTTTCTTTTTTGCTTTGCTTTGCTTTTCTCTTTTCTCTTCTCTTCTTTTTCTTTTTCTTTTCTTTTTTTTTTATTTTATTATTTCTTCAAGGTGGAAACTATCTCCAAATCCACTTCTGCCCACAGGCTGTGGGGATAATACTCATTTTTCTAACCACTTCAAAAGCTCCCTGATAACAAGCTGCAGCCCACGCGTGCCCTCGCGCGCTGCCTCTCACCAGCGGGGAGAGAAGCAGCAGCCGGCCGTGAAATGCAAACCCAGTGCATCCCAAGGGCAGAGGGTCCTTCATGGGGGGCAAAGCCAGGATCCTGACCCTCCTGGGAACCCCCATCCTCATCGCTGCCCCAGAGCGTGCCCGGGCTGAGCCCCAGCCTCCCCCACCTGCTCACAGCCCAGTTGCTTCGGGTGCCCCTTGAAATGTGAATTATCACTTCTGTTTAATAAAATAAATCCAGCCCTGTCTCCTGGGGAGGGAAGCGAGGAAGCTGGAGGGTGATGGCAGTTCCTCCCAACCTCTACAAATTGATGGGTTTTCCTTATTAATACCCAATCTTGCAAAATATGTTCTTAAGGAGAAACACCTGGGGCTTCCCTCCATGGGCTCCAAGGACCACCCTGCTCTTGGTGCAAGTCATGGTGGGACTGCAGCGCCGAGCAAGGTGGGGTCATGGTGGGACCACAGCACTGAGCATGGTGGGGTCATGGTGGTACCACAGCACCGAGCATGGTGGGGTCATGGTGGTACCACAGCGCCAAATGTGATGGGGTCATGGTGGGACCGCAGCACTGAGCGCTGTGGGGAATGGCCCTCAGGCTGCTCCTGGGCTCCTCCATGCTGGGAAACCTGGATTGACTCCTGATGTGGTCATCTCTGGTGAGAGACGTGTCAAGTGAGAACCCACCAGCGACCATCCTGGCTTCGTTGGCTTCTGCAGGAAACTCTTGGAGAACGTACGCTCCGAGACCACAGACCAGACACAAAAATCCACATTCTTTGCCATAAATTGCTGTTTGTTTTTCCCTTGCTGTTTGCGAGAGCGGCAGTTAAAATGGGTAGGTGATTACTGTATGATCCCCTGGGCGTTTCAGAACAGGCAGATGTATTTAAATCCAAAAAGGAAAGCGAATTTCCTCATGCTCCAGGGAAAAACTGAGGTCTGGGAGATTTTTAGACCTTCTCTCCCTCTGCGGGGCTGGATGTGAAGTGACTTTGGCCCCACGCAGATGGGGCTGTCACCAGGGTCACACCAAGGTGCTGGTGTGACCATCGTGTGACTGCTGCATGAGTCGGCGATGGTGCAACCCCGGCACATGCGGGGTTTTCCCTTTGGGTTCCTTTGTGCTGAAATGTCTCTGCTTGGCTGTTACCTCCAAGGGCTGCACGTCCCTCGCCCCATCAAGCACCCCTGGACCCGGCGGGCGCCTGGGCTGTGGTGGCAGAGGGTTACCAACGGCTCGGCTGGTGCGCCCATGGGTGCTGCAAACTGCTCCAAGGAGCTGCTCATGGTCCCACGGGGCTGCTGGCATTGCACCCCCTCCCTGGCAGTCTGGGGGTCCTGTGGGAGCAGGGAGGAGCACAGGCAGCCCGTCCTGACCCTCTTGTCCTGCCAACACCTCTGTCCCCAAAGCCCCTCCAGGCTCTGGTATCCGGGCAGGTGCTGGGGTTTGTGCCCAAGGGCACCACTGAGTTGCCTCAGACACTTGGTCTCCTCTTAAATTTGCTTTTTTCATTTCTCTGTGGTTTTTTCCCCTCATCCCAGGGCTGTGGTCACCCAGACCCGCTGCAGAGTCCCTCCCCTGCTCCTGCAGGCACTGCTTGACAGCTCCACCAGACCACCAGCTCCGCCGCACCGGCTCCAACCGCTCCCCAGCTCCGGCACCGCCAGCAGCTCAGCACCAGAGCCCTGGATCACCGCAGAGGCACGCACAGCTCCCAGGCTCGCATCCCTGGGATGCACAGGGAAAACAAGGCAGCCATGATAGGAAAGATCCCGTGGCCGGTCCCTGCTCCGGGGTCAGGAGGCATGGCTCCGCCGGCGGTGGGGTTACAACGCCAGCATTGTGCCGCTTGCCACACACGTGTGCCCGCGCGGCTCCGCATAGCCGGGCGCTGCGCACCGGCTGTCGGCATTCCCAGAGCATCCTGGCGCCGGCGAGGAAGGGCCGGGGTGAAGTTCGGACACAACCGTGAGTTGTTCCTGGGTCACAACAGTTTTTATGGAGCTGATCACATGCCTCCTTTCCCATGGCTTCGGGCAGAACCGGCGTGGGACTGGGTGCCAGGGTTAACGGCGGAGCAAGGATGTGCCGTGGTGGCCTCACGGCTCAGGCGAGCGAGTCCTGCCCCAGCCAGGCTCAGCTGGGCACTGCCATCAGCCCAGGGTGCTGGCGAGGGTCACAAGCAGCCCCTCTATTTTGGGGTGGCTGGGTGAGACGCTGATGGTTGGGTTGGCTAAAATGCTGCGTGCTGAAATGATGCAGCGCAGCCGTGCCAGGCTGTGCGCCGTGAAGGGCATGGCTTATCTGCACTCAGGCATCTCCCCAAGTGAATGGATGTTTTAGTCCCCATCACCCACGCCTCAGATTCCCATCTCTCAAGTGATGGGAATCCCCATCCTGCCTCCCTGCCTTGCACATAGTGATGCTGTTTGGGAAGCACTGAGCGCTGCCACTGCTTTCCCTATGGAGCAGACCCATGGGTGCTAAAGCCCATTATTCTTGCATTTCCCCGGAGTCCGGGTGCTGATGCTCGGGCTGCACGGGGTGGGTGCACACGTGTCTGTGCATGGCACTGCCAGCCCTGCTGCCTGCACCTTCGGGATCTGAATTTGGCCACCCCATTCCCAGCAGTGAGAGCTGTCGGCGTGGGGCGAGACAGGAGGTTGCACCGAGCCGCGGTTTCGGCTGAGCCGTGGAGGGAGCGGCTGAAGCGTGAAGCCCCCCTGCCACGGCAGCACGCGGTGCCGGCTGCACGTACAGCCACCTGCTCACTGCAGCCACCGGCACGTCTTTCTTAGAAACAGCTCTTTGCTGGGGGTAAAACCGGTGGGTTTGCTAAAACCAGAATTGCCTGGGTGGGTCTGCGGCTCGCACGGGGTGCAGGCGGTGGGGTGCAGGCGGCGAGGGTGCAAGCGCTGGTTGTTGTACCTGCGCTTTGGTTGGGAGCGTGAGCTGCAGCTCCAGGCTGGGGCTGTGCTTGCAGGGGAGCATTAAGGTTCGGTGGATTTTTAGGTTTACCCCTCACTCGCAGCAATGCCCACAAAATGAACCCAGAGCTTCGGGGCGGTGAGAGCAAGGTGGAAGATTTGGGATCACCCCAGGGTCTCTAATTATTTTTTTTTTCTAACAATATAATTATTGGCAGGAAATATTCATCCTCTGCAACATGCCTCTAGCTGTCACAGAACAATCCCTGGACACCCAGGGAACAAACCCACCCGAAAGCTGACCCCACGCTGCAGCTGCGTGGGAGAACTGTGCACCAGGATCTGAGCAAGGGGGATCATCTCACAGGTGGATTAATTCTACGAGAGCCATTAACCAGTTATTTTCCAAACGTGCCCACTCCCGAGCCATGGTTTGCAAACCCAAACAGAACAGCATCTTTAATCCCAGAAGCTCCCTCGAGCAGTTTCTATTCCCCTGTGCTTTCTGCGGGGTAGGTGTCTCGCCACATCCTGGCTCCATTTTGCAGCCCCTGTGGTGACACCGCTAATGAAAAGGACCCAATTTTGTAAATGGATGTAAAAGGGCAAGAATTTAACGTGGATTTGGTCCTCAAATCGCTTTGGCACTTTGGGGAAGAATTTTGCATCACCACGAGTATCGGCCAATGCTAACATCGGGGATGTCCGTGACTTCCACCTAGATGCAAATAAATGTGTGTAATTAAGTACATCACCTGGGCTGGTCATTAAATCTCCCTGATGAGTGCTGCCAGCACCACATAAGTACCATGCCTGGATAAGGCATGAAATGCCCAGCAGGTCATAGCCCTGTAAGGCCTCTTACATCTGGCTGCAGGAGCAACTGGGAGCATTTCAATTTAAAGCCCCACCTGAGGCAGGGAGGGGGGAGGGGAGAAAAAAAAAAAGATTTAAAGGGGCAGGAGGAAAAATTTTATGGTAAAGGTTGATTCTGCGGATCACAAGAGGATGATGACCAGGATGAGAAGCCATGGGTGTGCCAAAGGGGCTCAGGACCACGTCTGTGGGGTGGTACAGCCATGATTTAGGGAAAAAGGGGTGGTGGGAGGGTGATGGAGAAGAAAAGACCCATCCAGAGCCTCCTCTAATTAGTGCTGCTGAAGGATGTTTGGCCAGTGTGTAACTCAGGGCAGCTGAACCAGAGCTCCCACCTGGCACTACTGATGTGAGGAGTGGGAAGATACCTTAAAAGCACCTTCCCCTTCTCTTCCTCTTCATCCTGACTTTTCTCCCCACCAACCCCAGCAGGACCTAAGCCAGGTGAGGGCTGAGTTTCTCCTCCTTTTTCTGCAGAGAAGGAGTCATGAAATCTAAAAATAGCTTGAGAAACCTGAATATTGCCCGAGAGGCTTGTAAGGTTGAAGCAGGCAGGGGTGGCACGTGGGATGCTGCCGGGCTGAGCTGCCCCGCTCCCCTCGGGACCACGGCAGGGGCCAGGGGACCACATCCCCCCGCTGGAGGGGAGCGATGCCACCTCTCTGGTAGAAGCAACCTCACTGCCTGTAGCCTCACATCCCGTGTTGGGGCTGTGGTTGCGGTGGGTGTTTGGCAAGCGAGACAAGGCAATGCTGTTCGGTGCCACAGACCCCGCTCTGTGCAGCAGCGGGTATTTTCCAGGCTGGGTTGCTTTTCCCTTTCCTTTTGTGCCAGCGTTTGCACAACCTCTGCCCCTTTCACTGCTCTAAAACCACTTTTTTCCCCCCTCTTTGCTTAAAAGCAGCAAACAAGCAGTTTGCAGCTGCAGTAAACACGAGCAGCTCTTTTGCCCCAGTCTCTAATAATGCTGCAGGAATCTGCAACATCTCAGCTGATAACATCCCCTGGATGAAAAACGCAACTGAGGATGACAGCAGCAAGGTGTGATGAACGCCCACTTCGCCAAATGCCTTGAAATGGTACTCGTGTGCCCCAATGCCTGGTGTTTTCTGCCTTGGGTCCCATTTGCTGGTGGATTTTGGTCACTTTGGCTTAGTTTGTATTTGTTTTATTTCATCAGAGAGCTCCCTTTGCTTTTTCTTACAAGGAGAAAATAATAAAAGGACAAATATCATCTCATGTTTCAATTCTACATTTCTTCCCATTTAGGGAAAATTCGTTTCCCAGGGTGATAATAGCAATTTTCTATGAGAAAACCCATCAGCCCCAGGCGAGGCAGCGTCTGATGGCAGCTCCCATTCCAGGCGTGAGCACCCGTTGGGCGCTGGTGTTTCCGCAGTCTGGCAGCAATTGCATCTTTGGGTGCTCCTAGAAATTTGCTGTGCCTGTATTTCTGGATTGACTTTATTACTTTTTTTTTAATTTTTTTTTTTTAATCTGCTATTATTTTAGCAAAGCAGGAGGTCAACCATACCCGTTGCCTTCCTCCTACTTGCCAGCCCTCTCCACCTTCCCCGGTCCCCCCTCCGCAGCCGGTGCTGTTTATTCTGCTCCATGTGCTTCATATTTTTGCTTAATACTAATTCACATAAAATCCTTGTGAAGAAGAACCACCCATCTACACATATGGAAACAGTCTCGGCACGCAGTCCCCGTAGCCGGCTGGGAGTCGGGAAGCTGCGTACAGCTCAAAATTGGGATACAGACAAGTGGTGAATGTGGGAGAAAAGGCAGTTAAACGGAGAAATCCACGGCATGTAAACGGGTTATTACTTTCTTCACCCAATTAGGGCTCTATGGGCTCTCTTCTTCGTTTCTTCTAAGGCAACAATATAATTAATTAAAGAGAAATGTCTCCTCTGCTCCTGTCTGTCACTCAGCCACAAGTCCGAGCGAGCCTTCCATGAACCACCAACTACAAACCATAAAATTATTAGTTAAAAAACCAAACAAACAAAAATACAGAGGGGGGGGGAAAGAAAGAAATCCACACCAACCCCAGCACCCCGAAGCCGCAGCGATATCGCCGGCCCGTTGACGCCATGGATCAGGTGACGCCGCTCTCCCACCCAGCGGATGCTGAGCTGGCGGCTCTGCCGTGCCGACCACAGAACCACCAGCCAGCCGGAGGCTACCTGCCCCACCGGCGGGGTTTTCCTCTTCCTCCCCCCTTGCTGTCACTTCTCCCATCCCTCCTCTTCCTCCTCCTGCCAGCCAGCAACTCCACCAGGGGAGCTGGGATACGGGATGAGGGGGATGGCATCCAACAGCATCTTTGACTCCTTCGCCACCTACTCCTCCGCTTTCCTGCGCGGTGAGTACAGACTGAGCTTTTTCGTTCCTCGGCAGCAGGAAACATCATTGGGTTTTGCGTTTTTGTTTTTTTGTTTGTTTTTTTTTTTTCTGCAAAGCAGCAAACCAGCAGCAGGCTGGGATGCAGCTTTGCTGGCACCTCGCTTCTCACCGCTGCCCGCCAGGGTTTGCTGCCAGCCCTGCGATGCTCCGGGCTGCCACAGTGTTTGCCCAGCTCTGGTGGCACATTTGTTCCCAGGGATTTTTTCCCTTTTCCCGTGCAATGGCAGCGCTGGGAAGGGTTGGGGTTGAGCGGTGCTGGGATTAATTGATGTGTTTGTCCCAGGCATTGGGCGGGTGCAGCTGGAGGTGCTGCGTGGGGGGAGCAAAAATCTGCAGAAATGTAAATTGCTTCTAAAGAGAAACCGGTCTGCAAGGGGAGAAGAGCTGGGGGAGAATAAGGCTGCTTTAAAGTTTACCATTTTATATGTTTACTTATATATAATACTCTAAATATGAGAACACCGTGACTTTATATAGTGCTTGGCTAAACATATAACTCCGTTGGGTGATGAATTTGTTCAACCTGCTCTTCCTGGCCTCTCTGCACACCCTGGGACACGATGCTTCCATCCCACCCGGCTGCCTTGGGGTGGACAAACTGCCCCTCAAAGGCGATCATGTCTCCCCAAATTTCTCCTCCGCTCGCTCCCGGCTCCCAGCAGGGTCTCGTGTCCCCAGAATTAAACCCACCTTCATTTCACAACTGCTGTCCTCTCGTCGGAATTCCTCTGCAGCCGGGCTGCTGGGGGTGAGCCGGGTGGGCTGGAGCTGCTGGGACCGTGGATCCCAGGCGTGTGCTGAGACCTTTTCGGGAAGGAGCTGGGTGCTTGCTAAGGTGTCGGGCAGAGCTCTGTAAACCCCTGCCTTTTCCCTTCCTGGTGCAGTTCAGGAGCAAAAGCTTGAGCTGATCATGGCCGTGAGGAGCCAGGTCCTGCGCGATGGCTCGGCACGTGGCGCTGAACGCGAGCAGATCGGGGAAGGGAATCCAAAGCCCCTACCCAAGGGACAAAATGCGGCGGGTCACCCCGAAACACATCACTGCAGACCAGGGTTTGGCCGGTTTTTGAGAATACGGAAGGTTATGTGTCCTTTTGAGGCAGATCGGTTGTGTCAACCTGCATCACGGCACCACCATGGCTTTGAGTCGTCTCCCGAGCGGAGGGTGTGGGAGAGGCAGCAGAAAGGGATGGGGATGGAATGGGATAGGGGGGTAAATCCAGACTGGCTTACCCCAGCCCCATCACGGATACACCCAGGGCAAAGGGGCAGAATAGCCACGTTCATCTTAATGCCCTCTGCTCGGAGAGGGTGGCATTATAAATGTGTCCTTTGTACTCCGTGCAGCTAATTAAAGGCAGTCCCATGCCAAAGAAATAAGAGAAGTTTATAAAAAACATTTGCATGGTTCTTTTTAATCTATACTTCTCCCTCCACAAGCCAGATGAAGAAATGCTGGGCTTTAACTGGGCTTGCTCATTTAAAAATAAAAAGAGAGCGAGCAACAGAAATATCATGTCTTGTATGCAATTTCCATACAAATAGGAACTCATAAAAGCAATAAACATCTTTGTTTCAGACATAATTTTTTATTAAATGGGGGAGAATTAAATGATTGCACCAAGGATGGAATATGGCCAAATGGTGAAACATTTGTTTAGTGTTAGGACAAGAAATCCTTGTTTTCTTTAAGGAGCTCAGTGTGTCTTCTCCTGCCTGGCTAGATTTGGGTGAGCGCTGCAAAATATTCACAAATGTTCATTGAAATTCCTCATGGCTTTGGGGGCTTCAACCGCATTTATAGTTTTTGTTTGCTTTTCTGGGCACATCCATGAAAATGGGTGTTTGTTTGCACAAATATTTAAGGAATGAAACGAAAAATCCCGAAGGTATTCACTAGTTAGTCTGGAAATGTCTTTTTGTTTTGTTTTTTTTTTTTTTAAATGGAAAAGGGATTTTTCAGCTTTCCAATGGGGCGGGTGAAGGAACCCCACGTGGGAGAGTGGCACCAATCCCCGCTCGCCCGCGCCGGATTCATGTCAGAGTAAAATGTCTGGCAGGGACTGAAATAAATTTGTCTCCAGTCAATGGGTTTGGGGATATAAACCCCAGTTTTGGTGGCCAGCGCTGGCTTGGCCCGGGGGCTGCCTTTACGTCTCCTCGCTTCTCCTGGAGCCCAGCCAGAAGGCGTAGGATAAACTGGGCTGAGCTCTAGGATAAACTGGGCTGAACTAAGGGAGACTCTCGGCTGCCGCTCCCACTGGCCAAACCTCACATCCCCAGTGCCCAGCACAGCATGTGGGACTGGCCCGAGCCATAGCCACGCTCCTCCATGAGGCTGCCGAATGCTTTCTATCCCCTTTTGCAAGGAAAAAAATAACTGCGTCTTTTTCTGCTCCATCCAAGCACCCTGTGGCTTGGCTCCTGGGTCTGGCCATGCCCTCCTGGGACCTCCGGAGCCGCCATCCTGGTGGCAGCTGGTTGCCTCTAAATCATCAAACCACAAATGTCACATCCGTGAGTCAGTTCTTCGTTACCGATGGCTATCAGGACGGGAAGGCGTCAGCCACGGGGCTGGTTTCTCAACAGCCACTGCTGTGTCTTCAGTGGAAATCCACAGGGACGGCTGTGGGTTGTGATGCTCCGTGGGGACGACCGTGGGGTGTGATGCTCCATGGGGATGGCCATGGGGTGCGATGCTCCAGGGGTTGTGATGCTCCACAGGGACAGACATGGAGTGTGATGCTCCATGGGGACAGACATGGGGTGCGATGCTCCATGGGGTGTGATGCTCCATGGGAACAGATGTGGGCAATGCTCCATGGGGTGTGATGCTCCATGGGGAGAGCCGTGGGGTGTGATGCTCTGTGGGGCCACTGAGGCAGGAACAAGGTGCTGGCAGCTCGGATGCTCTCAGGTTTTTCGGCTGGGGGTTGGGAGTTATTTTGCCTCGGGGTGAGCCCTGCAAAGACTGGCTAGTGGCACCGGCTGGCTCCTCTGCTCAGGGCGTCCATGCTGGGCTTGTTCGCCTCTTCCAAGCTCAGGTTGCTGACGTTCAATGTTTTTTCCTTGGTTTTCATAAATCTAAAGGCACGCAGGAACTGTTCGTAAACTCGCCGTCCATCTATGCTCCCCAGTGAAAACGAAACGCCGCTGTATCACTGGTTTTGCCTCTTTCGCCGTCATGTTGGTGTCCTCATGAGCAGCTGCCTTCACCCCCCGCCTTCCCCAAGCAGCTTCATGCCCTTGCACGGGAGGTGAAGGGCACCGAGCCTCGGCCCTGGCATCCAAGGAGGGAATTTTACCGTTTGTTTTGCAGTTGTGCGGGTGTAGGCAGGCTCTCAGCCCTGTCTGGCCGGGATGCAGCGCTCAGTGCTGATCTGGAGGAGCTGGGACTGAGCCTGGGGTTTAGCCCCCGCTTTGCAGCTTCTCCTGGGCTCTCCGGGTCCTCGCTTCCAGGTGATGGTGGCAAATTTCCTCCTGTCTTTGCACCTTCTTCTCTGCTTTGCTAAAGGGAGCAGGCAGTCCGTGTGGGTGTGGGGAGCCTGGGGGGGGTCCCCCACGGCCTCGTTAGCCTAATGAACTGGCATTCTGCCTGAAGCAGGGAGCGTGAAGGCTCGGAGGGTCCCTGCGCAGCTGCTTTGCCCCCAGGGAAGGCAGTGGGGTCTGCGCCGGGCAGCCTTGCCGGGGGGGGTCTGAAATCCTCCTGAGAAACTGACCCATCCATAGGGGAAGAAAGGAGCTGTCATCCCATGGGGAAACCCCCCCATCCCCGAAATGTGGCAGCTTGGATGGACAAACTGACTTGTCCTGGCCCTGGAGCTGCCCCAGCAGATGCTGGAGAAAGATCAGGATGAAACCCTGCGGTGCTGGTGGCCTTTGGCTGCTGGAAGCGGGTGATGCTGACTGCCCTGGTGCGGTGAGCGGCTGTCACTTCTTCTCTGGAAGGTCACTGCATCCGCGCCTTTCCCCCGTTGGCCACAAGCACGCATTAGTCAGAGTGTCGCAGTTCCTGTGCCGGGGGCTGTGCTCTGGGGCTGCCACCGCGCCGGGGCTGGCACATCCTGGGGCGCGGGGAAGCCGGCACCTGCCTCTCCTCTTGCACCCCCAAGTCACCAGCGGCTTCCCTCGCCGGCGGGGTGGAGGTGATGGCTTTGGCTCACCCCAAAGCAGAGCTTTATTTTTCCACCCTTCCCATAACTGGCCACCGCAGGATTCCCACTCGGCAAACTTCATTTTAATGGATTTCTGTGTTTCTTCCTAACCACAGCAAGCTGAGGCTGGGTGAGCAGGCACCGGGTAACACCATGAGCGTACAATGGCATCACCGAGCTTTGCCATCGTGTTTCCTTAAAGGCAAGTGTTTTGCCTCATCCTCTACCACCCGAGGTGATTTTTTTTTTGTGGTTTTTTGTGGGTTTTTTTGTAACATATGGATAGCTAAGCTCCCCACCAGCATGATGACAGCGCATTGCACCACGGGTCTGCTGTGGTCGGGTGCTGAGGTGGGAGACACGAGCGCACGGACCACGCCTGCCCGTGGCCAGATAGGTCGCCTATGTCCGCAGGGAGAAGCAAGGCAGAGCCTGCGTGCTGGGGGGAGGAGAGATGAGCATTGCACTCCCTATGGATATCTGCATGTCCATGAGCATTGCGATACCCACAGATGTTTGCAAACCTGTGAGCATTGCAATACCTGCAGATATTTGCACGCTTATGAGCACTGCCGTCCCCATGGATGGTTTACCCACTCATCAGCATTGCACTCCCAATGGATGTTTGCACACCTGTGAGCATTGCAATGCCTGCAGGTGTTTGCACGTCCACAAGCATTGCAATGCCTGCAGGTGTTTGCACACCCATGAGCATTGCACACCCAGGAGCTCCCCTATAGCCACGGCTCAGCCGGAGCCTGCTTTCACCCAGCAGCCCCTGTCCCTTCACCCCCCTACCCTTGTGCAAACCCCCCGCCTGCCCCCCCAGCTCCCTGGGGGTGGAGGCCATGGGGAGCCCCAGTGCCGCCCCAGCCCCACGCACTTGCCCACGTGCCGGGGTCCTGGTGCACAGCAGCACATGGCCACAAAATCTGGTTTCCCTCCATTCATCCTCCCCTCCCGGGGAAGGCTTGTGCGCTCGGAGCTCGTCGGCTCCTGATTGACTGTCAGTGGCTTTGCCTTTTCCAAGGAAACCCTGCTGACTGGGGGCATGTCTTTTTTTTTTTTTTTTTTTTTAAGTATTTGTGTGTGTGTGTGTGTGTGTGTGTGTGAACGAGTATAAATCCATTGTCTCTCATCACCTTGTTATGATCTAATAGGGGTAGAGAGACAGTGGCATTCCCCTTTGCTGAGCACTTTAATTCATGATGATTTCTTAGACTTGATCTCCTCCGATATGTCGTCAGTGTTTGCGGTCCACTGTTTTGGCCGTGTACGGTTTGGGAAACAAACAATGAGCTGTATGTTTGCAGGCTCTGATCCACACATGGTCGGCATTAGGAGCAAGAATGTGACTTCCCATCCGAAGCGATGAGCCCGAGCCATGGGCCGTGCTGTAAATACTCCCTGAGCAAGGCTGAGCGGTGGAGGGGAGAACATTGAACCATCTGCCAGGAGGGCTCCAGCGGCCCTGGGGTGCTGGGCGGGGGGCTTGGGGCTCAGCCCTGCGGATGCGCATCTCCCCTCCCTCCTGCTGCAGGGTGCGTTTGCACCCGATTTTTCTCGTGGGTATGCCCAGGGTGTGAAGAAAATGCTGCTGCGGGGGTGGTGGTCGCTGGCTGTGCAAGTGGTGCAGGGTGCCGGGGGCTGAGCTCTCCCCCAGGGCTTCCCATCGCACCTTCATTTTCCTCGGCTCTGGTGCTCTATCCCTGACGTGCCGGGGACTGAGCCGGTGCAACGGCTGGGGCTGAACCTGTGCTCCCAGCCCTTTCATCCCGGAGATCCTGGCAGCCTTTAGCTTCAATTCTTGGCCAAAAAAAACATCACCCTTGCCCTGGCACAATGAGTGATCCACAGTGAGCAGCCGTGGGGTCTCTGTGGACCCGCCGGTGACCGTGGGCAAGGCAAGAGCCCATGCCACTGGCTGGCTTCTGCTGACCCCGCTCCAAAACCGCGGCTGAGTGTCCTGCTGAAGAGGGATTTGTGATGCACGGCTGCAGGGGAAGCTGCAGGGAGCGGGAGGCTGAAGGAAGAGCTGCTTTTTGGGGTGGGGATGTGCCTGTGTTGTGAGGGTCTTGGAGTCTTCCCTTTGCTTCTCTTTGCCGCCCTGACCTTGCCGGGGCAACTGCTGCGCCGGTGGCAAATGTGATTTCCCAGCTGGTAGGGACGGCAAAGCCCTTTGCAGAAGCATCCCTGGGGGGCAGCTCCCTCCTGGGCACCCCAGCAGAGAAGGGTGCATGGGAAAGGGGGGAACGGAGAGCACCCACCTCCCACGCAGGGCACTGGCATCTCGCCTTGGCTGCTTGCAAGAGGGCAGGATGTGGCCCCAGCACGCTGGGTGCTGTAGGGACCATCGTGATGCTGCGACTCACTGACAGCATAAAGCAACACCCAGGCTGGCCCCGACAGCGGTCTGTGGGGTGCCAGGCACAGCCTTCGACCGCAGCATTACCCTCATCCTCCTCCTTGGCTCTTGTCTTTCCAAAACTGCTTTATTATTTTTTTAATTTTATTTTATTTTTTTTCAAGAAAGCGGGACAGCCGACGCGTCTGCAATCTGGGGGTATTTTCCATAACATAAACATATCAAAAAGAAAAAGAAAAGGGAAAATAAAAAGAAACAATGATTTTCCATTCCCACTGGAAGCAGCGAGCGCGTTTGGAACATGAGGAACGTATTACTCAAGCTATTGTAAAATAAAATATAAAAACAACCAAAATAGGAGGAGAAGGGAGAGATTAAAAAAAAAAAAAAAAAAAGCCCTCAGTTGGGAAGGGAGACACTGAAAAATGTGTGTTTTTTTCAACAATCTCTGTAGTGTAGGAGAGCCCCATAGAGATCTGACCTTGGATCCTGGATGGAGGGATGAGAGGCTCCTGGGTTTGTATTTGCACTTGGGGAGATGCAGGGACAGCTGGGAAGGGACCTCCTGCCACCCTGGATGCTCCATCACCCCAGTGAGGAGCATCCCTGAGGTGCAACCAGTTCCCCAGCCATGATTCGGGGCCTGTGGGTGCCCCAAATCATCTCCAGCACCGGCCACGCTCCCCCCAGCCCACCCAGGACCCCGACCGCCCTCACTGGGGCTCCACCAGTGCCTTTGGCATCGTGGTGGGGGTTGACCTTGTAGCCACAAGCTGTTGGTGCAGGGAAGCTCCACAGGGATCCTGGCTGCAAGGATGCACCTTCCAAGGGTCTTTTCTCCTGGTAATGATTGGATTTTAGGCTCTGGGGTTTCTTTTTTTTTTTTTTTTTTTTTTTTTTCCCCCAGTCACTCTGTGTGTGTGTGTGTTTATGGCAGCTATATTGGGATGTGATTTCACAAGGCGGCATGGTTTTTGTTAAAATAGCTTCTAAAAACAATCAAAACAAAATAGTAGGAATGATGTTAGCGGCACAACCCTGGACCAAAGTCTGCCCTGGCTTCTCACACCCTCCGCGCCTCCTGGGTCCCGGCCAGGGCTCAGTCTGGCATGGGGACAGGCAGACAGATAGACAAAGGGTGCTGCAACCCCTCCGCGTGCCGATGGAGAGCCCGCCAGTGCCTGCGATTGCAGGACAGGGTGAGCTGGTCGTTAAAAGCTAGTTATTGCGTTAACGAACCTTGGTCAAGGCTTTGCAAGAGGTTTCCCACCTGGCTCCGGGTGCGGCACCAGCATCCCAGGATGGAGCCGCCGGCATAGGGTCCACGTGTCCCTGAGATGGGTGTTGGTGAAATAGCGCTTCTCTCGCAGCTGGAGGGGAGGTTTCTTGGAGGAAAAACCTCGGCGAGCGACTGGAGCGGTGGCTTTCTGATCTCTGGAGCAAGCACGTGGGTTATTCCCAGGAGCGGCACGTTTCCTAACCAGCAGCGCAGCCCGCGCACGCCTCCCGTCCAGCCGCTGCTGCTAGCGGGGCTGTTACAGGAATATCCCCAGCTGTAGCTCAATTCCTCTCCCAACGAGAAGCCAAAAAGCCCGGGAGGAAGCTACAAATTACAAATACAAAAATCTCCTACGAAAATTGCCTATTTCCATGCCTGGTTGTATTGCTTACAAAATATTTAAAGGAATATTGCTCCCCGCATCCCACGCTCGGTGACGGTGGGTGAAAGTGAGGGGCAAGAAGATGCTCGAGCTGGGAGCGGGGCCGTGCATCGATGAGGTGCACGGAAAAGCCAGGGTGGCTGTTCCTTCACAGCCTGGCAGACATTAAATGCCAGACACGGGCTGCACCGTTTCCCTTTAAACTGGAAGCATATGCACGGAGATAATTTAAGGACAGAGCACAGTGCCGTGATTTCAGTGACTCGAAGCGGGGAATAAACTGCTTTAGTGGGGATTTGCAAAAGGTCGTGCCATTTTCCCTCATTAGGAGAGAGAACGCACCAGCCAGAGAATGTAAAGACTAAATCAGATGTGCTGCTCCAAAATCAAGCCCTTGTTCTGCAGCTCCTTTGCACCGCGCTGCATTTTACTGGCCACTTTTGTGCCCAATTACCTTGAACCCTGTAATTAAACACCTTTTTTTATTAGCCCTGGGTTGGTTTGGAAAAAATCTCACCGAATGAATGAGCCTACCATTTTTTTTTTTTTCCATAAAGCTCAGCAAAACTGCTAGGCTGGGAGGAGCAGCCCCAGCCCTGAGCCCCCAGGCGGGGCGGTGGGACACCCACCCATGTCTCAGACCCATTCCCGTGGGGCTGGGATCCCGTGCACGTGCTTTAACCCTCCCCACCCCTGCAGCTAACAGGGATCTCTGAGTGGCAAAGCTTTTCAGACCCAAATTTCCTCTGTATTAGCATCGTGCGTTTGCTTTTGCACTTGGAGCCGGGCACAGAGCTTCCATTGCTTCGTTAGCTCTGCTTGCACCAAGCGTGGCAGCCCTGCGGTCACGAGCAAGCCCGAGGGCTGCTGGAATCCATCACCGCTCGCCTTCTCTTGTCCATTTGGGGCCTTTTGGTCTGTTGCAGGAAGGGCTGAGCCTGGGTGGGGGTGACGGAGCTGTGGCGTGGTGGAGCGGGTGCTGGTGGGACCTCGGTGGGCATCAGGGTGCTGCTGGGAGCCGGAGCTGGGCAGTTGGGTCCTGAGTCCTCCATCCTGCAACTGTCCCCATCACCTTCCTCCATCAGATGGAGGTCGGTGGGATAATAGATGCAAATGAGAGAGCTCCTGATCAGGCTGTGCTTTGGTTAACTCTTTCGAGCCCAAACTGTGCTAGCCAGCACCACCACCACTCTTCTCCTGTCCTTTGCAGGGTCTTGTTCCTGCTGTGGCACTGCAGTTCATCTTCCTTTACTGTGAGACAGCAGTATAGGATATTATTTAAACATAAGATATTAGTAACATATAAAAATCCTGGCCATGTTTATTAGAAGGGGGTTAGGTGTTTATGGGAAGACTGCAAATGTCCCTCATGGGCAGCAACCTTGTAGAGCACTCGGCTTCCAGCAGTGTCCTCATCTGCTCGCTCTCCTGCGGGAGCTTTTGCCAGTGATGATCCCAGGTCTGGGAGCAGCTCTGGCCTTCCTGGCGTTTTTCTCTCCTCTCCATCCAGCCTCCAGGGCTTGTTTTGCCCAGCTAGCCCATGCCAGAGGGCCTGTTAGCCTTGGTAGGGATGTCAGCCCTGAGAAATGTGGCTCTACATGCTGTGGTTGGATCTGGCCAGGTGGAAGGCAAATGGGGTTGGTTAACGGTTATGAAAGGAGCCCACAAAAAAAGTTGAATCTGTGATGGTGGGAGGGATTGGGACCCACAAAGTCAGAGCTTTGGGTCTGTGGTGGGACAAGCAGGTCACCTGTGATGCCGGCTGCCAGCACCTCCATCCTGGCTTTCCTCGGGCTAACATCATGTCTTGGGGGGCTGGTTGAAATCAGGGGCTCCTCGCTGCTGGAGGTGGGATGCACATGCGGTGCTGGGACCATGTTGCGTGGCAGGGCCTGGTGCGGGGATTTGCCATGGCTGGGGGGTGGGAGATGGGGGACCCAAAGCATTTGCCGCAGCACGTCCGGGGTCCTTGGGGAAGGCAGAGGCAGAGCTGCGGCTTGAACCCAGATGTCTCGCTTGCCACAGCAGTGCCTTCTCCTGGAGCCCACCCTTCCTGCCAGCAAGGGTCTGCTGCTCGGTTGGAGGAGAAAACATAAAAACATCCATAAAACCACCAGTTTTGGAGGGTCAGGCAGGCACGGAGCAGCTCAGAGCCCAGGAGGTGGCTGAGGTTGTATTTTGCAGATAAGATCCCCTCTCTCCCCACAGAGCTGGCTGCTCCTGCAAGGCTGGAAGCTGCTACCATTTCGTCTGGGCAAGTTCTCCATTTCTCTCGTCCCCAGCCCCAACCTGCTGGTGAACCACTCCAGCTTCCTGGGCTGCTGGCTGGGCTGGGGCGAGGAGCCTGCTGGTGGTGTCAGCCAGCTGACCCAGGCAGACAGGCACCTCCTGCACGCATATGAACTTTTATAAGAAACTTCTGCAAAAAAAAAAAAAGACAAAAAATGAGCACATGCTGATGAGCGCAGGGCTGGGGGTTTGAGGGAGGCAAGCAGGCACAGTTCCCGTTCCAAGCTGCTGGAGATGGATGAGGAGCAGTGACTTAACAGCAGTCCCTAAATAACGTTGCGTTTGATTTGTCTGAGTTCATAGCCAGAAACCAGAAAAGTACCTTCTGTGTCGTTTTTGCCCTGTGACTAATTCCTTCGAGTCGAGGATTTGTTCTGTGCCTAAAGGGATGCGTAAATGCTGGGTGAATTTGCAGGCTGAACCCTCTTGGGGGCTTGTTTTCTGGAGCGACTCTACAACCACCAGACTTATTGGTGGGGGATGGCAGGCAAACTCACATCGATGAGAGTCTTTATGAAAGAAAATGTTTTCACTGGAGAAAATAATCTGAGGAGGGAGCAGAAGGAACGAAACCCAGAGCCCGTTTGGTCAAAGCAGCCCAACGGCAGCCCTGCTGCAAAATAGCATCACCCAGAGTTATTCATAGACGTGAAAGTATTGAATAATTGCAAAAAACACATGAACCTGGAAAAAAACGTGCAGGCCTGCAGGACAATTTGCAATTTTTAGGGTGCGACCCTGGCACTGGCATTGCAAAAGGGCTGCCAGCCAGCCCAGACCTCACCTGTATCTTCTGCCTCAAGCTATAAGGCAGTTGAGCTGTGGGCACTGGGGACTCCATGGGCAAGCTGATGGAGGAGCAACCCAAATGAGGTGGACCCGGGGTGATGACTGAGTGCGGAGATGCAGGATCTGGCCTCGGGGCTGAGCAGGCAGCTGCCGACCGTGTGCTCACGCTCCACGCTCCAGAAATGGGCTGGAGAAATGGCACCATCAGCCCCCTGTTTGCATTTCTCCAGCTGTATGCGATGCCCCTTGGTGCAGACCCCGTAGCTCCATCAGGCTCCCTTGCTCCAGTCGGTCCCATTCTTCCCATCCCTGACCTCTCCCTTTAATTATCAGTTTGGGGGGCTTTTCCAAACCGCTCTTTTGCTGGAGAACAACTAGCAGCCACCCTGTGCTGGCACTGCTCTGCAAAGCTCATCTGCCTGCAGACAGGTGGGGAAAACCCTCGCGCGGATGAAAGCTGCTGGATTAGGCACGTTTATAAACCATGCATTTATAAAGCACCTCCTGTGATCTGCCTCCCTCCCAACCCACCGGCTTTGCCTCTGTCGGGGCTCAACCCATCCCAGGCAAAAGAAATGGGGTAACCCCCTTGGAGGGAAGATGGGGAGAGCATCGGGGCTGAGGCAGGTGGGGAGGAGATGCCCTGGTGTCACCACCAGCCACCACGGGCATGCCAGCGGTTCTCCCAGCAAGGCATCACAGGCTGAGGTTTGGGGGGAAAATCTCCACCTCCAGCAAGAGGGCATTCCAGGGAGGGCTTTGGAAATTCAGCAAAACTGCCGTCAGGCATCTCCGTTGCCCTGTGGCCAGCCAGCGTGAGGCAGCACGACACCGTCATCCTCTCCGGAGCAAGATGCAAACGATGCACGAGGCCACTGCGGAAAGCACATCTGTGGTCTGCCTGGTTAAAGGGGTGTCAGTGGGTCTCGGATCAGTGGGGTGCCCTCAGGGTGACCAGGCTGGGTTCTCTTTGCCATGCTGATGGCCCACAGGGAAGTTAAACAGCTACGGTGTGTTCGCACTTGCCTGTAAAGCTGCTTTTTGCTGAGACGTGGCCCTAAGATGCTCTATCAGACCTGAACCAAAAAGGAAACCGGTTCCCTGTCTGATGCCAGTGGCCGTCGCAGGCAGCTGCCAGCCCCCTCCTGCCCTCCGGGGGGGCAGCACCTGTTTCTGTCCCCACATCCAAGAGGTATTTGCTGACACTGCAGCCCTGAAGCGGCTACACCTTCGGCCGAAGTTTGCTCGCAGCTGGATGCCCTTCGCAGGGAGGCAGCTGGGCGTGCGGGAACGTGAGCGGTTCCCAAGATTTGCTTTCTCTCCTCACGTTTGACTTCCCCAAAGGGATCCGTCGGCAGCCGGAGCCCCGCGCAGCCTCACTTCACCCCATCAGGGCTCGAGCATGTACCCTGGCTGCTGTTGCAGTGTGTGGGTGCAAGACCCTTCCCCAGAGTCCCTGCAGGCTCCCTGCTGTCCTGCAGACCTCAGAAGCACTGAGCACCTGTTTGATACCCACCATCACCCCAACACCTTGGGTCAGGCTGTAGGGAACAGCGTTGAAAAATGCTCTTTGGGAAACACCACTGAGTGTTCAGCCACTTCACGGGGACAGGAGGTCAGTTTTCCCACCCCACCGGGGATGGGGACAAGTGATGGGGCAGTTTAGCGAACGCACAGCTATTTTCCAAGGCAAGAAACGGCTCTCTGCAGCCTTTTCGTGTTGCAAGAGTGCTTTGCTCAGCACGTGCAGGAGGATTTCCCTGAGCCCTGGCCCTCTGCGCTCTGCTCGGAAGCCCTTCCGTGACAGCAACTCCTCCGAGTGTCTTTCCTTGCAATTAGAATTTATATCATGTTTTCCTGCGTCCACCCCGTTGTACTTTTCTTGTCGTCATGTGCCTTTCGGTTCCTCTTTCCACCATCCAGACGTTTCCCCTTTTTCTTTCCTTTGGAATTTTTTTTATTTCTCCCCCTGTCGTGTTTTGGGTTTTGAAAGGCTCGGCACCGCCCTGGGCTCCGGCGGGATGGCTGCGATGGCCGGGCCCCGGCACTTGGTCCCTTCCCTCCTGGTTTTGGCTGTGCTGGGCTCTGGGGGCTCGGGGGAAGGTGTGTCCAGGGGTCCCAGGAGCCCCACAAAACGCTCACCATGACTTCAACCATCTGCTTTCCAACGTGGGGAACAGACATGCTGGAAATGTCTCGATGCAAGAAGAGTCCTCATTGCCCGTAGGGTCTGGCAGGAGGCATCGTGCCCCCTCAAAACCCCTCTGAAACCCTCGAAGAGAGAAACACTCCCATGAACTTGAATAGCTCTGAACAAAGCCCAATGTTTCCAGTCGTGCTATCCACCTTTGGGCATTTTTGGAGGAGATGGGATGTCCTTAGGTGCTCCATAACCTTTGCATGAATAGTTCCTTTTCTCTGCATAAGCACATTCTTAAAGGAGCATTGGGCTTTCATTCTCCACTTACTCCAACCGTCGTACTTCTCTGTTCACTTGTTTAAATCAAGCATAAAGCTCTAACTGTTCTTTGAATATTTATGACTAGTTTTTATCTCATGCCATGCATACAAAACATACTTGATTTCTTTCCTAAAAGTTTTTTCAAGTGCAAAGTTTTAAAAACATGTGGCTTTTATTGCAGGCAGGAATGAATAACAGCATTCCACCAGTAACCACATTAAATGGAACAGTAATATTCATATGCGTAAGGGCAAAAGCTGCCTTGTTTCCTATTTGCAGTTGAACTCTGAAATTAATTAAGAACTAAAAGGATCTGACAGTCATTAGGATCTTTTAAAGAGGAGTGGAAGTGGCAGATGGGACCCACGCTCCAAAAAGCTCGTCCATGCTATCAATAGCACAGAGGATGTGAGCCCTGAACATGCTCCTCATTGTCGGGCCGGTGTGGGGAGAGGAGAATCGTAGTCCCGAACAATGAAGAATGGCACTTTCGTGACCTCAGAACCGCAGGATTCACGTCAATCGCACTCGTGCTCCTAAGTCACTTTGCAGCTTATGAAAATGCCGTCTCATCCCATCGGCGCTGCCCACGCTGGAGTATTTGCTCTACACCCGGAGCGCAGAGTGCCAGCCAAAGGCTGGTGCCGGGGGACTGTGGGTCCCGGCTTTCCGGGAGCACTGTTGGAGGGAGGATAAATCCCCCGAGAGCAGCAGCATCGCTCCTGGTTCACCCCAGCATGTGCGCTTGGGGCTCACCGCTCAGGTCCCCGAGTGGCCAAGGATGCAGGTGCGGGTGCAACGCATGTGGAGTGTCCCCCTGGGGATGCTGATGGAAATTAGGGCTGGTAATAAAGTACACTGGTATAAAATGGGGAGAACTGAAAGGACAGGCAAGCCCCAAAGCTGTAAGAAGAGTCAACGGCCACTTCTCCTGTGGTGGCCTTTTCTAGTCATTCAAATGATGCTGAATGAAACCCAGCCCCAGGCAACCAGGTGGAAATCTAACACTGATTTTCCCCAGTGACAGCATTTCATGCCAGGATCTGAAACTCTTGCTAAAGTCTTGCTTCTCCTCCTCCTCTTGCTGCCTCAAGCAAGGATCCTGGATGCTGGGGCTGCGTAGGCAGACAGCAAGGTGGAACTGGGCAGCCACAGCTCCCATGGGGTTAATGGGTGTCCTGGCTCAGGATTTGATGTCACGCTGCAGCCCTGGCCTTGGAAGCGGGTGCTGGGAAGGCTTTCCCCACTTCGGGCATCGCCCAACCCCGGGGCCCAGCGACCGCTGAGCAGAGCCCGGTGCAGCTCTGCTGGAGTCGTCAACAGGCCGCTCTCGCAGCTGGTGGCTCGCCCAAGCCCAGGCTTCCCCCTGATTTATGTCTGGGGCAGCCGCTGCCTTTTCTCCCCCCCGTTTCCCCTTATTTCTTCCCCTGAGCCCCGCAGGTTCCTCCCGCAGGAACCTCTGCCTGCAGCGCCCGTAATTGCCCCAGGGGAGCCCGTTTTAGCGGTGACACTCAGGGGTTAAAAATTGTCACCGTGGTGCACCCCATTGGACCCAGCATCTGTTGTTTGATTTATGAATGAATAGCACGCTCCCTCCCTGCATGCTGCTCTCACATCCCCTTCCCTTCGCTACAAAACAGATCCAGACACCCGCATGGCCCTACTGAGCGCTGTGCTCCTGAGAGGTCTGAGGCAGAGTTTGCGATGAATTTTTAATAGAAAGCTTCCTATAAGCCTCTGCGCTCACTTCCTCGCCGTCGAAACGAGCGGCTCTGCTGCTAAAGAGCAGCTCAAATGAATTAAAAACTCCAGAGGAGCCTGTAAGGGAAGTAGTCCCAGTGAGGAATGATTTAAAGAGCCGCTGACCTCCCCGCAATGCGAACAGTAGCTTTTAAGTATTTGCAAAGAGGCCCATGCAAATCCTGGGTCTTATACTCTTATTAACCTCCTCTGGAGCGCGGGGAGGGTAGCGGAGGAATAATCCCCATGTGTCCATGTCTCCTGGTTTGCGGAGGAGCAGAGCGGTGTGAGGTTTTCCCCCTGCCTGAGTCTCTGACTCCGGCTCTGCTGGAAAGGATGATCCAAATGAAAGTTAATTCCCGTGAGGGCACGGCGGGGTGGGTGTCCGTGGCTCTGGGATGCCTTTGCTCACCTCCACACCTCCTGGCAGAAGCAGCTACTGGGTTGCTTGGCTGAGCTCTGCACCTCTGGGGGTCACCACTCAGTTTGGGGCTGGGGGGAGCCTGGTTTGCCGCTGCTCGGTGTGGTTGGGGTCTTGTTTTATATCGCCGCCAGTTGGCAACTGGCTTTGCACTGACGTGATGGAGAAGCGCAGGGCCGTGCAGCGGGTTACGGGGGTAAGTCTGCATCCCGCATCCTGAAGACAAGAAGCAGCCGGGGTGGGAGGCCAGAGGGTGCTGGGGAGGGCGGCTTTTGGATGGAGCGGGATGCGGTACCCTGCACACCTGGGACTGCGTGGGTACTTAGGGATGCAGGCGCATCCTCGGCCAGGGTACTATGTTGCTTTGAGGACCCCGAGGTGATGTAATGAGGTGCCCTATCCAACAGGTTGCTCCCAGTATAAAAAAGGGATTAGAGGGATCTGTGGATGGCAGGGCTGTGAGCGGACACGGAACGGACAAAGCCACGGAAGCAGGAGAAGGAGGGAATTTAAACCTAGAAGCAACCATCATACTGTGGGGAGTCAGCTGTGCTGCTGGGACCGAGCCTGAAACCACCCCATGGGCGCTTGCAGGATGGGGCGGGCAGCCAGCACGGTCCCCCCACCCTGTACCACCCCGGGGCTGCATCTCCGGTGGGATGTGTGTGTGTGTGTGAATGGGTGACACCCCTGGGGCTGCTCAGGGGGTGCAGCTGGGGCAAGGGTGGTGGGTTCAGTGGCTGGAGATGCTCGGGCTCGCCCTGGCCGGGGGGGTAGCAGAGCCCGGGGAGGGGGCAGCGCTCGGAGGGGCAGCAGTGCCCGGGCCGGG
>JAVJGI010000040.1:114853567-114886168 GCA_035590275.1 Ibycter americanus
CCCCCCTGCAGAACCCCCTCGCTCCCTTTAACCCCTTTTTAAACTCATTTTCCCCGTCCCCCTCCGATTTTCCAGCCTTCCTCGGGGGCTCGGCTTGCTTTTGGTTTTGCTTTGGTTTTTTGGGGGGGAGGTTTCAGGCGGGGGGAAGGGGGGGAAACCAACCATAGGGCAGGTTAGTTCTGCCTGCAGTTAATTTTAGCCTAAAATCCTTTGGTCCTGCCTTAGGTCGTAGCCCTCGGAGACGTGCCCGATGGGACCGTGGTCACGGTGATGGCAGGGAACGACGAAAATTACTCGGCAGAGCTCCGCAACGCCTCCGCCGTGATGAAAAACCAAGTAGCAAGATTTAACGACCTGAGATTTGTTGGGAGAAGCGGCAGGGGTAGGTACCGGCCAGGAAATGGTTGCTTTTTTATTATTATTATTATTATTATTATTATTTGCCTTTTTGGAAAAGCAAACGAAAAAAAAATTGAGTTTTGGTTTGTTTTATTTTAACGGCGTATTTCTGGCGGGCTGATGGTTTCGTTGCTGCGGGATGGGCTTGTGTAGGGAGGAACCGCGCAGGCGGGATGCGGGAGGGATGCGGGAGCGGTGGTTCATCCGCCGCCGTGGTGCAGGGGAAAAAAAAAAAAAAAACCCTCAAAAAAACCGTATTAATAAAACCTCGGCGGGGGCTGGCAGGCAGCCCCAACTCAAATGCTGCCGAATTTCTCTCCTCAGTGAGATAAAAGGAGGCGGCGTGTGCTCGGTGTGTCCCCTCCGCAGGTGAATGTGCTCAGGGGCAATAACCCACCTGGCAGCTCGGTGGGTTTTGGTTTTTTGTGTTTTTTTTAAAATTGATTTTCACTATTTTTAAAGTAAAATAATAGTCCGCTGCTTGGCACGGTGGGCATGCCGTGGGCAGGATGCGGAGAGGCTCGGTCAGTTGGGAGATGCGGGCGCAGGGCAGAGCTGTGGGGGCTTTTGGGGGAAATTTCACTCCTTTTCTCCATGCTAATTCCATGGAAAAGCGGGACAGAAATATAACTTTTTGGCTGTAGAGGTTGGCTCTAACACTGAGCTTTGAACGGATCACGCTGCTGGGTTTTTCAAAACAAACCGTCCAGGGAATCGGGCTGTGCCATCCTGGGAAAGGGAAATAAATCCTGAAAATGCTGAACACCAGCGGGTGTTGGGGCAGAGCCCTTCCCTCCCGCCTGGTCCCTTGCAGCTGTGTGGTACCTGAATTTCAAAGAGTATAAATAGAATTTCAGCATTTCATCACCCATAACCGCTGCAGATCGAAGCACTTAATTGTTCATTTAAACAAAAATAAGAATACTGTATTTCAATGGCCATATGGCAGCGTTTTCTCAACGGTTTCGAACGTATACGCACAATGTCAGATATATTTTGACTTCTCTGCATTAATTAAAAGCAGTGATGTTAGGAATTATTTGCATGTAATAACTGTTTACTTGTTCCTCTTTATGAAACTTGAATAGTTTACATTCTTTCATACATTTCCTTTTTCCTGTTGGCTCCTTCTCCATGTTGCAGTTTCTTTAAAACTCTGCACTTAACTGGTTGCAGGTTGATGGATGGAAAAATGTTTTTCTTTTATGAATTAAGCTTTCATTTCTGTAATCAATTATTCTCTTAGACTCTTTTCTTTCTGTGTGTGTGTGTGTTGGTTGGTTGGGGTTTTTTTTTTATCCTCGTTACACAAATTTCCAAACTGAATGCAACCCAATCTCAGCTTGACTCTTGAATTCATTATTAACTTTCTTCCTCTGCAGTCCCAAGCTCTGAATTAACAGTAGTTTAGTGTCGGAAAGCACTTGGGTGAAGTCTCCTTCCTCGGGCAGAGTCCTGGCAAATACTCATTACAGCAGTGGAAACACCTCTGCTGCTGCTAATGGGCTTTGGAGTGGGGAGCGTAACTCAAGTGCTGATTTAAAATTTTTTTAATATGTATACATACGTATTTTTGTGGGATGAGGCTCTACAGTATTTGCAAAGGCATAACCCCATCGTGGCTCCCTGGGGCTGGCGTGAAGGCGGCGCAGTGGGGTTTTCTCGCAGCATGAGGCATGTGTTTAGCTCCCCGCGTATGGCCGTGCTTGCCCAGAAGAGGCTCTTTCAGACCGATTTAGTGTGAAAAATCCTTTCTGTTGAATTTTTATTCTGGGTGTCACACTTGCTTTCCCCTGTTTGGCTTAATCTCCGAAAATCTGGTGCTGGTTTAATTTATTCTGGCAGAAATCTGGATTCGTTGCAAAATGTTTTGGTGGAGCAGAGCTCTGTGTGTCTGGGTATAAATGTTTGTGTAAATGCGATGTGTGGACATGTGCATCTGTAAACACACGCAGGCTGCCTCCGTGAGCAGCCCGTACGTGTGCCTGAGCTGCAGGAGCCCTGGAAAATCGGAAGCAGCAAGGCTCTTGTTTTGAAAACAGGACTTGAAATAGTTCAGATTTGGGTATTTTTGAGTAGTAACGTGTCTGGGATTGTTCCCCGGCACTGTAAGCTGGGAAGAACAGGTCCTTAACCCCCCAGCCCCGCTAAAAAAATTACCATCTCCATGTGCAAGACAAAAGGAGGGGAGAAGGACCAGTTTCCCTCTAGCTTCGCTCTCTCTCAAAAAAAAAAAAAAAAAAAAAACCAAAATCGACCCCGCTTTTCTGCTCAGATTGCACTGAGTAAAATGAAAGCCAAGGCCAGTGGGGTGCCTGCTGCACCCCACCACCTGCTCTCCCAGCTGGAATATCCCCCCGGAGCATCCCGCAGAGCCGTGCGTCCTCCCAAACCCACCCAGGAGCTGGGATCCAGCCCCACACAGCCGGTGACCTGCGGCCAGGGCACGGTGGGAATGAGTAACCTCAGCCCAGCTTCCCGAGAAGGCGGGAAATGAGTAAAAATGATGCTAAGTAATAATTGTCATTTTCGATTCGTGGGAGGATTTTTGAGAGCTGTTCAGAGACGTAAAAACGGCCTGGCTGGCTCCACGCTGCGGCCGTCCTCCCTGGAGAGGGATTCCTATCTGCAGCGAGCAGGGTGGGGGGGAACAGAAATGCAGGGAAATTATTTCACGTGGAGGATGAAAAAATTAAAAATTAAAAAAATAATAATAATCAGCTGCAGCAGTAAGTAGGGGAGCCAGGCACGGAGCTGCTGGGCTCAGCCCCTCGGGTGTGCGGAGCGTTGTGTGTCTCACAAGCTGGACTTGCCTGCACGCTGCTTGCTCCCTTGCATGCAAAGGGGCTCCTTCCCTTGCCTCTCCCGCAGAATTTCCTAAATAATTGCTCCTAATAATCCCCATCCCTGTGCTCTGGGATATTTTGCCAACAAATACTCCATGTTGGTTGGGTTTTATGTGGCCGTGCAGGCGCCCGGGAGCCTTCGTGCTGCGCAGGCTGCGGCAGCGCGGCTTTTCCGTGCAGGTTGTCAGCACAACGTCGGGGATTAAAATTGTATTTGGGAGGGTAAAAAAAAAAAAAAAGTCCTTTTTGTGCAGAAAAATGAGCTGAAGGTTTCTGCGCTGTTTAGTCCTGGTTTGAATGCTGAGGTTAGGGGTGGATTGATGCTTGCTGTCTCCTTTAAAGCCAGATTTTTGCTGTTTTGCTCCCCTCCCCACGATGCTCCTGTAGAGAAACTCTCCCACCTGGGATAATTGCAGGATGTTCTTCAGCGGAGATAATTTCATTTTTCTGTTTATTCTTTTTTTCCTTCTAGCTGTATAAATACGATTCTGTTTTGCTATGGGTATTCTCAGGTCCAACCCTGTAGATAGATGATGGTCGGGATCTGAAAACCCCTAATCCCTTTAGGGAAAAGGGAAAGGAGGTGGTTTCTTCCTGCATTTATTTGTGAAATAAAGGCTGGAGGAGCTGAGAGCTATTGCATGGGCATTTTCAGCCGGATTCCTGCTGGGGTTTATACCTCTGAAATACTCGCTACCTTTGAAATCCCACGGTGATTGCTCTTGGGGGGCTGGTTAGAGCCGTTTGCTCCCTTGCGTTTGCAACCTTCCTCCTTTACCCAAGGGATTCCTGAACCTTGGAGGCTGCGGGAGAGCGGAGGCATCGAGCGGGTGATGGCAGCTGACAGCGGGCAAGGAGAGAGCAGAGGGTCTGGGGTGGGGGTGCTGAGGCCGCAGGAGGTGAATGGGTTTGGGGTCAGGGTGGGTGCTGGGAGAGGAGAGCAGAGTGGTACCAGGGTGCAGGTGTGATAACACCCTCCAATGCCAAAACTGTGTTCGGGCTGCGGGTGGAAACTTGTTCTGCTGAGGCAAGGGGTCACTGTTGTGTTCTTGCAAAATTGGGCTTCCAAGAGCCTTACACTGCTTTACTGATTTTTTGGTGTTTTTTTTTTTTTAAAAAAAAAAAAAAGATGACAAGCTCGGTGCTTCCGAAGCATCTCCGAAAGCCCCCATGATGGCATCTGAACTCTTTCCCAGCAGCGGGTTCCTGCTGTCTGGTCAGGGCTGGGAGCATGGGACAGTCCCCACAGCCAGTGGGACCACCTCTCTGGTGGCCACTTTGGTGGCCAAAGCTGGCTGGCTCTGTTCTTTTTGTCGTTTCCAATTTCTGGCCCCCGTACACGGGCTGTGGGGGCCCTTGTGGCCGAGAGCCCGGCGCAGCTCCCCGCTAAACGTCCCTGGATGGGTGCATCTGCAGGGCCAAAGCCACCAGGATTCCCCTGCAGATACCAGCACCCATCACCTGCAGACTGATGCCATCTCACCAGCTTGTTCCTGCAGGACCATCCCATGGGCGCCAGGACACAAATCAGTCCCTTGCAGATGGGGTCCAGCATCCAGCAGTGTGTGTCGGGGCTGGATTCCCATGGGAAAAGGGGAAGCATCCGGGAAGGCACCAGGAAGCTGCTGTGGGTGGAGGGGTCGATATGGGGACAGGGCAGGGGGGACCGGGGACACAAGTGACTTTTCCATCCAGGAAGGTCTTGCCTCCCGCTCTGAACCGGGTCCAAGCCTCTCTGCTGCAGCCAGCTGAACCCCAGCGGGAGCCGGCCGAGCTTTGTGTCTCGGCAATAATGTCTCATAAAATTAAATGATGTGTGTGTTGGAGTTCGGTGGATGTGGATATTTGTGTCTGAGCTTGCTCCAGCAGGAGCCTTTCGCTCCCACAAGGGCTGAACCCACGTGAATATCCTCATTTCTCTCGTTGATTTGTGGTTTTATTTTTTCCCCCCCTCACCCTCCTTAGGAAAAAGCTTTACCCTGACGATCACCGTGTTCACCAACCCCACCCAAGTCGCTACCTATCACCGAGCCATTAAAGTGACCGTAGACGGACCCCGGGAGCCACGAAGTAAGTGATGTGTTTTATTTGGCAGCCGCTGAGAAGCGCAGGGGGCTGAGCTCTCTGTGACCGAAGGATGCAGGATGCCCCTGCAACCGGGCAAAGCCAGGCAGGGCAGGCACCGTTTGCAGCGTGAAGGGCTAACGAGATGGCATTGGCGTGGCCGAGCGAGCCCGTGCTGGGGCCGGCATGGCTTGGCTCCTTTTATATTCTCCGCACGGCGTGGGTCCCTGCCTGCTGTCTGCTCTCGTTGCGCCTCGTATCCCATCGTGGAGGGATGGTTTTATAGCTCCAGTCCGTGTGGTTGGTTGGGATGGAGGGAAAACGCTTTGGGCTTCGACAGCGAAAACACAAAGGGCTCGCATCTGGTGGCGTGCAGGGCATTGCTGGCGGGGGTACAAAGCCAGAGGTGCTGTGCCTGGCTTTGGAGGCTGATTTGCTGATTCTTAAGCTAAAAATGTTTGCAGGTTTCCTCCGTCCTGAGCTTGTATTTGCCTGTCTGTCCGCACGGGCCCAGGAGAGCACCTTCCCCTTTTGGTTAGCGGTGGTTTCGCTTTTGGGTTGTCAAAGGCTCTGCCTGGCAGCGCCCGCGACCGGGGGCTGCGTTGCTTGAGAAAACCAAAGAGACGATTCAACCGCAGAAACATCTTTCTGTTTTGATTGAGTAGGTGCTCCTGGGTGCAGGATGGTGCCTCCTGGTCGAGGGTGGCTCTTGGTAAACGTGGCTGCGAATCGCCCTCGCTGGGTTGGTTTTTGGCATCGGGCTGGTTTGAGCTCACCTCGGCATCGCCCGTGATCCAAGGAGTGCAAGGAAAGGCTCCGGTGGCATCAGCTGGGGGAGTTTCCTTTTGCCAGGATTATTATTTGCTCTGTGGAACCCCCTGTGTGGTGGGACCTTGTCCCCGGGGCCTCAGTCTCTGGCTTTTTGCTCCCACTTTGCCTTCCTGCTCGCTCAGCGCCACCCTGGGGACTATAAAGCAGAGTTTGTTCCCTTTGCGTGTAAAGCTGTCAGTGCCCAAATTGAAGGGAAACGGTTTGATCCTTCTAAATATGCTTTAGAAAATATTTTCTGTTGATGCTGTCGTTGGGCCATAGGTGCCCCTTGATGTCAGGCCAGGTGGAGGCTGTTACCTCGGTGAGGGAGTTTTATTTGCATCGGGGTTTGTTGGATTTTCTTCCCCCTTGATTTTTATTTTGGAGCGTGAAAAGCTTGATGGGAGCCTGTCGAGCCGCGGGCTGGATTTGCAAAGCTGGCATCCAGGCGATGCAGTGCTGTTGGTTTTTCTTTTAAGCCAGAAACACAAGGCAGGTCCCTGTTGTGGGGCTGTGGCGACAAGCAAACGTGGGTCGTGGTGGGTGCTGCAGCCACCGGGAATGGGCTCAGCCTGGGGCTGGGAGGGGAAAGCAGGGAAGGGTTGGCCAGGGAGTTTCACAACTCTTCCAGGTCAGGAATAGAAACCAGGTCTCCTGACTCTTGGCTCAGCCCTTTATCTGCTGCATCAGATCGCCTTTCTAATAATAATAATAATCAGGAATACATAAATAATAATACAAGGTAAGATAGTCGCTACTCTTAGCGTTTGGTTTGCTCTGACTTCACCAATAGCCAGCACTCGCCAAACCCCTGCTGAATCATACCCGCTCCTCCTGAATTTCAACATCTCGGCTGATCACTCCCAATCTTTAATTTACATTTTCTGATACAGAGGCGACGGCTTCATAGCCAGACGGGGAGCTGGGGGGCTGAGCCGTGGACATGCTCGCCCTGCGCTGTTTGGGTTGGGGCCATGCCTTTGTTTGGCATAATTAAGCAAAACTGGAGGATGGAGCAGCTTGCCCTGGCTCTGGCTTGGTGTGCCTGAGGGATGCCCTCCCTGGGATGCCATCCCGGCCTGCAAGGTCAGCAGTTTACTGCTTTTTCTTTTTTTTTCTGATTTGTGGACCTCAAAATGTTTGTGCTGGAGGTGTAGGCTCCTGCAGGAGGACTGCGTGGTGTTTAGTTGCTGCTTATGCCCTTGGCTTGTGTGGACTCCAAAGGTCGATCTCTTCCCCCATCCCTGTACCCTTACAGCCCATAAATTGCTGATTGAAGGAGTTTAGACCCAAGCTGTGGGGTTTTTTGTATTTTTTCAGATGATCATAGACTTGTTGGCAGTGAAGGTCATATTTTGACCCCTAGTTTGTCCCTGGGGCTTATATTCATGATTGATGAAACTTCAGTGTCTTGCATTGGATGATGAAGAATTTTTTACACCCCTATTGTTTTTTTTTTTTTTTTTTTTTTTTTTTGCCACAGTTTGGTTTGCATTTTCTAACGAACATGAAATTTAAAAAAAAAATAATTACATAATGCCCTTTGCCCTTCCCTCCCTGCAGTCCTCTGCAGAAACCCTTGGTGTGGAAATACCGGCTGCAAAATGACCTGGGCTCCTTCATGGAAAACCAATGTGGTTTTCCTGGTTAACCTGCCACTGGGTGGCTCTCCGGCATAGCACCCCTCGGTGCGCCAGCACCCGCCGGGCTCGCCGGCCGGCGATGGGAGCCGATAAAGCCCCAGTAATAACCACCTTTGGCCAAAGACGATGGCTTGAGCTGCCATCCCCCGCTTGGCTTTGAGAAACGAGAGCTGCCAGCAAGAATTGCAATTTTTATGTGTGTCTATATATGTTATATACACTTTGAAACATATATATATATATGTAAATGCATATGTGTGTGTATATATGTGCACGTATATGTGTGTGCGTAAAAATATATGCATTTTTTTTCCCCTTCTCAGCTGCAGTGCTCAAATGAGTGGGGCACAGTGTGTGTTGGCTCCTGTTGAGCAGGATCGGTGCTGGCCGGGACTGGAGGCTGGATGTGGGGCTGGCGTGAGTGGGCAGAAAAGCACCCTTAATGTGGAAAGAATTGGCCATTTGTCTTGGTATCCTGGGAAAGCCCTGGGCATCGTCTTCTCAGATGCAGTGAAATTCCTCCAGCAAACGTTCTTGTGGGGTTTTTGGGCCAGAAACGCGGCTGGGCTCCACGCCCCACCTCTGAGCATCCCATTCATCTTCCACCCCTGTCCCATCGCTTCATCTCAGCCCTTGAGCAAGTCTTTTAACTAAAGCTGCGCCCAGAAAAACTTCTGAGGAGTTTGAAATCGAGTTGAGATGGGTGAGAAGTCGCAGGGAAGCGGGGAACAGCCAGAGTCCCTCATGGAGCTGGCGGATGAAGCCTGGGTGGGGGGACCAGGAGAGCTGGACCACGGTGTTGAGGACCCCCAGGCATGTTCCTTTGAAGGACCCACAGCCAAGTGAGGAGCAGTGCCAGGGCTGATAAAGCGGTGGCTTTGGCCGAGCTGCTCTCGGTTGCTCCGCCGCAGTCCCCGAGCATCCCCGGCAAGCCATCAAGCAGGCTCCCTCCCAGTGTCCTGCTCCCTCCGAGATATTTTTTTTTTTTGCATGTGCTCAGGCTCTTTCTGGGTTAGATCTGGAGAGAAAAAGGACATTCTGTCAAGTTGGCACCTTAGCTCTAAACAAATAGCGCAGCGGGTGCCAAGTGTTGACATACTTTGTACAAACAGGAAGTAATAAAATATTTGAACTTCCTGTGGAATTTCCTTCTTTTTTTTCCCCTTTCTCTGCAGTTCTTTATTTAGCAAGAACCCGACTCAGCCGAGCTGCAGCCCTGCTGCAAAGCCCTCTCGCATCCACAGCTGCTTGCAAAATAATCCACGAGAAGCAGAACATGGAAAAATTAATAGCTGGAAGCTATACAGGGATGTTTAGTCTGTTCCTGGGTAAATGGGAGCATCTCCAGGGCCTCCCCCATCACACCCACCTGCTGGCTGCCTTCCCTTTCCCTTCCCTTCCCTTCCCACTGCTCTCGCCTTCTCTCTGCTGTCACTTCTGCTCTCCTCCTCCCAGCTCCCCTTTGCAGCAGCAGCCCCTTTCTGCCCATCTCCTGGGAACTCTTGTGCAAAGCCTTTCTTTTTCTTAATTTTTTAATTTCTTCCCTTTAAATGCCTTTCCCCCTATCTCTGACCTTTTTTCTTGCTGCCATTCAGTCTTCCTTAAGCTCTCTCCCTCTTTCTTAAATCTCCTCTTACCTTAACCCCTTGTTTCTGATTTCTACCCCATCCCTGCTGTCCTGGCTGCTGTGTTGAGGAGGAAAGGCAGAGCAGAAGGACTTGATCACTCCCCATAACCCTTGTGGGGAAGCACATCTATACCCAGCCATGCTCCTTTGGGCTAAAACCATCCCTCTGGCTGCGAGTGTGCACAGAGCCCCGTGTGCCGGTGCCGGGGAGGTGGGAAGGGATGCAAGGCAGCGGCACTGGGATGTGCAGAGTCCTTTCTGCTTGCACTGTGAGGGCTTGGACCGCGTTGAGTATAAAATTGCTTTCTGAGGTTCAGTGTTGCCTAAGTTTGGGTGAACAGAGCTGGTTTTCTTCCCCTGCCCAGCAAAGAAGGTGAGTGGAGGAGGGAGTGGGATGCTGGAGCGAGGCACTGGGGGCTGCAGCCCTCGCCTGGCAACATGGACCTCCCTGCCCTTACGCTGTGGTTTAATTTTCTCCTGTCCTGGACTGAATGATGAAATGGGCCTGAGGAAGGGAGGGCTGTAGCCTGGGTTTCCCTGTCTGAAGAGCGTGGGGCAGTAGGGTGCCTGTGTCCCCCCTTGTTGCCCACTCGGCCACAGCAGCAGCACGAATGCTGCGGAGGTGCTGGTTGTTGGTCTCTTCCTGCCCTGCTCGTTTCAGGTGTGTGTCCCAGATTCGGTGCTTTTGGTTGTGTCCTCGCTTGGTGTGACAGGACCAGCAGCGTGTCCCCACCCTGCAGCATCAGCTGGCTTGGATGGCAGGATGGAGGGCGCTTGTGGCTGGGCTGCCCCCAGCCAGGCAAGAGCATTTCATATCCCCTCTCCCACCACGCTCTCCCTGCAGGGTTTTTCTGGTGGGTCCCCATCCTGCACAGGCACAAATCCCCTCTGTGCCACTCTTCCCTCCCCAGTAGACTTCCTCCCCTCCATGTCCCTGGGGAGGGAGCAATGCGGTGATGCCAGGAGTGGTGCCACCCCGGAGGGGACACTCCAGTGGCCACTGCTCCCAGCGTGGCCCTGAGCACCCACTCCCACCTCGTGTGGCACGTAGCCGGCGGGTAGAAAGGCTTCTCACCTCCCACAGCTCTGAGTAGTTTCCAAGAACCGCTGCTTTTTGCTTTCATATTTTTGAGAGCCTCTGCTGGGTGAGGGTTTCCCTCCCCACCTGACCCCCGCATGTGACATCAGCCTGAGCTGCAGCCTGGCCCCATGCTCTCGGCTGGGAAATTAAGAGTTTGGGATTTGCAGAGGGTGGAAACTCCCTTGTCCATGCTTGTGCAAGGTGTTAGTGGTATCTGTGTCCCCAGGGTGCTGGCAGTCAGTGGGTGCAAGGCTTTGGCTTGGGTACTGGCTGCCCTTGAGCATCCTATGCATTGGGGGTCTTGGCTTCAAGTATGGGGTAAAAAAAGTAAAAAAAAAAAAAACAAACCTGGAAGAAAGATGGATTGCAAAGGGGAAAATCCCATCTGTAAATCCAGCCTGGAGAGAGCTTTGTCACTTCACAGTGGCGTGCTGGGGTGGCTGCGGGAGGAGGGTGCCCTTGGCTCTGGGTGCCCCCAGCCCTGCTGCGAGGGCATTTCTTCCAGCAGCGCTTGCACTGCCCAGGTGGCAATCAGGGAGGAGAAAGGGTTGGATCAGCACTTACTGGGGATGACACATACCTCGCTGTGGCTTCTCTATCCATCTCGAGGCCATGCTGATAAAAGCAGCACCCTGAACCACCCCGTCCTGCGTCGGACCCGCCAGCCCGGACACACCTCAGCGCCGCTGCCCACACACCCCTATCTCACTGCCTCCATCTCAGTTCTCATCCCACGCCCAGCGCCTCGCTGGCCCCAGCTCCCCGCATCCAGGTGCATCTGCCAGCCACCCTGAAAAGCTTCACTCACTTTTTTTTTTTTTTAATTTATTTAAGGTGCATCTGAATCCATTTTTCTTGAGTTCAGAGGAGTTTGCGCTGTGGGTTGTTTTTTTTTTCCTTTTATTCCTAGTGGATGCTCCAGTTTGAGGCTAGAGAGAAAAGGGTGCGCAGGACCGTGCTAGCAAGGCAAGTGGTCCCCCCGCTGCTTTCCCCATCCCTCATGGCTGTAGATGAGTCTGAGATTTATTACCAGAAATATCAAAACTGAAATCCCATTTTACTTAGGGAAGGGAAAAGAGGTGCAATATTCCACCCCGTTAATCAGAATAAGCTCTGCAGAGACCCCAATATGATGCTAACAACCAGAAATCACCAGGCATCCCCTATAAAATGGTGCTGCCCTGATCTGAGCCTCCCATCCTGCCAAATTTAATCTGCAGATTTTGGGCACGGAGGTGTGAGGTTGAGCACCTGGGTTTTGCATTTGCCGTGGGCTGCGCTGGGAAGCTTCAATGCTTTAATTGGGACAGTTGCACACGTGGAATTGGTCCGCACGTGTGTCCCTGCAGCGAGCAGTCCCGGCTCGCCACCAGGCTCGACCCCCAAACCAGCTCTGCTCCACCGCAGCCCCTGAGCACGGTGGGGATGGGTTTATTTGAAGGCGAAGGCAGCTTGCCCAGAGCTGAGGCTGTGCCGTGGCTCGATGAGGCTGAAGAGCTGAGTCAGCCCCTCCACACTCGCTGTGGCAGGGCTCACAGTTGGGGGGTTTCAGTGGTGGGGGCTTCCCCGTGGCGTGGCCTTCCATGCTCCTGTTTGGTTTTCCTGGGATACAGCAGCCCTGTGCAAACTTCATTTCTTTAGCAGTATCGTATTTTCTTGCCTTAATGGCTTAAATGCCATCAGAAGTATAAAATGATGTGTTTAATATATTGCAGCGGCGGTTATTTCCTTGCTAATTTTTGGGTTGTAACGTCTTTAAAAGCATCGATGGATTCTGGGGAGATTTGTGACTCCTTGGTGATTGCTTGTAACCCAGAGCATCTCTTTAGGGCTTCCCCCCCTTTGCACCGTTTTGAGGGGAAAAAAGAAAGATGGAGCAGAAACGTGCCCGTGACCTTTGAGAAAAGTGACTGATCCATTAGTTCATGTCCTGGCCCTGCCACTGTGCTTCACGGCGGGGAAACTGCGGCACTTTTGGTAAAGGCAGAGCTGCTCTCAGGGAGGAGCAGGGCCGATGCCGGGAACCCCATGGCAAAGCTGTTGTTTTCCCCCACAGCCTGGTGGGGATTTTGTCCGGCCCGTCTCAGGATGCTTTGTTGCGTGGACCTGTGTAAATCTTGTGGGTTTGTGTAAATCCACACCGTGCTTCCTCCGCACGGCAGAGGAGGAGGGGGTTAAAAAAGGTTGTCTCATGGTTTTGTTATGATTTGAAGCAACTCTGACAGGAGACAGGGACCTGGAAGAGCTCTGCGGGGTGTGGGGAGGCATGGGGCAATGCATCGTGGCTTTGCGGGATGCCAGCTCCATGAATCTGGATGGTGACATAAAATCTGTAGCTCTCCCATTCCTGGGATGCAGGGGAATTGGGATCTACCGAGCAGCAGCCACGGGTGCGAGTCAGTGAGGGACAGCCTGAAATAGCTGAGGATGAAGAAAAGGGAGTGGGGCAGTTGGATGGGATTACGGGATGGGAGCCAAAGAGGAGCAAGGACAAAATGATCCCCTGCTGCCGTGGTCCTACAGGCAATTTTGAGACCCCACAGTCTGTGGCGTGCCCGGGGCGGTGACACCCTGTGTTTGCTGCGCCTTTTACCCTTGGAGATTTGATACAGCTTTGGCAAATGCTTGGAGAAGAGAGAATAAATTATTAGAGGGTCTTGTGCTTCTCAGAAGCTCAAATAGAGACCCAGGACGGGGGCTGCATTGTGCCAGTATTGTACGATTTCAGATCTTTATCTTGGCAAAAAGGCTTCCTTGTGGGGATACATAAAACTTGAACTTGAGATGTTTCTGTAATTAAAAGCAGGCTCAGTGCTGAAGTGCTCCCGTGGGGTGATAGTTTTGGGTATTATTAGGGTCTTTTGTTTTATTCCCCTGCTTGTCCTTAGCTAGATATAAATACACAGACATTTCCCAGTTTGTCCGGGAATTAGTAAAAAAAAAAAAAGGGTGGGGTGGGGGTGGGGTGGGGGGAAATGGTGAAGAAAAAGGAAAAATAGGAGAAGAAAGGCAAAAAAGACAGCTAAATCAATCAAACCAACAAGATCATTTAAATAAATAAATGTCCTCACCACTTCCTGGACAGTTATTTGTCGATGTAAAATTACTATAATTTGTTCTAATTTAAAATGCGGTGCTTAAAATACGCTGATTTCCCACTTCTTGAGACCGGTCCTCTTCCCTGGGGAGGAAGAGGAGGAAATCCTGAGTGACACTTTCTCACTTCCGTATGAACTCTCTACCCTGGATGTGCTGCAGCCGTCTGAGCCGGGTGTTTAAAGAAACCCTGGGGGCTCCGTACGACTGCCTGAGGGCTTCAGCATCGCTCCTGGGGGCTGGTGAGGGACCTGCCAATGTGCTTCCCCACCGTGGCCCTTGGACACGGTGGGGATGCTGCTGCCTGGGAATATCAGGCTAATCCCAGCCGTGCTCCAGCCTCTAGTTTTGCTGGATGGAGCCTGTGGGTCTCGGCTTCTCCCTGCACTGATCCAGCCCTTTGGAGGGCCCTACCTGGGGGAACGAAGGGCTCTGGATGGGCTGCAGGCTTTTTTGGGGTGTGCTGAAACAAGGCGGGCACGGGAAATTCTCAGTGAGAATGCAAGGTATAGTAATATTTTAATTTTATCGGTGTTCTCTCTGTCATCCCTCCAGCGGCCATTGGGGTTGTTGGCACCGGGGATGGGGCACTTGCGTGGACAGTGCCCGAGAGCCCCGGCCACTCCGTCCCTCCTGCACGGAGACTGTTCAGCTCCATCTCACCCTTCCCTGTCCCTTTTGCTTTTTGGATGGAGACAAATGAAACGCAAACGTTGGCCGGGGCGAGGGGCTGGGAGGGTGGCACAGCATCGGTGCCACCCTTGCGCACCCCACCAGGCAGCTCGAGTGGGGCACAACGTACTGCCGGCTCTCACCCCCCATCTGCCAGATCCCTGAAAAACCTCCGTAACACCCCATTAACCGGGGCCTTGGCAGCGAGCGGCTGGGCAGGAGGCGAAGGACGGGGTTGAGCCCGCATCTCTCGGAGCATGGAGGAGGCGCAGAGGTGGTGGGGCAGCAGCCGGCCCCAGGGTGGGGAGCGATGAGGAGGTGCCGGCGTGAGGCTCGGGGCTCCGCGTTGGTGCAGGAGCCCTTGCAAATCGGTACTTGCTGCGAAGGAGGGTTTCTCTGTTTGTATTCCCATCGCTAATGTGTTTTGATCCCAGCGGGGAAATTTGCACCCTTTGGTATCTGCCGAGACGTCCAGGGCATTGTTTTCTTGCAGAGGCAGTTCGGACGCTGTTGATACATGCATCGCAAGCAATTATGTTAAACTACCTCCTCCTCTAATTTCTTATAGGCACTGTGATCCAGTTAACCCCTTCGGGGTCCAGTCCTGCAAAGACAAGGCGAGGGGGATTTGGGGCTCTGGAGGTGGGTGGATAAATATCCCTCCGGGAGAAAAGCAGCCCAGCACTGGGTTTGCGTGGGTCAGGCTTTGCAAGACCCCCAGCCTCATGTGGGACCTGCTCGCCCCCCGGCAGGGCACGGGGAGCCCCAGGGGATGCTCGGGTGCTGAGGGCTTGCACAGCATTCCCTGGGGAGAGCAGAGCGGGGACAAAGGTTGCCCGACAGTGCTCAAAGCAATGGGTTTGCATCACCTGGGCCTTTGGTGTTACAGCTCCAGGCTGTCATCCCAGCCTCAAAAGAAGTATTAATAGAGCAACCAAAATTATATGGGCTCCAGTAAATTCACTCCTCTAATTATTTTATTTGCCACATATAGTAAATTCCACCTCTCCTTTTATAATCACTTGGTGCATAATAACTTCAAGATCATTTCACTTAAAAATGACCAATATTTTCTAAGCGAAGCAGTATTGGGAGTCAGAACGGGGAAATTATTTTTGTTTGCATTGTACAAAGAAATCTTTGTTGAAATTGGTTGCAACACCTCCTGCTTTTGAAAGCTTTGGGAAAACCCCAGGGCATGATTCTCAGCTGGGGTGGAAGAAACATACCTGCCTCTGCTCTGGCTTTGAAAATAAATATGAATCGAAGAAGTGGGCATTGATAGTGTATTTGGACGAGATTAAAATGTATGTATTTGGACGAGATTAAAATGGAGCAAAAGGATCCTGTGGTGGATGGGGGATGTTTGGAGAATTAAGTTTCATTGAAGGCTTCTTCCAGAAGGATGTCGGCGGTGTTTTGATGCTGGGTGCGGGGGTGAGTTGTGCCAGGTGTTGTACAAATAAATAGCAAAAGAAATTCCTGCTGGGTCCAGCGGCACGGCCCAAAGGGAGCTGTGCAAAGGACAGATGGGCTGGGATGGCTTGCAAGTGACGGGACACGTCAGCACTAAAAAGGAGTATTTGTGAGCACTGCGGCAAGGTTGTTGGTGAGCTTCGCTCCTTTGCAAAGGGGCAATGTTTTACCCCATGCCTCAGTTTACCCGCTTGTAAAGCAGATCTAATAACCTGGGGGGCAGAAGGTGATGTGGGAGCGTTGCACGTGTGTGGAGGCTGTTGTCAGTGAGGATTTATCGTGCTGTAGCTGGGACTGCATGTGGCAGGGTTATTAACGAAACACCGCCCCGCTTCCCTGGCGCGGGATTTGCAAGCTGGGAGGGACAGTGCGAAGGGTCACGGATGTGAAAAGAGGGGGGAAAAACAAAAAAAAAAAAAAAGAGTCAGTGCTAAAAGGCAAGTTTCATTTCAGGGAAGACAACAGCTAAAGGACCAGAACTATCAAACAAAACCACAAGATCACATCAGATGTCAGGGCAGGACACATCTTGTTTCTCCCTCTCGAAAGGGCTTATCAGCACAACCAATCACTTTAATGATGTGGCAGAGGGAGGAAGAGGATTTGACTCAGAGTGAGACGAAATTTAGTTCCTAAGACCCTTCTCTTCCGCTGCCGGAGCCCAGTCACCTGTTCTACAATCAGCCAGAGATAAATCATATCCTGCAGCGGAAGGTGCTTAGACATGATTTTGCATTATTTTATTTTACTCTTTCCAGTGAATCTATGCGATGTAGTGTGAGAGGCGGGGAGAGGGGAGGAAGAAGAGGGACCGAACAAGCAGAGAGCATCCCCGGTGCCTGTCTCAGCCTCTGAGCCCTTGCATCAAAGACGATGGCAGCGTGAAGGTGCTGAGCAGCTCAGCCCCATGCTGCGCACAGCCCCACGGAGCCTGGCACAGCCCCTCTGCCTGCAGTTAGCTCATGCACAGCTCCGCTTTTTTGGCTTTGGAGGAGCAGTGTTGCAGAAAGGATGAAGGGTGCCGTGCAGGTCACGTTGCTCTTGGGCTCTTGCTTGTACCGTTGTGCTGTGCGTGCTGGCAAAGCTCGGCAGGAGCTGTAATTATCCAACATACCAGCCAGTCTCTGGAGATGGAGCTTGGAGCTCAATCCTGGGATCGGGGGATATTAGCATTCAAATGTCAGGGCTCAGCTCCAGCTCTGTCCTAGGGCAAAGGGGAAACCTAGCACTCAGCATCCTCAGACCTTGGGAAAGTTTGGGTCTGATCTGGGTTCCTGAGAGCACAGGATCGGCTGGCAAAACGCTACTATAGCCAGCTGGCTGCCGTGTGGCCCCGCAGCGTCAGATACATCTCATATCCATTAGCTGTACCGCGGCACATTCCTTGCACAGGTCTGAACCCAGCAGATGGTCCTCCCCATCCTGGGCAGAGTATCCTTAACCAGTGTCACCCAAAGGAATTTGATGTGTTTGCCCTAATGGAACAGGTTATTAACTGGGAAAAACCAGCTATACTGGTACCATGCAGGTCCCATTTCAAGTTGTTAGATAGCAGGCATTAACTCACTGTAAATTGGCGTCACTCCACTGATCTAGGTAGTGACAGCTAATACATGCAGTTGAAAATCTGATCTCAGACGTGACTGAGGCAATACCAGCTGGACGTACTTGAGGTCCGTCTCCTTTCTCCCAAGCACCCAGCTTTGAAATCTTTGAATCAGGGCTTTTGCCTAATTCCATGAGAACTGGACCACAGCCCATAAATGAATTTTGCCTTCCTGGAAATGGGAGCAACTGCAGAGAAGTCAGCAAGGTTAGTGGTTTTTGCACCCTGTTATGAAAGCTGCTGTATTTCCCGCAGATGTGCACCAATCTGCTGGTTTGTGACACCCAGGGTGAGATTTTCAGATCTACAAATCAAAACTTTTAAAACCCACCTAATTCGCTCTGTTGCCTCAGAGTCAGGCTTTCAGAGGTCTTTAAGGATGGAAAGGTGCAGGAAAGGACTTGCAGGGTTTTTCTGCAAGGCATGAGTGGGCTAAATGCTTAAACCTGATGAACTTTACCGATTGTATCGCTGAGAGTGTCCCCAGCTTTCCCTGTGCTGTAAAGTGTTTTAGATATCTTTGCATATCTAGAAGGACTCAGTCTCCCTTCTGAAACCCCAGGACTGAGGAGCCGTATCCTTCAGGAATTTGTGCCGAAGTCGCATGGAAATTTGGGCGTGATGTTCCTTTTGATTTGAACACGGGCCACAGCTCTCGCATCCCAGGAGCTTTTGGAAATGCTACCCTAGATTTCTGTTTAAATAACTGGATTAATGCCCTGCTTTGTTTTCCTTCCAGAGGGCTTAGTTTTGGGGTGTCCCAGTGCAATAAAAAGCCACAACAGGATTTATCAGGAGCTGCCCCGCTTGCAAAGCCTCCCATGGCAGGGTGGGCAGGGAGAGAGGCAGAGGCAAAGTCAAGGGACTAACCCAGAAGTGAGAGGAGATTAGGGGCTTGCAAAGCCAGCTAATCAATACCAGGCTGCCTAGAACGAGCATCTCTGCCGCTGCTGGAGCTTCAGACAGTAAAAAACCTACTGTAAATGCAACATATCTCTGTGCTTCCTGCCAGCTGGCCGGGAGCCAGCCTATTTCCTTCAAAAAGAGGGATATTTATTTTCATCCTTTTAGAGGCAGCCAATTCATCTCAGACCACCACCAGCTAAAAAAGCTTTATAAATTAGCAGCCTTTTTTTTTTTTTTTTTTTTTTTTTTTAATTCTCTCCCCCACCCCCTTAAATATTATTTTCCTTTCGTTGTTCAAGTCAGTGTAAATCCTCTGCCAGGACATGCGAGCCGAGGCGCATTGCGACACACTCCCCTTTCTCTCCAAGCTGGAGAAAGACAGTAGCGGTAGTGTCTCACGAAAGCCAGAGGAAACCAAAGCAAAGCCTCGCCGTGACTGATTCTCTTTCCAAATGGCGTAAGCAGGCCAACTTCAAACATGTGAATAACGAGTTATCTGTGCTTGACTTTGTTCGGCAGCAGAAGAGACAGTTCCTTCTAATGTTTTCCTCCTGTGAACTTCTGGGCTTCAGCTTTTAGAAGCGGGCTGGAGTAGCGTTGGCACTTGCCGGCTGCTGCTGCTCACGGGAGCTCGGTGGAGATCTCCACCGTCCTCCGTGGAGACATCACATTTGAGTCCCTTCCAGCTGTGGACAGCCCAGTTCCTATCTCCATGCTGTCCTCCCCTCCCTCTTCCACTGGCCGTGGGGTTCTACCAAACTCTTCTCGGCTGGGAATTCCCCATGGTGGGTCTCGAGCCAGAGGTGGGTTTCCAGGGAAAACCTGAGGGATGTTCATGTCTTGTGTTATAGGTATGCAAAGACGAAACCACCCCAACATCTGCTGTAAGGGACAAGCCTGCTGTTCCCATAACACAGGCATTTCACATGTGGCTTGTTTCTGGAGCACATGCTGGGACTTGATAGTCTAGCCGATTCTCAGACTGGGAAGAAATTCAACCCTCTGTAGAGGACTGGCGTGTCTCTGTGAAGTACCTATTTTGAGGGCTACAAGAGGGATTTGAAAGGTGTTTTGTGCATGGAGATGGAGTTTTATCCACTGCTGATTGCTTTCTTGTGGTCCATTCTCATAGACGTGTAGAGACTAAGCCACTGGGTTGCGCGCAGCATGGCTGCACGGGCTGCTCCTGGTGAGCTCCTTCGTGATGAAGCCGTGGAGTTTGGCTGTTTTAATTTGAGCAGAGCCTTGGGTGGAGGATGCGGGGAGCTTGCCAGTGGGTTGCTTGGAGCCTTGCTTTGAAGGTGGACAGATGGAGGCCTCTGTGGCTGCTGATGGCTCTGCTCGAGCTGCTGCCCCAGCCCACGCTACCATCTCCTGGTTCTTGTCTCCTCCTCAGTGGAGCTAAGGAAATGATCTGCAAATGTGTGTGTTAATGAACATCCCCCCTCCGAGCTGAAACGCTCCGCGTTTCCTTCACTCCAGCTTGCCGCCAGCGTTTCGCAGCAAGACGCCTGGGGAGAGCCAAGCCACTTCCCACCATCTGCTCTCCCGTTCTTTGGTAGCGTGGCGCTACGGTGGGGGACGGGGACAAATGTGACACCCAAATCCAAACCCGCCGAGGTCAGAGAGCATGCAGCTCCTGGTCTCCTGACTATAACCTCATCTACACCTAAACACAGATAAACCAGGGGACTGGGACCCCCAGGTGCCTCAGGGAGTGTTTTTTCAAATCAAATCTGCCAGCTCTGAGATTTTGGTATCACTCAAGTTGTTAAATTCCTGGAGCCCCTTTCTACCTTTGATCAAGTTTATATTCTGCATCTCAGTAATCTGGGGAAATAAGCTGCTTTTGGTGAACACCATAGACACTACCCCCCACTGTCTGGAAACCCCATCCAGGGTCCCAGCTCTGGAAGCCACATCAGGTTGCACACTCCTAGAATGAAGAGCAGGGTCTTTTTGGTCTTTGAAATGTTTTAATGCAGAAAACATGTCTTTAAGTCATAGCTTTGAGGGCCTAAGCTTCAGTGCGGTGCACACTGTTTCGCTGTCTGCATTCCAAGGAAACACCCAAAACTTCCAGTATGCTTTTTATTACTGGCCTAAAGTGTCAAATTCACATCAGCTCGTCTAGCTGGGAAGTGTTCAATGGGATCGTTTCTTTGATATGCTGATACAGATCTTGTTATTGCGTCAGGATCGTAGGTGATCTGTCAATGTTTACATCATGTCATGTTCAATATCGGAGTTAACTGATTCAGAAACCCGATCCAGCATTAAAACCCTTGTGCTGTTGACAAGAAGTGCCTCAGGTCAGTAGCTGCCATCGTTTTATAGTACTAAGGACGGTTGTTTCCATAAATATTGACCTGCAAGCCAGTGCTAGCACAGCTGGAATTGCAGTGCAGGATCTCCAAGCCAACAGCAGGTTTCATGCCCCAAAATTCACAGGTCGAGGTGATTAAGACTTCTCAGACAGATTTCTTGGGGTAAGGTCTGGAGCTGTTTGAAGTTGATTGAAAATCCACCCACTGGCTTCGGGAGGCTTTGAGTCAGTCCTTGGGTTAAGCTAGAAACCACCTTCCTCTTCTTTAAGGTATGAGCTATTGTTCACTTGACGGCATTGGTTTCCTCTCCGTGACAGCTGTGGGTAGATGGGGAAGGGCTTTTAATGAAGCCAACCGCTGCAGAAATTAAAAAGCTCAGGTTGTTCTGATGAAAGAAACCCATTAATAGCGATTCTCTCTTGCGTGACAAAGTCTGACGTCTCTAGCTCTAAGTGACAAGTGGCAGGAAGTTCTGGGGAGACAGCCTGTACTAAAGAGGGTTGGCAGTCCAAGTTGCTGGTTTTTAACTCATTCGCTGCCTTGTTTCATATGAATTAGCTCTGCCAGGTCCCACCCATGGAGATGGGGTGGGATACCAACCAGGGATGGTCTAGGAGAGCTGGGAAGGGTCCTGATCCCACCACAGCTCTCCTCTGAGTTTTCACTTCTAAATGTGTTTGCCTTGACTTATATTTGCATCGAGTTTTCTACTTTCTTTTGATCAGGATAGTTTTAGGATTTGAGGGCTTTCTCTGGGTCTCCCTACAAACCAGCCCCTTCTAGAGGATGTAAGTACAGCACTGCTATTTACTTGAGGCTTAAAAACCCCGCGGGGCTGTGCCTGCGTTTAGACAGCATGGGGACCGGAGCAACCACAGTGCAGCATGATGCAGCCACATGAAGCCCTCAGTTAAGCCGTACGGCTGAATAATCTTTAAAAACATTATCAGCATAGACATCACTTGATAGAATTTTCAGGATTTTCTCTGTCACATGCCAGATACTACTGCAGGATAGGGTTTCAGCTGAGACAGAGAATTTGACTGCCATTAAATTTCTGTGGAACTTGGTCTTTGAAGTCCTTTTGGCTCCTCTGCTAAGCTCTGCCTGAGAAAACTGGTTAAAGGTAAACCATAAACCTATTTTTCTTTTTCTGTGCTCAAATGTGTACTGAAATAACAAAATGTGGACCAAAACAAGATACCTCAGTGCACACGCTTTCCCCCCTGGGGAAAGCACAAATACTGTGCGACAGATGCTGCTCGCATCTCCGAAGGCCCTCAGATAATGCAGAGATGCCAGAGGTCTAGGGACGCACAGAGATTCAAAGAGATTGTTTATGGTGTCAACTTGAGGTTTTCTTGGTTTACTTCATACAGCAGAGAAAATATATTTTCAAAATACCGCTGGGTTTTTCTTTCTGCTGGGAGTTCGTCCTTACCAAGTTTTGCTCTCTGGCGTCAGCACGTTTGGACTTTTACACACCTGGGAGCTGGGGGATTGTAGAGTTTGAGGGGGGTGGTGGGGCTCACCTGGATGTGGCGGTCCCAGAGGAGGGTTAAAGCCCCTCAAAAACTGTGGCTGGGGGCACTTTGCTGTGGGGGTACCTATAGAGCGATGCTGTGCCAGGGAGCTCAGCGGGGAGCGCGAGTTCCCCTCCCGAGTCAGTGCTCTCGTCTCCCATCCGAGCCATCCAGCGTCTCCACAGACAGCCTGGCAAGTGCAGCCTGAGAGTGATGAGCCAAGCAAATGCGAGATCAGGAGATATCAGACATCAGATTTAAAGAGGGGGAAGTCTGGGGACTTTCTGTGACTTCGCTATAAATTGACACCGAGCTCACGCTACGCAGATGTGAGGGGGCAGGGAAGAGAGGGTGCAAGCGAGAGGTGGCTGCGTTTTTCGCCTTTTAAATGCGTCACTTTTCTTCTTAAAAGCCACCAAGAGCTGAGCTTGACTTGGTGGATGTTAGGCTGTAGGGCTGGATCTGATAAGGCCCAGCTCTCAGAAGAGCTGCAGAAGGGTTTCTTCCCAGCTCCTCTCCTATCTCCTCGGCATGCCTGCACACCTCCAGTGCCCCCAAGCTCTGCTCTTGATTACGCCGGGATAAGGCATTTGCCACCTTGGGAAGGTCCTTTCATGGCAGGTGCAAAGAGCTGGGGGTGTTGCACGGCTGTCTGGCTGCAGCAGGTAAAGAGCAAGGCGAATCCAAGGTCTGAACCCAGCACTGGTGTAAAACCGAAGCAGCTCCGGCTTCTCTGGAGTCCCTCCAGCTTTGTGCGGGTGTAACTGAGACTGGAATCCGGCCCAGAGAGAGTGAAGCTGTTTGGCGATGATTAATATAGTAAAATGCGAAAGTTATGTATCAAGTGTATTTCATGCGCCTCTTGCCTCGGGACAATTAGCATAAATTTAATAATTATTGCCCTGTGCCAGCAGCTGCTACCTAAGGAGCTGGGAGTGCTTTACAAACGCTCATTAGTTGCTGCCCTGCCTGGGGGAGGTAGGTGAATAGTCTCCCCATTTTATGGGTAGGAAAAGAGGAACAGAAAGAAGCACAGTGAGATGGCCAAGGTGTGGTACCAGGGCGGGCTGCTCCCATCCCTCCTCCTGTGCCTTCTCCAGCCCTGCCTGGCTCTTGACCCTGTTCGGTGGGCAGAGCTGGGGAGGGGACTGGAGTAAGACGAGTGTTTATTCTTTGTGCACTGAGCAAATGCAGTAGAAAATACTTAAAACTCAATGTTTCTTTTGCCCTTGTCAGGAGATGGGGTTTCTCCTGCCTCGCATGTGTCTCCCCTGCTTGTTCTGAGCGAATGAGGGCTGGTGCAGGCTGGTTGCTTGGGCACGGCACAGGGCATCCTGACGCTGGCACCCACATCCTGCTCCTTGATCGGATGCTGACTTGCCAGATGATCTGGGGCCTCCTGCGCTGGGTCAGTCTGTGTCCCTTCTTTGGCGGGCTTCGTCTGTCTGAACCGCGATGTCTTCCCACATGTGTGTACCATGCAAAGCCCCGCGGGGAGCTGATCTCTGCCGGCGCTGCCACACATTACCCCCATGCGAGTAATAGCAAACCATGAATACGGAGGCTGCGCTGACTTTGTGTGTAACCAGGGTGCTCTAGCCAAAGGGTAACTGATTAGATATCAGACTCTCTTATCGTGTTCCAGGGCACAGACAAAAGCTAGAAGACCAAGCCAAACCCTTCACCGACCGCTACGGGGAGCTGGAACGGCTGCGCCAGTCCATGAGAGTCACCCCAACAACACCCAACCCCCGTGGATCCCTCAGCACCCCAAGCCACTTCGGGTCCCAGGCTCAAACTCCAATACAAGGTAACTGGCTGGGTGCCCCAGCCTGGCGTCGCACCCTGAACCCTTGTGCTCCCAACACAGCTGGGCTGGGAGCAGAGCCGTCCCAGCCAGGCGAGCTTCCCTCCGGATCGTATGTTAGGGCTGGAGTCCAGCTTTTCCCTGGGTAAGGAGCCCTGCCTGGGGGACAAGCCAGGGAGGGGTTTGGTTGGGTTTCTTGACCCTGGAAGCCTTTTTGCTCCTATTAAATCATCAGATGGCTGCTGAATCATAAACCCAGGCCATTTCGCTTTGTGCACCATTAGATACGGGGTCTTAGGAAAAACCGAGTAGTTTCAGCAGGAATGCGAGGGAGATCAGGGCAACATACTTTGAATCCAGTAGCTTCTTTGACATGAAGGCACCCGCGTAGACGGTTAAGCATCAACTAGAAAGGGTGTATTATACTTTACATGCTAATCCAAATGGTTTCTTATCTTGTTGCATTGTGTTTACGCCAAGTCTGGTGATCCATCACCCAACTGCAGCATAATTCCCCACACGTATGCACACCTGCATGGGCGCACGCGTGCGCACACACATACACAGAGGCTTTGCTCTTCCCATATTTGCCATCGGCGTAGCTGAGCCCTCGGGTGTTCCCTGTGAACCTGTGTCGTAGCTGTTGCCAGGAAAGAGGTAGGAATTGCCACCGGAGCTACCCAAGAGAGGTCAGTGTGCTAACTCCCATGCACCTGAATTTCAGCCCCAGACTAAGCATTGCATTTGAAAATCTCCTGCTGCCTTGCACTTGCTTCCTGCACTTCTCAGCCCAGCCAGATGCTACCAGGGCGTAGTCAGAGGCCATTCTCCTGTCTGCACGTGCGAAGTGCTCCCTTTCCGTGGATTTTTAATCTCAGTAGTGTTTTCCTTTGAAAATCAGCAGAAATACTAACGGGGATTTAGGGGTTAGTATTCAAGCTGTTTGCATTTTGAGTTTTGGTGAGAAGTGGCCCTTCTTGGAAGGTTTCGTATGAAAAGTTCCAAAAGCCTTTGTGTTGCATTTTCAGAAGTGCTGTAGATGTTTGAAAACCTCAGTGTCATTGGCAAAGAGGGTGTCTCAGGTGCAAAAACATGTTTGAAAATGTTACCTGAACTGCAAAAGCTGCCCCACTCCTCCCAACCCCAAATTACAGTGAAAATTTAATTTATTTCTCATTGAAATGCAAATCTGCATGCTTGGAATTTTCATTGGTATTAGCACGGTTTATGAGAAGAACCCGGGCATTTTGTGTAGGATTATCATTTGATTTTTGTTTAAAAAAATCAAGAGGGAGAGAAAGAGTTTTATAAGCTCACCCCATTGGCTGCATAATAAAGAAAGAGATTCTTGGGAGAAGAAAAAAAGATGCGTATTTTAAATTAGCTCAGTCCCCTGGAGTGCCAGAAACCCAAAGAGCGCTGTTTGGAGCAAAGAATCAGGTGATGACACAAATTCAACGAGAAAAAAAATGAAACTGGCCACAATCTACCGTCCGTGCCAAATTCCCAAATGTCAAGTGACAGCAGGAGTGGAGACACACAAAATTAGCCATCTAAAATCATTCCTGCGGAGTAAATCCAAAGTACCAGGAATGCTGCAAAAGGCAGTTCATGCACGATCTGCTCTTGGCTCCCTTGTTCCCAAGTCGGAGGAACTGTCTTAAAATTACTGTGGGTTCTTACCAGCGTAACTGGGAGCAGAATCAGCTCAGTAATTTTAATCTCAGCCCTGTCCTTTTGACACAACACTGACTATAACCAATCATAATAATAATAATAATAATTTTAAAAAAATATTCTTTCTCTCACACACACATGGCTTATTCACAAAGATCATAATTTTTACCCAAGCAAGTGGAGCCTGGCCTGTGCCAAGAATAACACAGGAGTTAACAGGCCTGTAATTCTCACGACTTGGCACGTTCTTAGGTAACACACACGAGAAGACGATTAGCAAAAAGCATAACGAGATATCAGTTAGGAGGGACGAATGGGGCAGGCTGGAGTTCATCCGGTCCCTGCTATCCTTTACCGAGGTGCTTCCCAAACTTAATGTTTTTAGCATCCTTGCATCCGTGTGCAGGGATTAAAAGGGGGCCAGTCATAGGCGGAGAGGCAAGTTTTCCCTCCACGGTCACCTACGCCCGGCATCCCTCCGCTCGTGTGCTGGAGGTGGTTGGCCTCCCGGTTCTGCTGACTGAGCAGTTTGCATAAACGCTTCCTAATCCACTTCTGGCAAAACCAGGCTGGGGAGCTGAGACGCTCAGAAACAGCCTCGGCCACTGAGGGGGGGATTCAGGCACCTCAGATTCCTGAACACAGCACGTGGAGCTTGGGCTTTGAAGCAGACAGGCACGTAGGAGACAGCATTTATCTTTGGGAGGAATTGCGGTCCTCTGGAGATGTGTTTGCTCTGGCCCAGTCCAACCTTTCCTCCTCGGAGTGAAGGCAGTGGCCACAGTGGAGATCACAGCAAGGACGCTGGTGTAAATGGGAGAAGAATCTGGCCCTCAGCCATTTGCAGAAGACTTTCAGTAAAGCAGCCCCTCGAGGTTATAAATAGCCCCCGTGTAAAACGATCATCCTGAGGTTAAATGGTCTCAAACCAAAAACCTCCCGGTAAGAGAAAACCGATCGTTTCTGAAGGGCATGCCAGGAAACATGGAAGGAGAGCATGCTCAGCACCGTGGCTGAGAGGGTCAGATCCTGCTCTCGCCCTGGTTTCCCACTGCCCAGTGTCAGTGTATTTCAGTGGCTTCGGTCTTGCCTTACCCCATGCAGACGGGCAGAGAATCAATCCCTTCCCATGGCTGTCCACAAATGGATGGGCATTTGCAATCTTCCACACACCCCATTTCCTTCCCACTTACACTGCTTTGAGGGGGAAATAGGGTAATCCTGGGTTCACCTCAGTGTAGCCGTGATGAGAATCTGGCCTGGTAGCCAGGCAGGTAGGACAGGCAGACCCTCGTCTCGCCTCAGCCAGCACTGCTTCCCTGGCTTCAGCAGAGCCGAGCTGTTTGCCACCGTTGAGGATTTGGCCCAATACTTCTCCAGTGAGGTCTGGAAAATCTGAGGTTTTGAAATCCCGGCTCTCCCGTCTCCGCAGCGAGACACCAAGCTGTCATTAGGATGGCTTGAAATGGTTCCTTATTACGGGGCACGCGAAGCCAGAGCCTTGCGTGCTTGCTTCAAGTTTTGTCTTCTAGCTTAAAAAAATCAAGTAGCTCTCAAAAGTGAAGCAAGATGTTAAAGGAACTCGCTTCTGCCCGCCTTTGGCTGCTTCTGGGGGCCCCCTTGCTCTGGGAAAATGGGATGGTGACAGACACACGTCTTCCTGGGGAGAACCAGGATGGTCCTAGCAACCCCCAATTCTCCACGCGACGCTTTGCCCTTGCCCATGTTTCAGCAGCGATTCATGCTGAACCATTTTATTCCCGTTGCAACAGAGGAGGACCGCCCACGCAGCCGGCTCCTGCGTTCTAGCTTTGTGGTGGAAACATCTTCAACCACTCAAAAGCAATTGTGTGCATTGTCCGGCAACATGTAGGGGCCTTGTGTACACGAGGACAATTGCAAAGTGATTTTAAATTTGATCTACTCAGTAACAGAGCAAGCTGTTTTGATTAATGCACTTAACATCCCCTTGCACACTCTTCGTATTGCTCCAGCGAAACCGAATTCCCTTGACTTCACAGGGAGAACAGTAAACGCTGGATCCTTTTGCAAACTCCATCCTGCCTCTCCTAGCGTTAGCGTCTGCTAAATGGTCTGGGAGACGTTGTCTTCGCTGGTGAAGAGCTTTCAGATCTCCTGATCTGGAAACTGCTCAGCTTTAACCGGCTTGATTTCCAATCCACTATTTAAAGCCACTGCAACGTTTTTAATGTAGGCTGGTCATCAGCAGAATGCTTCACCATATGCATTTAAAGCAAAATCTCTCTCTCTTTTTCTTTTTAAATATACATTTTTAAAGTATTACATTACTTTTAAGAAGCCTCTTGGCATAAGCAGTGAGTGCCCTATTGTTTCCGAAATGCAACGTGGCTGCTCTGAGGTTAAGTCCTGAATTATGGGCCCAGCAAATACACTGAATTGCTGCTTCCTAATCCCTGTCCAGATCGACTTATGGTTTCTTTAAAATATCCGTTTCTTAATGGATAAAAACATTCTACCATGGGCAGAGACTAAATTGTTTCCAAAGGAAGCTAGGCAAGCATTAGTGGGAAGAAAACATATTGTGGGATTCAGCTTCAGCCTCAAAGGAAGGAACACGCTTCAGATGGGTTTCCTGCCTGCTTTCAGGCTCCGCAGGCTTCTGTGCCTATCTTTAAACTGCTTTTCTGCTCCTCTCAATTATATTTGCCCGCTGCACACTGGCTGTCCCTTAAATGAATTTGGCTTGTAACCATCAAAGAGGAACCACAGGGCAGTGCTGGATGGGAGCATCCCCCAAGCCAGAGTCCAAGCACCCGCGACCGCTGCTTTTGCCGCTGACGTGCAGCCGCCTCCGTCTCCCAGCCACAGCTCCGGGTGCCGAAGCGCTGCAGTTGCAACGAAACAGCAGCCGAGCGAAATAGCAGACGAGCTTGCAACAAGCCCGGCTGAATTTGCCTCAAGCTCCAGGGATGCCATCCTGCCTTTGACGTGGGATTATCAAACGCGCTGGGCTTCACGTTGCCAGATCCAGAGGGGAGCCTCCAGCCCGGGGTTCCGCTGCAGGAGGGCACTGCTCGCATTGCCAGGCTGCCGGGCTGCGGCGCAGCCCCCGAGCGGCAGAGCAGGGCTGGAGCCCTCTGCTATCGCCCCATCGGCCGCCCCTGTCAGCCTGCCGCTCCGCAGTGGGTTTCCCATGGCAGACTTGGCCTGGTCCAAACCTGCTCGGCAGGCAAGGTGGTCTAGCTGCAGGCTGGGTTGTAAATTCAGCAACTTCCTTTTATGTAGTCAGGGCTTGTTAATTTTTTTTAATACCCTTTGAATACAGGTAAAGAGCAAAGCGCGGGCAGGCCAGAGGGAGTGCCTGCAATCAAGGGAGCGTTTCCCGTTCAGCCCACCCACCTGCTCCAATTAGCACCGTTAGCTTATTCATTAGCTTTGTGGGATGGAGCGGTGGGGATTGAGCCTGATGCGGTACCAGCCGGGCAGAGGAGGGCTCTGGGGATGACGAGGGGAAGAGAGATGCTGTCACGGGAGAGGAAGCTGGGAGAGCCTGGCTTGTTTAGTCTAGCAAAAGGCAGGCTGGGAGTGAAGCTGATTGCTCTGTGTAAATACATCCAGGGGGTAAACATCAGGGAGGGAGAGGAGCTAATGTAAGCTATGAAGGACAGTGCTGGCACAGGAGATGGGGCTGAACTGGCCCTGAATAAATCCAGACTGGATGTTAGAAGCAGGGTCCTGCCCAGAAGGGCAGGATGGGTCCAACGAACGGCTGGGAGCATCCCAATGGACCTCGAAGAGTTTGCAGGGGAGGTTGAGATGCGGTGCATGATTCACTGAGCTGGGAATATCTGGGAATTTCCCTGCCTCGCTGCCCTGCCTGCCTGTATAGACAGGGAGGCTGTTGCCCAGCGTATCTGATTGAAAGTGCTGGGAGAGGACCCCGGCGAGTGGAGTTAAGATTTGTGATGCTCAGTGGGGCAGGTCTGAGGGCTGAGTGCGTGTCTGCACGGCAGCACACGGTATTTGAAGAGGATTAGAAAACTGAGCAGCAAACGTGCTCGGCAATCTTGAGGTGGTGCCTAGCGATGCTGTGATAAGCGACGTGTGTGTTGTGTTTTGATTTGGTTTTAGGGTTTTTTTTTGAAAAAACTCTGCAGAGGAAGTACTTGCACCCAGTTTGTGAGCTGGTTATATCAGATACAGAACAATTGCACCATGGGCGTGTAACAACGGATGCTGTTCACACCCTCATTTTTTTTCAACACCTCCCCTCCTCCCCCAAAATAAGTTTTGCTCTATCTTTTGTGGGGTGGGAGGAAGGGGCTGTTTTCTTTTTTAGTTGGCTCTGACTTGGAAACGAATGAACTTGTTAACATGTGTGACAGAGGCGTGAGAGCGTGCCTGCATGCGTGGGTGGGGAGGAGAGCGGTGCTTTCTCTAGAGATGAGCCAGGTCTTCAGAGATCAAATGCATCTCGTGCACCTTCCCGTACAGAGCAGATTCTCTCCATCTTTGGCCACCTGCCTCACCGTGCTCCCAGATGGAGCCGTTATGACCAGGGGAAGGAAGCAGGGAGGAAGAGAGGTCAGAAAAATGCTGAAAGACAACTTGGAGGTCCAAGCATGACAGAAACTGGTAGAGAAAAAAATAGCCAAAGGTATATACAGAGCGAGAATTTCTGTCCCTGCTCTGTCTCGCACATGCATGTGTATTATATACATAAGCATAAAGTATCATTAGTGTTTACATTGTCATCAATCATCGTGGCATAAGACAGGAAAGGAGGGTTTTTTTCCCCCAGGCTAGATTTTTCATGACAATTTTGCAAGGCACGTATATGCATATAAATAAAATGGTGATATATGGCCAGGCTGAAGATATTTATATATTCTGTACACTTGGAGAGTGCCACACTATCAGGTTCCCTTTAAATTTCCTTTATTCTCTGTGTGTGTACCACACACTGTGAGTATTTGTGTGTGTTGTGTACTATACATACATGCTTAGGTTTTGACTTATTCAATAAGCCACTGCATGTTCCCCATGTCTCTAAAACAGGGACCAAAGAGCAATATTATAGGTGCTGTGGAATTGTTCAGGTTCCATACATCACTGCACAGCCCCAGATGATCTGATGCTCTCCTCCTCCTGCTGTACATCGAGCCCCAGTGCTGTGCTCTGCGTGCATGCCCTGGGTGAGCTTGTTGTTTAGTTGTCCCTCAAAGCTCTTTCCATGCTGCAGCACTGAAGACGTCCTGACATCGCTTTTGCTGCCTTTTACTCTCTCCAGGCAGAGCAGACATTCTTCTGGGTTAGGAGGCAGTGGAAGCCCCAATCGCTTTGCTGGGATGGATGCACGTCAGTGCCGTTAGTCCCTAAAACCCCTTGCAGGGTCCATCGCCTCGGCTCCACGAAGGCTTCCAGCGAGCAGATCCACCCAGTCTTGGCCCAGCAAGGGCGCAGGGACCAGTTTCACTCCATCCAAAGCAGCTCCCAAACCGGGCACGGTCTTAAGGGAGGCGACTGAACACACCCAGAGAAACCTCTGTGGTCGGCAGCCTCACAAACCAGTCTCCCCACCTCCACGCTCATGACCAGCCCTCGCCGCCCTGCCTGGCTCTGCCACAAACCAGCCGAGGTTTAGCTCCCATCCATCGCCGCGCAGGCACTCAGAGGTGGCTCTTTGCATTTATCTCCTCGCCGTCCACCCAAGAAAAGACCCATATTGTCTCCGAGGCAAAAAGAAAGCTGCTGTGTCACTTGAGCACGGTTGTTTTATCTGGAAAGGGGCTGAGCAGCTTTGAAAGCCTGTTTCTATCCAGCTCCACATGCGGGGGGACTTGGGGGTCCTCAAAAGGTGCAAATTGCAGCTGCACAATTAAATAACGGGGTGTGTCCCGGCCTCCGCGGTCCCCTGGGCAGCACAGCCCTAACGAGGAGACAGTGGCATTACTAATCAGGGCTTTGACCTTTACATGGCTTTTATTTAATACACATTCCACACTTCCCCAAACTCCCATCCAAAACATTGACATTTCCGCTGATAGATTGGGTCAGATTTTGGAGTAGTTGGGGGACTCAATTCACTCTTACAATGGTTAAATTCTTACAGCTAAATGGGCTTATTCAGTTAGTGCAGCAGCTGGTGTGATTTCGAGAAGAAAATAAACATTTCCTTCAAATATTTTGATTGGCAACTGGACAACTGAAATACTCAAGCTCAGATTGCCAGGGTCCAAAAAAGCAAATGGGGGCTGGACGGCAAGTAAGCGAGGCAAACCGTAGTAAATCCTCCGAGGCAGCACTACCACGCAGATGTGTGTGTGTGAGATGCGCTGGGCTCTGCTCGTGCTGGGGAAGGGGACAGAGATGTGATTTTTAAAGCCCGTTGCCGGCTGTGATTTCAATGGGAGCGTGGGGCCCGAGGGCACAGCTTCACCCGCTCCTATTTCCTCGGCGTTTGCTTAGCACGTTGCTTGCTCCAGGTTGCTGTTTGATGGCTGGGCTGAGCGTGATGGAGGGCCGCTTTGCTGCGGAGTTAGGTGCTTATGGAGGGTGTTAATGGCGGTGTTTTATTTGGACCTTGCTGGGGCTGTTTCAGCGGAGATGTCCTCGGATGCAGGGCAGGAGGGCTGGTGGCCCAGGCTGGGGCGGCGGACATGAGGCTGTGCGGCTCTGACCTGTGGGGATCCATGAGGTGGAGGGGCAGCCCTGAGGCGAGGGAGCTGAGATGGAGGGGCAGCTGTGAGGTGAGGGAGGCGGGATGGAGGGGAAACACTGAGGCGAGGGCCAAGATGGAAGGGCAGCTGTGAGGCGAGGGCGCTGAGGTGAAGGAGCAGCCCTGAGGCAAGGGGGCCAAGATGGAGGGGGACCCTGAGGAGAGGCAGCTGGTATGGAGGGACAGCTGTGAGGTGAAGGAGACAGGATGGACAGCCCTGAGGCAGGGGCTGCAGCGGAGGGGCAGCCCTGTGGTGGGGGAGCCAGGATGGAGGGGCAGCCCTGAGGTGAAGGAGACAGGATGGAGGAGCAGGCCTGAGGTGAGGGAGACAGGATGGAGGG
>JAVJGI010000040.1:114886419-114929752 GCA_035590275.1 Ibycter americanus
GCCTGTCCCCGGGCGGCTCTGGCCCCGGGGGTGGCGGCGGGGAGCGGGCAGGGCCGGGCTGCGCCCCCCAGGGCTGCTGGGGAACCAGAGGCCGACACTACCCGGCGGGGCAGCCCCGCGTCTGCTCGCCACAGCCCGGGGAGGCCGAACCCCCTCAGATAACACAGAGACAAAACACACAAACGGTTTCGGGGGTTGTTTGGGGGTTTGGTTTAGCCTCAGACCGGTGGGGGAAAGCTGGAGCTTTATTCTGGGCCAGACTTTCAGCCCAGGGAAGATGAAAGTGAGTTGGTGCCAGTCGCTGGGATGCCCCACGCGCTCCGCAGGGCTCTGGCCGGGGGCCGACATGGCTGAGGGATCGGCTTTGGGAGGGATTTGCTTTCCAAGGGATCCACCTGCACCCCCACACACCCCGATTTACAGGAGCCCAGCCCTGCAGAGAGACGTGGCCTGGCACCGGGAGAGCTCGCCCGCTGCCCGCACTGCCGGAGCATCTCCGGAGCTGACAGCATCGCTCTGCTTTGCCCGCCACGCACGCAGCCTGTAATTAACACTCTTACACGCTTGTGTCTAAATTAGGAGCAGGGACCCACTGCCAAACGTTGCAAGTTCAAGCCAATAAAACGTGGCCTCTAAAAAAAAAAAAAACAACTCCTTTGAGTGTGTTATAGAGGAAAAGGGAAATGTGCCCTGAGCACTTACGTTTTATTTCGATTTGCATTTTATGGAATATTATTTATGAGCATGTGAAAGCTAATGAAGGAGCGCGGTCTGATCGCTGGAGATTGTCATCTGCTCTTGGGAAGGTAGTGAGCAGCCATCTGGGTTTTCTGGGGGGCTGGGAGGGAATTCAAGGCTGCTTTCTCTCAGTGTATGGCAAAACAGTCCAGCTGCTTGGGCTGCAGTGGCAGGGCTGCGTGTGTGTAAGGAGAACGCACTCAGAAAACAGCACTGTTCCTCTCCAGTCCAGGATCAGCCAGGATTTTTGTCCCATGATCCTACCTTATTCTGTGATGCTGCTGGATTGCTAAAACTACGGGCTCTGGTCAAGCTGCTGCTTGCAATGCTGGTCTCCAAACCTCAGCTCACAGCGCCTGACAGCAGTTGTGGTGCTGCTTTTGCAGTAGCGTGGCTTTGGGATGGGGCAGAGCGTCGTGCTGGCAGGCTGCGATGTAAAATCAGGTTGGCTTGGTCAGTTGTGAGCATTTTTCACAGCGCTGTGCTTTCTAGCCAGCCCAAGCACGCTACCCCTCCGCATAGCATGCAACAGGGACGGCCCTGTGGCCCTGCAACCGCTTCCACGCTCGGCTCGGCTGCATCCAGCCCCGGCTGTGTGCAGAGCAGTGTGGTTCGTGACAGCTTTGAGCAGCTCCTCTCTTATCTCGCACCAAAGCCACAGCCACGTTCGCAAACCAGGTGCTCCCCCGCCTTTCTCCTCCGTGGAGCCTGCGTGGGAAGGCAGGCGCTGCCGATTGCCCGCAAAATGGCTGGAGGGGAGGGAGGAACCTCCCCTGCCCTTCTCCTTCCAGCGGCTCATGGCTGAAGGACTCACCTGGGATGAGAAAGAAGGTTCAGATCAAACCCCCTCCCTATCTGCTCCTCCAGAGCATGCCCTTGCCACTAGTTAGCTGGAAGGGATTAGCGCAAGTATTTTTTCCTGGGGAAACGCTGCAAGGCCTGGAACACCCGCCCTGAGAAGTTAAAAAATACTTCATCATAATAAATATATATAAAGCACACATCCCTGTGCATGCATAGCAAACATACAATCATATGAATATGTGTGCCTGTGTATGTGTATATATATATATGTGCATATCTAAAAGCAACAAGCGTGTTTATCATACTCATCTCACGCATTTTCTTGCTCTGAGTCGATTCAAAATCTAGCTGATGGGACAAAAAGAAGTCACTGCGGCCAGGTGGCATCCCACCAGCAAAGTAGAAAGGTGCGATGCCCCTGCTTTTGACAAGAGAACAATAAAGGTCTTGGGAGTAAACGGAAAGGATGAGGAGCCACCTCCAGCTGGCCGAGGCTTTGAGCTCGGTGCCCCAGCCAGGCACTTCAGGCTAGAGCGGTTGTTTCTAGAGACATCTCATGAGGGATGTTAAAGGCTGAGAAAGACGCACTCACGGCATTTCTAGCCGTGCCCTCCTGCACAACCAGCACCAGAGCTTGGCGTGGGCCGCTGAGGTCTCAAGGACAGAGGTTTCGTATCTCTCCTTGGAGAGCAAAACTCATTCCTCTGCATCTCGGATGCGCCCAGGCCAGAGGTGTGCTGGGCTCTGTAAGGAAATGGCACCAGCCTCAGGACAGCTGAGAGAGCCACTGAAAAGCCTTGAGGTCCTCGAAGGATCTGCTAGTGTGGATTCTTATCTCTAACCTGGGCTTTCTGCAGGAGGACGGGATTTGGCAATGCCGGGCAGAGATCCCTCTGCAGTTACAAGCTGGCTGCAACACCTTTTGGGTTTAGACACCCCCCCCTCCCCAAGAAAAGGCACCGGGGGCTCCAGCATCCAAGGGAGCTGGGTAACATCCCCACCATGCTGACCCAAGCCGCCCTTCCCCCAGCAGAAGAAAGCCTGGATTTCTCACTCTCTTTATCCTCTTGGAAGGAGAAAAATACACAGAGAAATCAAGCAGAGGGATATTGTGGCTCCTAGCTTGGGAGTTTTCAGCCGTGTGTTTATCAGCTCCATCCCCTGATGGTATCAGCATGAGCAGGCCACCCACAAGAAGGCTTAGCAGGCTGGTCTGGACTCCAGCTTTTCCTCTCTGTCTCCGTGTGTGTGTATATACACCACCGACTATCTCAGGGACCGGCCGTCTGGGGCCTGCATCCATTTATTTACTACACAGCTGATGTAATGGCTAAACATTTTTTTTCTGTGTTTATGGGGTGTGTTTTTTTTAATCCGCCAGAGATGAATAGACCCCTAGAGAAGTCAGCTTAGTCATGTCCCTTCTTGGATAGGAAACAACAAATTTTAGAACAGGAAATGGGACCAACTTAAACAAATGGGTTTAGGATTTTTGTATTTAAGTTCCCCAGCTCTCTTCCTTGGCAGATCAAGAGATGCTTTTCCCTCTGATTTTAATTCCTTGGGCAGGGGATGGCCCAGGCTGTATGACAAACTTGCCAAGCTCAAGGATAGCGTTCTAACCACCCACTTTCTTCCTCTACCCCACCAGGCACGTCAGATCTGAGCCCCTTCTCAGACCCCCGGCAGTTCGATCGCTCCTTCCCGACGCTGCCGGCTCTCACCGAGACCAGGTTCTCCGACCCACGGATGCATTACCCCGGCGCCATGTCCGCTGCCTTCTCTTACACCGCGACACCCTCCGCCACGGGCATCGGGGGCATCAGCATGACCAGCATGCCCACCACGACGCGTTTCCACCACACTTACCTGCCACCCCCTTACCCCGGCTCCACGCAAAACCAAAGTGGACCCTTCCAGGCCAACCCCTCTCCCTACCATTTGTACTATGGCACGTCTTCGGGCTCCTACCAGTTCTCCATGGTGGCGGGCGGTGAGCGCTCGCCCACCCGGATGCTCTCTTCTTGTACAAGTGCCTCAGCAGGGAACAACTTAATGAATCCCAACCTGGGCAATCAGAACGACGGGGTGGATGCGGACGGGAGCCACAGTAATTCGCCGACGACCATGACGACTACTGGGAGGATGGATGAGTCGGTCTGGAGACCCTACTAGGAGGAACTCAACGGGGCACCGGTATCTTTAACTTAATCAGCCACTGTTACGTTACTCCTTTTCATAGTGAATAGAGCAAAATGATGCCTAGGGAAAAGGTAAACCAAAGTCTCCCAAACCAAAAGCAAACCAGGATCCTCTGCATGCAAGCGTGGGCAAACATCAAGCGAAGATGGACCAGGACCTACGTTACATTTCAAGATGAACATCCACGAGGCTTGAATTTGTCGCTTGATGTGGTTCCTTTTGTATGTTTTAAGTATGTGGATTGTACATAGGGAAAAACAAAAGGACGTGTGGAATCAGATGTTTGTTTCTTGCAGAACACTTCTCAGTCATCTCACTCACACCTCTTCCCCACACAAAGCATTCAAAAGTTACAAAAAGCTCACCCTTCTTCTGCAAAATGTTTCAGAGAAGAGAAAAGACCTGGGAGTTGTCCGAGCCATCTCTCTGTCAATGCAGGAAGACTGAACTTATAAAAAAAAGGAAAAAAGAAAAAGAAAAAAAACCCCGTTGTCTCCTCTCCTTACCTCCCCGCCAGTGTAGGGTCCCTGACCACCAAAGAGCTCCGGGACGACGCCAGAGCCGCATGCGGCACGTGAGAGTCTGGTTTACAGCACAACCGCGGGGACTCGGGCACACGCGGGGGCTGCGTGCTCCTCGTGGGTCAGCCGGCATCAGCCATGTGAACAAGAGCTGTGATGTGATTATTATTATTTGTTGTTGACGACAGAGGTTGTATTGTTCATTTTTGTCATTGTCGTCATTTTTAAAACAGTAACGTGGTTGATCCCGTGCCTGACAGATCCCCCTTTCCTGTATGTTTACATATGAGATGTACTTTTTATGAGACGTGTTTTGTTTTGTTTTGTTTGCTCTTTTGTCCTGACCTCACCATTCAATTCTTTGCTCCTCTTAGCAAATCTCAGTGATGGTGGCTGAAGTGAAGGCGGCGTTCAGGACAATCCAAGGTGCACTTCCAAGCGCGTTAGCTGCAAAAGGGACTCGGGAGCCTTTGGCATGACCCTGCCACCGGTCTCTGGGTCTTCCGTTCATCCTCTCTGAGTGGCAACACATGCAGCTGGTGGCAAAGCATCATATTTCTGATTCTTTCCCATGTTTTCACCCAGAGCGGATTGACACGATGACTTTTTTTTTTTACTAAGAAACGACTTACACTTGTCGGTTCATACTGAAAGCTCTAACTGAGATTTGGAGAAAGGAGCAATTTCTACTCAGTCCCTTGGTGGTGGGAATATGGTGAAGCAATGTTATCGACCCTTTTCTGTCCCCTCACCTCCCTTTCCTTTCCCCCAAGTGACCCAGAGCACGGGTATCTTGCTGTAGATGACTAAGCTGAAGAAGAGGCACTCAAGGTCCCGCCAACCCATCGGTAGCTGGTTGCATCATGTGGCGTTTGGAGGAACCGGGTCTCCCGGGCACCACACACCCTCATAGCTGATACCAAAGAGATTGCAACCTGAACGGGACCGTGACAGGAGGTCGTAGGCAGCAGGAGAGGCACGGGGCTCCCCCGAGGCTGGGTTAGCCGCTTGGCTCTGGCACACGCCGCAGGGTTACGTCGCCTCCCGCAAGCCGGCTGTGCTTTCTGCTGGCGCGGGAATTCGGGCTGGATTCGGGATTCCTCGTGCTGGCAGGGCTGAGGGTGCGTGGGCAGGTTTGCGGGGAGTGTGTAACTGCGATACCCACTGCCTTCTGGAGCCTGCCCTGCAGCAAGGGGCCACGGCCAGTCCCCAGCCCCCAGTGCCACCAGTAACCAAGCCTTTTTTTTTTTTTTTCTCTTTTTTTTTTTTTTTTGCATGAGCATAAGAAAATCAAACCCCCACAGCTGCCCTCCCGGCCCCTCTGTCTAAGTTACACCATTACAGCTGCGCCGCCTATCACCAAATCTCAGTTGGCAGCTTGTCAGCACTCGGTTGAGGTACAGAGCGTTGTAATTGCACTACCACGTCAAGACTGGAGCAAGACATCCTGGCTTTAGTTGGAAAGCTGCGATGACCACTCATGAGTTACATAAGCAACGAGAAGAACAACTCTTTTAAATAATAATAATAATAACAAATAATAATAAAAAAAAGCCCTACCCCAGCAAAACTGCAACCTTCACTTGCCTTAGGAACAGCGAGCACCTCTCTGGTGCTTGCCAGCTGTAGAAACTGGACCACGGCAGCCTGTGTTTTGATGCATTTACATTTATCATCCGATCGCGCCACTGATTGAAAGCACAAAGAAAACAAGGCATTCGTAGTACTAGGTTAATTTAAGACTGTTTGTAGTGAATTTAAAAAAAAATAAAATAATAAAAAGAATGGCAACGATGTTATTTTTATGACATATTGTCATGTGAAGGTGTAAATATATGCACCTCTATTGTATGCAAATGGTCACAAGACAGGCCAACGTTTTTTGCTTTGCACTATAATTTGCTTTTTTTAAAAAATGCACAATCGCTTGTACAGTAAAACCCCTTTGTCTGGCTCACAGAATATTTAACTATAAAATCTAATTTTTGGTCTTATTTGTTATAATAATATAATTCTTAAATGTGTTGAAGGATCCGATTCTTAATAATGCTTCTAATACTTGTATGTGCAGGGTAAAATAACAACAAACAACCAAGGAGATGAGAACAAACATCTTTGTAGATAAAGAAGGCTAAAGTTGTTGATTTTTTAATGGTGTCTGCTGATGGACATTAAAAAAAAAAATGCTAGTGATACCAAATAATGTGGTTATTTGTGTAATATACCAGCCCTACTTGAAGGTAATGCCCTATATTTAATATGTAGCCCATCTTTTTAACCTGTAGCACTTGTCACTGGGGAGGGGGGAGGTGGGGAGGGAGGGAGAGGAAGAGGAGGGTCTGCTCCTGTTGAAGTCATTGGAAGAAGCTCTCACTGGAGGGGTCTCTGCTGCGCTGGCTTCAGCGAGAACAGTCGGGCTCCTTCGCGAGCGGGTGGAAATCGCGTTGGTACGAAGCCATAGCAAAGTGGTCAGTTCTGCTTTTCTGTTATCGGTGTCGATGTTCTTATCCAATGTACGTGATTATATCGTCAGGCCTCCGTGTAATCATTTTAATGACTTTCCATGTGGAATAATAAACATACGGTTACAAGTCTGTCCAGTGCCTCCCGCCTGCTCACTTCTCGCCGGGGGGAGCAGGTCTGTGCCCCGGTACATGAAAAGATTCATCACGCTGCTCTTTCACCAGGGGCTCATCCCAGTGCCTGGACCCCGTGTCTGGGGGGGCTCATGGCTGCTCTCGCCCACGGTTTGGCCTGAGCAGGCATTGCAAGGGTGTCTGGGGAGGAGGGCAGGCAGGTGCCTTCATGGGGATGCAGGGAGACAATGGGGGGGACACGACCCAGGCGCTGAGAAAACCCCTTGAAGCTTCTCCAAGGGTGGCAGGGGCAGTCTGGGCCACGAACGCTGCGCTGGGCTAGACCCGGCAAGGTGATCCCTGCATCCCCAGCCAAGCATCCGACACCCTGACCGCCTCCTGTCATCGCTGCGCTGCTTCCCGAGACACAAAAACTCCGAGACAAATTTTAAACAGGACCCAAATTCCCAGCTGGTGTGAGCCCAAACCCCTTAGCACTCACCACTCGCCTCCAGAACCCAAATGACAGCTGAAAAGCAGAAAAAAAAAAAAAAATAAAATAAAATCCTAGCCTACAATAGCGTCTGATGCCAGTGCACTGTAGGCTGGGGGCTCCCAAGGAGCCAAGCCACTCAACGCAAGCGTTATTCATGAGCCCGGAGAAGGCACCAGCCGGGGCGATGCCAGCGCCTTGCCCATGGAGCAGGGTGGACATGCCGGAGCTGATGCTTTGCCTCTTCTTTGCAGCATCTCCAGAAGCGTAACCTGTAGCGGCGTTTGCACGGAAAGAGAAAAAAAAGGAGAAGAAAAAGAAAAAAAAAGAAAAAAAAAAAGGAAAAGCCCAGACAAAACCACAATAAATGCTAATATGGGTGAGAACCCGGCTCCGCAGCCCTGGCCAACGGAAATATGTTTCAAGTCAAACCCTAGACATACCGCCTTTTCTGCACAGCTCCTGGGAGAGGAAACACCCCCGAGGTGTAGCTTTTATTTACAGGAACTTTCCATTCCAAACTGATCCACGCTTTACCGGTGGCCTGCAATGAAAAGAGAGGAGAAGAAGAAAAGGGCAAAGAAAAAAAGGACAAATGAAAAGGGCTTTCTTGTACCGACGGGTGCTGGGTCGCCCATGGAAAAGGGGCTTTTGAGGGGTGCAGCCCCTCTGCAAGGTGGTTTTGGGCGATGCTGGTCGGGGCAGCGAGGCTGTGGATGGGGCAGGCGCTGCCGTTCAAGGCGATGCTGGACCAAGCCAGTGCCGGGGAGGACCACGGCAGCGGCTAAAATATAGCTGGGAGGCCCAGGTAGCGCGGTGAGCCGATGGTGTTAAACGTACCCAACACCTGAGGGCCAGATGGGTGTTATTTTTATTTATATGGGTGTTATTTTTATATGGGCCACCTACCAAGCACAGGATCCAGCGTGCTGTGGATGCTGGGGTTGCATCTTGCTTATACACAACTTTTGCACCAGTTTAATGAATTTAAATGGAAAAGCTGGAACCCAGCGTGGCAGTGTGGGATGTGGGGTGCATCAGCCTCTCCCAAAGGCCCTTTGGGACCCGAGAGCAGCCACAGATGCCGGCTCTGGGTGCCAGACAGCAGAGCCAAGTACCCGAGGGCTCCCGCTGTTCCAGGGGACCATTGTAAGGCAATGGTGTGGGGCACTCAGAGCAGAAATGTTTGGTTTTTCTTTCACAAATGAAAACTGAAAGGGGGAAAAAAAAAATCACTGGAGCTTGGATGACTTTTTTTTTTAACGTTCAAATATTAAATTGAGTGGAGTTTGGGCTAAAAAAGCTCCTAGGAAAAATGAAGAATATTTCCTTTGAGAGCAGAGCTAACAAAAGTCTCAGCAAAAATCTTATTACATTCTCTTTCCAGACCAAACTCTAAATCCCAGCCTCTACTTTAACGACTGTGTTGTGTCCAAACTGCCTGTCTTAGTAAATAAACTTTTAACTTGCAAAATGTTTCGAAGCTATGCGGGACATCAGGAAAGGAGCCTGCCTTGCCGCCGCGGGGTCTCACCTTACCCACACCGTCCCTTTCCCTCATCAAGCCCATAACGAACCTTGCACAAATGAGCCATCAGCATCATTAAGGCACAAGTTCCTATGAAACAGTGGGGCCAAATGGCTCTGTGAGGTGCTCAGCACCCTTCCTGCACACCCCGGGACCCCCTGAACCTGCAAACAATAACCCCTGGTGGACACCCATCACCTGGACCAGCATGAAATGGAGCCACCGGCTCCCAGTTTGGCATCCTCGCCTGGGCACCCACGGGGGGGTTAATCCTGCTGCAGGGCTGGCCTGCTGGAAAGGATGGGTGGTTTGTTGGGGTTGGGCTTTTTTTTTTTTTTTTTGTTTGAATACTGCCTATTTAGAAGCTAAATGGAGGAAAACATGGAAAATTCATTAGGGTGTCTGGGAAAGTGTTAGGTTACATGTCATTCACATCTACTTACTCAGCGGGACCTCGCGCCTTGGGGGAGATATATATTTATATATATATTTTATATATAGGAGTTGTTGGGGTGTTTTTTTCCTCTCCATTCAATTCCCAGACAGGCACTAAAGTGAACCCTTTTGCTTTGCACAGGCTCTTCAAAATTCCTCCCCCCTGAAACGGAGCTGCCCCGCTTGGCCTGACCTGGCTGGGCAATGTCCCCATCCCACCGCTCAGGTGCCAGCCCTGATGCTCAGCATCTCTGCGAGGTGGCCGCTGCCATTCCCACCCGCATGGAAAAGATGGGAGCTGTTAAACCCAGGCCCGTAAAGGGCAAATACACAGCCACGCCAGGACCTGCTGGCAGCGAGCCCCGGCTGGCTGCTGCTTCGGTGCTGGCTGGCAAGAGGCTTGGCGAGGATGGGAGCTGGGAGAAGAGCAGGCGGGGTGGAGGGCTGGTTCCATGCCCAAACTATAAAACCCGAAAAAAACAATCCTTCATTCCCGATCGCTCAGAATTTCTCAAGTTTGGTGCAATACAAAAACAACCCAATAAAAACATCGTTCTGGGGTCACAAGAGCTGTTTTGTTCAGCTGCAGCCAGGATGTTTCGTTTTTCAGATCTGCTATAGCTCCTCTTTCTTCCCAGCTTCAGCCAGTCCCGGTGCCATCATCCAGCCCTGAACCACAGCTTGTTCGGCTAAAATCAACCCCAAATCTTTCCATGTATTGCAGAGGTGACTCTCCAATTCAAAAAAAAAAAAAAAAAAAAAAAAAAAAGGAAAAAAAAAAGAAAAAAAAAGGCAGGCTGTGTTTTCCCATAAATAGGACTCCAACAACAAACCCTCGCTGCTCGGCTCGTGCCAGGACGCCTGTGTTCCCCGGCGCCTGCTTGCTCCCGGCCGGGGCAGCCCAGCCCACATGCAGGGAACAAGGCTTGGGCATGGCTATAGGTAAGAGCTGTCCCCACGGCACGGCATGGCACGGCACGGCTTCGGACACTGGATTGTGGGGAGGAAGGGGCAGCTGAGGCCAGGGCTGCCAGGGGAGCTGCGGCTCCAAGGAATAATCCCCATCCCGGGGTGTGCCGTGGCTCTCCCAGCTGGGGAATGGTCTGGTTGGGAGAGTTTGGGTTCATTTGTGGTGGGTCTGGGGCACCTCTGCCACGCCATCCCAGGTACCCACTTTGGAAATTGCTCGGGAAAGCCAGTTTGGGACGGAGGCTGTGCTTGGGGCTAAAACAGGCAAAAAAAACGGTGGGAATTCAGCACCCAAATACGTTTGCACAGATCAGGAGTCCCAGTGCCTGTGTTAAACCCAGTTCCCTGGATCCCCATCAGCCTCCTCGAATCCCTCCCACCCTGCAGGGATGTCACCAGCTGGGGCCATGTCACCGGGCACAGCATCCCAACGGCACCCACACGCCAGTGCTGGCTGCACCATGGGGCAGCAGCTGCGCCCAGAGCAGCAGCCACATCTCGAATCCCCCCAAGCACTTGCTGTGCCATTCTGCACGAGGCTGAATAACCTATACCATTTTTTATTTAAGCCAGGCAAACAAAGTCGCCTGTAAAACTGTTAATTCCCTGACAGCAGCAGGCTGAGATGCAGGGAAGGTGTTTTCTTGTGCAGAGGTTGGGCTGGGCTGGGAGATCAGAAGAGTTTAAATTAAAATAGGCTCATGCCCTGTGAGTCTTTATTCTTGGCTTAACCCACAGAGGCTAAAAACGATGGTAGCGACACGGTGCTGGGATCCCGGCTCGCTCCACCGAGCACCTCCCGCCGCCGTCAGACACCGGGCAATGAAAGCAGCTCGACTTCAAAGGGCCAGGGCAGAGGAGGATGGAGAGCGAGGACTCATTAACCTTGGAATTGCGTTAGATTGGGGCGATAGCGGGCTTTAATTAGGTCAGCCGAGGCAGGCAGGGGAGCCGAGGCTGCATCCCGGCGGGAGCGCGTGTGTGTGCGCGGTGCCGTTTCGGCGCAACCCCCCCCAGGTGAGCGCCCCTGGGCGTGCACCTGCCTGCGTGGGCAGCGCGCACACGCGTGACCGGGCATGTCGGTGTGGCGGGGGGACGCGTGCCCGGCGGCACCCGGCGGCACCCACCACCTCCCGCCAGCCCCACTCGGGCATCTCCAGCCGGTTGGATCCCCCCCGCTGGGGATGTGCTGCTGCCCTGGGGATGCTGTGGTCCTGCGGAGCAGGATCTGGCCTCGGGAGCGGGTCAGGAGCATCACTCCCCACTGCTCCAGCCCCTGCGGGGTCAGTCCCGCTGGTGTTTAAGTGGGTGCTGCTTTTAAACATTTATAACGTGCACCAGGCTCCTGGCAAGCAGTGCACCGTGCGCCTCCGGCCTGACACCGCTCTCCAAGGAGTACGGGGCTGGAAATCCCACCGATCTCTCAGGTGGGCAACCAAACCAACGCTGGGATGGCACCAGGGAGAGCAAAGCGGTCAGGGGGAGAGAGGTGAAAGCACCGGGGTGCTGCCCTGACTCCTGCCCGTGGCACGGTGCTGCCCGCAGCCCCCCCCTGCAGCGACGCAGGAGTGAAAATACACCACCAGTGTGACCTTTTTGGGCTGGATTACCCAAATTCTGCCTCTGCCCACACGGTGATGCCGAGCAGGTGTGTGGCCAAGGACCAGGTCAGGCTCTCCATCACCACACATTGGTGATTCCCCTCCGGTGAGCCGGTGAACCCTTTCCCCAGCCCCCGCCTGGGCTCTGGCTGAGCTCCAGGAGGGATATTTCACACCGGTGCTACCAGGCAGCAGATTTCCTTTCCATTCTAGCGACTTGCAAAGCCCCCCGGGTCCCTGCAAACGTATACAGCTAATTTTTTAAGATGGGAAGGAAAATAACCATAGCAGAGCTGGGTTTGGCTGCAGAGAGGGGACTTGGAGGTGCCGGTCCTGGGGTTGTCCCAGGGGTGGCTGCAGCCCCGTCCCCCCCCTTGGCAGGTTTTGCTGTTTGTCTTTGCAGCCGGTGGGTTTATTACAACCGGGAACACCCAGGGTTTTTTTCACTGTCTGCCATGAAATCGATACAGTAATTTCATTTCTCAGTCATAAATGAAATGAGCTGTAAAGTAAAGTTGGGTGTTTAAGCCAGAGTGAAAGAATGGATTGTTCTAATGGGGGACGTTAACGAGGGGATTAAATGTTTCTGCGAAACCTGGGGGTCCCCAGGCTGGCCCTGCCTGCTGCCGGGCGCTTTTAGGGCTCCCCGCACCCCTCCCTCACACGGCTTCGGAGCTGTGTGGTCCAGCGCCTGCGGCCCCCGGCCAAGCCACCAGCATCCCCACCTGGGTGGGCAGCCACGCCGCGCCCGCTCGCCTTCCCCGCGCCCCACTGAGGACCCCGCCGGGCACAGGGCAGCGCCGGAGGGGTTTCGGGGTGCCTGTGGCCAAGGGGAGACCCAAGGGAAGGTACTTGCCGGGGGATGGGGGCGTCGTGGCAGCTCTGCCGGCTCCTCTTCGCCAGCATCCTCAGCACGAGGAGGGCTCGCTTCCACATGGCGTTAGACTAAAAACAATTGGGGAAAAAACTACCCAAATCAAAAAGAAGGTGTTTCTTGACAGTAGCCTTTCAACTGACCCAAAGCAACTGGGTTCCTATGGAGAATTTTTTTGGGGCGACATGGAACCCCGCTGCTTTCTGGGGAGGTTGCTGCTCCCAGGGCTGGGCAGTTTGCAGCACGTGGGATGTTTTCCCCAGGTTTGGAAGGCAGGCGCTGCCCGGCCATTCTCGCCGCAGCAGGATTCGCCCAGCTCCACATCATTAAATACTAAACCCAAAATTTGGTCTTTGTTTTCCTGCCCGTAGCCTGACAGCCCGACCTTGGGAGCCCTCCTCTCCCAGCAAGTGACCGAGACCCCCATCTCCCCTCCTGCCCCTGCTCCATCATTTATTTTCCAGTGAAAAATAACCCAGCACTGATCCAGGGCAAGAGAGAGCACTTTGACAAGTCCAAAAGTACGAGGGCCATATTATCTTTAAACCATTTTAAAAGAAAAAACAACCACAGAGAAAGCCCTATTGGGCCAGGAGAAAATCCAGCCAAGTTCCCCAAGTCCGCCCCCCGCTTCAGTTGTATTCCCCTGGAAATCCTCGCAAAGAAAAACACAGGGCATGAAAAAAAATTTGGTTTTCATTAAAAACCTCGAATGTGAGGGGTTCTGTAGCTTTCAATGGGGCTTTGATTCCTATAGATGATGGAATGTTTTCAGAACATTTAAAAAATGTTCTCCACCTTTCTATCTTATATCGGCAGAAATCTGCGCTGGCGTTTTTCCCCCCCTCCTGGGCGATAGAAGTGGTGAGCATTGAATGCAGATGCAAACCCTTGCCTTTATTTACCTTGAGGTTTCATTTTAAAAATACAATGATATTTTCTTGTGGCTTTGGAACCAGAGGAGATAATCCACGTGGGGGAAAAAAGAAATGTGTGGAAAACACTGCAGGAATTTTCTTAAAGGGGGGTGTTTTTGTTTTTTTTTTTTATTTTTTTTCATTGAGAGAAAGCAGGGTCACTCAGCACTTGCAGGCACCCACGTACCTCCCCGAGCACCACCGTCAGGGAGCACAGAGGCATTTCCAACCCTCTAAGTCATCGCTGGCTTCGTGGAGATCATTGTCTTTGCCTAAAGAGATTATTTTATTGCTGCGTTACATCACTGCTCCTGGACGCACCAGCTGGTGGCTTTTCTAAACGCCCCTTTACGTGGCATCAGCCTTTTGTTTTATTTTAATTTTTTGTACGGACTGTAAAGTAGGTTTCTGGCCTTTGCATTTTGGAAGGTGAGGTTTAAAGGGCTGGAGGCAGCCCAAGGGAGATGCCCCTTCCCATCGCAGCGATGCCCACGGAGCCCCGTGATGCTGCGCTCCTGCCCCGGTGCCAGACTGGGACGGCCGCGTGTCCCCTCCGGAGCCAGGGCTCGTCCCCGCTGAGTGCAGCCTCATTGTGCCGGGCATCCCCGGGGCCTGGCTGCCCACATTGTTCTCTGCAAAGAGCTTTTTTCCAGTGGTGCAGCCAGCCAGGTCCTCGGGGGCCGTGCCGTGGTGCTGGCTGCGGCCAAGCCGGGCCACGTCACAGCATCCTCGCCGGGAGCTGGCACTGCCGTCCCCGTGCAAACCCCAGCCAAGCTGGCATTTCGGGTGGCTTCGTGCTTTCTCTTGCAGGAAAGAAAACCCCAAACCTTCCACGCACCTTAGCATCTCGGTGCCACGTTAGGGCACGCGGCAGCGGGGAGGAGGTGCGAGCCCAGCCCTGGGTGGCTTGTGCCGAAACGCGGCGCCCCGGCACGGGCTGGTTCAACTGGTCGGGCTGGCTGAGCAGCGCCCATTGCACCCAGACACGCCGCGTTCGCCCCTATCGCTGCTTCTTCCCCCCTCATCCCCTTATGTCAGCTCACCTGCTGGTGTGCATTAAAGCCTCATCTCAATTACAAGAGTCATTAGCCACCACCCAAGAAAGGGCCACCCAGTCTGCGGTGGCAGGGTGCCACCGCGGGTGCCCGGCCCCGCTGCCTCGCGCCGAGGGATCACCTGCAGCGCTCCCAACCCGTGTTTATCAGCGATTCCTTCCAGAGGGATTAGAGGGAGCCGAGGGATTTGAATAAACCCGAGGGAGCCGCGTACACGCCGCCACGGAGGCGATGGATGCCAAACCCCGAGGATGCCGTCGCTCCAGCCCTGCCACGCTGACCCGACGCCTTCAGAAAAGCAACTGTGGCTGGTTTTGTAGCTGCTCCCGGAGTCGGCATCCCTACACAGCCGGGGGGTCCGGCCAAGCAGCAGCAGTCCGGGGGGGCTGCTGACGTGGGCTCCACGCCTGGCCACCGGGCTCTGCCGGCTCTTCTGCAGGCAGGGACAAGCCCGCTCTGCCTGCAGGCAGCTGCCAGGCTGCAGCGCATCAAAGGGTGGGAAGCACCATGGAGTTAAAGCTCCACCTTGCCCCCCACCCCCTCCCCGGGTTGTCCCCAGGCTCCCCCAGCCCCTGCCCAGGGGGGTGGTGGTCCCTGCCCATCCCAGCGCCCTGCCCTGGGTGCCGGGGCTGCGGGAGGTGGGGGAGAGCCGGGCTCAGGCGTGCCTGCCTGCCGGAGCTCACGTAGGCAGAAGGTGCTGCCGACCTCGGCTGCCTCCTCTCTGGAGCGGGAGAGGACGGGATACGGTCCCCTCGCACGATGGGCAGCGCCTGGGAGCCGAAGGCATCGTCAAACGGCGACGTGGCTGCTCCTCGATTTAAGATGTGAACGCTGACAGCCCCCTCCCTGCCCCCGGAGAGCCCACGGGCAACAAGCGGCCAAATAAAAGTTACCCAGCTCCTACCTACCACAAGAAATATAAACATAATTACTTTTTTAATATATCTAATGAAGTTTTAATGTGTTACCCTTGCACTAGGAGTACAGTTACCGCCTCTGCGGCTGTCACTTCAACGCCGCACGTAAAGAGATTGTAAAACACCCTCGCGGAGCCTTTACAGATTCGAGGCTCCCCATTAATTAGCACGCAGGGTTAATCACCAAAGCCTTCGCACGTGTGCTGGCCGTGCACCGTGGCAGCATCCCACCACTGGCCAGCGGAGGTGGATGCTGGTCTGGGCCCCCCCGGAGCTGGGGCATCTTGGAGCCCCATCGGGTCCCTCGCGTGGCTCCAAACAAGCTGAAATTATTCAAAGCCAAAGTCAAAGGCCCCTCTATAACCCGGCGCAGGGCTGATCTGCGCCTTGATGAGCTCTAGCACTTGCCTACAGAGGGGGGGGGAAAAAAAAATACTTATTAGATTAAACCCAAGGCCCTCTTCATGAATCCTCTCCCTCTTCCTGAGCCCAATCATTTTAAAATGCAGAGGTGGAAAAAAAAAAAAAAAAAAAAAAGGATAGCTTTAAAGAGACTTACCCCTTCACAGGAGATACTTCAGCCTTCTGTAACTTTACAAATAAACTTTGCTTTAAAAATTTGACTTGTGGCACAGTTTTGGCAAATTCAGACCCCTTAAATACACCGTTTCCTGCATTCTTGATTGCTATCTGAAGGCTTGTGAAAATATACAGGTGAATGGAATAAATTTTAACTCTTTGCTCCCCAACCTCGCCCTCCGAGTCAGAAAGCTGCTGGTCTAATGCAGAGCTTAGGGCTGCTTGGGAAGGGACTGACGGTCCAGGCTGAGAACCAAATCCCCGCTCCGGCAGCACGGGGAGATGCTCAGGAGAGAAAAATAAGAATTGGGCCTAAAGGAAAAGGCTGGAAATCAGGCTCAGCCCCAGCTTCCCACTGCCTGTGCTGCACAGGATTTGAGAGCAAGCGGGATGGAGGGGCTGGAGGCTCCCTGCATCACTGGGCGACTCAGTTTGCCTGTTCACGGAACGGCTTCTCGCCGCCGGCTGCCACCGGAGTCAGTTTAACTCACATTTGCAGAAGCCCTGCAAGGCTCTTGCTTCACAATTGCAAAGGAATTTTTATTCTTGGTTTAAAAAAAAAAAAAAAAAAGGGTAATAATAATAATTTATGGGATGCTGGGCTTGAACCTCTCCCAAGCCCAAGGATGGGGAGGCATCCGCCAGTGCCGGTGGTCCTCCATGGGCAGAGCTCCATCCTGCCCCATCCCCACGGGCCTGACCTGCTGCACCAAACCACGGCTAACTTTCGGACAAGGATTAACTTCCCAGGGAACCATCCGACCCCTTTCTCCATGGGGCAGAGCTTTGCTCTCAGCGAGATGCTCGTGTCCAAGGTGCCCCCACCCGTTGGCTGTGACAAGTGGCCTGGCAGGGTCATGCCCACGAGGTGCCAGCCTGGCCGGGAGCCTCCCCCACTCCTGCCAGCACCCGCATCCCTGCGGGAGAGGCTTGGACCTATTAGATTATATCATATTGTATTATATATTATAACTAATCCTAATATTTCCTAGTTATTTCCTCTCCATCCACCACTCGGATGCTGCCAGGGCTCTTCCAAAACCGCTGGGGCTCTTGGCGTTGGCTCTTCTCTCAGACTGAAGGGGCTGGGGGGGGCCAAGCCCACCCATGGGTGCCCAGGGACGGAGCGGGGCTGGGGGGCTCAGGGCCAGTGATGCTTTGGAGAAGCTGCCGACACCGTTGTCCTGGCATGTTTCCCCAGCACCGTCTCCCTGCTAAAGGAAACAACCCCTGCCCATAGAGTGAGCAGGGAGATTTCAATCATTTAAATAAAAAAAAAAAAACACGAAAGGAATCAAGGAAGCCGTTCCCCGCCCCCGTTCTCCTGGACAAACAGCCTTTCTTAGCCCACATGCAACAACTAATTTCTTTCTGCCACATCAAGCTACTACGGATCTGAATCAGCTGTTTTTACAGGTCTAATTTTTTTCTTTTTTTTTCTTTTTTCCTTTTTTTTTTTTTTTGCATTTGCCAACAAAAGTACTAAGAGCTTCAGCTCTGGAGATGAAAAATGAGCGGCTGGAAGGAAATGCAGCCTGAAGCCCCAGGTGAGGCGTCGGGGAGGAATCTGTGCTGCCCAGAGCCGGCGCTTCGGTGAGGAAAAGCCAGGCACTGAAAGTCCAGTTTAATCTCTGCTGGAGCAGCCTACAAACGCCAGTGACCCCACTGGCTGAAGCTTGTCTGGAAAGCAAAAGAAATGCAAATAAAATAATAGTAATTAAAAAAAAAATCACAAACCCAAACAACATATTAAAAATGCCAGCCAGGCCTTTTGCTTAAAGGGGACCCCAGGAGCTGCAGGTACGAGGGGTCTCTGGTTTTCTTCTGCACCACGACCCTGCGATTCAGGTGGCTGCCGCTTCCCGCAGGCAGGGCAGGGGCAGGCAGGGATCGGACACGCTCCTTGGCTCCTCGGCAAAGGCAGAAGCCAGCTCTGGCTCCGCAGCCACCTCCCCGGAGGGCTTGGACAAGGCTCTCCCTCCCCGGGAGGCAGCACGCAGCCCTCTCTGTCCTATCTGCTTAGGCTGCAGGTTTTTAGGACAAGCTTTTTGCTGCGCATCAGCCCGGCTCCGGCGCACATAAAGAATTTTTACCCTCGTGTTGGCACGAGGAGCTTCGCAAGAGTCAAAACTTGCTCCCATTCCCACCGCGCTGCTGTCACCAAAATCAGTCTTGGGTTGGCTTCCACATTACACATCACGATGTATTCAGCTACAAGCCATGCTCAGGGACCACGTATTCACGGTGCGTGGGTGATGGACCAAGACACCCGCTCAGCCCCTGCCCCAAAAAGCCACCACTTGATGCCCAGGAGATACCGGCTCGCTTGGCTCTGCCTTTCCCTCCCGGTCGGCCAGGCTTCAGCGAGCTCGGTACAATGACGCTTGGGTTGCCAAAACCACAAGGGAAATAAATATCTGTTTAAAACAAGAAAAAGAAAAAAGTGGGGGGAAGGATTAAAAAAAAAAAGAAAAAGTCACAGCACTGTTTCTTCGGTGGGGATCAAATCTGAGCCAGCATCATCCTTGTACCAGGAATCGACCTTCTGGACCAAGCAGGAGGAGGAAATTCCAGCCCCTCCGTACTAATTGCCACTGCAGGAGGATGCTGGAGGTGCCCAGCAAGACATGGGTAAGAAACCTGCTGTGCAGAGGCTCGCCTGACCAGGAGAGACACATCCATGCCGGGATGGTGGGGCTGGGACCAGCCATTTCATCTTTTTTTCCCCCTGCAAGCCCAGACGGCAGCCTTGGCCTTGCCTGAGCGATGGACAGAAACACTGACAGGACTTGGACATCTGCATCTGTCAGCCAGGACGTTGCTGAGGGATGGACGTGTGTCGTGGAGTTCCAAACAACCTTCCCAGAGGAGCAGGAACATCCAAACCTCCCACGGGAATGAAGCCAGCAGGGATGCAGAGTTGGGAGCAGGGATCCTCTCTGGACCATAGTGGCTTTGCTGGTCCCTTTGACCCCAGGGCCACCAGCCTCGCAGAGAAGCCATTTCCCAGCACGCCAAGACTGGGGACAGCTGGTGAGGGAGGGGATTACTCATCTCCGCCGGCTTTGCAGCTCCCGGGGGAGGAAGGCTTGTTTCCCTCCCCTGCCCCAGCCTCCCCTCCCACCAGGGAAGGATTTTTGCCTGGCAGGGGCCAGCTGGGACCTCACTGAGTCAGGCAGGCGGGATGTGGCCGGTTCCCGTGGCTTTGGCACAGAAGGAGCCAGCGGAGCATCGCTGTCGAGCAGAGCTCTGCTGAGATGGGCAAGGGCTGGCAACGCGCACGAGCACCAGCTCCACTGAACAAGGCTCCCAGCCGATGGGAATATCCACATCTAGTGAGAATTGTGACGGCGATGGGAGGCTGGACAAGCTGCTCGGGTGCAGGCACTGTGCTGAAGCTGGGGACATGGAGCCCACCCTGAGCATCACCACCCTTGGGGGGGTACAGGGACCCCGGCATCTCCCTGGCGGTGCCCACCCTGAGCATCACCACCCTTGGGGGGGTACAGGGACCCCGGCATCTCCCTGGCGGTGCCCACCTCTCCCCGCAGGGGATGTGGGCTCAGGGCAGAGAGGAGGCACATGCTGCCAGTGAGCCCTTGCCCCACTCCAGCCTAGCAAGGGCAAATAACAAGAGCCAAACAAGGTGCTGACCCCATCCCTGTTTCCCCAAGAAGTGCCTAAAGCGCTTGGGCATCGGGGCCAGAGAAAGCCCCGTCACTCTGCAGCTCAGCAAAAGGACCTGGGCTGCCTCCCACCCACCTTGGGCACCTCTCTGAGGTGACAAGGACTCGGCTTTCCCACCCACTCCCAAAGAGCATCACGGGATTTGGCTCGGGAGAGGGCTGACCCCTCCCATGGCTGGAAGAAGCTGGTGGGCCCTTGCCAGGATGGGCAGGGCTCATGCCCGCCGGCCCAGCTCCTAGGAGCGGAGGAGATGCTGGCCTGGAGCAGCGAGAGCTGGCACGGTGCAGATGAAAGCACCCACGAGTGTTTCAAAGCGATGGACAAGACAAAGGGAGAGGATGAGCAGACACAAACCTGCCCCAGACCGGCCGTGCTGGGGCTGGGGGAAGGACGGGGAAGGTGCACGCTCGGATCTGAGCTCTGCCCCAGATTTCTGGAATGACCTCAGGCAACTGCTTTCATCTTGCTCCCTCTCTGCAGAACTGGGTTAAACGCTCCCCTCTTTCCTCCTCGTCTGTTTGGATGCTGAGTGGGCTGGAGCACACGCTGTCACCCAGGTCCTCGTAGGGCTGGTGCCCAGGCTGAGCTGCTCCAGGTCCCATTAGACCCAGTAGCCACTGGGCTCAGGTATCCCACCACAGCACATCCGCTCACTGCACAGCTCTGGGACCATCCCAAAACCCCGCTTCCTCTAAAAGAAATTAGAAATACAGAATTGATTCTGACCCTGGCTTTTCAGCAGCAGGAGGAAAACTGGGCATCAAAAGGGAGCTCCTTTTCTCCTTTGCTGACCATCAGCCCCTTCCTCACTCCAGCTCCAAGGGATGGAGAAACAGTTGCAGAACCCTGCTGGCTACATCAAGGAGCAGAACAAGGAGCTGGGGGCAGAGCAGATCCCTTTGGGCCCTAAACCCCAGGGGTTTGCACCTGGGAGCTCACACTTGCACCCCGCTCTGCACCAGCCACATTTCACCCATCCCCACCACCCAGATGTGGATGGGGCAGGTGGAGAGTGTCCAGGTCGGACCCAACTGTCCCAAACAACCCTCTGGCATTTGCCAGGACAAGAGGAAAGTGCAGCCCATCTCCCCCTGTGCCCCCCCGTGACCTGGGGATGGGACCTGGCTTATTAGCACAGGCACTGGAGGGGAGAGAGGATGAAAAAAGGAACCTGAACCAAAAACCACACGCTGCTGGTTTCTGGGAACGGTTTGCATTGACCACAGGAAATAACACACACGTCCAGGCAGCCTCTGCAGGGCCATTACCACCGCGCCGGCAGCGCTCGGGCTGGCGAGACGGGCAGAAGCTGCAGGGGGTCCCAGCCCAGCCCAGCCTGTGGCCAAGGAACGGTTGGCACTATCGAGGAAAGGCACAGCGGGAAGGCAGGAGGGATGCACCGATGCCAGCGGGAAGGCAGGAGGGATGCACCGATGCCAGCACCACTGCTTCAGCCATGCCCACGTATGCCCGGCCGTGGAGCATCCCCGTTCCCCTCCTCTCTCCCACAACGCAGTGCTGGCACTACCGAGGTGCTTTGGCATCCCCTCTGCACACACCAAAATTCAGCATGACTTTTCTACTTGGAGAAGCCCCTACCTGCTCCCAGCACCACCATCTCACAGCAAAACCAGCGTGGTTTGAGAGCCACGGCATCAGCTGGTGGCCGGGGAGTGGTGTGGTCCCCAGCCATCCCCATCCATCCCCTCTCACTGCCGGTGGCCACAACCCAGCGGGCTGGGTCTCCATGGCCAGACCCACCACCCATCAAACCAGGGAGCTGAGCTGTCACCGAGTGGCTGCACTGCCCCCAACTCGCAGGGAAAACGGGGGGCAAGACCGGCAACGGGGGAGCACGGGCCAAACTCCCCGGGCACACAGCCCGGCCCGGGGCAGCTCGAGCAGATTGTGCAATAACACCCCGGTACCAGCCCGGCTTTGAAATGCAAAGGCAAAAAGATCTGTTACGTTCAGGTAGTGCTGTTGTGGTCTAAGGCAAACAAAGTACACAATATAAATTGGCTGCAATTGCTAATCAACGAGCAGATTCAGACCAAGAGGCATCTCGCATGTAAATCGGATTTACCACTAATTAAATGCATAAAGAAGATTTTTCCAGGCATCCAAGGTTGCTTCTGCAGAGTCTGAACACCCACACGCGCACACACCCAGCACCTCTGCAAAACGATGACTTTTTTTTGCACACAAAGCAGTTCATTTCCATGCGCGTGGATTGGGCAACGCCACCGTTCCCATGTTCCCTTCCCTGCTCCCGCTCATGGGCTGCATGGTGGCGGCATCCCGACCTTCTGCCAGCTCTTGGGTCTCCCAGGTTTCAGCCCCATGTCCATCCTGAGGCATCGGGATGGGAAACACGGAGCAATGGGACAATTTCAGCCTGTTTCCAGGTTTGGTGGAGCTGGGTGAGGTCTTGAAGGTGTCAGGTTCCTGCGGGTTTTGGGAAAATAGTTGGTTTGAGGGACAAGACCTAAGAGGTCCCATCTCCCAGAGGAACCCCTCAGGTCCAGCCGCTTGCTCTGGCCAGCCGGTCGGCACAGGGACCACTAGGTGCTCAGGCCAACGGCCACAGCAGAAAGTCATCTGCTAGTGTGGGGCCACCGCTGGCCATGCTCCATGAGCCAGAGCGGGGATTGCTCTGCACCGGCTGCTCCGGGCCAGTCGGTGCCTGCCCACACCACAGCAGCGCTGGGGAGGCATTAGGAGCTCGGAGCTTTTTTCCTCCCAACCGGCTTCAGGGCTGGCATGAACCGATAGTGGCCAGAAGCCCACCCTGCCCAGCAGGAGGGCAGGTGGGCGTTCAGGGGGACGAGCCCCTCCGTGCAACCTGCTGCGTGCTCCGCTCGGGAGGCTCCTGGCAAGCCAACTGGGATCATTTAGCAGAAGAAAGTTTGGGGTCAACGAGCAATTCCCTGCGGCGTGCTCTCATCCACGTGGGTTTGCCAGGCAGCCAGCCTGCAGGACAGAGCAGCGACTGCTGCCTTTAATGGGTGGTGAATATAAATCACCTGTTAAACTTACCTGAAACTACAGTGACTTCAGAGCAAGGAGGAGATGGCGGTGAAACCAGGCTGGCCTTTTCCTCGATCTTCTCCTGGAGCGGTTTTACCGGCAGAGCCCCACGTCGCCGCTTCACCGACTGGCCGGGCAGGCTGGGGCGGTTGGCCTGGGACGACACGCGGAGAGGCGGCACAGCCCGGGATGCTGCAACCTGCCTGCCCTGGCCACACGTGCAGAACACGAACCCCAGTGCTCCCAGCGATATCGAGCAGCTCGGGGCCACCCACACCCCAAAATCCCACTGCCGCTGCCCTGGGGGGCAGGGAATGAGGGCTCCCATTCCTTCGAGGCACAGGGTCACCTCTGAGCATCACCTGTGCTTGCAAGGCTCAAATCCGAGCTAGCTGGCGTGCCTGCAAGCAATCATCGCGCCGTGAGGATGCTGTCACATGCCGGTCCTCGTGCAGGACACATTTGGGATGCGTTACAGTGGGGGTGCCGGCGGCAGGCAGCGTGGCAGCGAGCGCTTCAAGGCCCAGAGCCGTGGACAGACACCCCCGCTGCTTCTCAACACAGCAGAGCCCCGTGTCTGTGTCATGTGCAATTAGGCGAATGATCAAATGTTCTGTCGAGGCGGTGGGAGGATTAAACCCCTAATCCAGAGCAGTGCTAATGCCGGAGAGGCTGCGGCAGCAAGCTGCAAACCCACGGAGGGCAAGCGTTTCCATGTGGAGCAGTTAAACGGTGAAACCAGCGTCAGGGCTGAGGGTGGGAAGGTTTGGAGCAGCCAGGCAAGCTCGGGGGATGCTGAGGGTGACTGGGCAGCAGGCAGCGGCTGGCAGCTTCTTGTCCCCAGTGGGGGAGAGGCTGCAGCATGGGAGGGCTGAGCTGAGCCCGCTGCTTCTCGTGCTCTGCCCTGGCCACCAGCTCTGGCCCCCCACAGCAGCGGGGCTGGGGAGATGGCCCAGGAGCAGCCCCCAAGCCTTACCTGTAGGCTGTCGCTCCCGCAGAGCTCACCCACCACTCCCTCCCCTGCCAGCAGGGCAGCGACCACAGCATCCTCACCCCAGCCCCCTTCCCCCTCCCCCCAGCACGCCCAGACCCCCACAACTCCATCCCCAAACACAAACCTCCCCTTTGCCACGGCGGCCGCTCACAGCCCTTCCGTACAGCACAGCACCAGCCACCGGCCACGCCAGGGCTGCCCCATCACCTACGGATGCGAGGACGGGCACAGAGGGCACGGGCGTTTCCAAAGGCAGGCTCTGGAGAGGGGCAGAGGGAAAGGCGACCCTTGCACAGGAGGGCAGGGGGCTGCTGGTGCTCGTCTCCCCCTCCCCAAGTGACAGTGAAGGGCAGGAGGGGCGATCTGGCATCTCCCACCCAGGCTGGGGAGCCCACCCCACCCGAGGGAGACGCAGGGGTCGGCCGAGCGGCAGACACTGCCGTGTTTCACAACTACAAATGGCTCGCGCTCCCCTCGCCACCACCCACATGTGGGGCGTGTTTGAAATATCTAGATGTCGACTTTGTATCTCCTGCTCATCTCCAGTTGAAGCATTCCTTCTTGTTTACTGGTCCTCTCCCAGTCACAGGATCCCAGTCGAGCAAAGGGGCCTTCATTTCCTAGGGACATCTTGCATTCATTAGGACATGTTGTTGTTGACTTACAAGGCTGCTAATTCTCAAGGTCCAATTTAGTCCTCAAAACCACTAACATGTGTGCTGGGGGAGTTGCTACATCGCGCCGATCAGCCAAGTGTGCTAACCAACGCAGCAAAGCCGGGCACAGGGGCAGCCTCAGTTTAAAACCATCTTCTCCATCACCTTGGTGGGGTGGAGATTTGGGTCCTCTCTGCTGGCGCTCAGCAGCTTCAGCCCTAAAGGGCAGCTGTACCTGGGGCAGCGATGGCTCTGCAGGAGACACAGCTGGCAGAGGAGCTCCAATATTTGCCCTCTGCAAGTGGGAACAGCAGTGGATGAAGAGCAGCTGCGATGCCAGGGGATGCCGGGGGGGGGATGGGGACACCCGGTCGCCCACACCAGCACTGCTGTGGGGCCACGGGAACAGCCCCCGTGGCTGCAGGCATGGGGGAGACACAGGCAGCCCCCCCGGATTAGCAGCAGAGCGTGAACCTCTGGGGTGGGAGGACAAACCCGCGAGCTGTGCACCACGAGACAGCGCCGGCAGACGCCGCCTTCAGAGCAAATTCAAGTGGTTTGAGAAGTTGCCTCAACCACGGATGAACTGCAACAGCTGACCACAGATGGGCTCCTTGTCTGGGGCCGGTGGTAAGGAAAACAGGTTTGCGTAACTCCCCATCCATCTCGGGGTATTTCTCCCTACCTCTGGTACCGGGGGAGACAGCGGGGAGGGGCAGGTTCCTGAATTGCCTCCTAGCAGCCCCACTGACTATATATAGTGAGCCCCAGCTCTTAACTTAAGCCCCTCAGGGCACTGACTCATGAACAGAGGTGGATTAAAGTGGGGTGGCTGAAGCAATTACAGCCCCCAGCTGCCGGCCCCACCCCAGCCGGGAAGCTGCAGCCCCCACAGCGGCGATGGCTGAACCACACTTGAAGCAACGCCTGAACCACGGTGTTTACAGGCTGGTGAATGAAAGCGGCGCTGGGTTCCTCCACCGAGCCAGCCCACGAACCGCTGGATCCACAGGCTCCACGGTGCGATGGCTGGCTGATTGTGCCGGCGGCCGGCGGGGTTTGCAGCCCCCGGGTACCGCCGGCACGGGAGAAGGCAGCGAGGCCAGCGGGGATGCAACTGATGCACCTGCAGAAGGACCACTCTTGGCAATACAGAGGGTGGTCACGGCCCTGAGATCACTTCTTCCTTGGCCAACAAGAAGCTGAGACCCTAGACAAAGCTAAAGGAAAAAGAAGTGGAACGGCACCTACCGCCTCTGGTCCGTCACTGAGCTGGTACAAACCACATCCCCGCTCACCACCTTCCCTTCTTTCACCCGGTTTTTGCAGGACCCCCCTTTCCCTCAGTGTCCGTAGCCTGGTGTGGGACCAGGAGCTGGGGCCTTCCAGCATGGGGGTGTCAGGGGTCGCACAGGGTGGCTGAAAACCCTTCAGAGATGGATGGCAACCCGCTTCTCCAAGGTTGAGGTGCTGCAAAGGTCTTGTTTGGGGTCACCTGGAGAAGGAGAGCCAGAGGCAGAGTTCCTGAAAGACATCCACGTTGCAAAGGTGGCTTTGGGTGCCAGCTGGCCGAGTGTCCCGGGATGGCGCCTGATGCGGGGCCGATGGCAGCATCCCCCGTGATCCTGCTGTGGGCTGGCTCAGACAGCCCTTGTTTCCAAGCTGAGCCTGTCCCAGCACACATCAGTCAAGCAAAACCTGCACGATTATCGCTGCCTTTCCAGGCAGTTCCTCGAGCAGAGAAATGATGGCAGCCAGGAATTGCATTAGACCCCTGAGGTGTTTACACAAGGCATAGAAGTAAGAACCCTGCCTGGCCATATAAATATCTTCACACACACGGAGGAGCTGCTCAAGTCACCCAAGCACAGAGATAACAGCTCTGCCATGGGCCCAAATTGCCACGTTAAGGAGAAGAGTCATGGGATTTACATCCCAAGGCCAAACTGCAATGCAAACTAGTGCTCCATTGGCAAGCGAGCGGGATGGAGGCAAGCGCCTACCAGGAAAGAGCAGAAGATCATCGGCACCCAGCGGGCTAACGCGTCGCCAGGGCACAGTGCAGAACCAGGAGGTGCTCCTGGCCTGCAACAAGTCAGTGTCTTCACGTGCTGCTACACCCAAGGTAACGTGCCCTAGCTGTAGGGGATCTGGCTCCATCACTGCTGCGAGCGCTGCTTCAGGCAGCACGTCCTCGGGCAGCGAAATGAGCAGGACTTTGTTTCAAGCACGCTGTACCCTGGGGACGGGCACCTTGGACAGCAAGGCCGATGGGAACTGCTGGGGTGCTGAGGACCCTTTGGAAATCAGACTCCTCGAGCGCTTTGGGAAGGGCTGAGAGCCGCTCTAAGAGCCCACGGTCAGCACCAAGTCCTGGGAAACTCACCCTTGGGCTCCTTCGAAAAATTGATTCTCAGGTCATGGCTAAGAGGGACTTGAATTCATTACCATACATTTAAAAAATGCAGATGAAGAGGAGCCTGGGCAGGACAAATACACCTCACTACAGGCAAGCTTAAGGCAACCTGTAATTAAAGGGTTTAACTAATTCTTCCCAGGTTCAGGTCATCACTAAACCACCCATCAGAGGACTTTGTCCTTGGAAGAAGCTGACCCCAGCCACTGCTCTTGGAATGGTGTTGGGCACACAGGCGACATCAGACAGACCCAGCAAACCACCTGCTGATTAACACCACGATGGGACATGCCACCACAGGGCTGGTGATCTTAAAGGATGGGATTCAGCCGGGTTGAATAACCAAAAAGTTCCCTTTTGGCGCTAAAAATCTACATCTCACCATTGGAAAAGCAATCCCAAAAGTCTCCAGTAAGCAAAACACACCTCCAAACGCAGGAGCCCAGCTGCACGCAGAGGCTGAGCTGCTCACGACATGATGTGCATCTTCAGAGGGCCATGAGATGGGAGATGGGCTTCCCCAGAGACACCCATCCCTTGAGAAAGCTGAACAGAACCAAATTGTTTTAAGGCCTTAAAACAGCAGCTGAAAAATCCAAGTGGATCGTTTCCTACTGGACATATTTGGGAAAGTATTTATTTTATATCTCGTGAAAAAAATTCCAGGATGTAAGTGAGAAGCCAAGAAAGAAGGAAAAAAAAAAAAAGAAAGAAAAAAAAAAAAAGAGGGGAGGGGGGAAAGAAAGAAAACAAATTTGAACCGGGAATGTTTTACGTGCAGTATTAAATCTCCAGCACACAATGAATCATGCAGTTCTTGGTCTAACAAGGAGGACTCCAGAAAGTCTGTACTATGAAGGAGTCACTGGAGACTCTAAGAAATATGACAAGCTCAGTCCAAAGTGCACAAAAGAAGGTTTTTTTAGTAAAGGAAAAAGGAAAGAAAAAAAATCTAATGGTAAGAAAAAAAAAAATCTCTGAAATTACAGTCCTACAACAGCTTCATTTGTATAATCCTTCTCATACCCAGAAGCTGTTTTTGCAGCACTCAACAAGACTAGAAATAGATGACAAAACGCAACAAAAGCAATATGTATGTGAACTTTTGTTCCAGATCCAAAACGCGTGTTTATGGTGGGACAAGCGCATAGGCGAGCGAACACGCTCACAAGCAAATATGTGCATACAAATCCCAGAGAAACAGGGCTGGAGCCCAGGGAGCCGCCAAACCTGTTCCCTAGCCCAAGGCACCCTGGTGTTTACATAGACAAACATCTGTCTGGAGTGCTTTAACACGTCCTTCACCCTCCGTGGTGGCAGTTCCCCAGCCTGCCAAGATGACGGGAGATTTTTCCTAACATCTAACCTGGATCTGCACCTTATGTTTCCTCTCTCCCGGACAGCAGTTTGCCTCTGCGGCTTCCAGCTGCACGGGGGAGATTTGTGCCTCTTCCCGGTCCTTGTTTCTCTGGATGATGCACCCTTTGTGCATCCCACTCTAGGCTCCTGATCTCTTTTCTATGAAATTCCAGAAGTAGCCACTTACCTCTGAGGTTTGACCTTGCAGCCTCCAGCTGACTTCCTAGCTTGGGGCAGACGTGCACAGGACAGGACAGAATGAGGCAGAGAAAACCCTGGGGAAAGGCTGCTCCGCTCTCCCGAAGCTCTGGCACAGCTGCTCCCATCTCTTCCCAGGAGCCACATCCCTCTCTCCAGGGCTGGAGATCCTAATGGATGGGTCTGAAAGAAGGTCCAGTGTAGCTGTGAGATTGATTTGGGTCTGGAGAGAGGGTACGTATGTTCAGCCAAAAGCTCTCAAAGATCTCAGGTGCCGGAGAGCTGCAGCAGCGATGCTCAGCATGCACAAGTGCCTCCAGCACGCACAACTAATGCGGGGGACAGGCCACCACCGGCAGCAGCAGACCCAAAACCCTTGGCCACGGTTCTGCCAAGGCTCCCTGCTGCTCTACAGAGATGTCCCTTTACCTGCTACCCGAATTCAGCTGCTCCTGCCCCACAGCACAGCCACTCTTGCCCGCTCCTGAGGCAGGAAGAGTCACGTTTATCTCCAGACCTTCCCAGACCACTGCCCCCCAGCTCAGGGCCCGGCTGCCCCTTCCTTCTCCGGAGCAAAACCACAGGATCTGCAACAGCAACAGGCAGCCACACATCCTGCAAAGAGAACCCCCTCCCACCAGGGACCGGGTGCATCCCGGGGGGCTCCTTTCCCTTTGTGCCCAAGACAAGGAGTGGCCAAACTCCACCAGTAGCTTGCCCACACACCAACTGGCTGGGGTGAGCCCAAACCCTCTGGCCTCCCTTAGCCAAAAGCAGCAATGTCAACAGAGGAATGTCTCGCCTTGCCCAGTCGCACCAAGCTCCAACTGGAGCGATTAATCTTTATAACATGTGGAAGGAGGAATGCACAAGTCAGCAAAGGAGTAGGGCAGGTGGAGGAGTCTCCAGGAAGGAGGCGGGGGGGTGGGGGGGGGCTGCCTATTTTTTTTTTTTCTTGGTGGAACAACAGACTGCAGGAAGCAAAAGATCAACCTGTCAGCTTGGCTCAGCCCAGCGATCAGTCTGGTACTTCACAAGCAGTGAAAACGCTTTGTGGTTTTGCTCCATTACCACCATGGCAGGGCCTTTCTGGGGAGCTCGCTCGCTTCTCGAAGCGACTTTGATGCAGGATGGATACAATCAAAAAAATGGGGGAGGGGCAGAAAGCTTACCCCATGGGCATGCACAAGCACAGCAAACGCGTTCCTTGGCCTTTCATCTGCCTTAATAACATGCTTTCTGTGGCATCTATAGAAACCTGCTAATAGCAAAGAATATGAGCTCGTCTAAAAGCTGAATCCAACTTCTCCGCATATTAATGGCTGTGATGGAGCCCGGGGAGCACAAAGTGAGGACAGTTATCCAGCTGGAGAGCAGCGGAGTCTTGGAGCATCTGCTGTAGTTACCGACAGCATCCATATCCTATAAGCTCTCCTTGCTTGATGAGGGGGGAAGTGGGAAGAATTATTGCTTTGATAACACCGGAGGTGCCCAGTTCCAGGGAAACTCCTGGACCTTCACCAGGGGAATTCACTACACGCCCAGAGGAAAACCTGGTATCCCAAATCATCACTGGGGCCAGAGCAAAGGGCATCAGCAGCAACCACTACTGCATGGGCTAGCCAGGCAAGGACCTTCACACCATTCTAAACTGGGCTCTTATCCTCCATGATATGATGCTAAAGGGCACCATCAATGTCCAGCATTGAACAGAATCAGAGAAAGGCCTGATAGACTCCTTGTCCTTGGTTTTTCCAAACTTGCCATGTCAGATAATTCTGTATTGCCATAGATACTGCTAATTCAACATTTGGGGGAAAAGAAAAAAAAAAAAAAAAAAAAGATGTATTTCTGCATAGAAGAGGCTCCCACATGGCCCTTGTGAGGTGGAGGAGGCAGCAACGGCTTGTGGTGCAGCACCAGGCACCAACTCAAGAAAGCTAGGTTTAGTACCTGTCCCATCTACTGCCAGGCAAACAGAAACAAGAAACCTTCAGATCTCGCTGTTACAGCCTTCCTAGGAGGGGCTGACAAGAGCTACGGGAAAGATCAAGGAGTGAGAAGTACTTTTCCATCTGTTCTCCATTGACCCTAAAGCCTCACTGCACACCTGCAATGGGGACCTTTGCTTCAGAGCTCCAGCAACCCGATTTCCCATAGCGACCACAATCATTGTCATTAGTGACTAAAGTGGCATAAAAGCCACATCCCATGGGCAGGACTGGAGCCCAGCAGCAAAGGTCATTTCAGGAGCCTAAACTCAGCTCTGCTAATTAACACTGGGCACTGCACAGACAGCACACAGCAAGAAGAACCACCCAAGTATCCAACCATACTTCAGGATCCTCAGTGGGGATCCATTAGGGACAGGCCAAGGAAATGCCTTGTGGGAAAGAGATGGTCTTAAAATGCCATAATAAGAGGCGCTTGTCCCACTGGCGTGCTGGGTAGGCTTTGGAGTGAGGCATCACACAGCCTTCAGCTCCCCAGGGTCCTTCAAAAACTATCCCACATCTAGAATTGTGTTTTGTCCTGGCTACAGAGATGAGTGGTTTGTGGCATTTTGAGAATGGGGACTCTTACAACAGCAAACACTCATCCATTTCCAGTGTTCTTCGTTTGTTGGATGAAGTGGGATCTTGAAAAACACCAAAAGCACAGGAAAACACCAAGAGTCCTGATGTCCATCTGTGGTTGTCTCTGACCTGCACCCTCAGAAGTCATTGGAGATGCGGCACAGATCCTAGAACATAGGGACAAATGTTTAAGTCAAGCCCAAACGCACTCACACTGTTAAAACGGGGTCAGAACAGAGCATTATGGCTGTTTCATTGCCTTCCTTCTCCATCTCTCCAGAAGTCAATCAGAGAACCACAGAAGGTTTGGGTTGGAAGGGACCTTAAAGCCCATCCAGCCCCCTGGCATAGGCAGGGACACCTCCCGCTAGCCCAGGTTGCTCCAAGCCCCATCCAGCCTGGCCTTGGACACTGCCAGGGATGGAGCAGCCACAGCTGCTCTGGGCAACTTGCGCCAGTGTCTCATCACCTTCACAGCAAAGAATTTATCCTAGTATCTCATCTAAATCTACCCTCTTTCAGTTTAAAACCATTCCCTCTTGTTCTGTTGCTACAGGCTCTACTAAAAGTCTGTCCCATCTTTCTTATAAACCCTCTTTAAGTAGCGAAAGGCCACTCTAAGGTCTCCCTAGAGGTTTTCCTTCTCCAGGCTGAACAGCCCCCACTCTCAGCCCGCCTGCACAGGAGCGGTGCTCCAGCCCTCTGAGCATCCTTGTGGCCTCTGGACTCGCTCCGACAGGTCCGTGTCCTTATGCTGGGGGCCCCAGAGCTGGACACAGCGCTGCAGGTGGGGTCTCAACAGAGCAGGGCAGAGGGGCAGAATCCCCTCCCTCCACCTGCTGGTAACACTGCTAGGGATGCAGCCCAGGGTACAGGTGGCTTGCTGGGCTGCCGGCCCACGTTGCCGGGTCAGGTTGAGCCTTTCATCCACCAGCACCCTCAAGTCCTCCTCCTCAGGGCCGCTCTCCATCCGTTCACATTCCTCAATGTCTCTGTATTGCACTGTCTGGACCGCTAAGAAAAAGCAGTGGGATGTCACAGGAGGGCAGTGAGAGCCACCAAACCCGGGGAGGGGGGGAAATGTGCAGCCTCAGAGATGGCCCCCAACATTGGCAGGGTGCAGAGGGGCAGGAGCTGGGCCACCCTTCTGCTCCCTGGGAGCTGCCAGAGAGATTCCCTGAGCTGAGGCTGACCTCCACAGGCCAGCTGGATCATAACAGCTCTTCCTCAGGACCAGGAGAACCAGGAAAATATTTCCAAACCGTGCAAACAGAAATAGGGCCCTTTCCCCACCAAAACCAACCCAGTGTTACCAAGCAGCGGGCACCTCTGGGATATGGGACTGCCTGCCTCATGTCCCAGCAAGATGACTCCATAGGGATGCTGCCAGCTCAGGACACAGGAGCTCCGGGGCTTGTTTCTCCTCTCCATCTTCCCAATACAGCCAGGGCTTCTTCCTGTGCATCCCCCCTACTGCTGCCTTGCCTTATTGCAGAAATTAAGAGGTTGTAAGAGACATGGGTGCTACAGAAAAGGAAGGTTCACAGCAGTTCATTAAGCTGTTGGTCTACCAGGGCTTTCCAGAGCCCTGATTCCCCAAGACCCACATCATCCACTCAAAACAGGCAACGATAGGCAAGGACTGTTTGCACCTTTGCACTAACACAGCGCCTGGAAGGGCTTATCCTATCTCCAGTTAATCAGCAGGGCAGCAAACACATGAGGATTTGGTTTTCAGCTCAGAAAGAAAAAAAATATATATCTCATCAGTGTAGCTGATATTGAGGCTTCCTTTTCAAAGAAGGTCTGAGTGAGCAACACGAACGCCCTGACACGGAGCAAAGTCATCCCTGGAGGGCAAGAGCAGCTCCAAAGCCTCTTGCCTGACTGAGGTTTTCACTAACAGCTGCTGATCTGAATTCCTAGACGCAGCGTTTGCCTCCTCAAAGCCTCGGGTTTGTCTGGGTGTTAGCGCCAAACGCGAGAGCTCTCCGGCATCCGAGGGGATCTGCCCTCCGCACAAAGCAGCAGCCACCAGCTCCCCCACAGCACAACATGTGACAGGAGCGGAAAAGCGTTGCCCCAAGGAGCAGTGCGTGGCCGGAGCAGCGGGCAATTTCCCCACAGAAGGGCAGTTTTAAGTTGGTGATGCTGGGGAGGACTTCAGAGCAAGAAAATCAAAAGGATTATTATTCAGACTCATTTTAATGCCTGGAGGAGAAGAGCGAGCAGAGCAAAGCCAATGAAGCTGGCAGGACCGAGCGAGTGGCTTGCAGGTCTAAGACGTTTATATGAGGTCATTGGCCAGATGTGACACGAGCTGCTCTGCGTCCCTCCCCCCCATACCACTGCTTTCCCTCCGAGTCCAGCCCAAGCCTTTGGGGTCTTGCTGAGCCCTGTGTTCCAGCACTGATGCTGTGGCAGATTCCCTCACAGCTACCCAGCCAAAGTTGTTTCACCAAGATGGTAACAACCACCTTCCTTCGGAGGCTTAGGAGCAGCTGTGTCCACAGCGCAACATTCGGCATGTCAAGAGGCAGGTTCTTCTCTCTCTCGACGCCGCTGCGGGTGGGAACTGCTGGAACAAGCAATGCCGATGGGAAAACAGAGCCTCTACTATGGAGAGGGCAAAGACCTTCTGACCGTTCTGCCACGATGCCACCAACCCTCTCATGTGGGTAACTGGACTTTTTGCCCTGCAGACCCATCACTTCTTCCTGGCCTGCTGCTCGAAAGAGGAGACTTGCTAGACTAGTGCTGTGAAGAAGACATGAGAAAAAAAAAGTCTCCCATGAAAAGAATCATTCAGGAAGGCGCCTGGCAGACAATTTGATGTACCGACACATTCTGCAGAGCCAAGTGTTTATACTGAAGTGAACTCTGTACAGATACACACTCTAGGCTGGGCAGAGATCAGGATCACAGCAAGGGTATAAATAAAATTATGAGTGTAACATTGATTCCAGTTTGCCCACTAACAGCGTTCCCATTCACTCAAGGAAACATTCCCAGGAATCGCTCCTATTTGCTGTCTGGCAGTTCAGGCTGCGTTTTTCTCCTCTGTGGAACCAACACTCCTGATAAAGCAGGGAGCCTTCCGGCTACTATCTCAATGTAAAGATACAAAGAGACCTCACCTTTCACTGCCTGTTCCAACCAGACGGTGTGGCCAAAGCAGGGATCCTGGGGAATCAGGACTCCTGGATTCCTTCTTGGCCCTTCTGCAAACTCTGGGAGAGGTACTCCACCCTCCACATGCAAAGGGGGGGCCCTGATATGTGCCCACGCTCCATTGAAACGGGTGCATAAGCTCAGCTCCCTGCGGACGTGATAAGATCAATCCTTGGAAGCAGTGTAACCACAGCAGGACAGCGCTGCAGCTGGGTGGTTTAACCTAGATACAGCACCCCAGACACAGCTTTACCCCTTCAGGTCAGGTCAGAGCTGGGGATCTCTCCTCCAGGCTGCGCTGCACAGCGTAGAAGCGCACTGGGTGACTCACACAAGGGCACCCAGAGAGTCAGCAGCAGAGCCAGCTACTGCACCCAGAAGCGAGTAACCTGGAGGGACCCCCAACGAAGCTGTGAAGCTCAGCTATTCTTGCGAACCAGTCACAACTTGCCTTGGTTTCAAGGCCTTCTCTTATCTTTTGCAGCAACTTGGGCTCATTGTGAAATCTTACCACTGGAGATGTTAACAGCCAGGATTTATGGCTTCTGTAGTTTCCCTTTAATAGCTTCAGCTGGGGAAGCGCTGGCGAAGGATGAAAGATGCTGGTACGGGATGGATGTCAGGAGAAGACTTCAAAGACTTCCAATACATTGAGTCGCGCTATGATACTCAGGATCCTTCTCTTACAACCATCCAACATTTTCAGGAGCCTCTCCCTCCTTAAGCACAGGCTTAACCGTTTGGACCCATAGTCAAGCACCTGCATCTCCGCTTTCAAGGCTCACAGGCAGGGTTCTGCCCTGAGGAGCCCCCGTTCAGTTGCTCCCAGCAGGTTTCTCATCACCTACAGCACGTTACACAGCAGTACCTTTCTCCTCACCCCAGACTTCCCCAAATCCTTCACTCCCAAAGACGCTATGAAACGCCAGCTGGCTCAGACCGATGCAGTAGCCACTACAAAATCCAGCCTGCACCAGGAAGTTTCATGGGAAAGCTGAACAAGTTCTGATCTAACGAGTAACTAGGCATAAGGAAAGTCTCGTCTGGAGAGGAAGGACAGAGGGAGCCTGAGAAGTGATTTTGCACACTAATATCTATGGATTGCATTGCCCTGTGGGCTAGTCACACTGTGAGAAAGTTTGCTCATGTGCATCTTTCACTGCCCACTAGTACAAAAGGATCTTAGACTAACTGAACTGGTCTGTCACAGACTGTACGCCTGGAGGGCAGGCAGCTGGGACCCAGGACAATCTCCATCCTGTCAGTTGCCTGCGAGTGTGCAAAATTTCTCTCCCTAAGTAACACAGCAGAGAAGAATTCACCCGATGGCCAGAGCAACATTATTTCACGCTCCTTCCCATGGCAAGTTTTACTGCATAGCTGATTGCGGCTCCAAGTCCACAACACACTCTGAAATTACTTAGACCCCCTTGAAGAAATCTCACATGGAACACTTCAAATCCACCAACTCCTTGCATGATGCCTGCAGTAAATGTGCATGTGCTGTTGTATACCTCATTCCTAGGTGAGAGGGTGCAGCAAGATGAAGAGCCAACCGCTGCTTTAAAGAAAGAAAAAAACCCCGTAAAACACAAACAAGAAAACACAAACTACAGGAACTCCCAGTCCCTATAAGAAATATTGCCTGAGGAAATTAAAACTATGAAGTAGCTGAAGCAGCATATGCCTGCTTACACCTTAAACGGACATACACAAGCAGGAGCTGTAAAAACTCTCCTAATTTTCCTACCCGATGTCCTTGCTTGGTGCACCCTGGCTTCACTTGCTCATTTGTCACAGGTAATGCCACCCAGCAAGCAAACAGCAGTTTAATTTGCCCGAGTGCCCTGAACAACAAGAAGAAAAGCACCAGCTTCATCATTCAGTTTGGTTTCAAACATATCCACAGCAGGAGCCCATGGATACAGATCAGTCCATCGAGATCAAATGAAAAAATACAGCTACAAGCCACAGAATTGGTATGAACGCTCATGTAGCTTTGTTACACCGATGTAACTTCATTCCCCCTGAGCCAGCAAAGCAGATAAACAGAAGTCACTGCAACCAGCAGAGCTAATAAAAGCCAATTTCCTTAGGGCACATGCCCTTGTCCTCAAGCACCCCTCTCCGCTACAGCAACCTCAGCTCCCCTCTTCACCCCATGAGCCTCCTGACACCAGGCAAGGTGCAGCAGTGCCGTGACTTGTCTGGAGCTATGTGTGTGCTTAGGCCAGCTCTGCTGCCAGAGAGCAAGCACATCAGCTGAGCTCTGCCCTCCAGAGGGTCTCCGTTTAGATCTCAGAGGGAGATGACTGTCCACAATGCTGTCGTCTTTAAGTTTCCTTGTTGGTAGCTACAGATGGAAAATACTACCAAAATCTTTTAAAGGAAATAATCGCCTTTTAAGAAAGCAAAACTGAGACACTACAAATGGAAACAGCTTCCCCAACAGAGACAAGAAACGAACTCACAGCCCCTAGAGTCAAGGCCACCTTGAGTTTAGACCACCCTTCGTCTCCTCAAGACTCTTCCCAACAAGAACTTCACTCCAGAAACAACCTCCAACGGTTGTGCAGCTACAGAGCAACAGCTGGACTCGTCAGCTGTTCACAGGGCCCGGCTCTACGGCTTTATGTTTAAAGGCAGTAAGTCTCTAATGCGACTCAACCCTCAGGCAGTAAATTGTTCAGGAAGACGACCAGCATCTTCATCTTTTGCCCAGCATCCCACAACAACTGCAGGAGTATCCAGGAGTTTTAAGTTCGCCTCAGAAAGCTGTGTGCACACAGCATGACATGTACAGAGCAGCTGGGCCTCTGGGAGAAGGCTGTGTTCATAGCTACCGGGCGCTGGGCTGCCTGCAGCTGACTGGAGTGGGCTGCTCTGAATTAGAAACAGGAGCCAGCTGCAGCTGCGCTCCACATCCAGATGAAAGAATCACACAGCAAGGGCTGTGGCAGGCAGTAGGGTTACTGAACCAAAGGAAAAACAGCAGCAGAAGCTGACAAGGATGGAAGGTACTTAATGCAGGGATCAGGAAGGGGAGTCAAGGCTGTTAGGTCTGTATGCCAGGCAAGAGTCTGACCAACAAGATTCCTGTTCCCAGTTCACGTCACTCTTCAAACTTGAGAAAGAAAAAAAGGTAAAAATAATGGCTATCTGCTTCTGAGTTCTGCTCCCACTCCAACCACCAACTTCTTACAAGTTACTGAGCCAACCCATTTCTGCAACCAACAGTCCCATTTTCCTATTGGGAAGGACTAGAACAGGAGGCTCCAAATGCACATCAGATCAGAGAAACCCCTCCGCTGCCGAGCTCTGCCTTACTGGCGCCTCGTGCAGATGACTAAGCTTCCTTTCGGCACGCTATCAAACCTGCTGCCTTTGAGCGTAGCTTCTCACAATCAGCTTTTTAAAATCACGCATCATTTAAAATTTTGCCACGTTCAACATCGAGAGCTCAGCACTGTAAATGCCTTCTCCTCTAACCTGCATTCAGCAGCGCGTGGACAGCGAAAGCCGTTTTAACCAGCATAACCTTCAAACTCATCAAGAGCGGCAGTATCACTTTAATCAGACTCTTTAAAATAAGAACTCCATGTGCAAACTGACAAAGACATTCTCCTAGGTCCTGCCAAGCCCTTTGCTGTAGGCAAAGGAGTTGAGACGTCCCTTAGCATCAATTTTGTTTGTTTATTTATAAAGTTTACGTTTGATCTTTGTTTAGCAACTGTTTTCATCTCTCTGTCCAGTGGTAAGAACACAGCAGTTCTTCTCTTGAGTCAAAGAATCATGAGTTCTCTTTTTCCAGCCCTGGAAACCATCCAGCACCAGCTTTGAGAGCTCATCAGAAATTCAGCAAGACCAAGTGCAGTAGGATCTGCAGGCAGAAGGGTTGCTTACCTCCAGACTTTTCATTTCTCTCTCTCAGTTAAAAGCTAGGCTCTTCGTGTCATCTTAAGTTAACTTGACTAATTTACCTCCCCCAACCTCTGGTTACTTTTGAACACTGCAATTGCGACCCCAAGTTGCTCAGCCACCACACACTTTTGGCAGTCTTGGAAAAATACTAACCCAGACTAAAGAGCTTTGTTATTGCCAGTGTTGCTGCATTTTTTTCATTGGAGATTAAACTGCTTTAAGTCTCACCACTATGCCTACTGACTTCAGGAGACCACCGCAAAACCAAGCATTTGGGTGTGAACTATTCACCAGTTTAGGGTGAATCTTGCTTTTGCAGAATGAATTCAATGAAGAAAGTAAAGCCCTCGAGCAACAGTTCCTAAATGCTTGTGATTAAAAGGTCAGTCAACTTCTCATGGACCATTCAGCCTGTTAACACTATCCCCTGCTTCATGTAAGCCCATCAAAGGCGCTCCTTGGCCTCCTGGACCACCTGTGATCCACTCAGAAGGGTTTGGGAACCACTACAGTTAAACATATTCTTAATTCATGAGTCACTACATCCACCCTTTCTCCTGGAGACTTTCAGAGACAGCAAAAATGTTTAGACATTCAGCTCATACTTTGCTTCCATTGTAGCAAGTGTCCAAAAGCCCTTGGGCAACCACGTCAAATGAGTTCCTTTTCTATCCCACTGAATACAAAGGTTTGTCCAGGTTTCTTTTTCCTTCCATAAAAATCTCAGCTACCCTCTGACAAATTGATTTATTCCTACACCAGTGAGTACTGAGAGATACTTCCAGGGTCTCCTCAGCCTTTTAGCTACCGTATTTTGCTGCTGTTTATATGAAAACTGAGTTGAGGAAGCAATTAGAAAATAGTTTCTGGAATTTCCACAGCACAATTAACACTACTGAAGCTTTTGGCAAATAGTATGTTTTAGCCTCTTTGCAGTAAGAAAACTGGAGTTCTGATAAAGTGTGCTAATTGCTAAAGGAACAAACCAAAAGAAATCAGATCCATCTTCTGAAATGTGTGCAATACCCTATGTAAAATATGGAACTATGCTAACAAAATGCTAGTTAATTTCTAGGATCTTCTTAGTGAAACATCACAAAAATAAGTTGATGAATATCTAAAATGATATTTCCAAACAAGGCGCCAATACTTCAAGCCTAGCGCCATTAAAAACACATCTCAAGGTGAACCAGTCACTCAGCATCACTAAATCTCCCCCCTGCTTGATACCAGAGCCTGACAGCAATTTGCAATGTATCATTACGCTGAGAACAGGGCAGAGTACAAACAGAAGGAAAATGATCACTTAAATATAATTGGGATCTAGCTAAAGCTTTTAATTTGGGAGGAGGGAGAAGGGTGGCACAACACTTCACAGTAGTCACTGCAATTCTCACACTGCGCTGCTCTCAGTCCTTACAACTGAGGTGAACAGGTATCAACTACTTTCATAATTACTGCTTATCTCAGTTTAGGTGGTCCAGATCCTAAACCACCGAAGTTCATTACAAGTATCTACATCAGTTTTCCTTGGGAATGTGGCAAGGTTTTTGGAGAGGTAAGCCAAAACTATGAAACCTGGAATCAAGCCAAGTTCAAAATTATTTGGATCAGAGCTGTCCCTGAGAAGAGGGTGAATGGCAGAGGTCAGAAACAAGTACAAAACATTCAGCCTCACCTAGCTCTCCTCAAGCTCTTGAATTCCTTCCATTGCTCACAGTCAGCAGCTAAACAGAACTGTTTGGGAGGGGGTTCCATAACTTTCACCGAAGTCAAAATGCAGCTGTTTCTCACTAGGACTTTCAGGAGGAACCTTCCACACCAGACTGGGCAGTCACTTGAGATGTCTTAAAAACAAGATCTAGCAAAAAATATAAAAGTTATTAGCTAGTCAAAAGCAGCTGTTGCAACAAATCGCAATTATATAAAATACTTCTCGCATATCCTAAGACCATTGCCTTTGCCATGCAGGACAAGCATCATCTCCACTACTCCCTTTCAGCATGCTCTTCACCTGAAGAGGGTGTTACCTTACCTTCTGGTCTACCCTGTTGCATTTCATCGAAGTATGCGACCACACTCACACAAACTGACTGCAAATCTTACTGCAAAACCCACCTCCGATCACAAACCTCGCAAGTCAGTAAAATAATATAGTGCTACAAGTATGTACTCTTACCAAGGGCTTAATTGCTGGATTTCTACTACTACAAGCACATCTGTTACTTTCCTGCACATTCTCAAACTCAGACGATGGCATCCCAGATTACAGGCTTCAGGAATGTCTTCTGGATTCCACAAATTTCCTTTCAAAAACAAAAGTCAAACCCCAGATACACCTCAAACACTCCTAAGACAAACAAGAGATTGACATGATAATGCTTAGGAAGTTTTAAAGAGAACTTCCACTAGTGGCTGGTGGTCTTTGCTCTGAAGACCTAGTACCTAGTTAACATACTCATATTAAAAGCAAGGCTGTATGGTGTTTACCATGGCTAGTTGAGACATATTTGAAAGCTAAAGACAGCAGGGAAACATGGCTGAAACTCAGAATAAGAACACCGAGTTTGAAATCCCTGAAATCTGGAGATGGGATCAATTCAGTCTCAACTCTTGAAATGGCGATTTAGTGGATTACCTGGGTGGAAACAAGTTGAACCAAACATGAGAATTTTTCTGATGTCTTTTTAATCAATTTTCACAGTTAAACTCTGAAAACCTAGTATTCCACAGAAAAAACAGCTACCAAAATTAATGTTCTTAAGAGTTTCCACTTAAAAACTGAAAAACCCCACTTCTCATAATTTCTGTAGGAGAAGTCATTATTTCTCAACTCGTTCTTAACTTTAAGGGGCACAACAGTTTGCTATAATATTAGAAACAACATGTATTTGCCTCAAATCATGTCACCACTGAAAAAAACAGAAGACCAAAAACTGAAAATATAATTACTACTACAAAGTTTTGTTCTGTAGTTTAGCACACCACATTCGAGTCGTAACTTACACATGCGAGAACTGTACTCTTCAGAAATAAGAGAAAGATCTGCTTGGTAGTGAAAATATAATTTTATTTTTAACAATAGCTGCCAGCAGTATACTGGTATATCTGTAAAAGATGTTCCAGAGAGTGAAAGACATAAGCAAACTACAATAAATTGTATGAACTCTTCAAGTATTTCTGCAAACAATGCTCCAATTCTTGATGTCCTGTCATGGGAGTCTCGACATCCTATTCTGCTCCACTGTTCTCCCATCCCCGCCACCCCCTCCAGAAACAAAATTGTGTTGGTGGCACAGGTTCTGAGGCAGATTAAATATTTTTCACTTGGGATAAAGCCTTGTTCTGAAAATATTAATTGGATGTGTTCAGATAGTACTCTTGAGTGGCAAAGAGTGAAAAAAAAAAGTTGACTGCACTTCACCACTTTTTGTTCTACATTGAGATAGGCATCAGTGGGTTTGGCTCAAGCATCTTCAATTTATTCATGTCTGTGTTCCTTTGATACGAAATGCTAATTTGCTACTTTAGCATAAAAACTTGATTACATCTCTCTTCTTATCATGGAACTGCATGCAACTCTCAATCAGTTTAGGCATGCCCACTGCAGAAAAACCACCAATTTTATGGGAAAATGCAAACGTACAAGCTACATGGCTGTGACCGTCCGTGTGGGACATTTACACAGACCAGCAGCGAACAGTAGATGGACGGGAAAGCTTTGGAGTGCATGAAATTGTTTCAGGAGTTCACATGCCTCTTGTTCAACAGGCAGCTCTTATGTGTAAGGAATCTCTTCAAGAAGGAAAGCTTTGTTAAGGAGGGGAAAAAAAATAATCATACATATACTATAATCTCTTCTCCCACACAAAAACTGGGTGAAGATGATGGGTTTTCCCTTTATGTTCAGGAAATACACAAGTCACCTGTTTTAATGGGAATTTAAGCATATTTCAGCTTGAGAATAAAGTAAGTTATTCAGCATGCTAATACATGCAACCAACTTGCAAACTGGAATGCCTACTTGAAAGGGTAACTGCTGTTTTTAAATTGTAGAAGGGGCTAGAAGCATCATTTTAAATTTAAACAGGGGGTAGATTAATTGCTGTTTGATGAAATTAAAAATGCATTTAAAGATCAGATTGTAAACAAGTTGACAGAAGTCAAGAATTTACATAGTTATGAAAGGGCTTTTTTAATTAATGTAACGCTGGTGATTGGGGCCAGATGAAAGTGCTCTACCCACACCAGACGCTAAGCCTTTTATACACCACCCTAGCTATACTCTGCTGCTCTGAAGGGATCACCTACAGAGGTGATAGCTGCTCGTTCTCCATTAGATTCCTGGCCCCTGCTGAAGCCAGCAAGAGGCAGGCCAGCTTCGGCCACAACACAACAGAACTGTGCAATAGGAAGCCTAAAAGATACCAACTCCTTTCACACAGGACAGTTAACAGCTATCATATGGTAACCGCCTTAGAAATTGCTAACCTGGTCCTCATTTGAATTACACCCATAAGGGAAAGCCTCCGACGCTCAATACTCCATTGTACTGAGATAAGAAATACATTAGTTACAGCGAGAGCTTTAACTTTGTTTACAAGTTTTCAGACACAATCATTAAAATACTTAATGCTGAATATAATGTATTACAATTGTTTGAAGATTGCCTAAAAAGTAGAGAGAATATATTACCTATAAAAGACAACAAGCCTGGTATTTTAACAAGTATTTGTGTGCATTGATATGCAGGCAGTGCACACACTAGAAAACTGCATGAAAGTGTTTTCATGCTCATATGCACATTATCACCTGGTGTACTAAAAATGTGTATGTAATGGCTAATTTGCTTTTAAAAGGAATGAGGCGCAATTACTACAACCTCAGACAACTTCCAAGGGCCATCCTGATCTAGGTTTTAAAGTAGAGTTAAAAACTTAAAGATATGCCCACAATCACATTACTACTTTTTTTTTAAAAAAAAAAAAAAAAAGGGTTACCTATACAATGGCAAAGAACACCAAAGCAATGAGGGCTGGGTTTTTTTACTCTATGTGTCATTAAAAATGCTGTTATCTAACAAAAAAAAAAAAAAAAAAAAAAAAAAAAAAAAAAA
>JAVJGI010000040.1:114929852-114960585 GCA_035590275.1 Ibycter americanus
AGTCATTTCTTTTTCTAGATGTCACGTTGCAGCAAAGACTGAACCCCTACAGAGGATTATTATGGCTGAGAAACTTTATTCAGGATGAGAACGTGACATTAGAATACAGTAATTATTAAAAGGCTACAGTTAAGTTTTTCCTAACCAGGTCGCTCTGCAGAATTTTCTTTCTGTGCCCTAACACCCCTGTAATAAATCATAATAGGGTCTAAGTGTATCTATGGTTGTCTTCAAAAGACATGTAACAGGATTGCTAACTGCCTTTACATTGGAATTCTAGCTCTAGGAAGGCAAGACAAGGCACCACAAGCCATGTTATACAAATATGGATCTTGTACTCTACCTCTTCTATGTCAAACTAACTTCACGGGTATATAAAGTAGCAAAAGCAGGATGCTTAGAAAAGTCAGGCTGGTTTTCATAAAGCCAGTGCTTACCAAAAAAAAATTAGTGTATAAAAGTGTTTACATGAGCATTTCCGTGTTATTGCAGAATGTTAAATATTCCAAGAACAACCTACCAGGAATAGCACTTTCCAGCTTCTAAAATCAGTTAAATATAAAAGTATCTTTACAAAAAAATAGGCATATAAGGTCTAGCATTCTTTGGAGTTTTTTATGATGGTCTTTAAAAAATAACCTAGTAGTTTATTTCATGCATCAAAATCAATGATTTTAAACAAGAAAACTATTCCCTGGTTTAGAAATATTTGAAAATTGCTTTTAAAAAAATTGTAGTGCTATTCCTCAGTGTTGCTGTAAAAAGATTATAGTAGTGCAATGATTACGATTATGCAAAATTCCAGGTGCACAGACAAGCAATTAGCATAAATTCAACGTAAAAGACTGGATTTCACACACCATTTCTTTACATGAGTAGTTACTAGATTTTCTTTCAGGAAAAAAAATGCATACTATAATTTAAGGCAAATGTTATCTTTGAAGGTCACTTTAGCTTTCTTCAGGAAAGAAATAGCTTAAAAAAGTTCCCAGAAAGACTCCCACTTTAATTGCTATCAGTGTTCAGTCTTGCATCACTAATCATTGCACTGCTATTCACCATATACAGTAGCTATTTATCAACTAGGACACTAATGTTTACATGTACTTTATGACAGCACAGATTTTGTAAGTAAATATCACCGGAAAGACCTATACAAAATAAAGGCTCTTAACTACCAAAAAGAAAGCCACTTGCAATTTTTAAGGTGAACAGATGGCAAGCATCCAGTTCTTCTGATTTCATGATGGTAAAGGGCATCCTGACAATTATTCATTTGCTGCAACTCAGAACTGGGGACAAACATAGATTGCCAATTTTTTTAAGAATTGGTTGTTTTTCTTAATCTCATCAAGCTCTTGAAGACACAACTAAATACTAACTCTGAACTGCAAGCTGCCTGCTATAGCACTCAAGCCTAGATTCAAACTTTCCTGATGTCTGAGGTCATTCAAATCCGAGTTTAATATCTGAGTCCATTCTCAACCATTACCGTGATTTCAAATCCAAGAGAATATTTTTTTTAAAAAAAACATTGCCAAATATTCTGCAAATGGCTCTTTTGGATAATAAGTTCCCTTCTATATGTAAATAGGATAGACAAGCAGGTACAGTTCAACGTGTCACGGATATGATAATTGTGTATAGATCTTCTGGAAAAACAATAAAATTCCAAAATACATAAATATTCCTTGTACCATATAGCAAGACAGTATCCTAAACCAATTCGTAGACAGGGACCAAATGTTTGCAAAGGAAAGTAGCAGGGGCAAGATAACCCTTCATACTGAAGAATCTAAGAGTTACCCCAATGCAATATTAACATAACTGCATTAATGATATTCAAACTTGCCGTGAAAGGCGGTAAGGAAAAACAAGCCTGTAATTAAGTCTGAAAACTTTAGGTAATTACTGTACCTGGTCTATCCACCATAACTTTGAATAACTGCAAGTTCATGCAAAAAAAATTGCTATCTTATATGAAAAGAACAGTCTGTTAGAAGCGTTGTTATGGAATATGCAAGAAGTCATCTCTTTTGCAGGTGCTGTTTACTTAGTGAGTCTCTTGGCTACATCGCTGTAAGCAATTTCAATTTCTTTGTCTCCAGGACAGGTATTGGTGAATTCATCCCTGCTATAAGCATTTGTCAGGTATCTCCAAATCCCTGTCATTTCCTTGGGAATCTCAAAGTTGCGGTACTTTTTGGCCACCACCTAGAATAAAAGAAATCGATTATGAATTTACATCTTTCAGCTTAAACCACTTTTCCAGTCCTTGTCACACTCTCACTAAGTTATCCTTCCAACATGTACACTCAAGAGTCACTTCTAAAGTCAGTAGTTACCTGCCCCTCTGGGATATGCCCAGACCTGGCAGCACACTGCCTTGCTTAGTTTGTATTACTGTCCTCACCAAAGTAATTACTTCTGCACCCAGGCAGAAACTTAATCTGTGGCTCCATCTGCAGTACAAAACTGACAAAGATCATCAGAGACAGTGAAAAGAAATCAAACCACGATTATACAGGCACATCTTCACTCCTGTAGCTATCCTAGGCGGCTACCTCTTTCTAGACTTCTGACTTTTTTTTTTCTTCCTTTTTTTTTAATTCAGTTCCTGTATTTCACATTGTGTCATTTACCTTGTCGTTAACAGAGTGGTTTTCTCTACAGATGTGAGAAGATATCTGCTTCAAACATTTCCTGGTCACACAATGTTCACTTTCCTTCTTCTCCGTCATTCTTTTAAGCTTTGCAATTTCCCGTGACCACATTAGTCAGTGCAATAAAATGGGTTTTGGTCTGTGCCGTTTTATCATCTGCCGCCCAACTTGTCCACTGGTTCACACCTTCACTGAACTCAGCTGCTCTATCCCCAACCTAAAGCCCTTGTGAATTACACAAATCTTACACAATTTCACGAACTGTTACTACTGTAATTAAATTTACATGGGAGCTTACAAGCAGTTGAAATTAGTTGGACTCCAGAATGTCATAAACCATAAGTGTTTTGTCCTTCATTATCACCTATTATGTGATATATTAGGCATTTACCTTGACAATGTGTAGTTTGGGTAGCAGGTTGCAGTCTGCTAATGTCATCTCATTGCCATCCAAAAACTTGCGGGTAGAAACTGTAATATCCTCCATGCTATTTTCGTCTATCTCATCAGGAAGAGGAGAGTTCAGATACTCGTCCAGTTTCTGGAGGGTTTTCAAGAGGCCACGTTCTAAGGCTACAGAGGAAGGAACACTTTTAAGAACAAAAAAGAAAGCCAAACCACAGCACACAACTTTCAGAGCAAATTATAATTTAGAATATTGATATTAGTAACAGATCTAACGAAAAAAAAAGTCCGCATCACTGTACTGCCCAGAACAGACCGTATACTGAAGAATTTTTAACCCTTGTATAATTTTTGTGGCAACACTACTGCTGAGCTGCCTTCACGGACACTAGTAACACTGAAACTGAACTAGAATCCCTTTAAGTATCACACAGATGCAGGTCACTTAAAATCTGGTTTATACATGTTTGCACTAATTTAATATACTTTAAGACTGTCCACAAGTGTTTATTTTTGGTTTTAAAAGTGGCTTATGTCAGTTTCTTAAGATTATTCCTAACTGGCTTAAACTAATTAGAATTAAGCTATGCTAGGGTTTATATTCATTTAAACATAATCTGTTTAATGTCACATGCTCAGCTAACAGCCAGAACTAAACAGGCAAGCTACCAAGGAGGTTTATGGAATACAGCGGCAGAGGGCAGCACACCCCACAACATGGAAAAAGCATTTCTCGGCTTTTTACAAGTAATTTGCACCTCCCCGTTTGAAATACAGCAGAAAGGCATTCCGATTCTCTGACTTACGTTTTCACTTCAAGTACACTGAGGACAAAAGATTTGTACTAAACTATTTAAAGGTCTAACTGTGCATCCTTTCTCTCTTCTTGATCTCCCAACTTCCATCTACTATGTTCTCTACACACAGAAAGGTCTTAATCCTTTAAAGAAAGCAACATGAACTAAGCTTAAGTCAGGGCTCTGAATGGGAGCCCTCAGTCCTAGAAAGGTCAAATGACCAAGTGTGCAGAAAGGCCTCGCAGCAAATGCATGGAAACTCAGCCGCTGGGGCATGACACAAACTCTGCGTGGGATCTGGCTCTGGATATTAAAATAATTTCTACTTAGTTCAAGAGTTTCGAGTGGCTGTTGCGTAAGTTTCAATGCCAGGAATATTTACAAACCATACATACCCTACTAAAAAGAATTTTAGTAAATTTAGCACTTTTTTTTTCCTCCACAAGGGGACTGTTTAGGCTCCTACCCTTCCAACACAATCCCAGAGTGGGATCTCAGGTGATAAATAACATGTATGTAGCCAGGAAGATCAAAGGACTGAGACTTGAGTGTGAAACATGGGACACAGCAACATGACAGTATAGATACGACACTAGTTGGAATTCTGCAGCGGCCAGGACTCTTCTAAATTCAGTGCTCTAACAAGCACAGAAAATACAGACCCTATCCCAAAATTACGTGAGACAAGAGCTGAGAAAGGGGTATGGAAAGATGTGGAAATAGAACAGAACTATGACACAGTATTAGCCTGCATGTTTGTTATGCTGGATATCTCCCTTATCAGAAATCAAACACTAACTGAAATTCTCTTGGGAAGTGTTGAAATCTTTGTCTCTGACGACTAACTTTAAACTACACGTCTAATTCATGACACTCCCTCAAGTGTCCATCACCAGGCAGCAAAATTTGCCAGTAAGACACTTCATGGTAAAGCTGCTCTGAAAAGCACAAAATAATGAAACAACGCATGCACAGCTATCAGCCCCCAAGCAACCTACCTTCATTAGCTTCTGGTCTAGAATTTTTGATAAATGCAGAAAATTTGGCAAATATATCCATTCCAGCAGTGTTTGACTCTGGATGCTTTGGTGAAAGTTTTAGGTACCTAAAAAGTAGAAAGGAGTAGATCTACAGCACATTTAGCAGAATGATGTTCATCAATATATTAACTAGCACAAAAAGGCCCTTTTTAAAAATAAAAAGATTCTACACCATGTATTTACCAATTTATCCATTTTCAGACTCAGTTTTTAAGTGTAACATCATACACTTCTATTTAAGACTTTTAAACCCAGCACTTTTCAACCGCTTTTCAGAGGAATACCAAAGCATGTTTCTGCTTTCTGAATCTGGCATTTGTTTCAAGCACAGAGGGTCTGAAACAGCCCAGGGTCACAGGGGCAAGCTCCCTTTAGCACAGCAGTGCTGCCAAGGGGACTCATCACAGTTCTGTAAACAAGAACATAGTTAGGGATCAAACAGGTAACAAATAAATACTCTTGTCCATCCTCTGTTCACTGGAGATATTTTTTTTTTCCATTTAAATTAATATCAGCTCTCCCAGAATACCACAGGCTGCAAATCTTTTAAGAAAAAAGTGAAGCCTCGCCACACTAAAGACAAAACAGTTCAGTCTGCTAAAGGCAGTGTCCACATTTTGCAATTGCCTGCCAGCTGAAGAAGAAAGCCAACAGTTCAGAGAAAGCTTGAACACATTTCTCACACTTGTACTGTGTAATCTAATTATTTTTAAAAGTGTTCAGTATTTTCTACCATAATTTCCAAAAACTAAATCATCTCCAGGACTCATCACTATGCCTAGTATGAAGGAATTAATTTTTTAAAAAATTATTTCCAAATTACATTTAGTAATCACTGGTTTTGTACAATTATCAACTGTCCCTCTGCTTATAGAAAGCTGGAAGGAATTAAAAAAATAATTTAACATTAAATGCAAAGTTCACTGATATTCCTGGTGAGAACATGCCAAATTCTTGAAGACTTAAGTAACTCCTTACTTCTAGGAGAATGACCGCAAATACAAGTCTCCGAAAGGACACCACCTATCTCCTTAAAACAGATTCCCACAATGGTTTGTTACGGAGTCAGGACGAAGTTTTGCCTAGCATGCTCACCTTAATTTCTATTATGCAGACACATCATCAGAATAGCCTGCCCCAGTCATCAAAAGGAAAAGTCATTTAGTTTGAAAACCGCAGGAAGAATGACAGAACTCTACAAAGGACAATTTTAAAATAATCTTTACAAGAAAACAGTTTTTAACATAAAGATGAGGGAGCTAGAGGGAAAAAGGGTATGACAAGCAAGAACTCCAAGCTATTTTCAATGTCTTATCTTCAGTTTATTGATGCTGAAGAACAACTTAATTAGTACAGAAAACCCCTGAGAGAACACTCTGTCTAATCTAAGGTGACAAATCATCATTTTAACACTTACTTGGGTGGAGCCAAAACATCTTCCAGGAACTCTTCAATCTTATTCACATCTGTTTTCACTTCACCATTGTAAGTTATGAAGGGCGGATGAGTGCCCGGAGCCAAATTTTGAAGGTCTGCTGGTTTTCTAGGGTGAAATACAAACCAATGCAAAAGTAAGCATGGGACTTCCATGACCCTAGCTTTCATTGCTACCATCACAAAAGCACTGCCTGAGGTTTTCACATACTTGCAGTTTTAAAAAAAGATATCACCAGTTTTCTATTTAAAAACTGACTTCACAGCTTGATTAGCATTTTCAATACATTCTTGATTAATTTCAAACACTTAAAAACAACCGCTTCCTCCTATCTCTGGCTATATGTTTCTCAAGTCAATTTAATGTTGACTACAGGGGAGGGGGAGGGGATATATACACCACACAAACACACTCCCAAGATCTGTAGTACAGTTTATATATAGCGTAATCTGCGATCAGTGATAATCCTCCCCCTTTACACAGAGCTTCTCTGGAAATAAGCAAGTCTGATATAGAGCAGTATGTATAAGCCATTTATTACGCGCACACAGAATCTGCTTCTAGACAAGGTGACAAGATGCTTAACCATGTTTAAAAATGATGCTTAAAGCTTCCTCCAGTGAAAAAAACCTATTTACAAATAAGAGCAGCACACTTGGGCAAAGGGAGGAGAAACCCTGACATTAGTATGACTAGACACAAGAGAAACAGGATTAAGCTAAAATACTCAGACATTTCTAAATCTTAAGTCAGTTTTGGCAATACCTCTCGCCATTCACTCCAGCTCCTCTCATACTTAACAAGCTAAGCCAGTTTATGTTATAAGCAATTGGCTTCTCTTCTCTAGTTGGGCCTTGATGCTGTAGTGACAACGAACAACACTGCAGGCATTTATTTAGGAGCCTATGTGTTAGCTGCGCATATACACCTACCTACTCATTCACTCAAAAATGCCTAACTTACTCTTTAATGTAAAGCTCTCACATCTGCTGCCTCAGCAGATTCAGATGCAAAGCTGAGGTCAATAATGAGATGAGGATCCATTACAAGCTATGAAATCCAAAGCACCATCTAAAAAGCTGCAGCCAATTTCTCCCCAGTACATCATTATGGTATTAGTCCCATGGTAGTGCAACTGTCTCAGTGCAAGCAGAAATAAAATTACAGTACTGCTCGGCACTTCTTCAGTAGCAGCACTTAAAACTTTCCTCTGATGAAGCTGTTGACTGCAGTCCAGGATGACTACTCAGAAGGATGCAGCCTGTCTGACTTATCCAAGAACATCTCCACATTTTAGAGGACAGTCTGCAATTCCTAGTTCCTCCGACCATCTCCGTGTACTAACATCCGACAGTACACACGATCCAGGTGAGGCACGACTGTACAATTACATTTCTGTCAAGCTGACCAGACCACACACTACAGGATGACCACCACCTTTTGCTAACATTACACTGGATGAGGAACAACAAATGATATCAGCTCCAGCAGAAAGTTTGCCAAGATGGAAGTGGCCCCTCTGTTACTGTTTGAACAAATCCAAACCAGACCATAACCTTTGAACTGGGTCTGTGCTTTGTACAACGTGGCCACGTTTCTCAGCCAGCATCAGACATCCAGAAACCTGGATTTACTGCATGCTGGAACTATAGTTCAAGAAAGCCTTCTGACTGCACCTGACAGAGAAACTAGATTAGTAATAGGCACAAACACAGTCAGTTGGAGTAGCATGAGAAAGCAGTCTTTTCAGGGATAGCACTCACAAGCTCCGTAAACTAAGCACAGTTTACAAGTTGATCTTGTAGAAATGTTCAATTTCTTACAAAATTGAGAACCCCTGCCAGAATTGCATGTCTTGCCCAGTGGCAGGGCAAACAGCAATGGCCTATAGTGCCAAAGCGTACCAACAACAGATAGGAGCACTTGGCAGTGTATGTAAAACTGAATGAGAAATCTGATTCTCATACCTAACAGCATTAAACACCCTGCTTTTAGCCAGGTGACAGAAGTATCGTTAATACAAGATTTCCATCATTTTCAATTTTTAAGCTTCCAAGAAGGTATTTCTCGCAAATAATTGCCATCGCCCTCTTACTTTTAGGATTTAAAGTCTGCCATTGGTTAATGCTTTAAGTAGTTTAAACTTTTCATTTAAATACAGTGTTGTAATGCACAACAATTACAGGAAGTCATTGTGGCTCACTTCCAATTTCGCATGTTGGCTAGATAAAATTCCTCAAAAGGAATGTTATTTTAAAAACAAACACAGGCAAGACCACCGGATTTGCACTAATACTATCAAAGAAAAGATTTCATTTCAGAAACAGACTAGTCTAATGAACTAACCAAAAGTTTCCCAAAGAATCAAAGTTCATCTCAAGGATCCCAGAGCATTTTATTAACCCCTCTTGCCACTCCAGTTAGATCACCTGTATCTTTCAAGAAAAAGAAAGCAGAGATTAACATCCCACAGCCAAAGCCCAAACATAATACAGGGTTTGACTTCCAGTTTGCTGCTCCTGCCAGTAGATCATAAACAAACCCTGGTTTACCACATAACAAGCCACAGCCTTTAGAGTACCAAGAGTACACAGGAATATCCTTAAAAGGCTAAGAGTACAGCTTCCCTTAATAGTCAAACAGGAAGGCAATTAAAAATATTATGGTGAAGTTTACTTCAGAGATAAAGCTGGACAGCTTTGTTTGAAAAAAAATAAAATAATTCTATAACCACTCAAAACAATTCCATGATAACTAGTACCTGCCCCGAAGTTTACTGGAGTAGTTGAAGGTAGGGCCACATACTTAAGTATCTGACTACCATTAATTAAGTGGGCAGGCTCTTTAACAGCAGAGTTAAGGTATAAATATTTCATGGCTTTACCACAAACCAGAAGAGCAACTAGCATTCAAATCGCATCTTGAAGATCAGACAAAAGCCAGCTCCCAAATGTAACATGCTCTACAGTGATTTATAAATTACACAAGTACTCCAATGAGTGTCTGAAGAATAACATGGCAGGGGGGTGGGGGGGCGGGGGGAATGCCAGAAATAAAAAACAACCATCGCCAGTTCCTAAGCAGTACTTTATACTGCTGAAGTTGTATTCACCTCTGGACAGTCTTTAGTATTTACTAATCTCTTTATTTAATCTTTGGCTGTCAACATAATTGTGAAACCACACAATCAATATATTTAAAATGGGATTTCAAAACTTAACTGAATGCAAGCCTGGCCTTGAATACTGTAACAAGCCCAACAAATGATTTATGTACTGCAACTCTGTTCTAGTCACCAGAACAAGTCAAATCTCCGAGCACTGAAATGCTCCTTCTGAAAAGGGAAAGAATAAAGCTTCTGTCTGACTAAACAGAAGCAAGAAATGCCTGATTTCTTTGAAAGGGCGGTACATCCCACTTCGTTTGCCTATGTGCATATTTTTGTGTCTTAAGAGTAGAACTGAGAACTGCAAAATGTTCTTTTGTTAGCACAGTATGATGTCCAATCAATTATGGAAGGGGAAAATACATGCCATATAGTCAGTCAAACCAGACTCAGTTTTTCCTGTGTCCTGAGTTACTTGCTTGCGAACTTTTGTACCCAGCCATGACCTTAAGCCTCACAAACAGACAGAGCTTGCCTTACTGTTGTGTAGAAATTACGCTATGAGGCAGAAGCATGGTTTCCAAGTAAGCCCTTTTTCTTTTTTTTGGCTAGCAAAATAAATTCAGATGCTTAAAACCATCACGATCCAGCTCTTCCACAAGTTTGTGTCTTTAACAGGAACAAAAAGGAGAGAGGGTAATTGGATTGAATAATGTATTTGTAAAAGCAGCTTCTTGTGACACTATTAGAAGTATTAAGGCAACATCTAGTACCTATTATCATTCTGGTAATTCTAACAGGTGAAAAAAACACCTTCTGGTATAAAACATTTTCTCTTGAGCAGTTGGCTGAACTGGATACTCTGCAAACTACACTACAAGTAGATATTAAGACAATCCAGAATGTTGGATTTGTATTTATGAAGCTTTAAATAAAGTCTAAAAGAAATTAAGTTTGTATCAACATCTATTCAAATCTGAATTAGCTTCAGCAGTCCTTTTCCTTCACCCAAAAATACATTCAGTATACAATGAAAGAGTTCATTTGACCTATTCCCACGCAGTTTTTTAATTTTGCACTTATTTTGCATTTGCCCCTCCTCAATACAAAAAAAAAACCAAACTAGCTTTCCTTGTGTAAGAAAGGACAATTTAAAACATCTGCAACCAATTTAAGTTCTAAAAGTTAGTCTTACATCCCATGCCCCCATCCAATTAACTGAAAGTTGCCAAAGGGACACAAATAAAACCAATTCATCAGGCATCTTTGGCATTTTAATGGTATCTCTCAGACTGATTCAGCAGCAAAAATGCTTCCAAGCAGAAAACGTCTCTTTCAACCTTCTTCTCACCCCCCCCGCCTCAGTAACTGCAATAGGTTAAATAACATCACCATTAAAATTAAAGGAAGTCCAAAACTACAAACAGTATGCAAGCACAAGTTCTACTCCTGAGGTTTCCACAAACCAAATGCAGTGCTAAATGGAAGATACGATATATTTGGTTTGTGCATGCCAGCAGCAACAACTGTATTTGCAGTAAAATCCCACATGGGCCAGAGAAGATCTTTAAGCTGCTACAAATGCATACACAGTTGACAAAAGCTGCTTTCTCCCCCTCCATTTCAGTGGACTGCCTCAGCCTTACTACACATGGAAGTATTTAAAACTAGTTGCCAGCACTGAAGCAGCAACTTCAGTGATTTTTAAAAATCAAAACAAGTCACCTCCTTCAAAAAAATTACAAGAAAAGGTTAAGTCTAGCAGGGTGATTTCTTTCTTAACACATTTTACACTCGATTTGTTGGAGAGCACTGGATATTTCTATTGGCTTTATTTCTGAAAATAAAGTTTGTAAGCACTGGCAGTCTCTCCTCGCTCCAGAGTTCAGTGACTAACATTACATTAGCACTGTGAAAACATTACTTCACACAAAAAACAAATAAAAGGCCTCTGCTGAATTTAGCATTACCACTTCTAATAAAAGTATACCCAACTTAGGAAATTAAGACTCATGGATTAACATCTCACCCTTCTTAGCCACTAAGATATCCATTTCATAGATGGAGAAGTTCCAGTTTAGGTGACACACAGCATCGTGACGTATCTGGCTAACACTATACAAAGGCAGAATATTTTAGATTTTATTCCTACCCATTTCACTTCTGTCTCACTCATATTTACCTCATGGACAGATGCTTTCACATTGTTTTTATTCTGACTGCATACTAAGCAATATTATCTTAAAATCTTTCAAGAGGAATAGGCTGCACATTATTTGCGACAGTTATCCAATAATCATTGGAGATTTGATCAAAGATTGGATGATCTAGCAGTCTTCACCTGTGGGATCTTGGTGTGAAGTTAGTAAGTCAGTATTCAGTTACTAGACTTCATGTCAGCTATTAGTTTTATAGGAATTAAATAATTTTACACGAATTTAACAAATTCAAGAGAATTTATCGGACCCGTTCTTTTTTGTTACAGATACTTGTAAATAACCATCATTGAATGCACCATTTACATCAAGGTTGCCTCTTAGTATTTATGAGGACAGATTTTCTTTTCAATTTCAGAAAATAAGCCACGCAAGCTTGAGAAGCCCCAGACAAACGTTTGTTACACCCAGTGTACTGTGCTCTTGCTTGTCAGATAAACCAAGTATTTCTTACCTCTTTAGGTCAACTGTTGTGACACTAAACACCACTCCCTTCAGCCAAAGAATCATGAACAGCCTCTGAGAAAAAGGACAGTTTCCTATGCTTTCACCATCACTGCCAGCCTGCAGAAGAGAACAGATCATTGATTAGAAGGTAGGACCGTGCCATCTACACATGCTCACAATTACTGAAAGATCTTTAAATAAAGACAGACTCAGACTCAGTAACAAATCGTGGGTTTTACTGCCTGTACAGCCTTCACATCACTAACTCTTCCAAAGACCCAAGAAGCTTATCGCCAAACCTAGTATCATCTTGCAGGAACACTCTTTTGCTCTCAAAGTCCAGCTGACACATCTGGACCAGATATCCTGAAGGTATCTCCATACAAAGCAAAAAGATGAGCATCCTCAGAATATTTAAATACTCTTCATATATTGGGAAGGTATGCACAGACTTCTGCAGTGTTTTGTTATTTATATTTTTTTAAAATACTTGCACCTTCTAATTATTTTTTGCTGCAGACATAATGAGGATTACAGTGAAATCTGCATATTTATGAAGTCAACTAACCTATTTGTCATGTCCTCTAACAGCTGCTCAGAAAATGTAGCAAAACAACATTTCAGACAAAGTTATCTTTCACACTGAAGATGATCCAGCTGCTCTTAATAGTCAAGAAAGGGCAGCTAATCATATTCATCTGAGCAGCCCCACCTTTTGATGGCAGTTTTCCAATGTCAATATTGTTCTTTGTTCTTTATTATTCTTTTTCCCTTCCAGTTTATTGCTTATATGTCTCACCGCGTAGTGCTACAGTGAGCCAACTGCAACCAGGAACTATGAATCTTCATTGTATTGCAGGTGTTGTAAGGAAAGACATAACTGTAAGTACATAGAGACTTCACTGACAATAAAGTCATATTCCAAAGCCACTTTTTATAGGCAATTTATCAATAAGTCTTTGTCCTACCACAACAAAGGTCCATTACATAGCAACAGTAAGCCACTCCAGAGCACCCAGTGATGGCATGCATCTCCTGATTGCTCTGACAATGAAGTATGTATTGCTGAGTTGGAAAATCTTAGGTTTTAGGCTAAAATTAGGTTTTGGGCTAGAATTAGACATGCGAAACATTGAATCTTGTTATAAAATTCAATCCTGTGAAAAGAAAACTGGTTCACTAGCTAAAACAGCCACGTATGTCAGATTATCTTGACACGTACTTTACATTAGGCAAGTTTCAAAGCATTTTGTTTATTAAAGTACTTCCAGGAATAATTTTTATCAGTACAAGTCTCAAAACCTGGCTAAATCTTCCATCATTACTATTACCCGTTCCCTAGGCCATTTTAAAACATATTGTAGGATATGCTGGCTGTACCCCTGAGAGAAATGACAGAAAACAATTATGTTCACTAAGCACAGGGTATTTAGAAGTAGCTTGTTGATGGAGAGTTTACAAGAACTAAGCTTTAGGACCAGAACTAGAGAAAGGTTTAGACACTCAGGCAAAGGAACTGCTTTTTCTTCAATTCTCTGCCAGTTCCCAGCCATGCACAGACTGGGAGTCACAGTGAGGAGAATGAAGAAAGACTTTGCAAGTTAAGAGTAACAGTAGGATTTTCTAACAGCAGGATTTTCAAAAACCAGGAAAATAGAAAGTTTTTCCATGAAACGGTCTTAAATTCAGAAACTCCTTTTTTAAAAACTCATGGTGCTGTTTTGCAGATAAGGCTGATTTCTTTAATAGCTGTTGATAAATACCAGAACATGAGTATTCATAAACTGATTTATGTTGCCTCAAGGTTACAGTCTTATTTCTACAAATATCCCTCCTGTCAGAGCTGACTATTCTGAATACTTTGCTGTGGAGAATACACAGAGCCATTTTTCTTCAAACCTTTATTAGTGTCATTAACAAAGATCTGAAAGAAAAAAGAAGTCTTTCTGCCATGAATTACAAAATGCCACCTCTATCCTTGGAAAGGAACGTAACTTGCAGTGGATTAATGATACTAGATTGTCTTAAAAACTGGCATGTGACTTCTGAAGTGGTCAGGAGACTAAATTCTAAAAGCAGCTACAAAAAGGATAAAACCGAGTCAGTTTGGTTACTCTGGGCATTCTGCTTTATACTAGCTCAATCCACAATTTTCTATTGTGCTGTAAGTGCTGTAAGGATTCTAGCTACTCTATGGATTAATGTGTTCCTACCTCACAAGATGCTTACATGAGGAAAGACTTCACACTGCAGTCTATTCCCAATAGCTGTATGCTTTTATGGATGTTAATATTTAACTGCAATGCCATCCCTCCAGATGCAGTGTATATTTCAGAATTTTCCACTATAGTTACATTACTGTGTTTACACTGGAACAGACATTTCCTGAAGGTAAATTATGCCAATGTAGATTTATAGTCATCTGTCTACTTTTTCTTTTGGTTTTTTTTTGCTACATGCAAGATCTTATCTACCTTTGAAAAACAATATTGAAAAAACCTAACACTTCATTCCATCTAAGGAAAATACGTTTTGTACTGCCTGGGCTAATTCACACTTTGAAGCAAAAACAATTCTTTGATTGAGAACTGACCTCAGTCTTCAAGTTTTATGGCAACTTCAACAATGCTACTTAAACCAAAGCACATGAGTTACGGTGCAGTAATGGCACAGGCATGCATGTCCCCATTCAGTTAAGCTTTACCTCACTTCCTCGGATGGAAAAGCTCCCACACATTTACTATGAAGTAAAAGGAAGAATGTGGGCATTCACCGAAGTGCAACACCCTAAGAGCACAAAGCCCTGAGGCACCTCACCAGTACTGTTCATACTGCTGTTCTCCAGCGCCTCTCTGGATCTGCCACTGGCTGCCACACTCAGCAGGTCTTCAGCCTGTTTTGCTCACACCAGCCATGTTTACAGGAGTCAGTACGTGACCTAATCAGGGTTAGCTCTCCTCACTCTTCATCTTCTATTTAGCACTTCTGACCTCAAAACCCGGGGCCAGAGCTGGTGCCATATGACATACATTGCCAGAGACCTCATCTGATTTAAACAGAAAACCTTTAAATAGAAAAAATAAAGGCATGTAACCAAAGGAAGAACCATTGAGATGCAACTGCCTGCCATCAACATACAGATTATTCTCAGCACCAAATGAAGTCCAGAGGTTTAGCTTCAGTATCATAACATCAACAAATGTAATGGAGACATTGCCTGAGGGGAATATTAAGTTAAATAAGCCCTAGTCAGCTCCACTAATTTCAAGCCAATATTTGAAAATGCATGAATAGTGTCCTAATGTAAAATAGGCATGCATCTGGAAGACAACTAGTTCTTACAAGTCGCTGTTCCTTTGCGAGTTGTGAATTAAAAAAATTCACTGCAGAGGGCTGATTAAGAGCTTTAAAGATCTGTGATCCATCACCAGATATAGAAAGTAAGAAGTTACCCAGAAGCAGAGAACCAAAATACTTTTGGTGATAGCATCAAATGAAAAAGCAAAATGGTTCCCCTATGCACAAAATAAACTTTTTGCAGACAGAACCAAATATGAAGATTTGTTATTACAAAACTTCAGGGCTCTTCCTGAACTCAGGAGTTAGTTAAAACATCAAGGCTGCCCAGGTTTTGCCACCTGTCAATGTGATAGGGAAAAGTAGTGACTCTCCACCAGCAAAACAAAGTTCCAAGGGCACAGGGGAAAAAAATTAATGTTAATGACAGATGTTAAACATGTTTATATCAGACAGACTTTGGGATTTATCAGCTGCAACAACAATACAGTTTGAAAGAAAGTTAGGGAATTGGATTAAACCACACGCCTCCTTTCATACAATATAATTCCACATGGAGCTTCATTATTTCTAGTGGAAGGTTTTAAAATTGCCACTGAAATAAACCAAACAAATTCAGAAAGCAGTTTTGTTTATTCCAATACAAAAAAAAAAAAAAAAAAAAATCTTTGCCCATTGGGAACCCAAAGCAAAGCTACTTTCAAGTTGCAGAACTGAATGAAAAATTGTTTAAAATTTAAGGCGTAGCACTGAACTATGGCTTTCATTAAGGTCCGTTTACCTAAGCCAAAAACCAAAGTGACCAACTAGAACCAAAAAAGGTCAAATGCATTTACACTGTAATGCCAACTGGTACCAAAACTTTGCTTCTCTCCCAGTGCTAGTGTAACATTCAAAATGAGCAAACAACAAACAGCATCTGCTTTTGTTTAAGCAAGACAGGCTTTTTGGATTATGTGAATCAGAAAAACAAGGATCACAGCCCACTAATACACAGTGCTTCAAACAAAATCTAATGCATTTTCAAAGCTGCAGTAAACAGCTAAACTAAGCATAGACTTTTATGTCTACATTCAAACATTTGTCCCACTTCTGCTCCAAAAAATCCCAAGTTATTCTGAGCACATACTGGAAAAGGAATGCAGTCAGAATGCCAAGAAACTTTTGGCTTTAGTGCTTTTGAGCCAAGGAATTCTGCTATGTAACTGTTTGCCCGAGAGGCCCATTTTCTATCTTCTTGTATTTGATGCACCAAGAGCTACAGCACAGATCTGTTACAACCAGTCATCAAGAGCAACACATTATTCTCCTTCAATCACATCAGGATTTTTTTGAGAGGGAGATGAGTCTGGTGGATGTTTCTGCAAGAGTAAGTTCTGAGACTAATTTTCTCCACTGGAATACAGCTGTGCTGACAGTAAACTGTAAACCTTTAAATATTACAAGAATATTCTGAAATTCTTGTCATGCAGGGGGGTAATCATGTAGCAGTTGTTGCTTAAGCCCACTATTAGAAGCCAGAAACCTGTCACTGCTTTGTCTTTGAATTCAGGTCATAATATTCCAGGTGATCTTCAGTGTCTAATCCTCATCACCATCAGAGTAAAGAAAATATTAAATGTTGACTTCTCTATACTAACGTCAACCTATATTACCTGTTAATTTAACAAGATTATACTCATTCTATACCAAGAAGCTTTGAGGTTTTATTTCAATTTTTTTCTAAAACCAGTCTAAAAATTTTTATTCCTAAATAATGCCAACCTTCCTACAATTAGGGTCAATTTTCAGTTCTCACTACCAAATCAAGCTAGCATTATCCACTTGAAGTACATAAAGTACATGAAGGACATGTACTCAAGAACATCATCATATATCTGTTTCACTGAATTCCAGGTTTTCACTTGCATGAATTAGGACCAGACAGAAAAAAGTGCACCACCACACACAGCAAGGGAAGATGGTATTTTTCACTTGTATTTTGCTTGTGTTATACTGACTGAGAACTAGCCTGGTTTTCATTTACCACCAGGGAAAGTACCCTGGCAAACACAGTCGTCAACTTGACCATGACCCACGGCCAACTCTTGCTGGGCTAAAGATGCCACCGAGTAGTCTGAAAAACTGACAGCTGCCATAGAGGATTTATCAAAGCAAGAAAAAAACTAAAGATATCCAGTTGCCTTGAACAAAGTTGTGTTACCCCCCCACAAACTGACCACAATTAAAAAAACTTTTGAAAAAGCAGCAAAATGGACCTTGTTAATTTTAAGATGTGGCACAAAGAAAGAGCTGGGCATACATACACCATAGCACTGGCCCTACAGTATTGTATGAAAACCAAACAGGGCTACTTTTTAAAGAAACCTAAATAAGAAAGGGTCAAATAAGAATGAAAGAGTTACAAGGCAGTAAAATAAATGAGTATGCTCACAGAGAAGTCAACCTGGTTTATCATAGCCACAGTAAAACTTAGTGGCAACTCCCAATGCCAAGTAGCTCAGCCCACGCAAGAGTGCCAGCTACCTAGGAAAAAAAAAAAAAAGAAGAAAAAGATCTACTTATCCCACTGTCTGGAAGACTGAGCTTAGCTGATCCAGCCAGTGCGGAAACCACCTCCTCCCTTTCTCTTCCCCTGAAGCAGTGATTTCATTCAAATGAGATTGTTTTTCCCAAAAAAGCAGGAGAATGTAAGTAATCATATGTCTATTTAAGTGGCTAAACAAGCTAAGGGAAGAAAAAAGAAGTCCACTTTAATTGTGAAATGTTTGTCTTTACAGCTGCATACAAATTAACTTGACTCCTCACACAAGAACCTGCCTGTATTTACTTTATCAAGGTAGTGCTGATGTTTACTGAAAGACTAACAAGAAAAACAGACAAGCAAAGAAACTTAAAGGACACAAAGCCCTTATTATATAGCATAGATCTGAAAGCCTCAAGAATAAAAGAGAATTCTAGAAAATTTTGGACCCAAAGGACTGCAAAATTGTTTCAAACAGCAACCAATTAGCAGGAGCACACTACTATTTTCCCAAACTGGATCAAATGACTGCAGAATTAATAGTAAAAGTCAAAGTGCATCTGATGAGAAATATAATACAGTTAATTCTCTGCCTACATAAATAAAACAGAAGGGCAGAACACTGGAACACTATTTCCTAATTTATCCAAAACTATCAAGGGAATCTCTCCCAGGTTTGGCATACCAGAACTGGAAAAAAACAAAGTTTGGATGAAGAGGAGGAAAATGCACTTTAGAAGTATCTCACCGAATTCCCTTCACCAAAGACTACTACTGGAGCTATTTGATTATAGCACAAAGAAAGTCCTTGCTCCCCTGAATAAGGTATCTGCAATTTGCAAAGTCTAGAAAATTAATGTTCCAACAAACAGATTGGGGGGGGGGGAAGGATCAGAAGGTATGTTCAAATTTTGACCACAGCAATCTTGAAACACATCTCAGTTCTAACAAACAAAAAATTCTGCTGGGAAAACTACATGATGCAAACTACATGATGCATATCCATTACTCCAAAACAGCAGATAACAATCACTCTTGCATGTTGCATGAACAGTAAGCCCATTCAAAAAAAAAAAAAAAAAAATCCTACATGGATTACTGTTTTGAGAGGAAATTGTTTAAGGTAAACTAACAAAGTGATTCAAGTGAAAAACATGCAGCAATTCAAAAGTCCTGAGATGAAAGAATACAGAATACAGAAAGCAGTGGTTTAATGTTCCACACATGAATACTGAAAATGGTCTGGTAGTATCAGCCTAAATCCTTGCAGTGTCTGCTCAGACCTTTACCTTGTCAAGCTGAATAAATAGAATTCCATCCTGTTTACTGAGCAGTGTTTTCAGATAAGATGTAAAGAATTACATCCATGAAAGGACTATAACAGGATTGATATAACACCAGTCAAACGCCTCCTCTGTATGGTGCCACTATACCGATTGTTTTGTATTTCTGTTCAGGCTGTAGATGGATGAGCTTCAGGGGTGTTATATGCAATCATTCACTCTGCAAGTCAAAGCTTATCTTAAAGGGTCCCACTGTCTCAAAAGAAAAAAATAAAGCATCATTCAAAAGAAGACAACAGGTGACAAGGTAGCAAGTTGCAGAGACCAGGACTGGAAAAGTGTTGTCTGCAATACACAGTGTTCAACTCATTCTCACCCCTTCAGATTTGTTAGTTTGAGAAGGGAGTTGGTTTGTGGTTTTATGGGAGGAGAAGGTCAGAGAGCAAGCTAGAGTCAAGCCTTGAACTCTGATGCTAACTAAATCTGGTTCAACCAGGTTTAATCTGAGGGATGACAAGACAAGAAGGACATTTCTGCTTGTCATTTCACCTTGCCTCTCACCTCTCTAGAACAGTGAATAGCCAGTGCCCCAACTTACATGTGAAAGCTTTTGTTTCTGTGTGGTGGGTGTCCTCATGCCACTAGGCAGACCAAAACTTAACAGGACATTTCAACACACACGAGTGGCACATTATAATAAATGAGTCTGGTATTGCTGACAGCCTCAAGATGTTCCCTGCCAAAATAAGCAAAAGACAGGGAAGGTCAGGACTAGGGGGAAAAAAAAACCCACAGAAAGACAATTTCATCCTGGAAAAGATTCAGAATACCAGAAGGACCTTCACGTCATGTTTCAATATAGATCAAACATTTTATTGCTGATACTGGAAACCTACAGTTAGGGGCAGCAGCAGGCACTGCTTGTGACATACAATAACTTAAAACACTCACTTTCATTTTCTTAATAGCACTGAAAGCAAGCAGGTAGATCTTACTCTAACCTTAATATTGAAATACTGTCTATAGGTACTTGACACATGCTGCTTTGAGATAATTTTCTTTCAAATTCATCTATACTGGTAAGTATAAAACAGAGTACTGAAAAAAACCCACTAAAATAGAAAATGTAAAGAACAGAATTAGAAGGATAGGCAAACTAACAGAGCTGAACAAAATCTTAGGCTATTATTCAAACACATCAACAGCTATGCCAGCACAAACCCAACAGCAACATTGGACAACGTCTTCCAGCGTGTTTGTTCCCTTCTCCCACGAGACATTGCAATGAGTGTTCAAGCAATGAATGCTTCATAAACATGGCAAAAACATCTGCTTGCTTTCATAATCAGCCAGAGAGAGCTGCTGTCACCACATCCACGCGAGAGATGAATGAAAAAGGCCTGGAAACCACCTACTACACACACCTTGCCTAACCGGATGTCACTAGCCCACAGCCACGCAGACAGATCCACATCCAAGAATTGTGATGAGTTGGTGCCACCTCACGAAGGGGAAAAAAAAAATCCACACAAAAGAGGATAGAATAAAGAAGATTTTAACTGTTCCCCCAACGTAGTACTGCTAGGCTCAGAGACTACTTTTGTCTTGACCTCATCTTTATATTAGAATTCACATTTGGCAAAGCTGTTCAATATCTAATATACTATTTCAGTGCCTTCAGTTCCAAGTGCTCATTATAGCTGACACTTGTCATGCTTATGAACCAATTCTCCCTCTCCTTTAGAAGTTTTTCTTAATAGATAAAAAAACTGTTGCACTTTTGAAGGCCCATGTCAACCTCTTAAAAGAAACAGAAGCAAAGGCAGCTGGTATCTTCAGTGTCCGGGCACGGGTCCTGTGTATTCCAGCAGATACCACAGCACAGCTTTTTAACAAAGCTCTCATTTATTTTGAAACCTATCCTGCTCATTTACTACTAACATAAGTTGAAAAGTCACTACAGACTCAGTCTAAGAACAGAATAAGCTTGTAGCAACCATTAAGAAGATTTATTCACACTATTAAATGCCTCCGACAAGCAAGCTAACTGCTGCAATTCTTTCACAATGTTAAGAAGATTCTAAATAAAACATCTAACATCATTCTCATCACCTCAAACGTCAGCAGTTTGGCACCTTGTACAGCTATTACTCCAAATTCACTTTTGTTCCTCATGTTGTGTGCTGCCAGTAGATGAGCCTATAGCATCGCAGACAGTGCAAAAGGGCACCACCACTGCATCATGCCTTCTCTACGTAATCCTGTTCTCTATTATCATTATTAACTAACCTCCACCATAAGTTTCCCCAGTACCTTTTCAAATGCTTTTGAACTCGGAAGGTAACTTTTTTCACAACGGAAGTGACAAGATAAGCAAATCCCTCGTTATGTGCCACCTAAAAATAAGAAAATATCTTTCAGGAAAAGAGCATACATTCATTTCCAAACTGAAGACAGCTGACCTCAGAAAGCTCCAAATTAAGCTTACAGCACCTGCATCACAGTCTTACCTTCGTATGAACCACAGTGATTAGTGTAAACCTTTATTTGACCTTTATAAGGGAACTTTGAAAAGCTTGGTAACACTGTATCAGGTTAGACAAACTCCCAAATCACAACCACCACACACACCCCAATTTTAGTTCTATAGAACAATTTAGGTAATCACTGCTACTACTCTAAATAGTCCTTTAAATCCTTTAAGAAAAACTTAGGAAAAATAGAAAACAAAAAGCATGAGGCCAGTGCTCATACCTGGAATTCATTGCAAAAAGCCTAAGATGATTAACCTATATTTTTATAGGCTGATTGACATCCACCACACCCAGGGAAAAAGCAACCTTAGTTACCCCTGCCTCTTGACAAGCTATACCATCTTTGCGCAATGTGTCATCAATCCAACTTCCACATCAGCTGAAATTCCTGTAAACTCAAAAAGCTTAAGAAAATTGACTGAACACCCTGCATTTACTTGAGATGTGGCTATTAAACCAGGGAAAGGAATGTTTATCAGCCCATTCAAGTAGCCTCTTAAGTTATTACCTTTCTGATAGGCCACCACTGTGTTAGACATGTGACTGTAACAGCAACTGCCCATTTTAGGATGATGCTATTTTTAGCCCCGTGATGCTATTCCTAACAAAATAATTAGCAGACTTGTCTTGTACACTTTCCTGCAACAATTGTTCACTGCTATCCAATCATCACTGTAAAGCTTTTGGAAACAGTTATGGGATATTCACAATACATTAAAGTGACTTCACAATCCAGTAGAAATTAATTAAGCACTTCAGTTCTTTGGAGAAAAGAAATTATCCCATGTTCATCCTTTGGGAGAATCAGATAAAGAGTCAGAATCAAAACCTGCATTAAATACTAACCACCATTTTCTTCAGTGAAGAAATTAGCTTAATGATATGAATGCAAAACCTTGGGATTCTTGTGGACAGCCACGCACATGACCACCTCCCAGCCTGACACAGGAAAATTAAATTATTCATTAACAGCAGAATCTGGCATTTCTTCCCTGCCACCCCTCTCACTCCAGTGGCAATACCTTTAACAAAGTGATCCAGTTGTAACAAATCTTACTAAGATAAAAGAGCCAAACTGACTAAAATTTGCTGTTTATCAGCTTGACACATTCTTGCAATATTCTAGGAGGAAACTGTAAGCAGGCAATTAAATATAGAGCACAAAGGATTTCTTTTACAGTACTTGAAACTTGCCTTTGGGTTCCTAGCGTATAAACTTGGAATTGGCATTGTATATGACAATGATTCTCTCGCCCCACACATTAAATTTGTTAACAAAGTACAGCGCATGCTTTGGCTACAGCCCGAGACACCTATTTCCAACACCAGAACCACCCTCAAATAATGAAACATCTATAAAAATTATAGGAAAGAACTGCAAACCTTGCCACTGGGGCTCAGAAGACCAAGTAAAATTTATCTTTGGCATTTAAGAATTCTTCAAATAAACCTCTATACGTGAATCACTTCTGCGGGACAGAAAAACAAAGAACCGTTTATGGCATTTTATAACCCAACTTACAGAGCTAAGACAAGCAATGAGTTCGACATTAGCAGCGAGGAATGATGAAGAGCTGCTTCAACTTCACCCTGTGCGCTGCTCCTTCTCCAGCCCATGTCAGATGCCTAAATGAGTTTCCCGTCAAAATGCTAGCCCAAAAGCAATAACCTGGGAGCTTCAGAATTCTGATAGAATAAGGAATACAGCTAAAACCACAACTGCCTCCAGATCAGGATGTAAACAGCAATGTCTACAGAAGAATGTGCCAATGAACAAAGAAATTGCTCAAATTCTCAAAACTCACTGAGGCTGTGCTGCAGCTCTGAACCTGTATCCCCCTGCTAACAGCATATTCCAAAGCCCTAGCAAGGAAAAACAGTATCTTAGACTGAAACTGGTGTTGGGGTTTTTATTTTAGAGCAGCTAGAGAATAAAGGTTTCAAGGAAGGCTTGCCCTCTGTTGCTTCTGGTTCCAATATAAGCACTGTGCAACTCAATTACGAAAACGCACCTTCATGACTACATTGTGCATCCCTTGGGAGACTGTACCCAAGTTCTTCAGCTGCAGAGAACTTCCTCCTTTGGGACGTTTTCCCTTATCTCATTAAGCTCCAGTACAGCACGTCTCACTAGGGCAGCTAATACATCGCTTTGGAAGGGTACAGAAATACACTTATGCTTGCTTTGATTTTATTTTTAGACAAATTCACATAAAAAACTATTTCCTTTATTTAAGAAAAGCAGCTCTCCAAAATACAGATCATCAAACTCTAGCCAAAATCGTAATGCATTAACAGAGCCAAAAAACTCTGAAGCTGATCCAGTAGCACTGCCTGATCTCATTAGCTCTTCTCATGAAAATACACAGATATGACTTCACTCCTGGATTACACTCCTATATTTAGTTTATACCTAATATGGACATTCAGTGTACAGAACTAAGTCATTTCCTTTCCTCTTGTAAAGTTCCTTGCCCTTTGTCTAGCCAACAATACAAGGAATAAGTTTGAACTCTCAGAGAACTCCCGCACACAAAGACATCTGTAATCAATAGCAGTTTAGCTTATGCTTTTCACTTCAGCATAAACAAACACAGCATTCAGAGCCCTAAAAATCAGATTGTGTCACAAATGCCTGTTTGACCTGAATTTAAAAAAAAAACCCAAACAACTCAAAACAAGTTTAAAACCAGTAACTATTAACTTTTCTAGGAAAAAAATATTCTACACAGAGGACTTAAAGCTCCTGAAGTCAAAGCTGTATTTAAACGTGTATCAAGGCAACATTTGGGGTCTGGGTGTTTTAACTGTTCAAATCTTCACTAACTCTTAATACAACAAATGAGCACAGAGTCAGTACCTAAAGAGTGAAACAATATCATTTCAAAGTGAAGAATATGCAAGAAAAGAAAAAAAAAACCAAACAAACCATCAACAACAACTTGATTAGGACTGTAAGTTGTTTGTTAACGGGTTATCTACAAAAAACCTTGAAGATAAAAATCAAATTAGATGGATAACAAGTACAGATGTAAAATATTCTTCCATGGACAGTCAACTTGCAACCAATCATCACTTTAGTTAAAGTTTGTTGTCTTAGACAAACTAAGTTTCTACATCAGCACACAAAACCACCTTACTTTCTCCCACTGTCCAGTTAAGGTTTTGTAGAATTGCACTGCTCAGTTGATTATCAGTTGCAGAGCAAAAGAGAGCATCTATCAAAAAAAAAAAAAAAAAAAGTCAACAAATCCAATTACTGTCAAGTACAGTTATCCAGTCTCAAAAGTAGTTCTTGTGGATTCTTAAGTGGTATGTCCAGCCGAGCCAGAACTCGGAATTGATGTATGCAGTGTTACAAAAGTGCGTAGACCTTGTGTTAGTCACATCCCAGTAAATGTCTCATTTAAAAGATAACCTAAACATGCTTACACTGGTGAGAAAACAGCAGCAGCCCAGGGCTTTCTTTGTCCCTTTTAACTAGCGTACACTCTTAAAAATCAAACTTGCAATCTCAGAGTACAAAAGTCATTTTCCAAAGTGCACAGATTACTGTTTAGCTAGAAGTTCAACGAATTCCTAAACTAGATTCTTCCAAACACAGATTTTTGTAAGGGACGAGACAGCCTTCAAAAACCCAAAAGTTCAGCTACAGAACCAACTACTACTCTGCTCACCCTACTCACATTAAGAGACAGACAGTAATACTTTTCAAATAAAGAACTCTCTTTCCTCACTGTTTCCTTCCACAAGATGAGGTCAGGATAATCAGTGAAAGACTAGACAGTGACACTGAGTCACTTCAGGCTGTGAGGGCAACGATTACTAACTTCTTATGATGGTAATACTGTCACAGTGCTGCCCACTGAAAGATTATCAGACCCTCCCACGCACTTCCCAACTGTGATACTGAGTTTACATCAATATTCCTCATATCCCTCCTATCTACATGTTACTTCTCAGCAATCAACTATCTTTATGTACAGACATCTCTTTTAAGAGGATTCTCATTCTCTTCAAATACTTTCACAAGAACTTCGGTGTTAGGTATGCTCTTCCCTGTTTCTGTGATTCCCTTACTGCACATACACACAATCACAGACTGACGTACAAAAGCATCAGCAATGGGACTCAGACTGCTCAGATCCTTAATGTGCATTTACCCTGACTTTTGATCAGTTCCAGGCCCTAAAGTTTGTCCCACAACATGTGCTCTGATACACAGGCTTCTCTTTCCCCTTCAAGCCTCGAATGCACAGCCTGAGACATCTCCCATCTGGGAAAACTGAGGACAGATTTGCCTTTTACAGCAGTATCTGTGCTCAAAGAACACACCTATGGCATGCAGCACTTGTATGCACCTCTGAGCAACTGACTCTGAAGCACCACTGCAGATGACCATACAATCCCAGCCGGCACATCAGCAGGTTGTGAAGGGCAATTAGTTGAAACTCAGGAACTCAGCCAGTTCTCAGACCACTTTGTGGGGAAAGGAGGAAAAGTGTTAGACAAGTTAAACAAGTGTCAGACATATTTCAGCTGCAAAGTAGAACACGAGTTCTCTTGAGCACCTACCTGAGCTGTCTAGCTGTTAATCATTGGAAAGGGGAGGATAGATGCCAGTGAATAAAACCATTACTGTTGAAGTGTAGACAGAAACAATTTCTGACTCAAGAAAAGCTAACTCATCTGTATAATCCCTTTGAAAATGATTGCTAGGAGTTTTTAGCTTACTTTCCAATGTTTTGCAAAAAAATTAACATTTGCATTTGAGACCATCTCTGTATTTTTAAACAGTATTGTACCAAGTGCACTAATTGCTGTATTAGCAATCAGATTCAAATAAAAAAGCCAAGGATGTTTCTGGCTATGAGAACTTTCCCAAGCAGAATTTAAAGGAATATGGTTTGCTGGCCAAAGAACGAAAAGGCCTGATTTGTAACAACTAAGCACAGGATATATAACAAGACGGTTACACCTCAGTTTATAAAGGGATCCTTTATAATACTCCAGTATTTGCTCATAAGAAATAAGCCACGCATGAAATTTTGCTATCTATCCTAAACTCATATCAAAGGTGGACTCAGAAAGTTCTGAGGTGCTGAGGTGAGTGCATCAAAACCTCCAAATGATGACCTGGTATGTAAGGAGGAGAGTTATCTAATAAGATTATCAAGTGACAAGCCTGCCCCTGACAAGACTGTCTCTGAGAAGCAATGCTGCATGTCTCTAGTCCTGTTATTTCCTTATAGTGATGTTCCTTTTAATTTTACAGCAATATTGCAGTTGTGTGTGTCCCCGCCCCCCCCAAAAAAAAACCAACAAACACCACCAATGATGACAAACAAGATCAAGATCATGGGACAGTTTGTTATAAACCAATATACAGCAGCTATACTACTCCAGAACGACACATGAGAGCTTACATAAGGATAAGCACAGGCAACGAGCAACTGCAAGACAAAGGCAGACCTGAATGCACGCAGTTCAGACAAATAACACTCCTCTCACCCAGCCCTGAGCTAGTACCAAGTCTGCTGCTGGTGATGCAGACGCACTCATCCCTTTCCTGTCATGGGCTCCAACACTTAACTGAACAAAACAGATCTAGATCCTGGAAGACAAACAGTTCACCTGCCAAATTTCTGTTTAATTCAGATACACAAAAATGTAGACAAGCTTCTGTTACAATCATTGGGAGTGGCCTAGAGTAGGGTATTTATTAAATGTGAAATCACAGCTTTTTTTCTACTGACAGTACAATTCACAGGTAAACAGATAGCAGACGCTATCTGATTCTCAAAACAGGTGCCCAATTTCGCAATGACGTCTTATTTGAAAGCTGCCAGAAATCCAAGGTTTAATTAATTTGCAAGTATACACATGTTACACAAAGAAGAGAGCAGCACCTTCCTTAACGGTTACCTACATCTACTATAACCCACCTCGTGCCAGCAGATACACGACTATGAATTTCTTGTTTGTTGAGTTTGTTGGTTTTTTTCCTTTAACACCAAACCTCTTGATCATCCATGTCTTCACCTTGCTATTACAAGACGAATGCAATCACCAACTCCCCTCTAGAACACTGAGGGCTGAGCTCTGAGCAGCTTCCATCCCCATCTCCTCTGTACACTGCCTTAAAGAAATGGCACAAGTAGTTTTGTAAGCTCTGTCCTGTGTTTTCCACAGATGAGTGGTTCTATTTGACCAAGTCAGTCCACCATGCTTTTTATTTATAATAAAAATCCACACACGATCAACTAAACTGCAGCTATTACAAGTGGCCTATACAAGTTGTATTCAGATCACAATGCTCGAGTTTCTGCCTGTGTGTTCATTATAATGCAGTCTTCACTACTCTAAAATGCCACTAGGGCATATAAAAATATTCTTGTTAGACAATGGAGGCAGGCCTCCCTCATTAATAAAACGTGAACATACGAGGAAACTAAATGAAATCAGATACATCACTACTTTCTCCTAATCAGCTCTGAAAGACTTGAAAAATATTTACAGTTAGTTTAAAAGAGACTGCAGGCAGCCCACCAGCACTGTAATGAAAAAGCTGCTGAAGCCACTCATTATATGAGACCAAGAAATAGATTATTCACCTCAGTTTCAGCACTGTAACCCGTTTTCTTACCAAAGCATCCTAAATCTGCACATACACCATCACAGACTATGAAAATACAAGTTACAGCAGACTGATACTCTGTCTCCTTGAATAAATCAAAGCAATTTGCTGGTGACAAATAGCCCTATATAGTTATTCATAACTGGAACCTAACCATGTATGCACTCCTCCCCATGCTGTGCCCATCCTATTTTGTTACTGATCACAATTTAATAAGTTTCAAACCCAACATTTTGGGCAGGAAGCCAAAGGGTTTCTCCTGCTTCACAAGTTTGTTTCTCAAGCTTTAATCCATACCTTTGTTTCATCTTAGTCTGGCTGCTACAATCCTTTGTACACAGGTCATACAGTTACCGCCCTTCAGCCGCAGGCATTTGGCAGAGATTTCTTTTTTGGTCAAGAAGTCTTTCCACTACCTCTACCTTAAGAGCTTCGCTGACTAACAGTGTACAGGTAGAACCAAGACCCCATACACTGTTTGAAAAGCGATCAGCTACATTGTGAAATACTCTTAACATTCACTCAATAACTTCAGACTTGTTCTAGATTGCACCCGTAATCTAAGCAACACAAAAGCAGGCACTGAAATTCCCATTTACAGGGGGAAAAAAACTCCTAAATCAAAATCTAATGCTCTTTTAGACAGACACTATTAGTTTTATTGAATAACCATAAACATTCTGCTTGCATTTTATGAAGTGACCATCTTAATGATGCAGGACAAGACTTTTATTAGCTTTACAAAAACACTGTTCCGATTACACTTAACAGTTTCAATAAACTGTGGGACAGGCAGCAGCACCCAGATAAAACAACTATTTTGGTCTGTCTGCCAGGGTGGAGGGTGTTCTTCCTCCACAGGATTTTACAGGGAAATAACTTTTACCTGAAGATCATGAAGTCAGACAAGAATAATTTCTTTTGTAACCTGAACTCTCTCCTAAAGGCAGACAGTATACAGCTTGCAGCAGCTATTTGTAACACTGGGAAAAGGCTTCCTTGAGGGAGATACTACTCACCGATAATCCTGAATATAGCCTTCTTAAATCCATGCCAATAAAGAAGTTTCAACTGAGAGGGACGGAAAAATTCCCTGCTGTTCCCCTTTCATATAGTCTCACATCTTTATTGGTCCAACATCGATTTAATCACAACCAATACATCTTCCTCACAACTAATTTTACACCACCTTACACACTACGCCTCATATGTGAAATATCCTCACAAAGCTTATTCCCCTGTCCCCAAATCTTTCTGTCATCAATCACTGCTCTCATTTGTTCAAAAATGAGAAAAATCAGCCAATGAACTTTAGGACAGATGAAGATAAGTTGGCATGTTATATTAAAGAAGTACTGCTATAAATAATTCAAAGTAATCTGTAGTCTAATTGCTGTACTACTAAGTTCTAACCTCTACACAAAGAACCTAAATATTCTGACTAAAATCAGGTCTGGAATCCTCCACTGCAATGCTCTCCCTGGGTCCCGTTACTGCCCCTCGATACTACTAAAAAGTCTGAAATGGGGGAAGTCCAACATTTTTAGAGTATCGTTTAAGAAATAAAATCTATATCTAATAACTTATCTTCAAAGCTCTACCTAACCTGCCAGAAATTTTCATGTTTGTCGTCATGGCTTTCACACTAAGCAAGTCCCAAGATCTCAAATGAAGGCTTTCATTATTTTCTCACTGCAACAGAAAGAAACTTCATCTGAAGAATTAAAACACTTCTTTCCTACGGAGGCTTTCTTCGAAGTTAACTTTGAGCACAGAAAGAAAAGATCAACGCCGTTTACTCTCTGCACTTTTGATATGAAGTAAAAGTAAGACGCTGCATCACCAGAGCCCTGGAGGATGCAAAATATTGCATCATACTGCAATATGTGAATGCAAAACATGTGGAGATACCATATGGTATCTTTGCCAGATAAGGCCAGTACAACACACGCTCATTCTTCTAGTTCGGAAGAAAAACTGGCGACGCATTTACATGCTTGGTTTCCGACACAAAAGTAAGACTCCTGAGTGAAAATTTAACTCGTATTTTTATTACCTTCACGCACAACTCGGGCAGACAATGCTGTGAGCTGAACCGCGGGGGTGATGGATGGTAGTGCACCCAGCAAGTTACTCCTCTCTCCCACGGGTGCCCACACTCCTGCTCCGCGCCAGCTGCACCATTTGCTCTCGGGAAAGAATTTTCCAGCAAACGCGGGCACACTTTCCCAAAGTGCGGTTTCTTTGCGGTTCGCCTTATCTCGGCCCGCCCGCCCTCCCCGCCCCGCCGCCCTGGGCCTGGCCCGGGGCGGGGAGGCGGCTCCTCCGCCCTGCCGCCCGCCGGACACC
>JAVJGI010000040.1:114961295-114991295 GCA_035590275.1 Ibycter americanus
GCCCCCTCCGCCATCGCCTCAGCGGCGCGGCCTGCAGCCCGCCTCGCCTGAGGGGAAGGGCCCGCCTCGCCTGAGGGGAACGGCGGCAAAAGCAGAAACTTTCCCCTCATGGCCCCGCCGCACCGCGGGACCCGCCACACCACCGGCTTCTGCGCCAGCCCGGCCAGAAATACCGTCTATCCTGGCTGGAGAAAAAAAAAAAATCTATTTGGAGAGGCAGGGAGGAGTGTTTCCAGCCTAGTTTCTCCCTCGCTATTAAGGTCAGAGACGGAGGAGCCGGACAGAAAAATGCGCAGGAGAATTGGGCAAAACATCGGAATGAAATGAAATCGTTTTGCCCTTTTTCCAGTCTTTTCACCAAAATAGCACCACAGCCTGCGATCACATTTTCCCCATGCGCCTTCACGCCTGCGGAGTCCAAGCCACTGTGAACAGAGCGGCTTTTATGCCTGGGCAGCAGCCGCCCTCCCTCCCAGTCCTTCCTTTCTTCGGGAGCTCAGACTCTTTTTATTTTTAATAGTCTGAGCTGAGCTGCACCTGAACGTCTCGGCTGAGCCGTTCCCAGGGTAGGATGTGCTGGGGCTGTGGGATACCCTGGGGTGGCACTGAAGGACTTGTAGACGCAACTCTCCGCCTTCGCTGCTTTAATGCTGTCTGTGACCTGGCGCTGGAACCAGCCGCCCTGTAATTTGTACCCAAATGCATCCATGCAGCCAGAAATGGCTCCGGATGGAATGGTTACCAACAGAGTATTCACCTCATATCTCTCCAGGCATTTTACTACCCTCAGTTCTGTATAACCGGATGTCTTTAAGCAAATTTCATCTTTGAATGCCCTTAAATTGTTCATCTAGAGCAGGAAAAACTGCTGTTGGCCCCTCTCCCGATGCTGATTGGGCTGGGCAGCCGATGCAACAAAGTCCTTTTCATTCCCATTCCTACAGCTTCTGTACAGCCCTCAGCTCGGCAGACTCCCTGGGAGCCAGTGGAAGATTCATTTCTGTTTGTTTTACAGAGTCCAAGGAATCTCGCTGATTCATGGGGTGGGACTGTCTAAACTGGAAATTGGTGTGTCACTGTAACCAAACCGAGTTGGGAGCAAGGCAGAAGCCTGGAGTCCAGCCCTGACCAGGAACCTCTCTGAGTAATTGCCCTTAAATTAATTGCAGCCTGTACCACAAAGGACACCATCGTCGTTGGAAAGTGGGTGGGATAGAGCGGAGGGAAAAATATTTCCCTTAAATGAGATTGTCGCAGAGACCTTCCACAAGCATCAGTCTTGGGGTGTTACGTTCAGTTTTCCAGACGGTGGAATAAGAAGTTTGCACCAGTTGGGCCAAATGTCCCCAGTAGATTCAAGAACTGGTAACGAGGGGCTTTTACTGCATGGCCATCGCAGCATGCTGGTGGGGGAAAGTTGTTCCCTTCTGCTGCTTGTTCTGTGTCTGCGGGAAAGGCAAGAGCCAAGTCCTCTGAACGGGGGCTGAGCCCTGCCAAGACAGGGAACGCTGAGCCAGGCAGTCCCCTCTCAGCTGAGGACCAAGCCTTCCTCTCTGTGCTTCACCATCCTCCTCTGCCAAAAGCTTCCAAATCACAGGGTTTCATAAAACTTGAAATACTTTATAAGCCTCCCCAAAGCAAAGACCCACCTACTTTTGAAAAGGCAGTGTTTTCAGTACAAAGAAATCGCTCTCCCACAGCGCTGCTAAAGGTAGGTGTAGAGCAACAAATTTGAGACCCTCGGTGCTTTTTTGTGTTTTACTAGCCATACAAAGGAGCTGCCAGGGATGTTTTCTCCTCACTGCCACTGAATTTCTTCTCTAACAAAAGACTGTACATGCTGTTACCTTGCAGAGCAGCTAATAGCTAGCTTATTTCATTTATATCCGCAGCTGCACCAGCCTTGTCTGTTGCCTAATATCTTTTCAGTTATTCTACTTTTAGATGACATTTTCCTGGTTTCCAGCTGCCACCTACCAAACCCCTCATCTTCCCCATTCAAGTGAAACCTCTTTCTCTAATGATGCTCAGAACAGTGGTTTTGAATGTTGAAAGCTCTTGATTCTTTCCTAGGTCTGGAATTGCTGCTTATGTTTTCTGGAAGATGTTGGGGGGAGGGGGGGGGTATAATACTTAGAGTTAATTTGTCCAAGCTTTACAAAATAAATAACCAGTCCTCCTAACAATCCATAGGGAAGTATTACCCACCTTTTACAGCTTTGAGGAATGAGTCAGAAAAGTTAAGTGACTTATTCAAAGCTAAATTTGCACCAAGTCAGGGAGTCAGAACAAAGTGATCCTGGTACCCCCACCTATGCTTAGATCAGTAGGTCACTCCCTCTATATTATTTTATGCTGTATTGAGGAGGCTTATTTCCATTCGGCAGAGCAGCAAAACAGCATATTATTGTTTCACTTCACTAGCACTTTTGGCCTTTATGCAGCAATTTTCCATCTCAAACTTTCCAAGTGCCTTTGAAACAGGAGGCATCAGATGTTAAAGATATCAAAGCAAGCGCTCTCCTGCCCCGGCCCTCGCTGTGCACGTTCAGCTGATGGAATTTGCTGCCACACTGACCCCAGGATTCAAAAATGGCTTTTTATTTCTAAGGGGAGTTTTTCAGGCACAGGAGGAGCTCGGCATGCAGGTCATGTTGCAGCTCAGTGGGACCGCATGCTGTACGAACATCCCAGTTTTTAAGCATAATGAAACTGCTTTGAGAAGAAAGTGCGCTGAGGAAGGTTTGGAAGGCAGAAGGCAGCTCGCTGGACCATCCAGTGCCGGCTGTGGCTGGAAGCGAGAGCCTGGCCTGACAGCCGTGTTCATTCTAGCTTTTTGAAAGCAATGGGGGAATGAAGCTGTGAGAAGAACCTGCCCACAGACACCTATTAAAAGAAAGGCAGAAATGACACGCCCTGGTTTAAAAATACCGGCATTCTCATTCCAATGCTAATTCGGGTTCCTGGGCTTGCCTGTAGGCTGGGATGCTGCAAAGTCCTTCCCTGGAGACTGGAAGCGGAAGAGCAGTGACCGCAGGCCCAGAGACCACGTGTCCCAGATGCTCTGCTGCGATGGTGCCCCTTTAGCAGAGTAACTCCCTGTGCTCCAATTTCCTTAAGCCTCCCACCCAGACAGCAAGCGGGATTTTGGGCTCCATCCATCACCTGCCACCTAGGATGGACTATTTTGTTACCGCTTGCTCATATTTTATTACCCCTGTGTTGAGCGGTGTTTGTTTTTGGAGCTGATTGGAGGGTGTTAGCCCGCCAGATTTAGAGGGAGTGCGGGGGAAATCAGACTTCTGCTTGTGTCAGACTGTTTGCAGTTTGCTGTAACTCCCAGCCAGCTGTCCCTCGATAGCTCATTTTCATCCGGGGCGGATGCCAAACTTCAGCATTAACTGCAGGCTCACGGAGCTGGTCCCACAAGGCGCTGAAGCGAGCGGCTGAGGACGAACAGCGCTGCGTGGAACTGGACCCAGAGATAACATCTGACAGTGGGGAAAAATACTGGGGAAAAAAAGCTCTCTGCTGTGGGTTGAGGCAGAATTACACAGCAGAGGACACATCCCGTATCATTATGTGGGAAGTTGACTTCATCCCACAATTTCTGGGTTGCTCCTCTGCACGGTCCAAGTTAACACTGCTCCAAGTGCAGAGGCTGGGCGACTAAATGTTTCTAGGAAACGTTAATCAAGAACTTTTAGCAGCAGTAATTGCAACTTGGAGTCATTTAACAATCGATGTACTTTCCATGCAATAGCATGCTTTTTTTTCTGGTTACTGGCATATGGTCCTTACCCCAGGGAGCTGGATGGTAATTAATGCATTTTGTGGTTAAATGTTTGGACTCAGCATCTCACGGCGCCCGAGGAGGAGGGAGGTAGACAAAGCAGGCATTGTCTGCAGGTTTCCCTGGGCTGCCTTAGGTCCCCTACATTGAGGCACGGTGGGGGCAGGTTTATGGGAATGCTGACACAGGCAGAGTTTTCACCTCGCTTCCTTTAGTGTCGCTGAAACACTGGGAAAATTAAACTGCTTGCCATCTCCCCGCATTGGAGGTGATATCCAAGAAGGCGAAAAGGAAAGTTGGCTCTCAGGACCACACATACAACTCGAGTAATTGAATGCCTGACTCTCCTCTTTCAGCGCGAGGCTGTTGCCATGCCTCTTGTCGCCTCTCCATGTATTTCTCACTGCCCTACTTTCAAAATTCAGATATCAGCCTTTTCTCTACCATGAGCATCAGGAAACAAAGATTTCAGCTTCACTCTTTTGTAGAAAGGGACTTGGAAAGGGTCAAGAGGCACAGTGCGAGCCTTTGCTAAGTGTGAAGGGAGCTGGAAGCCGAGTCTGGGTGCTGGGAAACTTCCCGGGACACATTCTTACAGCAACACTGCATGGACATACACGCACCAGGCACCTGGAGTTCCTTCAAGGAAAACGCAAAATCTATTGCAGTGCCAGTGTGAAAAGTTATTTGGAAAAAAAACCCAAAACCCACTGTTTCCTGTGCCTGCTTAAATAAAATCTGTATTTTCCCACCTTTATGTATAGAAGTTGCCTGAAAGTAAATAAATTAAGGTCATTGGCTGTCTTCTTTTAAGCTTAGTCTCCGGGTGATTCAAAGAGCTGGGCCGATAATGTGATTTGGTTAAAGAAAAAAACCACACAACCTGCTTCTCTCAAAATAAAAATCCCAAGTTTGCCTGGCTTTGGTTGATTAAATGGTTAAATCAGCCACACTACCCGAAGCACAGCAATCAAATGCCACCACCTAGGCTTCCTGCTGCATTTCTGTCATCTGAAAAGCCTGAAAGTTGCTGGTAGCTGGGGACTCCCCTAATGAACTCTTTCCATTATATCCCAGCAGCTCCCAGCTGGGTTTCAACACCATGGACTGGCTTCTGTCATGAAGCTTAAATGGAAGAAATGCTGTTTGATGTGGCTTTTTAATGGTCTGCAAGTTCTGTAAAAGACCCCGGGGGAAGATGTGGTGTCGAAAGCCAGTGCGAAGCACCGGCAGCCTCGTGTCCTGCGTGCTCCATTGTGTGTGAGCAGAGAGTGGAAGCACCAGCTCCTTCCCCATCTTTCATCAGCCTGCAAATGGCATCTGCAGAGGATCAGTCCAATTAAAGTAATGACTCCAAGCCAGTGTAGCTTCTCTCTGGGGTGCAGGCTAACATCAGAGGGGAAAAAAAACCCACCAACACCAAAACCTCTTTATCCCCAGGCTTGCTTGATCCAAAACTACGTTATCAGTGTAGGCACCTGATAATCCACCCCAATTTATTGCAAGTCTGTCACCTTTAAAAATACAAACCACTCTATGTGTTTTCTTCTCAGTAAAGATACTACTGATGTCCTTTGCTCCACAACAAAGCTTCCAGCGTGGGAGAAACCCTTGAAGGAAGGAAGGGGGGTACTTTCTGCTCATGAGCGGCTGCCAAACACATGCAGGTGACAAAGGTGTTTGGTGCTACCCCACATTGACCCTCAGAGCCAGCAAGGGGAGAGGGCAAAGCAAACAGCTCATTTGAGGCCCCAGCAAGGACCCCAGCTCATCTGACTATGATATATGCCAAGACTCAACTCATACCCAGGGTCTGAAATCTCTTTATTTATGTATTTGCACACTTGGAATGGAATGGGCCCTGCCCCAACCTGGCAGCGTCTTCTACTGACCTGACTGTTGCTGGTGTGTCAGCAGCCATCGCAGTCAGCTACCTTCAGAGGGGCCATCAAAACTAAATAATTAATTCCTTCTCGTAGGAGAACAGCTGGATGAGGTTAAGTGATGTGCTCCAGGATCACCTGCAGAGCAGCAGATCATTCAACACGGCAGGTATAAACTAGTCAGCATCCAAAGTTTTACATCTCTACTCGCTCCCAGGGCTGTTTCCACTTCTAGCCACGATGAGGAGCATCGTCGCCCAGGTTCAGTCTCTCTTTCCTTCCTGGGCGCCAACACCCAGCTCCGTTTTCCTCCTCCTAAGCACCGACCGAAGCCCATTCTCAGCACAGCCCCGCTGATCTCAGCGGTACATTTGCTCATCTGGAGTCTAAGATGGTCCAAATGGAGCTACAGCAAGGAGCTGGTGCTGGCCTCGGTGTAACCCTGGGGTGGGTGGCCAGGACACGGCATGGGAGATAGGGTCAGTGGCAGGCCCTCATGCAGGAGAGAGGATTCTCCACCTCTCCCTTGCTTCCCTGAGCACTCACCTGTTCCCAGTGCAAGAAGGAGGCAGGTCCCTGCTCCAGCCCAGGTGGAGATGTGTCCCCATCATTTGCGTCATGCCCCAGGTAAGGAAAACATCAGTGCGCTTCTCTTCCCCCTGCTATGAGCCTCAAAACTGAGCGTGGCACCGGGGTAAACACCCTCATGCCGTAGGCACAAAAGCCTTTTATGGTGCAATGCCACTTCGGCAGCCACCGCTCCCCATCTTTTCCCCAGGCAGCGATCTCTGGCTGTTCCCGCAGCACTAAGCCTTGAACATCAGACAAGCGCCATTTACATCCCTCTACAGATTAGGCAGCTATCAGAAGCAGTGAGGGACCCGGATTGTCTCCCTGGGTGCATTTGCCCCTCAAGGCCTGGCAGGCAGCAAGATACTGATGTGACTATCTAATTGTCTTTTTATTACCTAAGGATAGTGGGACTCATGGAGCCCTGCAAAGTGCTGCTCCAGGGCTGTAAATCGCAGCCAAAGCCTGTGGGAACCGGGGCAGCAGTGTGCATGGGATGGGGGCTCGCAGCGACCCCCGGGCTTGGTCCTCGAGTGGTTATGTGCCATTACCCCAGCAGAAACACGAGTCCCTTGCAGGATGCTGCTCTCCCAGCTCAGCCACACACCTCCACGGAGGGACCTCTTGTTCACGGGGTGGAGCTGTGCACCGCGACGGAGGTATCCGAATTCCCCCGAGGTTTCCAGGCAGTTCTTTGGGCAAAGTCCACATCTAAGGTTAATAATATTCATCACAAGGAACAAAGCAAACACCCATCACGGAGCTAACCTGCTCCGGACTAATGGCGTAAATGCCCATCTGACTCAAGCACTGACATGATGAATGTGGATTTTATTTCATCCTATCTGAGTCACAGTGGAAGGAGCCAGATTTTTTTTAAAGGACTCGAGAAAGAAAAGGAAACACAGTCAGGACAAGAAGCCAAGATCTTGCAGTTCTACCAGGCCTTAGAAATAATCTTTTTGATAAAATTATTTGTATTGCAGCAGCACGTATAATCCTGGCAGATCTCTAAACACAGCGACAGAAACTCCTCCACCTTCTTTAAACCTTGCAGCCTGAGGCAGCACAGCAGTGCCAGGGGAATGACGTCCCAGAGCCCCGATATGCCCACAGCAGGATGGAGAAATGAACGTAAATCTCCTGAGTCACGGCTTAAAAACTGGCAGAAGCAGCTGCGGTCCTCGTTGAAGCCGTTTTTGCCTTGCAGACGGGTAGAACAACAATCCTGCGGGGCAGAACCAGAGCAAGGATTTCCCAAATCTTCCCATTACAAGAGCCGGTTATCTGCAGCACACGTTCTGCCTGCCCAGGCTGAAATTCTGGTATTTCTGAACAGCGGGTATTTGATTTTGCAATTTTAATAATCACCTCTTTAGCCCAGTGGTTTTTCTGTGTAACCATTGCTATAAGACACTCTTCAAGCTCCTACTACGTTATGATAAATGCCATTTAGAGCCAAAAGTTTAGGCACAAACCTGGGGCAGATACCTGAGGGCTGGAGCCATCCCTTTTCTCCGCAGCCCAGCTCAGCACAAGGGCTGCCCAAGCCCACCCAGGCACCTCACAGCTTCTCTCTGAGCACCAATGCTGCCAAGATTTTCCCCTTTTAAATCCTTTGCATCTGTCCCGGCCATGCATCGCACTATTTCTAGGTGATCTGCACTGCTTCCCCAGCTGCTCACTGCAGTGAGGTGAGCAACGGGACCGAAGCAGAGCCGTGCATGGCAGCGTGCAAACATTGCCACCGAGGTGGTTGAAACACGGGCTGCTTTCCTACAGCCTTCCTAAGTAGATGCACAAGAGGTTTCTATGATTCAGGTTTCTTTTACTGATTTAACACTTACTCTGGATAAGCAAATGAGCAATTAGCACAGCTGCATCTGTGATGTTATTTAAATTCAGATGACACCCTGGCTGCTCATTAATAGTGGGGATGTGCAGTTCAAGACAATAAACCCAAATGCTCTGTTGGCAGCAGGTGGAAATCCCACTCTCCGCACACTGCTTCTCCCACGAGGATGGGGTCACGCGTCCAGTCACACCGGGCTGGCTTCAGGGGACTCACCCCAGGGGTGACAGATTTAGGGCTGCCTGAACATCCTGGCAAACCCTCCCTGCTTTGTATGGGAAGATCCCCACTGCGCCCACTCTGTGTCACACCATCTGCCTTGGCATTACGCTGCTAATCCACTTGTCACGTCAGAAGACACCTTGCTTTGCATCGGTGGGCATGATCTGGGGGAAAATTCAACGCGCACAACTGCTCTCAGGCTTCAGCCCAGCAGGGCTAGTCCCTGTTTCTAGTCCAGCAAAACTATGTAAGGCTTGGTTACATCCAGACCCGCTGATTTCCACCTAACCCCCCTGCTCTCAGCACTTCTGAGGAGATCCCATCCCCATCCCACCGAGGACAAGGCTCCAAGGGGTTATTTCCTTGCTGGCTGTTAGCACAGCTCCATCTCTGCTCCTACACGCCACAGAAAGGTGGAGCAGCAAAGACGCCCCATGGCAGGGTGGTGGCAGCTCACCTGTCCTCAGTCACAGCACCCAAGGTCCAACATGTGGCACGTCACCGCGGGGGCCACCACAGCTGGTGCTGCGAACTCTGCTCTGTGCTTTTTGCATCCTTGATGTCTCCATCTTCAGGGAGTGCATGGGCAGGGAGCCGAGGGCAGCCGCCATGGGGACACTGACGGGCCATGGTGGCAACACACAGCCCGGAGGCCACCATGGGAGGAGCTGGAGAAGGGGCTGGTGCCACCTTGGCTCCGCAGGCAAATCCCCACCTGCAATTGGCCAAGATAAACCGGCACTGCTGGTTGCATCCAAACACCACCTTGGTTCCTCCCTGATATCCAGGAGATCCACGTTGCACCACACCAGGATCTGGTCACCTGCTCAACCAGCTGGGAAACTGGTGTCCAGCACAGGCAGCAGGGGGTCGCAGAGCTCAGACCCCCCCAACACTGGAAAATCCCTCAGCCACAGTGGCAAAGCACGAGGGAAAAATTACTGCAAGCAAATTGGGTTGATGTGAACAGGGACTTCAAAGCATTTTTTTTTCTTCCTTTGGAGGCAGTGATAGATGCTTTTTTTTTTCCCCCCAAAATCAAAAGGTTTGTGGTTGATAGCAGGTGGGTGTAACCCTTCCATGGCAAAACAGACCCATGGGGATTGCAGTGGGTGTGGGAAGGAACAGGGGGGAACCTGGACCTTTTATAACCTGGAGAGCAAACATTTACCTTTGGGGCAGGATAGCACGGCAGGGCGGGCGTGCTGGGGCTCAGAGGGTGCAGGACTCGGAATTGTTGGCTCATCCTGGGAATTTCAACCTGCAGCATCGTTATAGCTTACTTGAAAAGCTGGGGAGCCGGGGCCCCTTCCCTGGCAGAGCCAGGCAGTCGCGGGGCTCACAATAGCGGCATTCAGAGCTGCGGTTCTGCCGCAGCAGCGTGAGGAAGGTCCCAGTGGAGCCAGCACAGCGCCGGTGCCAAAGCAAGGCCAAGCAGGGCAAAGGGAGCTGCAAAGGACCACGGCGATGGCCCGGAGCTGCAGCAGCTCCAGCCAGCCCCAGCCTGTCCCACATGCACGGCCTGTTGCTACACGCTTTTTTTGGGGTGAATGGCAGAGCCACGAGGCATTTCCCTTATCCCTGCTTGCTCTTGTCCCTGCAACTGCAAAGCTCCATTCTTCTCCTCTGTTTTCCTCCACCAGTCTGAACTTTATCCAGGTTTGGGATCTGCCCACGAGTGACCCCAGCACCAGGCATCTCAGCGAGCTTTAGGAAAAGCATTACACGAGTGAATGCATCCCGAAGCTCTGGGGTATTCCTGCCCCAGCCCCATGGTACTCACGGGTCCTGCTCCTCAGCCTCACTGCAGCAACATTGCCTCTCGAACTGCCAAAAGAGTCCCAGTTATCAGAACATTATATTAATCACATGAGCATCACTGAGCATTTTATCAATAGGAGTTTTCATTATGCCACCAGGAAATGCTAAACCCCCTGTACTGATGGGGAAACTGAGGCAGGAGGGAGGGATTCCATCGGCCACCCAGCTTTACACAGTAAGTCAGCATCCCCAGCTCAGCACCAACCTCATCTCCCTCCTCCTCCCCCAGCGAAAAACACCCAGAAAAGGACAGCAAGCAGTAAATTAGATTAACATTTGCTGCAGTCTCTCCACGCCGCTGTGCAGGCAGTGGAAGGCACCGAACGCTGCGCTGAGGGCAGGGAGGAAGGAAATGGCAGCTGGAGAAGGGCCAAGTCCCTGCTGGTAACGCGGCCGACCTTGAAGCAAGGTGCTCCGGGCACGCAGCGCAGTTTGGGCGAGTGATGTAGCAAAGCCTTGTAGCTGAAGAGCAGCACCTTCAGCTCAGGCTGAGGGCTGGAGCAACACCATCAGCCGATCCAGAGCAGCAAGGAGCCCCTGGGGTGACTTTAACTCACAGGGTGTGCCAGCTGAGAGAGTCCGCTCGCCCTCAGGAGGGTGAAAGGCTTTTTCTCCGCAGTGAGATTTACCCTGTGGTGGCCTGGGGAACCCACTGATGAGCCCTGCACCCGTAGAGATGGTCTTCTCCACGGTAATGCCCTGTTCTCCCACAAAACACACAAATTACTCCTTTTTCACGCAACTACCTTCACTTATCTCTGTCCTGGATAACAGCAAGGTGTCCCCTTTCCTTGTCTGGAAAGAAGAGTTGAAGCTTGAAAGTGGAGTCTGCCTCCTCCTGAAGCCGCGAGGGCAGCTCCCTTTATCCTCCCGCATAAATAATAGAAGGATTCATTCACATGCTTGTAATGGATTAAAAATAAATAAATAAGGAGGAGCTCAATTTTGTTTTGCCAATCATGCACTTAATGTAATTTTCCCTTCTTGTCCCCTTGTGCCAGTGCATGTGGACTCGCAAAGATTTTAATAAGCTGGAAAGGTGCCAAACCATTTCTGTCTCATTAAAAAAATATCAAGGCAGTGACAAAGGCAATTTTTTTCACATCAGTAGTCAAATCCACTCACTGAATTAAAATCCAGCTGACAGGGAGACTATCAGTTTTTAATGGGAGCTTCCCCCTTCCTGGCGGGGGGAAGCATGTGGGGGTTTATTCACAAAAGGGATTGAAATTTTTCACAACCGCTCTGCTGGCTTCGGTTTCATTTGAAGCACATAGCCAATTATTTTTAAAACCTGAATGAGGAATTATAAAAAGCCGCTGCTCCCCCCCTCCCCAGGCAAATCCCCTTCCGTGAGCTTTCCATGCAGCGCCGGGAGCCCAGGCGCAGGCTGGTCCCCCCAGGGACGTTCGCTTCTTCCACTGCTCGTGCCGGGTCAGGGCACGGGCACCACGAAGGTTGCCAAGGTTTGTGCTCCTGGGGACGGCCCGGAGTGGGACACGGCATCGGCACAGGTCAAGGGTGGGGGGAGAACTCAAAGGAAGATCTGGCCAAGCAGATAAGTGATGCACGTGCTTTTGTGAGTCCGGCCGCACAAGCTGCAACTTCTCTCCAGGGGCCATCCCCGAGCTGACGTTAGCAGCTGAAACTCCATTTATTTCAGCGTAGCCACAACAATATACACAAGCTGCAGCTCTGCCCCTGGGTTAAAAACAAAGCTTTTGTAGAGGAATTGAACCATTCTCCCCCCGCCAAGTTGCTTTCCCAAGATAACCATTTTCCGTGTTTTCTTTTAAGTAAAACAGAAGGATTCAGAGCTTCCCAGGCTGGGGATCCAGAGCATCGCCCAAGCCCTGCCCAGGATTAGCAGACGTGGCTCACACGCACGGACCAGCCCCAGTCCTCTCCTGCAGCTGGGAAGAGCAACCTGAGCACTCAGGTACCCATTCAGCAACACCCGTCTCCATTTCTCCGTAAGCTTCTCCTACACCCCCGGATTTATTACCTCAATGCCATAGCAAGATCTGCCTCCAAACAGGTTGCGTCACACGCTCATATCGCTGTCAGGTGCCGGTGCCGCAGCCCTCGCAGCTCCTGCTCACTCCCGTCTCATCTCCCTTCTCCCACGCGATCGCCGTTGATCACGACGTGCGCAGCTGCGCGCTCGGCGCCGCGCACAAAGGCGGCATTGATTTCGTGAGCGATGGCTACCTGCGGCGCTCTGCCCGAGGGGCAGCATCCTGCCTTTGTACAGGAGGAAGGACGCAGCCGGACTCCACATCCCTTCTGCTGTTTAACTCGGCATGGCAAGCATGGCAGCATGCCCTGCCAGGGGAACCAGATGCAGGAGTTAAAATGATTCCTGTTCCCCCTGATGGGCTGTGCAGCCTCCCCCAGACCCTGCTCATGGCCCGGTGACTCCCAAGGGATTGATCCCAGATGAGAAAAACCACCATTCTCGAGGAATCTGCCTCCGTGCAAACTCCAAAGATAATTACTTTGTGATTAAAACACCTTGTGCTAAAGGCTCGGAGTCATCCTCTCCCCCACGACAAATCCTCTCCCCGAGCCACCAGAGCGCCGCGCTCCCGGCACCGACCCCAGCCCCAGTTTGGGAGCCAGCGCACTCCTTCCTGCAGCGCTGATTTTTGGGGTTATCCAAAATGATCTCAGCAGAAAACAAAAGCAAAACATTGCTAAAGGAACAGGCGCGTACGGCACAGGGCGGCTGCCGTCGCTGTGAGTCACTCTGCCCTCTAATCCCAGTTTCACCCAACCAGATGGGCGTCAAACGCTGATTCACCTGCCCCGGGAGCTGGCCACATCCCATTATAAAATACGACACTCCCAGCTAAGGAAGCATTTTCGCAGCATTTTGCCCTCCCTGGGACACTCAGGCTGGCTCCACGCAATAGCTGCTGGGGCACAGCCCCCTGTCAGCTATACAAACCTCAGAGGAAGCACGTTGCAGCTCGTGTTTTTAAATAAAAGACCTGGGGGGGGGACGGGACACCCCAAACCAAACGCAAACCCCTCCTTTCCAGCAGTACTTTTAGCTCCGTGACAAACTGGCCATGGTCTGCTCTGCTTTAAGCAACAGCTTTACCAGCTTTCAGTTCATCCCCAAACTGATGAAACACCAACAAGCTTGCTGGCAGATGAGAAGTGCAGATACAAAATCTAATTAACTGGCCCACCGTACGCCAGGCCAGGCTTGGCTCGGCTAGTCCAGAGGTAGAAATTACACTGCTGGGCTGGGCTGTCTCCATCGCATCTGCTCCCTCTCCTCCAGCAGCCGCCTACAATTTCCTACAGCATCAGCCGTGAAGACGTCGAGTTCTGTTCTAGCAGGAGGCTTTATGTTCTAGCTCCCGGCTTTATGTTGCTCCACAAGGGAGAGGCAGAACCAATGTTTCTTATTAGCCTGCCTGAATTAATTTAAATCACTAATTTTAATCCTGGTTTAAGTAGCAGACAGGAAGCATCTTTTCAACTCATCCATTTGATCCTGTTTTGCATTTGTAGTTTCATTTTTCTTAAGGCGGGTAATTGATACAGCCTGCAAGGGTGGGATTTACACTTCTACAGCCTCTCGACTCTAAATTTGAGGCCAAGTTTTGTACACCTGATACACCATATCCCTGTACACTTTTAAGCTGCTACCACATATAATTAACATACATGTGTTAAAACTGTTAAATACATCTTTTTTTTTTTTTTTTTTACTCATCACTTTCCCAAGCTGTAATTAGGTCAAAGGTAATTAAAACAAACCACGAGAATCTTTTTTGCAGTTGTTTTGCAATGACTGATGATTTTAACAGCCACTTGCCTCTTCAAAAGCTGAACAACTGAACAATTCCGTGCTACTTCGGTAGCTTTGTGGACAAGCTCAGTCCGGCTGCTGCTGCACCGCCTGGACCTGAATCCATTTGAGGAATTTTGCTGTTTGTACTTCCTTGCTGTTCTTTCCAAGTTCAAGGCAGCACAAAGCACACCTCCTCCTTCAACACACGCAGAGCTTAAGACATTTTTGTTAAGAGTTTGGTGTATTTTCTATATTTTTCTTTGGAAAAAAGCATTTTACTGCTTCACCACGCTATGCATCTGTTTTTCATTAGGGAGCATCAAGAGCCGATGCTTTTGTGAACAGGGCAAACAAGTCCAGCACCATTTCCTTCTCACACTGTGGGGAAATTCAGCTTTCCCTTAGTAACGAAGAACCCCGACTAAAAGACTATTTTACCATTTAATAAGACTCTTCTCCCACTGAAACACCCAGGTCTTTGGGTCGTGAACTCAAGTTCTGCACCGATGTTCTTAAAAACGAGGCTTCATGCCCACCTTCTAGTGCCCTTTGCTGAAAGATTCCACACAGAGTAACTTTTCCGTAGGTGTCCCGGCCTCAGGCATCCCGCCCCGGCGAGGAGCACGGCCGGGGGCAGCAGCTCGCAGCTCCTGCTTCTGCTTCTTCAGGAATATCCCGAAGGGCACAGCCCTGCAATAACCGCAGCTTGCATTTAAGGCAAAACCCAAAAATACTTTCCTTTAAAGGTAAAACCCACACAGATCCCCTGCACAGAATCCCTCTTCTCATCAGCATCTGCAGCTAAATCTATACGGCACACGCAGCGTCTGATTACCTCCAGAACGCTCCGCTTGCGCCAGCTCCCTGCACCCAGCCCCGCCGAATGCGTTAATAATACATCTCTGGTGAGTAATTGAAGACCACCAGCCCTCAGCAGATCACCTCCAGCTGCAAAGTGCTTGTTCTACTATTTTAAGGTCAATTAAATTAATTCCCAGCCATCTTCCCAAGGCTTAATCCACGCACAGCATCAGGCAGATAAAGAACTTGCCCACGTATTTGCACACCGATTGCCTCCAGGCAACCAAGGAAGCCAACACAAATTGTCTCAAGCGGACCGTAAGATTTTAAAGTGCGATGGGTGTTTAGCGAAGCTCCAGTTTTCCTGGAAGGAAACGCTACCGAGTCAAGTCAGAACAAAACGTAAACAAGAGAAAACATAAGTCACACCGCTGCTTTCAAGCAGAACCTTGCTGGGAACAAAGACAGGGTCACAAGGTGAACGGTGAGTGAATGTTGTGCATTCGGGAGTGTGATCCCGCAGGAGTGTGATCCCGCAGGAAAGGGGCAACGCTCCCGCTGCGTGTTAAGCAGCCGACTCTGATTTCCGAGACAGAAATTGCTCAGCTGAGAGTCGCGGTTAGGGGACAAGACGTACCTCCTGGCGTGGTTGGGAACCGTCTCCATCTTCCCACTTCGTGCCACAGCGGAACGGACTCCAGCAGTTCCAGCCTCTTCGAAGTCATTCTAGGAGAGCTGCAGTCAAGTTCAAAAGTCAAACCGTTGATTAAAGTCTGGCAATACACAACCACCTGCACCATTGTTCTCAGATTTAATAAACTTATTATCTTTAAAGAGATATACTACTTTTACGGTAATTTATTACGACAACTGTGACCTGATAAAGAGAAACAAACAATTCCACTGGAAAGTTCTGTGAATATGAGAGGGGGGAAAGAAAAAAAGTTGTACAAGAGGGAAACCAAGTCGCTGCTCAGCAGAGGAAGGTGGAAGCCACACGCCACCGTCTCTACTACAGGTTTGGACTCTGGCTGAGAAGAGACTCGAGCGCTGCCTGGATGGGAACTTATGTGACGCGTTAACAACGTGCTTTAAGGAAAGAATTCCAGGTTTTATGAGCAGATGATCCTACACTAAAACATGTTATCATCACACACCACAGCTGCAATGAAAATCAAAATACACTTCCATGCCCTGCTGCAAGCTCCTCTTCTGAGATTTTTTTTTTTATACCAAAACACACGTTTTTGTAGGTTTAATGTTTGAGGAATGAAGTCAGAGTGCAAAAATGCAAAAACGTGGCATTTTAAGCTGCTCCTCCAAACTAAGGCACCTCCCGTCACAGCCTGCGCAAGCCAGTCCTCCGGGTCCGGGCCTCCGCTTGGAAGGTTCATTTGTGTCGGCCAACGTGGAGCTGGGCACGCATGAGCCTCAGCGTGCGAGGTCGCACAGTTCTGAGCCCAGAACTCTGCCTCGGCGCTGCCGCTCGTCATGCCGGTCACATCAGCTCTCGGGGAGCACCAGGCCCTTTCCAAAGGAGCAGCAGCACAGCCTCGGTCCTGCCCATCGAGGCAATTCGTAAATGAAGTCTCAGAGTGTGAAGCTGCAGCGGTGCAGCTCGGGAAGCTGGCCCACACACAACTCCCCAGGCAAACTTCCAAAGTCACACAAGTGGAAAAATTCAATAATCCAACACGGAGTTTCTGTAAACCTCCAACTCTTGCGCACACACCTGCTATTGTCCCACCTGTTGACACAACAAATACATCTTTATTATGAACCGCAGCTATTGACCTGCCAGTGACTCACTCCAGCCTTACCTTCACGCCTGTTGACTCATTTTCATCTAAGTTATACAGTCCAATTAAACTTCAATTTATTATTTTTTGGCATAGTTTGATACAGTTATCCCAGCAAGTCACTCATCTAAACCCGTGTTATCTGTCGTTTCTGGATGGTGGCTGCGATTAACCAGCAAACGTACAGCACGAGCAGACGCAGCATGAGAAGAGCGAGATCCCCACAGCAGAGGCTCCGCCGCGCTGCATGAGGCAGCCTGCGCGGCCACCTTCCCAACTGCAGCAGCACAACTGCAAAGAAAAGGATTGAGAAACAGAGGTAAGAGGTGAACCGAGATCGAGTGGCGAACAGATTGGATGAGTTTGGTTTTGGATGACGGGATCTCAGTTACAGAGGATCGGGAGAGAAACTCGATGATGGAAGTCAGCGGTTCACCAGGACAAAGTCTCACAGAACAAACCCAAATGCTAAAGGCATCGTCCCAGCCAAGTGACTTGGGATTCAAAGTATCCACGCAACAGGATTCAGAGCAGCAAGGACAGCGTAACAGCTCGTGCGGAGAGGCCTCTTGCTCTCACCCGCCTGTATTTAAACACAGTGGTGGTATTTGACTGAATGGCAAAGTAGGAAGGAATTGAAATACTGAACTAAACACACTTTAGAAGTTATACTCTTCTTAAAGAGCGTATTTAGTTGCTCTTTTTAAAATCAAATCATTCTTTATGGACAGATGTTAAAAAAAAAAAAAAAAAAAAAGAAAAAAAAGAGGGATGACCTGACAACAGAAACTCTGAAGGAAAAAGCAGGGGCACAGCCGGCGGTGTGGGGAGACCTGGCCACGCTTCCTGACCTGTCCAAACCCACCAGCGCAGCCCCGTACCAATGCGCAGCCCCCGGAGGCAGACAACAAACAGGCAGGAGGGACGATAAGCAGTCAGCTACTCAGGCACTGAACATATTTAAAGAACACCCATCGTTCCTAAGGTTAAAAGGCACACAGAGTCACAAAACCCAGACAAAAGCCAAGATTCCGGACTATAAAGAACAAGGCGTTCGCTCTTTGTGAAGACCGCACGCGTATGGTCTTTCAGGACTGAATTTCAGACTCCTTTGTGCTGCCAAGGAACATCACAGGAAAAAACTAACAGCAAACGAGGCCGAGAGATTATCACGATACGTTGTTGGGTTCTGTAGTGGTTCATAAGCACCAAATTCACTCAGATGTACTTTTAAAAATCTGTTTGTCCAGAAAGTTCTTGGAATTTATTACACACATTTAATAACAGATGATACTCAACATTCAAGTGTTGTTGAACTAAGTTTACAAGCACTGTAGCATACAATGTATACTTATGCTAAGAAACAAAAGATTCAGCATATAAGAGAATGCAGAAGGAAGCTACTTTAAAGATATCCCCTTCCATCCAGTATCTACATTATACCTGTTTTATTTTAAAACCCTACACGATGTCAAGTAAAAAGACTAATCAAATATCTACACTTAATTGTGCACATCACATCTACTTCAGATGCAGGACAAAAATTTTCAACAGCATGTTCCATTCCTCCTGCCAGAGGAACCTCAGACTTCAGAATTGACTTGATTTCAGAAAGAGCTTGAATTTTGTAAAAAAATTCAACAGTAGCAATCCAGCAAGTTTCCAATATGATTATGAAAAAGGCAGTGAGCCACCAGGATTCCGTAGAGGAGCATCCAAACCAGTGTTTACATGACTAAAGCTCGTTAAACTAAGTTAATGCAAACCTGCCATTCGTTTTTTGCAGGACCTTGAAACGTTTGACTTGCTCTGACAAGTGATTTTCACCAGCAAATATTTTGTTTGTTTGAAGCTTATCCACCCCAACAGCGTGCTGACCAGGTAGACGGATTTACTCTTGCTTTGCAAGAACACCAATCCAGACACAACAGGAGCATCGCTGAAGTAACAAAGGGCTATTTCTGCTACCCCAGGGCACTTAACAACAGCCCCAGCTCTTCAGAAGCCAGCCTACTGGATCAAATACTTTTCTTTCGTATCTGTGTATTCATTAACCCTGTACAAAAGAAAGCTGATTAGCAAATGTAAATGTTCGTATAAAAATAGCCAACATCTGTTTAAATTTAGAAATTTATTTTGTTTAATCCACAAGCTTTATATAGCTTTAGTTAAAAAAACAAAAACAAAAACAGTGAAAACATGACAATATCCAAAGTTCAGGTTCCTCGAACTTTCAAAGACCACATCTCTGAAAGTTGCTTATACCATTCAGAAGAACCGTAACGAGACAAGATTTATGAATGGGGCAACGACATCTCACAAACAAAATTTATGTAACTGAAGGAATTTTTTTTTTCTGGGACCTGCTGATCATGGAAACTGCCCTTTAAAAAAGAACATAAAAATACAAATGAAATTCCAGTGTTCCAAATCAACATGTTACATCAATATAAACCCACAGTGTCCTGGTAAACAACATGCTTTCATTTATGTACCATTCTAAATTGCTATTTTTGATTCGCTTTAATGGAGACTATACAGGCAACAGTAGAAAGCATTAAAATGTATGTACTTCCTTGGTAATTCTGCAGTGGTTTTACTTCTGGGCAAGCTTACAAACCACAAAGGTTAGTAGCATAATGTAAGTGGATACAAAAGAAGTCAAATGAGACCCTCACAAATTATGCTAAAGGCTTTGTTGAATTTCAAAGAAACTAGGGAATTGACGGTCATGTTTAAAACCTTCAAAACAAATTCCTACTGCTTCTAAAAAGTCTCACTCTAAATGAAATTATGTTGACTGTCAATGAAAGAATGTCACTAGTACACTGTGGACACCTTTTGTAATGTAAATCCATGCCCTTTGTACATGGTGAACCTCAACCTAGCAATTATTACAACAAATGTTATATTCTAAAGCTCAAACACATTTAGCAATTTGAAATTGAATTCTGAGTACAAACCAAATAAAATGTACATTATATCAAAGGATTCAGCCTAGGATGGTGGTGACACTTGCGCCTTCCTCATTGACCTCAGTGCCTTCTCTCGCAGGTGTTTTTCTAGATCATCAAGGTTGTCTTCGGGTTCGCTTTCTGTCTCCTTCAAACAAAGACAAAGCATTTCTTCAAACACCGAAAGCTAAGCCAGGCTGCAGCCCTCCCAACACAGCAAATCAAGTAAAAAAAAAAAAATAATGAGGCACCAAGTTGCATTTCTGAGGCAAGGCTGCTGTTCAGAACGTCAGCAGCATACAGTCAACATCTATTTCCTTATATTGGACTCTTAAAATTAAAGTGTAAGGTACCAAATCCCTACCTTTTTGGGTTCTGTCTCTGCTTCCTGGTCTTCCTGTGCTGAGGTGGTATCTGCTGCAGCCACAGCAGCAGCTGTTGCGGCCGCTGCAGCCTTCTCCTTCTTATGTTTTTTGTGTTTCTTGTGCTTTTTATCCTTTTTATGCTTCTTATCCTTCTTTTTCTTCTTCTTCTTTCCACCCCCTTCTTGATCTGAATTCTGTAACAAACAATTCAACAGGTATCACACCTTGTCCCTAAGGCTTCAAAACATCATTAGAACAAGCCCACAACCACCCTGGGAAACGTGAACGGACTGAGCAATATCTGAAACTCCGTAAACTCAACACCGTCTTCAGAACTGGGGGAACGTCACACTTCCAGTCACCTGGCAGAAGCAATCCCAGCGGACAGGTATTGTAACGCGCGGCTAAGCTGCGTCTCAAAACAGAACATAACACCACGCAAACTTGATACGCTGGGCACAGCAGTGGCAGGCAAGCCTCTGCGTAAAAATTAATACTGCAGGTGGAGTCTAATTCTCTCAAACACTCCGCTGGTGAATGGCAAGCGTCCCCAGGAAACACCTTAGGAGAACAGACAAGGATGCCAAAGGATCCGTTCTCTTCCTATTAGGAACGGCCTGCATTTGCACATGAAGACTACTAAGCATAAAGATGATCACCTCACTTTGTAGACCATGAAACTCATGCAGACTCATGAAATGGGAAAGACTTTTCCTCCACAAGTTAAAATTTATATACAATAGCATTTTTTTTTTCAGACTCAGAAATGTTAACTTTGAAAAATTTATGTTACTATGAAAAATGACTCCAAGGATATTTTTTCCCCCCCCTACGGAATAACCTTAGCACTGTTCAGCACCTAAGTCTTCACGAAAATAACTTGCCATATAACCCAGAACAGTATTGCTTCTAGTAGCAAACAAATACCCTTGCAGGTGACGGGCTCTGAGTTGGGCTTTTAGCCTTTTTTGCAGGTGACCAGTTTGCAGAAGGAGAACGAGACCGCGCAGGAGATGGAGGTCCTTGATGTTTTTTCGGTGCTGGCTCAGGTGATCCTGATGCAGACCGTGATGAAGACACCCGTCTCGCAGATCGTGGACTTGGTGTGGAAGCCCTTAAATAAAAAAAAAAAAAAAGAAGAGCCACGATTAGAGATATAAGAGACAAAACAAGAATGTAAAAATTAATAAAAGTGCCAAATGAACACAGGTGCCTAGAGCTTGGTTAAGGTGCCACTTAAAAAATTACTAGTTACTTTGCTGGCATATATTACAAAAGGCAAAACAATTTAATACCACTGTGAATATGTAACGCAAAAGGATATTGCAACTTGATAGCTTGATAAATAATAATACTACTGCTGTTCAGAAATGATTGCTCCCGTTCTTCTGATATGACTAATTTATAACCACATTAAAAGTCAAGAGAATAGCAATGCTATTTTATCATCCAATGAAGAAAGAGTGCAAGACATTTCATTCAGCTACATTTTCTTTCTGAAAAAATAAGCCAGCACCATACTTTTGACTCTGCTTGCAAGAGCAGCATCACAATGAAGAAAAAAAAATAATCTAGAATTTTAGCAGTTTATCTTGGATGACCAATTATGAAATGACTTATGAGCTAATGAAGAGCATTGGTTCCCTTCTGCAATTAGCTTTAGAATAAGAGAAAGATCATTTTTCTTTTAACAAAGCTAGCAACAAAACTTATCTCGAGCTTCGTTTCACCTGCTCAGTTCCAGTGCTTCGTTGTGCTGTTAGAAGTCCCATCCCTCAAACTCTACATAAAGCCTCTTTAATGTTTCTCTCCACAATACCCTTTATTTTAACAGATGCTTCCCATCTAATAAATCAAAGTTACGATGGTGGAAGCTGAACAGAGCCACCAACACTTGAGCAATCTCAAGATACAGGAACCATTTTGATGTGACTCCCTAGCTATTCCCACTGCATTAAAACAAAACACACAAAAAAACCTCACAAAACCAACAACAAAGATGGATTTTTTTACTTTGTCTTCTTAGGTTCTGGTGTTCTTGACACCCTCCTGATGGGTCTAGTGCTTGGAGATGGAGACTGTCTTCTCTGGGGTGAAGCTGAAGCTCCCCTTCGTGGTGGCGGTGGGCTTGCAGAGGTATGAGAAGCTCTAGGCCGTGGTGAAGGTGAATGCCTTTTGTTTTGTGGCGGAGAACGTGTTTCCCGATTGGACCTACTGGGAGGAGATCCCTTCCTGTGCTTGGAAGATATGGAAGGTGAACGCCTTTTAGCAGTTGGCGAGCTCCTTTGTTTTGGCGGTGGCGAATGGGAGACTCTGCGTTTCGACTGTGGAGAAGGTGATGCCCGTCGTTTAGGTGGGGGAGGAGGAGAAGCCGTTCTTCTCTTAGGTGGTGGTGAAGGAGAATATCGTCTCTGTATCGGTGGCGAGTACCTCCGGGGAGAAGGTGAGCGTCTGCGTGGGGGTGGTGATGGAGACCTACAAAGAAAACAAATGTTCAGGTGCCACATCAGCATGTGAGTTAGTTACAAGTGTCTCACAGTTCATCCAAAGAGGGGAAAAAACTCCTCTTAAGAATTCTTTAAAACTTCATTTAATACCAAACTTTTTGAAAATCAGCTTAACAGGTGTTATTCAGTATTTGATAGAGCAATAAAATGATATCCAGGCCACACACCTACCACACAAGATCTCACTAGCAAAACTACGCTCCCCTCAGTAAGCTGTGAATCAAGGAACTAGCATCAAGGGCTTTCTTTTTACATGCATAGTTGGAAGTCAGCAAGCCAAAAGCAACCACTTCAAAGACAAAAATGCAATACAGTACCTTCGACGAGGTAACGAAGGTGACCGCCGCCGCCTAGGAGGAGGGGCAGGTGAAGGAGAGCGTCGCCGTCTGGCTGGTGGGGGCGATGGACTTCTCCTCCTCCTACTAAAGACAGATAAAGGGATTTCTCAGAAAAGTCGCAATTGAGCCACGAGATTCTTTCTCCTGCTTTCACTGTACAAAATTATCTTGTTCGTGCACTTCAAAACAAAATTTTTTTAGAACCACTGATGGAAAAAAATATACTCAAGTCTTTCTAAAGAGAGTGAGACGACACATTTTACTGTAATTCTCAGAGTCTACTACAGCAGTCGTGAGAATTTCACATTCACCTGGTCTATTAGCACCTTGTAGCCACAGAGGAAGACCAACTCTCTCCCATTTTCTTCTCCTGAAAGCTCATTTCTGCCACCTCCCTTGCACTGAACCTAGTGATCACCTAATGAGTCAGACCAAGGTACTGATCCACTCCGAGACTAATCCAACAAAAACACCTCTGTGCCATCATGCAGGGACACGATTGCTAGATCCAATACAAGGGAGGAACTGGGAATGCCCAGCTCTGTCAGGCAGAAAAAAACGCGTTCAGCAGCGGTTTGAAGTTGGAGCAGATTAAACAGTGTGAAACTGTACTCTTGAAAACAGCTTTTATCTACGGGTCTGGAATACAAAATGACTTATTTCTTGAAAGGCAGAGAAAAATCAGAGTTGTTGCAAAACTGCAGCTATCTAGGTTAAAATCATTGACAACATGAGCTGCTTTCTGCTCTGCAAGGTTTACAACAGACTTCTGAGAGGGGAAATTTTAATCAAACTCACTCCTCAGAGTTTTAAAGAAGAGGAATATTGAATTCTGTAAAGTAAAACATTCTTTGTTTTAAAAGCAATTAAGATAAAACGATTGATTAAAGGAAAAAAATAGAGTAATGAAAAAAGCATAGAAGCTCAGCTACATAAACCAAGATTTGCTTTCAAATGTGCTGGCTGCTGTTCTCCAAGGCAATGAGTTACACTTTTTAGAGATAAAAGAGTTTGCTCCAAGAGACTACGTTCTTTTATGGTTCAAAAAAATGCCAGCCTTCAAATGTCACACTTGTCCTAATTAAACATGTATTTACACAATTGGCAGTAGGTAAATTTAGCATGTTGCAAAACAGATTAAGAACTTTGAATTCCCATCTGGTTTACGTAGAATTGTTTGACAAGATCCATAATTAGAATGGTCCACATTTGTTGAAGTAGTCATACCTAATCTTATACATCATCAGGTATGCTGCAAATATATTCTAACTAAGTCTTAATGACAGATTGCTCACAAGGGTCATTACATCAGACTAATAAACCCATCAAGCACCCAGCTTCCTGCACCTTCCTATATTCTGAGATCAACACAGAGCAAACAATTTCACAAGCAGAAGTGTTAACAACACTGCCTACACAAGAGAAGAGAAAATAAAGTCAGTGTTTACTACTAGTGTACCACTGGTTCAAAATATCTAATGAATTGAGGAACGAGACCTCTGAAATTCCAATTATCTGTGACCCAGAACACCAAGATCTTAATCACTTGTTGCAAGCGCACAGTACAGACTGTCAATGGCAGCAAGAATACAAAGTGATGCTCACCCATCCTTCACAGCTGTGTATGTGCAATAAGAAAAGCTCTGAAGAATAAAAGCATTCAGTCGTTTTCAGGCATCAGGAAGATGTTAATAACATTAACGTTAGTAGCTCTTACAGGCTTATGTGAATTAGCAAATGGCGAGCAATGAAGGAGCCTGAGCAGCTGTTCCTCTCTGTGGTTTTTGCCAGTGAAATAGTCCCAGACCCCACACATTAAGGAACACAGCAGTCTGAATCTCCCTCACCTTACTACTTTGAGTGTGCAAGTCCAAAGGACAAAGGATGGCAATTACTTATCTATGACAAAATAAATGAGAGCCTGTCTAAATGATTTGCTAGATGTAAACCCTATTTAACAGATTAATTTCTAACCAACCTTTTCATCACTGGGGATTGCCACCTCTTTTCCATCTGCATCCTGACAGCAGTGGAGAAAAACAAAACAAAACAAATCTATCTGCCATACATGAGGCAAAACCGAACGAATTCAAATAAAGTTCAGATTCTTACCAAATGACCATAACAACAACACAACTTTGAAACAGGACTGGGCAAACTGGACATGACTTAATTCTGGTGTTGTGTATTTGCTGACAATTGCAGAGCAGATAAACAACATTAACTAAATAGAAAAAATTATGCGAGTTAGGTTCAACTTAAGGAGAATTTACCGAGGGGAGGATTCCTTCTGTCGTTTTCGTGGAGATGGTGATGGACTGCGTGAATGTGAATGGCGTCGGCGTCTACCAACTTCCCCATTCTTCACGTTGGATCTTTTAGGTCTTTCTTCTTCAGATGAAGATGAAGAACCAGAATCTATAAACGTAGAAGAATCACTCTCTGGAAAATGATTCTCACAACACTGTTAATACAGTTACTGACTGGGTTATACTGCAGTTTAAACTACTAACCTCCTCTCCCGCAAAATAAGCGGCTTCTATTTAAAAGCAATTCAACTAAAAACAGTAGTTGCAGTCAAGTGATAAATCAATCCATCAGAGCTGGGTAAAAAAAATATTTGCAGCAACCTAACTGTCCACATAAAATCTGACTAGCCAGATAATTTAAGAGGTAAACTTCGATTCCTTATAGAAACATTAAGTGGACAAATACCTATATCAGGCCTGGGTTAATTTACTGATCTGAAGCATACAAGAGTCCAAATTATTAGGAAATAACCTACGGCAACAACAGATTAAGTAACCCATAGCAAATGTATTTCTGTGTGCAATGTTAAGAGTTTAAAAGTGCAACTTTTAAAGATGTGAACCATTAACAAGAGACATATCGTAACTCTTAAAAGTTATACTTTTTTCTTGATAAGCAGTAATAAAAGAGACTTGATTATGAGTGGTACATCTATAATTAAGTTTATCATAGCACTACAGTGCACAGAACAAGTAATTTTAATCAGTATTTGAACGTAACATTAACTACTTCCCGCAAAAGCAAACTACAGTCCAGTTTTAGGAAATCTATGTCATCCATACCAGATGAAGACTGTTGATTTTGCCTTCTGTACTGACGTCTCTGTTGAACAGAGTCTGCTGCAGCCATTTTACCTCCTTTATCTTCTTCTGAAAAGGTACATACACGGATAGAATATGTAAACCAAAAGATACAAATTCACCTTATTCAGGCATAAGCAAAGTTGTATTACAGTAGATCATCAAGCATGCTTTTTTTTTTGTCCCCTTCAAAAACTTAAGGTAACATTGAGGGCTGGAATACGACTTTGGTTGGATTTTTTTCCAAGAAAGCTTGGATAGAGATATTTGAGGCAGTACAAGTGATGATCTTTATACTTCTGAAAAGTCTTGCTTTCAACGCCAGTCTAATCAAGCAGGTTCAGCCCTTACCACTGCCTTTTGTCATGCATCTTTGATTAAAAACCCCACCCAAAACCAGTGTTGAAAAGAACGTGCCATACCTGATTCAGACAGTTCTGCTTTCCTTTGTTTTGGTGCTGGCGAAGGAGATTCTCTTTTTTCAGTACTCTTATGTTTGGGTGCTAAAAGACAATGTCAAAAAACTCAGTTGCAATTCATTACATTCTTGCATGCTCTTCTGCTCATACAAACTGTACACACCATCTTTGAGAAAACAAAACCAAAACTATAAAGCTGCTGGAATACAGACTTTTACTTCATTACCTGATGCTCTGCTAGGCGAAACGGAGCCACGGCTTTTTCTTGCACGGTTTGACTGCTGGGGTGTTGGAGACCTGCGTGGTTTTGGAGGTGGACTTGCTGGTGGGGATGGTCTGTGCCTCCGCCTAGGGGGGCTTGCAGAAGGAGAGAGCCTACGAGTTTTACGAGGAGGACTGGATACAGTTCTTTTAGGTGGTTTCTTTGGTGGTGATCGGGAACGTGAGGAGGAGGAGGAAGAGCTACTGCCAGATAAGGATGCTGATGACCGTCTTCTCCTGTAAATCAAGTATAACATTAGATTCTGAATAGCCAGCTGAAGAAATGTTTGAGCATGAACACAGAATCGCATTTTTTGCAAGCACATATATATAGAGCCACATACAACAGCACTTCCAAAACATGGTGGACAGCCTTCAACACTCGGTTTGTAGAAGAGGAGAATAATAACCGATCTTTCACAGTTATTTTTAAACTACATAGTGAGCAAAAAATTGTTAGTGTTACCTTTGCTTGCTTTCTGTCAATCTACAGACTACAACTAAGCTTTTCTCCTGGGAGGAATTAGTTTTGTTTGGGCTCTCTAACTTCTGGATGGTTAAGAATTCTCCGTGTTAGCACATGTGATTTAATGATCTTCAGAACAGATCTGTTTAAGAGTTTAGTGTGCAAGTACACTAAAAAGTTTTTATACCAAGAGGTAAAAATTTCAGACAACTTAACAACTTAACAATTCAGAATCAATCTATCCATCCTTATGTTTTAGTCTTTCATCTTTACTTTGTAATTTGAAAAAGGTAGGGCCCTCTAGAATTCTGCGGCAAAATTTGTGGCAAGTTCTGTTGCAATTGTGTACCTGCAGAATCCACCTTTGGCTGCAGAATTCCTGAGAACCTGGAAAAAAGAAACCCTACCTTGAGTGAGAAACATTTGCTGAAAGGGAGCTCTTGTACATCTTGCAACATACATGTTTGATACTTTTCACAGTTTTCCCAGTAACTGTGTAAAATGAACATATTTACAAACCCAGGAAAAAAAAAATAGTCATCACCTTGTCATAAAAAGGAAAAACTGTTCCTTCCTAAAAAAGAACAACTGCTGTATACACAGGAAGCATCACTTCAATTCTCTTCCTATGAAGAGGATAAGAATCTGTTCTCTTCCTATGAAGCCAAATGTCTATTTTGACATGGCCGCAAGTACATAATCTTCTCCGCAAGGCAACTCAGAGCTTTGCTACTAAAACAATTGCTTACGCTGTCAAAAATGTGACCTCCAACACCAGAAAGCAGATCTTGAAGAATTTTTTTAAATAAAAGAACACAAAGCAACACATTCCAAGTCAGTATTTAATTTTAAGTTTATGTGATGGAAATGTAAAGTCATAATGTAAAAACTCCCAACAAGTAAAATCCAGTTACTTGTTCTATTTTTCTTTCCCCAGGAAGGAAAAAAACAGTATTAAGACTTAAGCAAAAAAGTCATGAAAGATATCATGTCAACCTACACCGGGAGCTATCCAGAGCCATTTGAAGAAGTTAACAGTTCTGAAATTGCCACTTTTCAAAAAGGTGGAATTCTCATCACTATTTCAACTCCAAAGAAATAATTTCTCAGCTACTATTATGTTCCCCCACAACACACTATGAAATATGACACTGCAGTTTTTACATCACTCAAATCATACACCTGACAGTACTAAGATAAAATGAGCAAGGTAATTTTGATAACACTCATTTCTCACAACTGATGTTCCCTTCAGTTTTCAAAGTTTAACATTTTCCGTTACCCCAAAAAAAGGGAATCTTACCGCCTCACAGGGGATCTGCTTCTTCTGTGTCTGGGTGGAGGAGGCATTCGCCTTGGAGGGCTCCTTCTCCTTGGAGATGGCCGTCTTCTTGGGCTTGGTCGCCTTCTAGGGGAGTAAGACCTGTCATAATCAAAAATTCAAATGAAAAGCAACTATCTAATTTTCAGAGTTGAGGAAATTTATCCTCAGGGCACTGAGGGCATCCTCAGAGTGTAGAGTAGTTTTTCTCCAAGTGCATCATATTAAAGTAGCATTTAGGTTATGATGCAAAGCATACATTCAGACACAATCAGTGCTTTAAAGTTTACCAACACCTCTCTAAGTAGTAAAATAATCCAAAGAAGGAGGAAAAAGAAGTAATCTACAACATCATCATCATCAGACCTACCTCCTAAAAGGAGGCTACACAGTTCCCACTAACAAGTGCCACACTCAGCACTGCGTACCCCATTCCTTCTCCAGTCAGTGTTAGTAACTGTAAGCACCTTCTCATGAACTGATAGAAGAAAACAACTCCCAAACACGTTTATCCATCGAATGCATCCTTCCCATTTGGCCTTAAACATCCATAGCTCAACATCTCTAAAAACATCACTACTTTAGCTGAGAACATTACATTAAGAACATATATAAAGAACATACATAGCCTTCAGAAGAAAACATTCAGTTCTCAACCTTCACAAGATAAACTGAAGTCCTACCTCGACCGTGATCTATGACGCCTTCTTGGTCGAGAATGAGATGGAGAACGTGATCGAGATCTTGACCTCGACTTGGACCGAGTTGCAGATCTTTGACGAGGCTTCTCTTTTTCCTTCTCTCTCTCCTTCTTTGAATTACGTTCTGGTGAAGTTTCCTTAGTCTCTGGTACAGGAGGTTCAGGTTTAGGAGCTTTTGGGATATCACTGTTAAAAATGAAGACTTCATTTATAAGCACATACAAACCATAGGCCCTGGCGTGACAATTTAGAAGCTGCCAAGATATTCCCCTACAATGAACATTCTCCTGCCCATCCTCTGACAAGATGTTAGACATCCCGCTCCAAAACTGTGAAAAGAATTAGAACATGGTACGATGATTCAAAGAGGAAGAAAAAAAAGTAATGTTCAGGCTGCGTGTCAACTTGCTAGAAAACAAGATGACATTGTCAGAAGTGGAAAAGACGACTGTCACGGTTTAACCCCCGCAGGCAACTAAGTACCCCACAACCACACACTCCCCCCCTGCCCCTAGTGGGATGGCAAGGGGAACTGGAAAAAGATAAAACCCGTGGGTTAACACAAGAAGAGTTCAGTAATTGAAATAAAGTACAATGTAATAGTAACAATAATAATGAAGAGGAAGAGGAAAAACAAAGAGAGAGGAATAAACCCCAAGAAAAGTAAGTGATACACAATACAATTGCTCACCACCCGCTGACCAATGCCCAGCCAGTCCCTGAGCAGCAATCTGCCCCTTTTGGCCCACTCCCCCCAGTTTATATACTGAGCATGATGCTCTATGGTATGGAATATCCCCTTGGCTAGTTCGGGTCAGCTGTTCTGGCTCTGCTCCCTCCCTGTTTCTCGTACACCTCCTCACCGGCAGAGCACGAGGAAACTGAAAAGTCCTTAACTTCGGGTAAGCACTGCTTAGCAACAACTAAAACAACAGTGTGTTATCAACAGTATTTTCATGCTAAATCCAAAACACAGCACTGTACCAGCTACTAGAAAGAAAATTAACTC
>JAVJGI010000040.1:114996295-114998485 GCA_035590275.1 Ibycter americanus
CCCATCCTAACCACCTTACCTTCTTTTCTAAGCATTCTGCAAATTTCAACTGCTTCAACAGCTTCTTCTGCTTGTTGCTGAAGCGATTGTCCTGTTCTGCACTTGTTCCCTAAAGCACAGGAGATAAGATTTTTAGTCTGTATAACATTCAACTATCTTCACGCATTAGTTTCCCACATACTTGCACTGGACAGTGCACAGCAACACCAGCCATACCATTCTGTAAGCAAATAAGCCTTTTCTAGTGCCTTTCAATTTCAGCACTATAGTTTTCATCTACTGCAGAAGATTTAGGGGTAAGCAGGCCCCTGAGCTCTGCAGTGACACCTTAATCATATAATCTCCCTGGCGTACTACTTAGGAGTTTAGAAGTACAGTAGTCTCAAATTGCTATGGAAAGGACTTATGCTGGAATTCACAAACTCCTCAGAAGGAATAAGCTCTTTTTACTCCGTCCAAGAACAAAAATGTCATATTTGGTTACAATGACATCTACGAAACCTTTGGGTAAATTTCTCTGAAGCAGATCAGCCAACACAGAGCCAGCAAGAGTACAAAGAATACTATTTTATTGATCATGCTCTGTTAAAGTTCACCAACTCGTTCCACTTCCATGAACAGAAACTATAGGTTAATTCATTTGGAACTGAAAGGCTTGAAAGTCCAGTTCTGGAAAATTTACTTGCACAGAAGTAAACAGAACTACACACAAACAAGACTACGAGCAGAACTGCATCCAGATACTGATGACTTGTTACCGATTCAAAACAAATCCATAGTTCACACCTGAAGTTTATTCAGGAAACCAACCTGACTGATGGAAACCACGGGAATTTAATACGTGCAATTTCCTATGCACAGAATAAAGGGATGTGTACCAGCAATAATGTAAGCTGCTAAGGAACCAAAAGATAATAAATAAGAAAAAGCTCGAATTCTCAGGTAACCTAACCACTTCATTTGATCAGAAAGCACCTTGAATTAGCAATGTAACACGCCACAAAGTCATCGGATACTGACAGGGAACAAACTATTTCCGCTATTCTGGAGCACAGGAACCCTAAAGACTGATTGTGGCACAGGTACTTACCAGGATGAAGTCTGTTTAAAACCTGATAATATTTGCAGCCTACCGTATGACTTACATATTAAGAACAAACACAATACTTGTCAGATCACTCAAGAATTTAGTCCTTTTTTAAAATTCTTTCATTCACAACCCAGAAGTGAAATGGAAAGGAACGAAGTTTTTCTTAGCCTGTTCATACCACATGGCAAGCAGCAAGGGTAACTGAAGAAGACACAGAGCACACTATCACATAAATTTCAAGGAAGAGACAAAATGGTTTGCACTGACAACTTTACAGAAGTGTAAAGAACTGGAAGGATTAGTAATAGCAGCTTTCTTGGTAAGGTGAGTGCAAACTGCTGCTCTGCTGCACTTCTGTAATTTCCACAAGAACTTGGTTTTCTCCTGAACCCAGACTAGAAGTAGATCAGAACACTGTTTACAGCCTCGTTCCAGCGCCATGTTGATTTTGACTTTCTAAACAGTCACCTTTCACAGGCGGTTTAAAACAAGATTATATTTCTAATTCAGTGTTTTCAGTGCCAATAATTCTGCCGTCAATTACAACTATTTGATTTGTAAAGTTTTCAACGATTGCATTAGACAGAACAAGTGCAGCTTTAACTTGTAATTATTTTTCTCAGGCTGGTATGTTAACACGAAATTGAATTAAGTGACAGATTATGTGCCCTCATGTTCTAAAAGCATCCTAGTGGCAGGAACAGAAAATAATAGAGCTGAACAAATGAATGACTCGTGAAAAATTAAATTGGTTTTCAAAATTGCCAAGGAATCCCACCAAAATAGGCTCATTCTAATTAATGGGAGAAAAGGCGGAGAAGAAAGATACCCTAGGTAGGTTACTGGTTAATAGTCTGCAGAAAAGGCAGCACAGGTGTAAGAATAGAAAATAAAAACTCAATGATTAAAAAAAATATCAAATACCAACCTAAAAATAAAGCCTAACTTCTTTTTGAATACACTTAGTAACCTCCGTGTCACACTTTAAAAATTTCTCTCTAGAAAAAACCAGGCAGTTTTGTTTATGTGCTTTGAAGGTGGCCCCCAGAGCGCATGTGAGGGCAAAGCCGGGGTCGCCTCCCCTCCGCCCCGCGGCCTTG
>JAVJGI010000040.1:114999535-115017032 GCA_035590275.1 Ibycter americanus
CCGGGCGGCTGCGCGGGAGCCGGTGGGATCCCTGCAGCGGGGGGGCCTGGGGGGGGGTGTCCCTGCTGTGAGGGGCCGCGGGCCGGCCCAGGCCTCTCCCTGCGGCGCTGGCCTAGCGCGCAGCGCGGTGTGGTGCGTGTTCTCCGCCCCGCCCGGTCGGTAAAGGCGGTGGGCTGCCTTTGGGGACCCTGCTGCGGCTTGTCGTGAGCGGCCTGGCCCTCCCCGCTGCCTCACGGCCTGGTCTTGCCCAGGCAAAACCGTGTGGCGCGTCGCTGGCTGTAATAGCGCCACAGGCGGCTGCGGCTCGTACAGATTTATCCAAAGTTACAGCTCTGGGGTTTATCTAAAAGAAACGCGTATGCACTTTAAAAAGGAAATACTACGTTCCTTCAAATAAAGTTAGCACAACAGCTGCTTCCTGCGTTATCAGCAGTAATTAGTAAGTGTCACATGTGAAAGATACGGTTTTACAGGTGTCTTTTTGGGAAAATAAATTGGTTATGGGACTTGGGCAAAGACCGAAAACATTCTTGTATTTTATCTGCTTAGACCCCCAGTGATCGTACCTCCGCATTGTGCACAGCCATACCTGGGGCAGAGTTCAACTCGCCTACCGAACAGTGCCGGCACCATGGAGTAAAGGGAAGGAGCTGGGCTGGGGGTGCTGGTAGGTTCTGAAATGTAGTAAAGTTGGCAGCTAACCTCGGAATTACTCTATGGTTTCGTCTGTTGAGAAAGGAGTTGCAACCGGTTGGATGGGAGGAGGACGCTAGATGGGGCTATGTGCTGCTCTGCGGAAATTCGGCGGGTGACCGACCCGGAGGGCTGAGCGCCGCCTTGTCGAAGTTTTGGGGAACAGGACTCACTCAGCAGTGAAAAACCGAAACATTTTACTAGTGTACTTGCAGCAGTAAAGTGCCAACTGTGAGACTGAATGATCCAACCTGCTGAAGACTTATAGAAGCAAGAAAAAAAATACTAATTCTTGCAAGACCCACTGCAGACCAACTATGGAGTCCACCCTTAGAAAAAAAATTTAGCAATATTTCTTTATATGACCTGCAGGCTGAATGTTTGCATTGTCAGAATACAGCCCCACTGGTATTTTGTCAAGAGAGAAACTTGACCAAAGAACAAAGCAAGGAACTAGAAAGGCTGTTGGTATCGCATTGCTGAGCAAAAAGGCGCTCTGAGGCACTGTGCCACCAAGCGTTCAACGTTGTATTAACTTACAGACGAGTTTGTGTGAATCACAATTAATGAGTTACACTTACATTGCCTGTTCTCTCCAAAGGCTTACATGGTCTAGGATTTCTTTAATAGACCGATTTGCGACATCAGCTTTCAGTTTTGTATTTACTTTTTTTTAAACCAGCAGGTTTCCCTGATGGCAAGTCTGCACGCAAAGGCAGCTGAAGGGGAGCTTTTCCAAAAGGTGGGGGTTTGAACAGGGAAGCTGGGTGCCCAGACAGGTCAGGCTGAATCAGCAGTGAAGCTACTATTACAGGACAAGGGCAGCATGGGCTTGATCCTGGAAAACTGTTAAATCCACAGCAAATTACACAAGTGTGACAGTGGCAGTGCGGTGGAAATACAGTGATTTTTGTTTCTTAAGAAGGTGATTTTGCTTGGTCAGCATAAGCTCTGGATTTTGCTGACAGGAATCAGAATTGACTGTGGGGGCCTCCCAGGCTGTGCCAATTTAAGGGAAGTTTTACTGGTAAAACAGCAGGCTTTGAATTTTGCAGATTGAGCAATGCTAGCGTGGTTACAGCAGTTCCTGCCAGTAGCAGTAATTCTACCAATGTAGAATTGCTTATAGTAGTACTGCTTATTCTGCTTCAGTGAAGCAAAGTGAACTTCATTGTTTTTAAATTCTGTAAATGGAAAGTAAAATTTGCTAGAAGTAGGTCTGGCTGGTGATGTTAAAAACTAACAGTAGGATGAGGCTTATCTTTTCTAAAGCGCTTGATTTTGATACAGTGGAACATGCCTAGAAAACATCCTTAGCTGTCCGGAGACAGAAACAGGCGGCCAACTCCTTTATGTTTTTAGAAAAAAATTAAATTGGCATCTGCAGTCCCTTCTGAATGATTGTATCAGTCATTCCTGCCACAAAAGTAAGTTAGAGAACTAGGACAACTAAAATATTTACAACGAGGTTTAGAAACTTCACAAACAGCTGTCTTAATATTTAGTTTGGAATTCAAACTGTGCTCCAGTTTCATACAAAAAAAATTGCAATGTAATTGAATTTAGTTTCTGCACAGTTAGTAAAAATTACCTGGTCGAGAGATGGCTTCACATCTTGGACAACTTATCACCCTAGTCCCTCACCGCGTTACTCTGAGGATGGTCAGCTTTGTTTTGGCACCTCGTGATTTAAGAATGTAACTATCGGTGACGTGGGGCAGAATTGGGAAGAAGCGCAAGTGAACCACTGCAGGACGAAAAGCTTCAGAGCTGGAGGCTCTCTGTGATCAGCTCAGTTAGACGACAGTAACTTCTTTCTCTGCAGCTCCCAAAAAGGAGTTAAAATACCCTACTAACAGATGTACTAAGGTCAACAAACAGGCCGGAGCTCTGTAATGGCCACAGTAGCCTAGAGCTAACCACGGGCAGTATTTCAGTGCAAGACACACACAAGAAAATAAATCCAGGCTGCTATGTTACTGCTGTGTTCGCTTCACGCTCTGTCCACCCATTCAAGTGAGTGGTTCCATAAAATTTAAGATGTGTGTGTCAAAGAGTGGAGCTGTTTCTCAGAGCCTCACGTACTTCTATTTAGGACAAGGTTTAACTCCTCAACTTCTTCCTAATCCTTCCTATCTGTCCTGTCAGCCCGTGTTTCAGGGCTGCTTTGATACGCAGGCTTGAGACAATCAGCCACTAAATGTCTGACAATGCTGCTGTGTGTTCGCACTCAGTGGGTTGTGAATATCCTTGGGAATGTCTTTGTTGCATTACTGTACACCCACAATCATCACACTTGCAAAACAACATCGCTTTCAGTTATTTTCTAGAATAAAAAAAGAAGTCTAAAAATAGTTCAAGCCTAGTCTGCATTAGAGAACAAAGCATTTCAGGGTGTCAGAGCCTTGCTTGCTTTATATTGCCTTTCCACTCTTACTTTTTCAAGTAAAGAACTTCTCAGATTTTCTGTAAGACAAAACATTCTAATGCAACTCCAGTAATGAACATAAAGCAATTCTTGGCATGAGTCTTAAGACATTAAGTTCATTTGCAAATGGACAGATTACCAAGTTTATAGAAATGTTTTTAAAATACTTGAAAATAAAAAGTAACTTTTCTCTTTTATCTTAAACCATACATATGTGGCATTAGAAACATGAAAGATGAGTAAAGATAAATACAATTTTGATACTTCCTGTACTATCCATCATGTATAAAATAGACTACAAACCTGTTTCACGTAAATCGTAACAAACCCAGGTTCAACCCAAGTTGTAGCTCTCCTGTCCAAATTTTTCTTCCAGTTTATCATCAGTCATTCCAGAACAGAAAAAGCTCAAACTCGCGGAGTAAGCAAAAGCTCCACAGAAGATGAGTGGGCATCTTTCCTTCCAAGGAATGGGCTTGGTTTATTCGGTCTCTCCGTACCTAGAGCTCTGTAAGAAGGCTCATTGTGTTTCTGATGATTTGTGTGCCTCCCCCAGCTGATTTCGGTCATACGAACAGTGTCCAGACCTTTTATTTTTCCTCCCAAAGACAGAAAGCAGGATTAATTAAAATCTATAGACAAAATAATAGCTCATTGCTATTCCAAATGCAGCCATTGCTTTGCCGAGGAGTCCCAGGTCCAGGTAAGTAAGAATTCCATCTCTCTTCTACCTGTTCTGCATGTGGATATCCACAGGTATGAAAGTCACTGTAGGGTGCTGAGCCAGGCTGCTGCTGTTCTGCCCTAAAGCAGGTGGCACTGCTGTTTTGGTGGGTTTGGGTTCCAGCTCCCGCTTCACTCTCATGCGTCTGTAAAGGTAAAAATGAAATTCTCACCAGAGCTGGCATGTGTTGTGGTCTGTCCCGTGGTATTGGGAAGGTTTCCGTGGAAGCAGGTTACATCGAACAGCTACTTAAAAGCCAATGCAAGCCAGGATTTCATCCCAAAGATACTAAATGGCAAGTCAATGCTTCTAGAGCATGTAAGTCTAACCCAATGCCCTGAAAAGTGAGAAATCAAGCTCCTCTCCAGCAGCATTGATGCACACAGCAGACCTCTCCTACGCTTCCAGCAAGCACCCTCCATCAAGAACCTTTTTTTGCTTCCTAGCAATCATAGAATACTGGTGGTGAGATTCAGACACTTCAATCAAACACATTATAGTTTAGATTCTCCTGGAAACTTTCAGCAACAAATACTGAAATGGTCTGTTAGCTGAGAGCACACCTAACAGCAATTTTGGTTCATCTTGTCTCACCTTAGTGAAATACAGAATTTGGCCACGTACCTGTTATATGTTTTCAATATGAGCAGAACCACTGTAAAAATAATAATCACTCCTACTACGATGGCAGCAACTATTGCTCCAGAACCTAGCAGGGAAGCAGTAACGGGAAAAAAAAAGTCTTATTTACAAAGTTATTGTACTGTTTGAAATTTGCTAAGTTCAAGGTCCACTTAAAAAAAAAAAAAAGCCACCCCCCCACTAGTTTTCTTACTTTGATAGAGAATTTGTTCTTGAGACTTTGTGGTCACATTTACTGAGAACTGAGTATTATTGATCAGTGGTGCGGCTGTCGTCATCTTGATTCGGCTACAGAAATAAAAAAAAAAGAAGAGTGAGTTCATAAAATATTAGCCAAAATTTGACAGTGATAATAGGCAACTATCTGTTAAAGATTCCGAGCCTACTAAGTGCAGGCTCACTGAAATGGGGTTCTTAATATTTCCTCAGTGATGAAAATCTGGCCCTGCTGAATTCAATGGAAATTTTGCTACAATAGCCTTGAGCGATTTGCTTTAAACCAACCGCGGCTCAGTATTAATAGGATAAAATAAGATATAAACACAACAATGCGTTACCTATATATTATTGCTATTATACAAGTTTTGGTAAACATATATTTTAAATGCTTTAGGGTTTTAGATTATCATTTCATATTGAGATTCAGATCACTGAGCAAATAAACGTGAAGAGTTCTGTACCCAGGATTCAGTAATACGTCTTTCAGGAAGGAAAGAAAATCAGCACAGAAAGGTTTAAAAAAACCCTTTATAGAACAGAAGAAAAACCATTTAAGCCCCTAACTTGAAGCTCCAAAAGTTACATGACAAAACAGCAGCTACCCCATGACAGAAAAGGATTGCAGTGTGACTATGACAGAAAGTTGACGTGAGTTCAGACCAGCACCTCGCTCATGTCAGTGTCATCTCAGGTCTATTACTGGAAGAGGATAAGCCTCCAAGTGGCTAGCTGAAAATACGCCTGCTCCTGCATTTTGGTAGGTAAAACTGTAGATCTAGAAAGAGCAGCCTGCATGTTTACTGACTTTATAAGCATTTTCCAAATGTGACTAGAAACCGTAGCCATTCAAAGACTCCTTCAGTCTGAGAAGGGTGTGAATACCACTTCAAACAGACCTCTGAAACCATTTCAGCTCCCGGCTTCGGAGAGCTAATACACTCAAACTATCCACTGAAAATTAAATTATTCTTCAACACCTGACACTGGAATTGAGTTTCCCATTTTGGATGCTGCCCAGTACAACCAGGCAGGACTCAGCCCTACTCTGTTACACTCCACTAGGATACCGTGGATCTGTGACATGTTCTTAGTGGCTTTAATTTTACACAGCACAAGACATGCAATAGCCAGAAAATTATTAAGCGGATAGAAATCAGTCTGTAATAAAAAGAACTGGAAATCTGAAAGGCAGCCTGCCTTCCCTTCCCCCTTATTGAGGCTTTCCTACAGGTTTCCGCAAAGTAGCATCCATCACATAAAACACATGTAGTGGCAGGCTGTGGATTTGGGAGGCAAGAAAGACACAGCTCTGATTGCTCTTGACAGGACGGGTGTTGTTTCGGGGTGGGGAGGCCAGGAGCTGAGTCAACACGTGTGTGTGCTTGGGAGGCTCCACTGACAGATATATGAGAGAGCCAGCAACCAGCAGGAAGGAACACGGTCAGTATCTGCCTGGGTATGAAGGATCAGAACTGCAAGGTCGATTCATGAAAGACTTCGATCCCCTTAGGTTAAAAAGATTCTGTTTTTTTCTTTTAATTTAAAAAACAAAAATAACTCTGTCTTGAGTCTGTAACTGGGTCATTCTCCTCTGACTGACTGACTCCTTTGTTTAGCCAAGGCCAAGTTAATTCAGCAACATGATCATCAACTGTAGTCGTAGATCTTTCCACGCTGAAAGAAATATTTTGTGTTGAGAGTTTGCCCAGCCTTACTGTATAGCACAGCGAAAGGATTTACATACGCCTCAGAAGAACCTGTGAGAGGCACCGAAGCCCAGGTAACAGCGCTGTCCCCATCCCTTTCCCCACCCATCCATTTGAAACCTTGTTGATGCAGGTTGTACCATGGACAAGCAGAGGCTGCAGAGACTCTCTGTCACGCTGCAGGCTAGGGAAAGCTCAGCAAGTATTTTGGCTATGGACAAATTAAGAAAAAGCCACGTCCAACTTTTACCTTGTTGGTCCTGACTAGGAGAGCACAAATTCCAGATTTACAGAACTGTTTTTCTCCTCCTCTGGCTACTAAAATAAAAATCCCAAATAAATAAGGCTGAATATTTTGATATTAAGCCATGTAATATTCATAATTACTAACTTCCACCTGGTTCAAACCACCTTGGTAATAGTAAGCTATTTGTGCATGAGTCACCTATAACCAAAGAATTTTTATTGTCAGTGAAACCGCCTGTTTACGACGATTAATTTCTCTAACAGGCTGTAACAATCTAAGATGCAATTTGAAAAATGCATCAAATTTTTTTTTTTTTTTCTGCATTGTATAGCAAGTAAAGAGGTCCAAGGTCTGTGTTTCAGGCCGGGGTGAGAGGTGCCCGTCCTCTGCTTTACCTACAGCATGTCCCAACTCCATTCCTCCCCCATGAATCAGCAGGGTTACACCTGGCCAAGCCTGTGCTGCGAGACTCAAGGACCCAGCAAAGTCCAGCAAAATCCATGGGAACCTACTGGTTTCGGGGTATTGAGGGCTGGAGCCTCCTCTGTTTAGAAAAACATTTGGAAAATCAAGAGTGCTCAATAACAGCTATAGAGCAGGGGAGCAGAAATGGACTTTGATACAGCAATCACAGGACATTCTTTCTTTATGACACACGGCATGCACTTCCCCCTGTGCATACACACCTGCCTGGGGTTTTGAGAGCCACTAATTCACCCGTAGTTCTTGAGACTGGGAGTGGGGGCACCCACCGCTGCTTATTTTTGCGTCCCCATATGACGGAGCTGGAAATGTTTCCATAAAGTTAAGCTTTGGGCACGTTTCCATTTAAAAAATCTTTGCAGATAGAGCGTATAGGTTGTTTTGGCAAGCGGTAGCAATGCCCCCATTTATCCAGCCTGCCTGCCTCCCCCTGCACCATCCAATTCCGAGCTGAACGGCTGTGCTCATTTACAATGAGATGGGGATAACAGCTCGTCTGTCAAGCGGCTCCTGCAGCACCTGGCAATTACAGAAGATGGGCGATGGGGAACAGAGGGGTTTGAGGCTTTTTCCAGGAGAGCTGGACTTCGAGAGCCAACTCCCTGCCAGGGAAGGCAGGTGCTGGTTAGGAAGACACACAAGTTCAGCGCTTTGCCACCTAGAAAAAGGCAGTCTTTGCATCAAGCTGTGTTGCAGACTTTAGACACAAAATCAGCTACTGTTTCTCCAGCAGTAACATATACTAGTTTTGACCCAGAAGCTCAATTAGAGGATTAATTCATCCTTTCAACTGCACTGCTGCACAGATAATATTTTCATCTTCTATTGTGGCCAGCCGCAGGCTGAAAGGTGATTTTACCCTCTTTACTTACCCAGATCTAATGAAGAGCACTGGGTGCCAGCTCTGCTGCGCTGGGACTTCATTCCCTTCCCAAAAATGTCAAAAGAGCTGGGTTTTAAACCACAACACCCACTAAGGGACGGGAGAACAAAACCCAGCACTGGTTTGCTTGATTTCTGGTTTTCTTTCTCAGTATACTGGCTGTGACAGCTGCTAGGAAAAGGAGTATTCTCTAGAATATTTAGAAATAGAATAGAATTTGGGTATTCTCTTCCCCCAAGTCCTGTTGCAGATGTAAACGAGCAGTGCCATGTGCGTCTTACATGATCAAAAGGCCACCAAGAGCTGAACTTACATGAACACTACCAGGGTGCTGGAGCTGTGTGAGGAGAAGCAAATCATCATAGGTATACAGCATTAATTCCAATAAACAAATGCCAAGCTGTCACTGAAGAAGCCCAAGAGGCAGTCAGATCCTATTAAATAAGTCAGGAAGGACTTTATCCCAGAGAAGTGGTAGCTGTCCTGACAGCTGACTGAATCTCAGATTTGCTCTCCTGCAAGAATTCTACACCACAGACCCATCACCATCCTATCTCCTGCAAAAGAAGAAGCTGAGGACTCAGCTACCATCCACATCCACCCTTCCACCACTCCGAAGGAGCTTTGTGCTAAGCCACATCTGTTTGAGGCTCAGCTCAAACCATTTGTGCTCAGCTCAGCTCGCACATCAGCCTAAGCAGCAAACTCAGTCCCATCCAAGGGAGAAGTTAATCCTTCCGAGTCACCAGTTTTTCTCCTTTCCTAAAAGCAACTGAGCTCGAGAGCAAGGACCTGGCTTGTGAGCAATCCCCAGAGGAAGCGGATGGATGTTTTGGCTCTGCTCCTGCCTCCACTCCAGCAGCCTGACCTTCCCTGTCTTTGCAACAAGATTTACCTTGTCTAATTGCATCGAACACCGAGTGGTTTGAACCTGCCTGTTTCATTGTTCCCTGCTGTTTTCCAGCAGCAGGGAATCAACTGAGCATTCATGGCACAGCCCAGAAAGGAAACAGGCTTATATTTAAGAGTTGCAAATTCAGCTTCAGCTCCCTGTAACCTGGCAAACCACCATCTTTGATCCAAACAGCCTCGCGGCAGCGCAGCCACGTGCTCCTGCACTCACCTTCCAGCAGCATCACCAGCCACGAGTACTGGGAACGTTGCCGAGGGTTTGAGGCAAACTGTATTTTCAGAAAGTAATAAAAACACAATGTGCTTCAGTGAGACCTGAATGTGCCTGAATTTACCTTGCGAGGCTCTAAAGAGGGAAGCAGGAGGGGAAAAAAAACACAACCCAAAAAACCCAAGTTCAAACTAGCTAGCGGGAGCTAAGGCATAAACGTGGCCTCAGGCAAACAACCCTGCTCTGTATGGAGCCTGTGTATTCGTACGTGTCCTGATGTCTGACCAGCACCTTTATATAAGCATTTGTCTCAGGTTCTGGCATGAGCTCTCCAGGTTGAGCTGTTTTTAAAACATATATTAAAAGCATTTCACGTCTTTGCCAAGACAGTTACACCAGCTGCAGGCAACTCTACTGTGCAGTAGCAGCCCCAAAAAATAAACCACAGTAATTCTACCTGCATGGCTTATTTCTCAAGAGGGGCTCAAAACTCTCAGCTCACACAGATGACAAGAACTGAGGAAGTAAAGACAGGTCCCCAGAAAGGAACGCCCTCATTCCGATAGTCACGCCTGGAAATACAAACCAGATAGACTTTGGTGCTGACTTGCCCAGGAGCAATGTCTAAACCAGACAGTGAACTGCAGATTTCCCAGTTGTAGTTTATTGCCTTAAAATGCTGGGCCACACACATTTCTCCTCTCCTTCTGTGTGAATGTACTTATTCATGGGAATGACAGTAACTCCACCGTGTTCAGCAAAGCGCATTCGCATCATTAAAACACTCCAGATCCTTCCGCGTAGGGCTGCCTATGCAGATAAGCCAGGATATGGAAGCAAAACAAGCCAGAGATTTTCCCACTGGTTACAGGCCAAGATCTAAGGCACACTGGGATTAGAAGACTTGCTGAGACATTTGTGAAATATATGTCAGAATCAGGTTTTGAACTTACAATGGAAAAACCCCACCGTGTCACCACTGCACTGTTGAAGTTCCTGCAGCTCAAAGTTTGCACTTCTCAAATGCCTGTTGTTGATTTTTTAATTTTTTAAAACGCCCCAACTCCCCTTCTTTCACTGATAAATATCATATATGTCACCCAGAGCTTCCCACTAGCTCTGGCCAGTTGTCTGGGATTTCCCATCCTGGACCCAGGCATGCTCTACTACTTAAATATCCAGGCAAACCCGTGGAAGTCGGGATGCATAAAACCCCCTCCATCCAGAAACACTAAAAACCCCTGAAATTTTAAACTAATATATCATCCAAAAGAAAATGGTCTGTTTAATGTGCTATGCTTATATAGTAAGGCTCTTTCAAAGACATTTACAATAAATCATTTGGTCCAATGGTCACATTTGCAGAAGATGGAGTTACTTCATTATTTAGGTCTGAAGTGATTCATTTAAGGGGAAATGGAATAACATTTTAAAACAAAACTGCAATGCACAGATGATATATCAGCTATCAAGAGAGAGCTGGGAGTAATTTTGCAGCTTATTCCTGAAAGGAATGCTAGAGGGTTTTGTTTTGTTGGCAGCTTTTTAAAATTATTATTAGAAGGCTCTTATTCTACATTTTTAATTTATGACTGTACACACACGAGATGCTAAATTAACCAACTACAAATGGTGTAATCAAGAGCTGGCAAACAAGAAGTCACGCAGCATCCACCTTATTACAACAATGAGGGAAAGGTGCAATACACTGCTTGGTCTTTTTTTGGGGGAAAGAATTCCTTACTTTCCAACAACACAGAACCATGTTGCAAGACATAAAGCAGAACAATGCACAGAGTGAGCAGACTGATTTCCAGGTTCATGAGGTGGTGTCCAAGCCTCACGCAGTGTCAAGTGATCTCTCTTGGTTTGCCCCTGCAATCAGAAAAGCCTTATCTAACAGTGCAGCACAACAGATGAGTGATTTGTACCTCCTTCGGGGCCGCAGCAACCACACAGTTCTTTGCACTGTGTCAAGAAGACCATACATCATTTTTTCCTCAGATGTGCTTTTCCACCAGAAGGCTTCATCCAAGCAGATACTATGAGTTTTCAATCCCTTGGTATCTGGGAATCCTCCATTTCAGTCACTGAGGCACAGATTCAACAGCTCAGAGTACGGATGCACATCTGGGATACATCACCTGTGCAGTTAAGTCCCATGCTTTCTGGAAGGGATCGGATGCACTTCTGCATCACATTTCACAGCAAATTGGTATAGATATATCACTGCATCTCAGAACTGCTGCTTATGTGCTAGAGGCAGCTCATTTGCACACCATTCACCCAGGAAAATCAACATGAGGGACAGCCAGTTCATGGTATAGAACAAAGCCTGAGGCTGATTCCCGGCTCAACTGGACTCAGCAGGCACTGGAAGCCCCTTCTGTGCACAGAGATATTAGCAGAATCTTATTTCAGAGCAGCAGCTCCCACCAGCACCTGGCAGCATAATTAACCTCTGATTTGGAAATGAAAAATACAGCCTGGTAGATTACAAGACTCACCACAGCAATGGGTGAAGAAAATCCACCCACACTCATGCACTTAAAAAGCGGTGACTGTTGCAGCAGGTGCAAAGCATCCCAAGAGCCCAAAGCCCACACGGGCTCCCCAAAGATGCCCCACTCTGGACTCTTTGCTTGCAATAAGGTGTCTCTACCCACTGAAATACTGATTAAGGTCCCACGCACCGTGCACGTTCCTGGGAGCACTCAGGTGGAGGGCGCAGGAGGAAAGGATGTGTAATTAGCAGTTAAATATTACCCAGAAAGAAGAAAAATGCCTTCAGGCACCTGTATGAATCTCAAGGCAGGAATGGCTCGTGGGGGATGGTGAATGAGACTTAAGGTGACAAATTTTAGAAACCATCAATGTGCACACTGAAATGGAAAGCAAGAAAATTAATCTGAGCCGAACACTTGATCAGAGCCTGGCAGCGGTCAGTGGCATCGTGTCACACGTCTGTCAAATCACACTACCCAACAATTTGTTTCTGCTGTTCAAAGAAGTCTCAGCAAAGCGTGTGTTGGTGGCAAATTCAGTGGATCTGGATAAATAAACCACAAAAAAAGCAGCTTGCCATTGAGAATGGTCTGTTTCTGTTCTTACTTCAGAAAGTCAACTCTGCTTTGTGCATGTAATGCTCTAGAAAAGGCCGGTTACTGCAGGACTCACTTTGGCTCTTCTGCAGTATCTCTGGAAAACTCCCTACAGCTTTTCAGGCTCCTAGAGAAAAGAGTTTAAAAAAAATCATTGCAGATTCTGCAATGTTTTTGCAGAAATAATTAGCAGGCTCTGTACCTTGCTGGATCTGCTATTTACTGAAGGGCTGGAGCAGTTCAGGAGATTACCTTGTTGTAGAAATCCTCTCTCACCTGGATTTTCCATCAGGGCACCTGCTTTACTCCAGACACAACCAACAAATGCTCCAAGGCAGGAGAGAGGGGATTAGGACTGAAACTCTGAGCATGGGAATTGCAGCGTTATTTGAAGGTCAGAAACAGGCATCTGTCTGGAAGTCCAGTATTAAATGGAAGATCCCACATAATTCCTAATTAGGAGGGAAGAAAGAAAAAAAAACCAAAAAAAACCCAAGGGACTGTGGTATGGAAAAAGAATCACAGCACAGAAGAGATTGGTCTCATTTAGGGCCAAAGTTTTCAATAATATAACTTCAAATGGAGTATGTAACTACAATCGCTTAGAGAAAGAAAATGTCCCGCTACTTCCAGATCAGCCCCTTGATTTCTGGGATCTAACCCAGACTGAATTGACCTGAATTTGCATTCCTGCTCCGTAGTGCAAGGTGTGCTCTCTGCGTGTTCCCTACAGCTCCAGAGCTCCTCAGAAAAGACAAGGCAAAGACTGATCAGGAAAGAAAGAGAGGAACCAGCAGCAGAAAAGAGAGGAGCATTTCCCTGCTAGTACACAGCTGGATAAACCCAAATCTCAGTGTGATCTTAGACCTTTGAAACACCACCACTCCGGCCAGCTGAACTGCTCTGGGGAACAAAACATTTCTCTTTGCTCATTAAAACACATGTCAAAAAAGCAGATACTGCAGCTATGCTGTCCTACAAGCAGAAGCCTCCGCCGAGCCGAGGACACGGTACAGGCATCAGGACCCTCATCACTGCTCATTACCTGTAGTCAGGCTTGGCACTTGTTCGCAGCATGACCAGGCGGAACAGGAACACTCAGGAGGCCCTTACACATCAGCCAGGAACCTGGACAACCCACAGACGAAGAGGAAATGGCAGGCAAGAGAAGCCAGAGTGGGGCAAGGACAGGCTTGGAAATCCTGGGAACGTGCTGAACAGCGCAGCCACTGCCCCTGTGAGCTGGTGCCCTGCAGATGCTGAGCCAGGCAGTGCAGCCTTCTTTTTTACAAGAAACTAGGCAGCAGGGGCAGATTCCAACACACTTTTTAAAACAGGGCAGAGGATGGTGGTGATGTGCTTGTTGTTTGCTGAGTAGGTTGAATCTGATGTAGCCTCCTCTCAGCCAGAGATGGAGAGCAAGGCAGACAGGCATTTAATCAACACGCTGAAATACCTTCCTCTGACAGAGATGTGAAATAAGCCTGGAGAGAAGGCTAGTAGGTAGGAAGAAATGTGTTCTCACATTCTCATAGAGCGGTTCAAGAGTTTTCTTCCCAAGAAGGGCTCAGAGCTCAGCATTCCAGCACCAGCCCTGTTTTAAAAAGTGTGTTGAAATCTGTGTGACAGGACAGATGTCACACAGCCCCATTGTCACAGGCAATTCAGAGAAGAGGAACTCGATGGCCCATTTTGTGTTACTGCAACAGGACCGATAGAAACCGCAAAAACAATGTCAAAGCATCATATCCAGCTGGGGAACAGCATGAAATTAATTAAGATCAGTAGCACAGGGCAGATCTGGGCTCCTGCTGTGGCATGCAGATCTAGAATCAGATCCAATTCCAAAGTTTGCCAGAGTTCAGGGAGTTTTTCTATCACATCTGGCCAGTTTGCATCCCTTCCCTGTAAACGGTTGGCCGAGTTACACGCGTGCAGCAAAGCAGCTTTCCGTGGTGGTTCTGACAATGAAGAACAAGAACGAGTTTTTCAGAGGCACCAAAATATATCTGTATAACCATATTGTATACACCCAGGTATCAGGGACCTCTCGTGAAGAGCACAGCCCAAAGAGAAGAGGGGAAACCCAGCAAAACCATCCTGTGCTTTGACTAGACATATGGGAAACTCGCGTTACAAAACAACTGCTAAAATACTGTCAGGCACTTGTGACGAGAGAAGGAAAAAGGAGTTACCTGGAGCAAATTAAGACTCATAAAGACACTAACAACCAAAAAAAGGAGACACACAAGCCAAATGCACTGAAATCTATAGCCCATCCTCCACCTTCCTTCCCAGCCAAGCCAAACCGTGGCTGGAGTCCAATATAATTTGTGAATGATTTGCCCAAACTAGGACTGGCTTCCCAGACTAGAAAACCACTTCTCCCAGTTCCGATACCATCACATGCCTCCCTGGCCAGTTCCTTCTGTTCTCTGAACCCTTCGTGGCCTGTGGGCAAGTCACTTACCCAATGGCATGTAGATGCCAGGAACAAATCCAAGGAGGAAGGCAATTCCAGATGTGCCTTCAGGCACCCCTTGCTACATCCAGCGGAGCCAGAGAGATGACAACAGCTACTCCTGGATTTACCTTACACCGAGATTCTCATGGGACAGAGCAAACACCTGCAGCTTGCACTGTGACCCACAGCAGGCTGGAATTTCACACTCCGAGCTGCCTTTCATGCTGGAGAACGGCCCTCCGCGTCTATCAGCACAAACCGTTGAGCGTGAATCAACACAGCTCCTGTTTGCTGGCAGACGGGTGTTAATTTTTTCTTTTCTAAAGGCAAATACATTTGCTAGGTCAAGGGTTTTGAGGCTTCCATTACAGACTAATAAGTAAATCGGAAACTTTGTCTTTCCAAGCCCACAGTTGAGTGGTAAGTGCTGATGTTACGTGGCATGAGTCTAGGTGTGTGTCTGGTCCAGGGGGCTGTCTTCATCCAAATGGATGTGATAAAGGCAGAGCCCCTTTCCTCTGCCCTCTCACCCAGCCTGGCACTTGAAGCAACCGCACCACCAACCTCGTAGCTGGGCAGGGGGATCCCTGACTGGTACCCGGCCCTGAGCAGCTGAGGGTGAGGAAGCACCATGACTCCGGGGCCCCTGGAATTAGGTTATAACTTTGTTGCTCCATGGAGGTGGTTGTGAAAACATTAAGCTATGTATGTCAGTGGGAAACTGGATGACTCAGACAACCCAGCAGCTTTTTTTCTTGCTTTCCTCCTGTGTGATCTCCATTCATGCCTCGTATCATCTCTCCCTGCAAGAAGCCTAACGAACACTATAGATTTCGGCTGCATTCCCTGATTTCTGTGACTCTCAATACAAGCTGCACAGTCATCCCCGCCACATTTTTTTCCACTCCCACACACCCAACAATAGGCCAGGTCAAGGCTCACTCGCTGGCCCTGACCAAACCCCCTCCCAACGCAGCCGCCCTTCAGCGACGCTGATCCCAGTCTGGCACAAGGGCATGAGAATGCAGCATGTGAGATACCACCCTGGGGAGCAAGGGCTGCTTTGGGCAGCTGCCAGCACCCCACAGGGTGCTCAGCATTGATGGATTTACCCCGTCAGCACAGAGGCTGCTGATCTGAGACCACTGCAGGCATTCGGTGTATCACTCACAGGCTTCTCCAGCTCCTTTGTGCACTAAATCCTGACTGGTTCACTGTTTATTGCCATAAGTAGGAGGAAGAATTTAGTGTAACTAGTAAAAGTCATGCTTTCAGTAGCAGCACACAGATAGGGGCAGGGCTGGACAGGAAACCTTCATGAATTACTGCCAAGAAGGGAGCCAAGTCCACTGCCAGTTGTGGATTGAAGTTTTAGGACTGTTGTCCTCTTCCTGCAGCTCAGCATGTGGTACAATATGCTCCCCAGCTGCTGGACTGGATCTCCTGGAATTGAAGCTGTTCAACTAGCAGAAAAATGTGAATCTCAACACTATTGGAAGAACCTCTGCAAGTTTTGTATCCTTCAGTTTTTTCTGTATTAAAAAATAGAGACAATTCTGTATGCAATATAGGAATGCAACTCCTTTCACTCTGCAAACAGCAGGATGAAAGCAGTCGCAAGATTTCTTCAAGTACTGCATATGCAAACTTGTTGAATCGATGAGGCACATCCCTCCTTTCCAAGAACGCTGTAGAGAAGCACATAGGCAGCACGGTACTTCACGCTTGCACCCCATCCTCCACCAGAACAGCTCAAAGCTCTTGGCAAGCCCTTGTCTGAACCTGGCATCCACAGCCCTGGTACCTGTCCGCACAGCAAGACAATAATTCTTACGGGGCCACGAAGTCCCCAATGACCGCACCGCCTTTGTCTCCTGGTTTCTAATCACTTCAATCAAAACCTCCTGCTGCAACGCTCCATCCAGCACAATGCATCACATCAGCGAAATTTGTTTACAGGACACGATGCTTCCTTTAGCAAGGCCTTCCTGGGGGCATTAAGTACATGAATTACCACACAAAACCAGAAATAGCAGTTCAAACCTGTCAGCAGCTTCAGCGCGTTCCCAAATAACGAAGGCAGCAGGTTTTGTTCTGTGCTGGAGACACTCGGCGAACTGTAACGCAACGCTCCCAGCTTTCCAGCTCTTTTCATGTTAAATATCAGTCTGCCAGCCCATTCTAGTGCGCCGCCCAGCAGATTTAAAAAAAAAAAAAAAAAAAAAAAAAAAAAAAAAAAATTTAAAAAAAAATTAAATTAAAAAAATGTAAATTAAAAAAAAATAAAAAATAAAAAGAACACAACCCCCCCCCGAACAACACCTTATTTGTAGTGCAGGGGTGGAGTAAGTGAGGACGAGACCCAGCGTACGCGGAGCGATGGGGCCACTGACCGATCGCTGCACAGAGGTGCAAACTCCTCTCTGGGGGGGCACCAAGTTGCCAGACGGGCTCCAGCCCCCGCACCCTAAAGATTTCCAATTAAATAACTCATCAAGTTTAGCTGAACACTGCAGGCGGCACCTGCGCCGCGTTCCCGTCTGGCCGGGGGTTACCGGTGAGGCGCGCCGCGCTGCCCGCAACCCCTCGCACCGACAGCCGGAGTAACCCCGCCGTAACGGCTACTCACAGCCACCCCCCCGGCAGCGGAGCCTTCCGGCAGCCAAACCACATTTACACCGAGTGAGAAGCCGGTCGGGCCGCCACCCCGCTGCTCGCCGCCGGAGCTACTCACGGCAAGAGGCGGCGGGCGCTGCCGGCGGGCCGGCCTCCCCTCAGAGCGCC
>JAVJGI010000040.1:115017334-115034241 GCA_035590275.1 Ibycter americanus
CAACGGTAAAAAAAAAACCCACACTAATCAACGGTAAAAAAAAAACCCACACTCATCAACGGGAAAAAAAAAACCCACACTCATCAACGGGGAAAAAAAAACCCGCACTCATCAACGGGGAAAAAAAAAACCGCACTCATCAACGGGGAAAAAAAAATCGCACTCATCAACGGGGAAAAAAAAAAATCCCACTCATCAATGGGAAAATCGCACACTCATCAATGGGAAAAAAATCACTTATAAGTGGGAGTATCACACTCGTAAGTGGGAAAAATCACACAAGTGGGAACACCATACTCATAAGTGGGAAAATTGCACATTTATAAATGGGAAAAATCACACTCATAAGTGCGAATGTCACACAAATGGGAAAAATCACACTTATAAGCGTGGAAAATCACACAAGTGGGAATATCACACTCATAAGCGGGAGTATCACACTCGTAATTGGGAAAATCACACTCGTAAGTGGGAAAATCACACTCATAAACACCCAAAATCATGCTTATACATGGGAAATCACACTCATAAGTGGGAATGTCACACAAATGGGAATATCACACTCACCAGTGGGAATGTCACACTTACAAATGGGAATATCACACAAATTGGAAAAATCACATACATAAATGGGAAAAATCATACTTATAAATGGGAAAACCACGCTCCTAAGTGGAAATATCACACTTGAATAGGAGTATCACACTTACAAAAGGGACCTGTCCCCTGCCTGGGGCCAGATGCTGCTCCCACGGGAAACCGGGAAACCACATTAACACACCAGCAGCCCCCAGCCCGGGCTCACCTCATGGTTTACGACCGCTGAGCTGCCACACAGGAGATGTTTCCACCCATCCCGCATCTCAGCTTCCCCGTGTGCAACCAGAACCAACGCTGCCATCTCCATTGTTAAGCGCCTTGAAACATAGGGATGAAACCTGCCTGTTACAAATTCCTCCCTCCGCACGGGAAGGCAGCAACAGGCGCATCGTAATGGTCCATAAACATTTGCAGTGGATTTCTTGGGATGACCAGAGCACATCACTCACAGCTACCAAGCTTGCATCGACGACTGACTTCACTACAGTGAAGGTTTGCCTGTAGATGCATCTATACATTATTGCTTTGCGCTGATTTAAACCTGTGAATCCTCTGACCAGACCCTGTTTGAGCTGGCATAGATTGTGCGGCAGGATAATGACTTCCTAACTTCTTTTCAAGACTTTTACAAGTAACAGTTAACCAGCTACCACCGGTGTGTGTAACAAGATGGGTTTATCTGCGTGTTTCCCAATGCATTCAGAAGAAGAGATTTCTGCATACTGCTGGGTTTGTAACATGCCACTCCAGCACAACTCCTCTGCCTGTCGCGTGGGCAGAAAAGTCCAGGGTGAGGGTCCAGGTTGGCATCCTTGATCTGCAGTTTTGCTTGAGCTTGAAACTGATAAGAGACAACCAGTGACATGAGCACAGATCCCAGATTCTCTATGTTTACAGCCTCTCTTTGGGGATTGTTCTAGGAAAGCTGGGGCTCCTGGCAAGATGAGTTTCAAATGCTTGGTTTGTGCCAGCTGGAGCAAGAGCAGTAAGGATTGCTGTAGGTCCCACATGCACCTTCGTGCAAGAAGCCAGGCAACGACAGCAGGCAGCTTCTCGTCGAACCCAGCGTGGAACCGTGCATCGCTCTCCTGCAGCCTCCCCCAGCATCCTCCAGCGGTGGCTCTCAGCACCATCCCTCCACATCAGCATCTCCTGCAGCTCTATGGGACTGAGCTTCCTCCAGCTCAGCCCTGAACCTCATTCTTTCCCACCCTCCAAACACAGGTGCCTCTCACTCCCAGTAACCCAGAGGACAAAACTTGGGCCAAGTGGTCCCAACGCATGCACGGCTGCAGCCACGGAGCCCAAGTAACACAGCCACTGAAGAGCCCCAGCATTCCTAAAGCAAACGAGCTCATTAATGAATCACTGGTGGACAGAGGCAGGGCTTGGAGAGAGAGCACCACTTGTTATTGCTGGGTCTGCCAGAGGGAAAGATGGAAAGACATGGAGGGCAAAAGATTTTTGTCTCATACTTGAAATATTTTCCAAGCTGAAGAACCTACTCCTGACAGGAGCCGGCAAGCAAGTACCTTCCTTGTCCACCTTTAAATTAAGCCTTCAAAAGGAAGGCCAGAACTTCCCCACCCCACAGCCTGGGGTTAGATAAGCAAACGGAAGCAAGAGAAATCAGGAGCCGGCTCCAAAAATCAACAGCTCATTTAAAAATCACAAAATTTACAGGAAGTATCAATATTCACAGCAATATTTCTTTCCCGTGTTTAAATCAAGAGTTTTTCCTTTACAGCCAGAAAGGAAATTAAAAAACTGACCAAAAAGAAGGTAAGATTCTTACACAATATTATTTCTGCAGAAGTTGCTGCTTTAGAGAAAGCACCAACAACCAGGACTCACAAACTATGGGGACCTCAACAGACCGTCCCATCCCAGGCTGCACAGGCAGCCTGCAGAGAAGCTGGGATTGAAAATGAGGTGCTTCCTTACCCTGCAGCTCTCAGCTTTTTCCTGTGGGAAAAATGCTTTATTCTGAGCCACTCACAAGGCGGTGGTGGTGGAGTGCCCTTGCCAGATCCCATGGGAGCAAAGAAGTCATGCCGCAGCACTCCAAAGCGACCACCACAGCAGGGAGCGTGCGATGGGAGACGGCTCGTACCCAGCTGGAGCCAGGCAGTTCTTCTGGCAGGACACTTTCTTCCCATCAAGACCCAGTTATAAAAGCATTTCTGGTTTCCTTCACTTATGTACAGCAACTCAGTTATGTAAAGAAGCACGATACCTGATGCTACATCTCACTGGGAACGTACAAAATCCCCTGATCTGGCTTGGGGCTGTGCTTTCTGCCCAGACGAGGAGGATTAGTATCTAAATGCAGCACTTGGCATCATTACACACTCTTTTTCAGTACAAAAAAATACATACCGAAAGCAGGAGGTTCCATTAATTCCAGTCACTTCACCATGTATTTTTGCACTCTGTAAAATAACAGATTGAAACTGAAACCATCTTATCGCAGGGATGCTCTGAACATTGGGTTCACACACACTACCAGAAAGCAATGGACCTGAACCAGGCAGGCTTTTGGGTCTCTGCAGTTCTGGTTTCGTAAGGTCTTTGGTTACTTGGTGCTTTAAGCTGGGAGTCAGAGCAGAACATCACACCCATAAATGTGTGCCGTTTCCACAATTTGCTCATTTGAGCTGGCTGGAGGAGGCAGAGGAAGGGCAGCAAACATATCCACAGCTGACAGCCCATCTGATCTAGCTGTGGAGGAGAAATACGAATACTGATCAGGTACACAAGTTTCACCACGTAAAGCACTTTGGGAGCCACTGATAAAGATGCCATATGTAAACTTCAGCTTGCCTTCATAAACCTAAACTTGCCCTGGTGCCAGTCACCTCAGTCCTTGCACCAACAACAAAGCAACAGCCACACATTCCATTTTATAAGTTGGTGCTCAAGTCCTGAAGATTGTAAAGACCAAACAAAACAGCACATTGCAGTAAACAGCGACCTATGTCCTATAGAAACATTTGTGTTTTCCTAACACAGGGCTCGTTTCAGTTTGGTGTTCACGATGGACTGGTTTCTATGCTGAACCCCAAGCTGAACCCCACAGAACAAAAACACAGAGGCTTTCTCACCAGAGCTTAAGATTTTCAAGAGCCAATTATTTAGCAAAATTCTTTTTTGTGTAGCTACAAAGACTCACATTAGTCACTTCCAGCTAAATCCTTCTGCCTCAACCACACTAAGCCCCCATGCCGACATCACAGCTCCTTCAAACCACAGACTGAAATCTCAGTAAGGATTACTCACCATTCATCTTTTCAAGGGAATAAATGTAGTTTGATTGGTTTCTTAACAATTACTGCCTTATCCTGCATAAACAAGAAAGAACATGAGGCTCTCTTCTGGAAACAGGAGCGGTACTCTGGCTGCATACCTTCCCTTGGTTGTATCCCTCTCTAAAGGGGTTTCTTTCAACAGCGTGCACTTGTAACTTGGAAGAGGTACAAATAGTTACATGTAAGTTGAGAATAACTAATAATAGTCCTAACTCAATGTAGATAGTGCAAGAAAGGAGACAGCAGCCACTGTGACTGTCCGGCAGCCCACGTGAAGGGATGTGGGAAGAGGAAAAAGTTCTCTATTTTCACCAAATTCCTGTCCTGATGTCTTTGTGAATTGTTGTGAAAACCAGAGCAGCGAGGTACATCATCAGCTCCCCTGTTCCCTCCTCCAGGATGAAACCAGAGCAAATCTCCTACATCTGGATCTAGTGTAAGGTACAATTAGATCCCAAACAGTCCTAAGCGATGGTGTCTGTGCTGCCTGGCAGATTTGCAGCCTGGCACAGAGCCTACTGGGCAAGATAAGACTCTGCAAACGCTTTCTTGCCTATCTTTGCCATAAACCTTTCAGGGCATTTATGAGCCTATACAAATACAAGCAGCATGGCACACCCTTACAAAGCTGCCAGGCCTTAGAGGCTGGGTTTACCCACAGCTTGGGCTCTTACCTAATCTTGCTCCTCAGGGAGCTGTTGGCTGCATTGATAAAGCCGAGATTCAATTCAAGGTGAGTTTTGGAAAGGAACTGAAATTTTGAAGATACCCACACACACTCAGCCTCCTTTGTCACCAGGGTCCACTATTTCCAGGGCAGCCTGCTGGCCATTTCAGCATCCCTTGAAGAGGGCTTCGTGGCCTTTCTTGCCACCACTAAGAAGAAAGCAAAGCCATCTTCAGCAGTCTGGTGAAATCGTGTAGCTGGATGATGTTGTGCACGTAGGAATTCCTTCCTAACAAGGTTCCAGAGCCTGGATATCAACAGATACTTACTGTAGACCACCTAACACTGGTATTTAGCACTGCTAGCCTGATCACTGACTGTGGGTCATGGTAGCACTTTTGGAAGGTTCGGCTGTTTCAAAAGCATTTCTTTCACTGCATATAATATTTTATATTGGCTCAGTCAAAGCTCAACACAATAGTAATTGTGGAAGAATTTGGGACTGTTTACCAGCACTGGGCTTCAGGCCTCTAATTTCTCATTTTCTTTGCTCTGTTGCATCTGTTATTGATACTTCTGTAGATGGAAAGAAGGATTCACAGTTTAGACAGAAAAGGAGAGGGCTCGGAGACCGAGTGTAGCTCAGCTTCCTCGCTTATAGAACTGGCATAACATACTGCAGCACAAAAGCTTCTCAATCTTACTGTTCTGGAGGTCAAAGTAGTTTTTCATGGAAATAAAAACCAGAGAGAGAGTATTTTGCGTGACTTTTGCTCAGCCGAGCTGTCAAAGTCCTCTGACATCAACCATCATGGCACTACTACAACTGCCTTTAGATGTCACTGGGAGTCAGATACAGATGGGATGAAATGAGGCAGTGAATGATTCCGAGCATCAGGAAGAACCATAACACATACATGGCTGACACGGTCCTATGCATAGCAGACACCACAAACCTCACAGCGACAGCAGAACAAATGCAAATGCATAAGAAGTCACAGCTCTTTCCACCCATGTGGGCTAGAGAAGAATCTCCCTAAAGCAGGAGGAGGCCTGGAGAAACTCCAACTCTGTCCAGGGCCAGTATCCTCACTAATGCAGAGCAGTCTCTGTCTGGTGAGGACAAAACACAGGAGGCAGCGTGACTCCCTTCCCTCCCCTCCCTTCAAATACTGCTGAAAAATAGTACCAAGCCTGCCAGCCACAAGAGACGATAATGTTCTTTCCTTGCAGTAATCCAAGGCAGACTCTGAGGCAGAATTCAAACCTCCTGATTCTCCCTGCTTTGTTCTAAACAAGTACGTTCCCTTTGCGGCAGGTATCTAAGGAAGGACAATGACACCCTCTCCTTTCCAGTAAAACACTCTTGGAGCTTCTGTATGAAGTATCATCTACATCAGAAAATAAATACAGAATGTCCCACTGGAATTAAATGGCACATAGCAAAACAAGCTAGAAGTAGCCCAGTACAATTGTTTCCAGGCATCACAATGTGCCAAATACCCTTTCAACTACAAAAAAACCACCTTAATTTATTAAGTGCCATCTCTGCTACAGTGCTGGAGAAAGGGTGTGAACATCTACAATGAAGCCAAGTAAAAGCTCAATAAAAGCAAATGTGTTCTCTAAAAGCCTATGTGGCAAAAGAAAGGGAGGGTGTGACTTTTCCCAAGTGCTTGCTTGGGAAGAAGTCCCTCACCACATCCTAAATTTATAGCCATTATACTATTAGCTATAGTCATACACTAGGTTTATACATTATTATGTATAAAGGTCTGCTTTCAACATCAGTTATTCAGCTCACGGTTTATCAGCCACCAATTCTGATCTTACCATGTTGGCAGCGTTAGTGGAGGACCAAAGGAGATACTGGGATGCTCCAGAACAATCCCAGTGAAGTCAATAAATGCTGGAGGACATAACTTAACTCTCAACTACAAACTACAGGCCCACTTTGCAGCCTTACAAAAAAACATAAGGAAGTGACATAACCTAATAACGTGTTAAGTCTCACTGAATTTATACATCCAGCTTACGCTTCCAAGTAGGCTTTGTACTACTCCTGGATCATAAGGTCAGTTCACAGCACCACTAATTAAATTTGCAGTTTGCCTGCAATTAGAAGGGTAGAGAGCAGAGTGAATATACTGCAGCTGTCTTAGTAAGAAAAAACGAAAGAGAACAGACATATTACAACAGATACCATGACCAACTAGAAATTCATTATTATTGAGTCTAGAATTGCATTATGAAATCAGGACCTCAGTGCTGTGCACGTACCCGCAGTCTCAAAAAAAACCTTACAACCCATACCTGCAGGGGATGGAACTGAACTGCAGAGATGAAGAGACCTGCCCCAGCAGAAGAGCACATCCAAGCCTGGCTGCCCTCCCTAATCCCTGCTTGCCATGCCATGTTATTCAAACAGGAACACGGTCGCTGGCTATAGAGTCAGAAAAGATAGAGAATTTGTTGTTTGTATTTTATGTAACAGCAAAACAACAGATTGCCATAAGTATCTTTCTCTCTGCCTCACCCTAGTACTGCTGACATCTGGGTTTCCGCTGGTACTATAGTTGGAATACGCTCGCTTCACCAAGCAAATCAAACATTCCCTTCCGCAAGCCTGAACCTGCCAACATGTTAAAAAGCAAAAGACCTTGTTCAGAAGAGGATTTTAACACATTAGTTAACATTTAAAATGTCATGTTTTCTAACATGACTTAGCACAAATACAACTTCAAGATAAAACGCGTAAACAATCAAAGCACAAGATACCACCCATCGCTCCGTTACAGTGGGTACGATGATACCAACACGTCTCTAGCCCCGGTCTTTAGGTGAAGGGTACAGAGACACTCAGACATTCCTCAAGCTACGCAGTCGATGTTGGGAGACAACCCTGTAGTCTCACTCAGGTTTCAGCTCGGTCAATAGCTACGGGAGAAAAGGTATTTTATCTTGCTCAGAACAAAGGTGAACAGCTGCTTAAGCACACATTCCTCTGAGGTGTCGAGGATCACAGTTCCCTCTCACTGACTCCAGCTTCACCATCCAGCTCCGCCGGTGGCTCTTGGCTCCTCGGGTTGACCTTGGCGCATGCAGAACGTAGAAGTCCCGGAGCAGCATCCTGCAGGTGCCACGTAAGCCTGCACGGGAACAAAGGCTCCCAGATCCAGCCAGGTGTATGCCTCCTGCTCGGTCTGGTAAAGGAAATACTTCTGCATTTTTCTCCAAGGGAATGAGGCCTGGCTGTGGTCTCTTTCCACATTAAGTGCACACTGGACCATGAACCCCTCCTAGCAAGCTTTACACGTCCAGTGGAGCAAGTAAACAAAACCTGGTAAGCCTAAGATTCATAAGACAATCTTCTGTTCTGGGCTAAAAAAGATCAGTAATCCAAAGCCAGACAAAAATGGAAATACAACCTTTCAGGGAATAAATTAAGCAAGAGCCATTTTATGCATGAGGTCTTTCGGGGGCGGGGGGGGAAGCAGCTCAGCAACACGGTAGAAATAGAATAAGAAGCAGTGATCACAGGATTGCAAAAATAGGGCCCATTCTTAGCTATTACAAAATAAAACCAAAGTACCCTGGCACCTTTTTCTCCAGAATACACAAGCAGACTGCCCAAAAACCATACATTTTTTCAGCTGCTTCTCTAGAAGAATGCTTTAAAGGCATTTGGGATGTTTATTTATACAAAGTGCAAGCACAGAAAGGGCTGAGCTGGTGCCTCTGTGCAAGCCTACTTCTAAAAATAGCACTCCGGTTAATAACAGGTCAGTGATTAAAAGAAACAGGTTCCGACAGTTGTTACTGAATGATCATGTGGAATAAATAAAGTAAAATGAATGAAATTCAAGTTTGCAAGGGCAAGGAAGGCTCTGTCATCTTGGAGGTTATGGACAGAGTGAAAGAGGAGTAGAATCACTTCTGATATTGACCGATGGCTAAATTAAAGTTTCCTTTCTGTAAAGCCTCTGCTTCACCTCCTCCTTGCCCACCCATGTCACCACCTGCAAGGAGCCAGCCACCCAGTTCACTCCAGCTCCTGTGCGCCCCTGCTTTCTGCACCAGCTCCGAGGCAGGCAGGCTAGGCACAGCCTCCCGCAATATCTGCACAACGGGGCCCCTAGGCACTGTCACAGAAACAAGGCACGGCTTCACACGCTGTAAAGGAATGTGATTTTGTAGCATTTTTAATATAATGCAATTACATTGTGCCAAAGTGCGTTGCAAAAAGGGCACACAGCTTCCCTCTACTGGCTAACAAAAAAACCTGCGGAAATTTGCCTCATCTGTGAAAGAGAGTACCTGGTGGCACAGGCACGTGCAGTGCAACAAGCTGATGTTTTACAATTGTGTTGATCAGTGCATGCACATTTTATATGAAGTCTGACCACTTCCCTCCTGTGCAAATGGGTCTTTGGAGATTTTTGAAAACTTTATCTATCTTTAATACAATAAAAACTTTACAGAGCTCAATGCTGCAACCCAAACGAGACATTCTCCCCCACAACAGCCTAAGCAGGTGTCAAACTCCCATGCAAAATTCGTGTGAGGTGAACATCCAACTGAAACTCTGCTGCAACAGGCACCCAAACCCACCATGAGAACCCTCTCAGTCCCTCCTTCAGCCCAGCCAGGATTTTCCTGTTGAAATCCCCAACATCTTCAGCACTATTTTTCCCGATAATTTGCTTATGGAAAACCATAAAATATTTCGACTGTTCACTCAATTGCACAAGCACACAATACCATTAGAAAGCATATCAAACTTGGGTCACTACAGAATACAGTTAAAGAAGCACGTGAATGGCACTGCATCGTTTTTATTTTAAGTGTCTTTACACAATGAAAGATGTTGGAATGCAAGTTGTTATACATTTTACACAAGATACAATGACAACATCACTTGCTTGATTTGCCTTATAAAACTGTTTCTGAAGGTTTTCCACTTATTCCTACTTACAGCAGCTTCTACAGTGGGGTAGAAATTAAACAATTAACAAAATATAAACACCACAGAAAATCCAAAATGGACTTCTGGAATTTTAAAAATACACAAGCCTGATGGACAATACAAGGTTTTTGTTGGGTGTTTTTTTCCCCCCAGTAACATAGAACAGTGAGACAGAAGTCAGACTTTGAGTGATTTGAATACCTGAAGAGATACATAAATATCATGTCTGTGGAGGCAAGATGAACAAAACCCATTTTCTTACCTTTTCAATATACACTATTCCTGCCTCCGGAACAAGGACCTGCCTGCAGGATCCCATTTTGCAACTTGAAGCTGGTGGCAGGAAAGGATCACGAGCTGGCACAATATGGAGTTGAAAACTACCATGCCCACGCAAATTCATGACCATCGCTTTTTCTCTCTGCTGTCAACCAAGTGACAACACTTTTGAAAGTTCAATAAGCACATCATGTAGAATTGAAACACATTAAAATGAATTTGGAAAAGGCCAATTTCTGAATGATTTAGATATATGAACGTCAGCAGCCTGGTGTGTTCACAAATAATTTTATTCTTTTAAATAGAAAAAAGAAGAATCTGTCTAGACTAAAAAAGGTTGGTTATAAAATAGCATAAAAGCATAGGAGCACGTGTCATTATACAGAGGCATATCTTCCTCCTACTAAAAACTCTTAACACAAGATCACAAAATTAAAGATCTATATTTTAAAAGATGCATCCTGGTCTCAAAAGTAGCAGATGCTCTATTAGACAGACAGGATGCCACACAGAAAAAGTCTTCATGAGAAAGAGCAAACAAGAGCTGAAACTGCATAAAAACTGGCTAAGCCAGGCAACTGATTGTCTCAAAAAAATAGGAAACAGACTGGAGAAGTTTAGGAGCACAAGTTAAAAATTAACCCTAGATGTTTTATCTCCTAACACAACTTAGTCACAACATAACAGTCACTGAATTTATTTATAAATGTAGGCCATCGCTGGGACTGTAGAGGAACAAATATTACCATATTTTCAGAGAGGATCACAGACAACACATTCAATAGCTGAATCCATATTTCACTTTACATAGTGTAATTCGCTCCTGATTAGGTGTCAGTGCAAACCGTTGTACCTGTCAGCGTACCATCACAGACAGTAGCAGCAGTAATGTTGGTGACAGACTCCGCGTCTCTCTTCTCAGCGGTCTGTGGTTCTTCCTCCTGTATTCTCCTCTGTGTAGTTAGCAAAGCTACCTGAATTTAGTTCCATACGTGTATTTGTGCCTCATGTCAAATTAAAAACACATACTTGGCATTTCTGAGGAAAGCAAAGATTAATCTTCACCTCAGAAGACTACTAGCTGCGAAGGAATCTTAGCATAAAAGATTACATTTCACTTGCATTTAACACTACGTTGACTGGAAGCTGTTGTACCAGTACAGATCAGCTTTTAATTGCTACACAATGAACGTTCTTGGATCCAATCGTGACAGTAAGTAAGATATTAATTCAGCACTTGGTACATCACACTGTACAATATAAAGAAAAGGGTAACATGTTAAAAAAAAAATTAACACACAACCAGACTTCCTATTTTTCACTATTTCAAGTCAGGTGGATTTGCTACACTCAGGGGACTAGTCCCTAAAATTAAAGTGCTTTTCAGAGCATTGGCATCCAAACTCTTGAACATGAGAGACAACTACAAGTAAAATCTGTTGTCGCTATACATAACATATAGCAGCAGTACAGACATCAACACATGTACTCATTAAGTATCTGATTTTCGATACTATCTTGAGCATCACACAATTTAACAGTGCATAGTACTCCCTACCTCCAGTGTACAATCAAATGCTTTAGATTCATTCAGTATTGTTGCAGGTGGTTCTGGACGCCTTGTCTGCATGATCTTCTGTTTGGGATTTTTTATTTCATCTTCCTCTTCTGTCTCACTTTCACAGACATGGACTACTACACTAGGAGTTGATTCTGTTCCTGCATGAAGCTCGTACTTTTCCCCTGAAGAGCAGCAAACAAAAATCATGCCAAGTACATCCCCAAGGAAAAGCATTAAGCCACTTTATCTCAAAAACTCCTTAACACCTGCAGTAACACAACCAAATATTCATTTATTCTCATCTGGTCTTTAATTTGCTCAACTTCCACACTTTACCAGAACTGTTAAATGCTTTAAAATAGCCCCTGTATCTGTTACGCTGTACTTTGATTACAATCAATCTTTTAATTTATATTTGAAGGAAGGAAAGGAGGGATGTAAAGAACTATCACAAAACCCTTCAGACATCAGAATAGAAGCAGCGTACAAATTTTTAAGTGACATCCTTTGTGCTGTACATTTATATGACATTTGTAAATTAAAAGCTACAAAAGCATTTGAAATGATTAAGCCTCCAGATTCGCCGCTTTTCACAGAAAGCAAACAGCACGTTTCCTAGGAAGGCTCATAAAGAAGTTTGATGATTAAATGCAAAAGTACATATTAGCATCCTTAATAACTGGAGCTGTCCATCTGCAAAAGACTGAACTTTTCATTCCTCTTCTGGTTTGTTAATAAATACCGAGACTATGATAAAATTTGATAAATGGATGTGATAGAGCTAGTACCACAAAATCCAGTTCTGTGCTATACTTTCAGTCAATTAACAAGTAAAAAAAAGTGATGAATCATTTTATTCAAGTAAGAAACATCACATAAGAGAGACACAGTTTCTTCTCACAGAAAGAAAGTTGGTAACTTCAAAAATAGCTATAGTGGATAAGTTATGCAACAAAAGCAGGTAAATATTCCTACCTGGTCCCAACTTGGAGACAGCACAAAGCAAGTCATAGTTTATCAGGGGAGTTGCATCTTCACTCTGTTTCCATCCAACTGGGGGAGATGCCGGTGGTGATATCAGGAACTGTTTAACAGGTTGTGGAGGAAGGAGGTAGGACTTGTCACCTATTTCACTGGATACCTGTACCTGATGACAAAAGCCAGGAGATACAGTATAAGATGACAAATATTAATTCTCTTTTTATATAGTCTACTTCCCCAATCGTGTATGCCCATTCTCTGTATTAGCAATGCTTAATTCAACCTAGCTTTAAAAATAAAAGTAGTACAGCTTTTCCCAGTTCTCTTGGTATGACACATCAGAGAGATCCTGCAGTGAACAAATTGGCCTATGTAAGTATTGACAATGCAATTTTATACGACACATGCAAGCTGCTAATCTAACAAGAAGAATATGCCTGTAAAGCACTTTTTATAAAGAGATCTTTAGACCCACTTATTTTCTTTCAGCACATTTGGTTTGTGTCACTACACAGTGACTGTTCCACAGCAATTACAACTTGGTAAGCTCAAGCTGAAAAGCAAAACTCTTCCCTAAAGCATGAATTTATCAATGACTGACAGTAACACATCTCAGTGTAGAAGAATGAGGTTGAAGGTAACTTCAAATATTTATCACAAATGAAACTCATGGGCAAACGTAGAATAAAGACACACGGACACATGTGCAGCATCATACTGTTCCATAATACCTGTGCAAAGTACAGCTTCAGCTTTTTTCCATTGAAGTCAGTTTCATGCAGTTCTATCCGTGCTCTTGCTGCTGCCTCTGGGTTGCTGAAGTTTATCCTTACTCTTCTAAAGCTTTTAAACAACTGGAATGTAACTTGATCATCGTAGATGGTGAAAAGTGCTTCAAATCTTTCCTAGAGATGAAACAAAGATTCTCCAACCACAAAATGAACATTTTCACTTAGTGAAAACATTTTCCTTTCACTTTCTTCTCCCAAATCCCATTAATATCCTCAACTGCCTAAGCCTGCACACTCCATACTTCCCTCAGTTAGCCTGACTTGCAGATCTGTATTCAGTGTAGCACTGCTTTGTCTCACTATTTTAAATCTGAATTCCAAGAGTGCACTGCCATGAACAAACCTATAAAACTCTTAATACACAAACTGCCACCTAGCGACAGCTACTCGAAAGCGCAGATATCAACAAAAACTGGTACTTAATAACCTGACTTTCACCAAGGATCTCCAAAATACTACGCAAATCAGTTTAATTTATCTAATACAACATTTAAGAGACCTAATTTGCAGGTATTTCTTTTTTCCCTAGCATAAATGCACTAGGAATCTCCTAGTATAAATTTTCATTCACTGTAAAAAGTCAGATTAAAAGCAACAGACAAGAAGCACGCAAGCAACCTCTTTTCAATTTTCTTTACCATGTTCTGATAACACTCAGTTATTCAAAGAAGTCTACATAAGCAAATAAGCAGAAAAGGAATACTTCTGCATTAAGAGCTCTTCCCAATGACAACAGTTAATTTGTTTCATTCCAATAGACACTGATCTCTCTACAAAAATCCTGGTGATGCCTTCTTCCCTGTAAAAATAATACAGGATGAGGGGCTGTCATTTTAAATGGCACTGAAAAAATTCTCTAGATGATGGCCATGTTAGTCTTAACTAAAATATTATATTTCTTGTGCAATTCTCTCCAATCTGTACAACGTCAAGTTCTTTATTAAATCAGAAAACCTGTTCCTTCTGCACGCTGGCCAAATTTTGTACTTGACAAACACAAAATTGCAATCTAGTGGATCAACGCTGCAGCTGAAAATTATGAAGACAGTGTTCCAATCATGACATTACCCTCAAAAAGGTATCTAAGCAAGAAACAACATGTACTTTATCTGAATTTTTCAATTTTGCTGATTGAAATTAACTTGAAAAAAACACTTTTAGATGCCATGTAAAAGACAAAATTATTGAGAGATGTATGCCGAGTTAGACATCTTACAGTTTTTCTGTAAACGTGCCGTGTATTTAACTCACAACACTTGAACAAGTGGAAACTGAATTGGATTCAACAACTTGACAGTCAATTAAACATGAACTGTTAAAGCGCTGCTTTAACAAATCAGCAGTAAAACCAGAAATATAGCTAGAGAATGCAAAAAAATAGATCAAAGAATGAAGGCAGAAATAGAACCTGAGAAAAATGCTTCGTAAGAATTAAATACACAGATTTCAAATCAATAGTGTCTTTTTGGCCTTTTCTCCTCACCAGAATATTAATCATCACTCATTCATGTGAAGTTTCACAAATGAAAATGCAAAGCATAAAATATTTGTGCCTACATACAGAACCAGGCAATTATTTTTTTACAGTTGTGACTACTACAAAATCAGGGAAGAGGAAGATAGATTTTGATAGTCTAAGTGCTGCTAGCTTTGCTAGCATTACCAAATGAACTGAAAGAACTTTGGGTAGCAAAACCATAGGCGCCACCAAAAAAAAAAACCCTAAAACCAAACACTGACACCCCCCACAAAAGAAAAAAAAAAACCTAAACCCCAAAACCACCAGAAGTTTTCAAATAACTTTCTGTTTGTGCACAGGCAGCACAATTTCCATTTGTTTCATGAACTGTTTGTTGTGCATTCAGCCTTCAAAAGAAGATGTAGCCAGAAGTAAATCAAGTCACTAAAATGTGTGTCCAGGGGCTGACTAAGGTGCATTTCATAAAACAGGTAAAAATGGAATATATCAAAGCACCTCTATTCTTCCAAGCAATAGGAAGAAGTCTGAATAGTAAGCGTTCAATTTGCAGATACAACGTGTAATTCTGACTTATTCTAAACTAATGTCTTGGCTATGACAATAAGCTTAGGTGAGCTTACTGACAGTACAATCAGTTCCAACTATATTTGAAATGAGATATTTTAAATTTGTAGTTACATTTACAAGTGGTTTAACATGACAACTGATTATCCCAGTATCATTAAAGAAAAAGCTAGCACATCTCATTCAATACACCTCATAGGCATGGACATACTGTAGGAATACTTCCATGGAAAAAAGCAAGACTGCATTAAAATGACAAAAATCACAGGTAGATATGCGCAAAACAGTTTAGCAAGGCAACATTTCAAATGCACACTTTCTATACTAGACACACAATGAATTAACGGGGCACTGCTGTTTCTGTAGCATCAGCCCAGCGCATTATTTAATGTTCCATTGATTAACTGATGCTTTACTACCTTCTTCCAAGGGCTGTTACCACCGACACAAACAGAGTGCTGCCCACTTACAGAAGTTTTCTGAACTAGAAACTGATCTTGTACAAATAGTAACAGTTTAGATTAGTCATCAGTGAGTTAAAAATTTACACGGAAAGTGAGACGTCATCTTGCGTTTTTTTTAAATTAGATGACATACGATTTACATACTTTTACCCACTCCCCGTTCTGGTTTTTTCCAGTAAAAACAGCGTTATTATACAAGGCTAGAAATTAACTCTTTACTGATGTACACAGGCTAGCAACAACTCAGGCTCTTTGAAGAGAAGCATTTAATACAGGCATATAAATAATGGCTAGTGAACTGTATTTCATTCTCTCTATACAACATAGGAAAGAAGAAATAAAGCACTGCACCTGAAAATAAGCCACTGAAGACTCAATAGCCTTTTCTGGCATCTGTCTTTCATACCGATAGGAATACAATTATAACAAACTGTAAGAACAACAGCTCTCACTATGTAATATCCTCCTCCCCCTGCAAAAGATGTGTAAGCTGCTTTACAAACTGTTTATGTGACACCATGTACACGTTCTCAATGAAACACTGTTCCTTTTATTTTGAATATACAATACGCATTTGTCAGGGGCACTGGCTTAGGAATTCAGCTCACAGTAAATATTTCAAATATTGACTTATATTTAAGTACACAATTCAGCAACTCTGAGGCACAGAGCAGCATTTCCTACCTGACACCACACCTTTCCCTCCAATGTTAAACACGTTTCAGCAAAAACGTAGGCTTCATAAGTACTTTTGTAAACTGAAACTGAAGAAGCTGCAGACCAAAGCTTTCATCTCAGCCCCTCCTCTTTTCCCTAACTCATGTAGTGTACATCATTATTCCTCCTGCTCTTGGAAGCAAAGGGAAAGTACAGATATGACTGAATACTGATGTTAGCAGGCCAGAGAAGATTCAGTTTATTATAAGGTCTTTACAAGCCACTTTCAAGGCATTCCAGTGAGAACACACATCCTGCAAATTTGTAAGGCTCTTTTAACAGAACCTTGCCTTGAAATAAAATCTGAAGGCAAATCTACATGTTTTATTTAAATCTGCCCTTCGATAAAGAGGAAAAAAAATAAAATCAGGAGAGCGTTTAACGGGAGAAGCACTGTATATCTATTAACAATTTCAAATGACAGAAAAGTGTAGTATTATCTGCCCTTTGGTAACTGTACACATGCTCATGTGAGCTTACCAGGTAAATAATCTGGGTTGCTTCCCCGCACCCCCCCCCCCCCCCCCCC
>JAVJGI010000040.1:115041020-115059029 GCA_035590275.1 Ibycter americanus
CCCCTCGGCTCCGCATCGCCTCAGGGAGCCGCTGGGGGGGGGTGACCCGGATGGAGGGGGCGGCTCTGCGCACGCGCCGGCGCGAGGCGGGCGGCCATCTCCTCACCTCTCCCGCCTCGGCTGAGGGGAGGCGGGTCTGGCCCCACCGCTCGCCTCCTTTGGCGGCTTCCTGGGTGTATTCCGCCCCTCATAGCGGCCGGGGGTCTCCACAGCAAAGGGAACGAAGCGCTTTGTGGAAACAAAGGGTGTTTTACACGGGTAGATCCTTGGTGAGGTGACAGGCTTCCACCATCCGCCTGGCCTGGAGGAGAGGCTTCCAGTGGGAGCGGCAGAGCTCAGGGAAATTAGTTTATTCTAAGGCTGCACATTGCTCTAGGAACAACGCCTGGAAAAGCGGTTGGCTGCTGAGTTGCCGGCCAAGTATGGAGGATGGACACCTCTTCCACATTTTTAATTAACACCTTTGAAATGCTGTTCGAGATCCGACAGAGGAGCACCTCAGGGTGGCCCTGAAGGTTAAAGCTCAGGAGGACGCGGGCCTGGCTCTGGCAGCACAGCGTCTGTGCTGCGGTGCGCTGAGCTGGGCAGGTTTCTGCTGCCAAGGGCCCGCGTATGCTCTTAGATGACGGCCGAAGTTAATCGGTTTTGCTTTGCAGTTGGCCGTGGCCGGCAGACACGCTCAGGCAGTTGCCAGATGGGAACAATGACAGTTTGTTTCCCTTGTCTTCTCTCACAGTAAATCATGGCTTAATCCAGCCATGAGGTGATGAGACAGTGGTCATCTCAAACTGTGTAGTAAATGAATGCTTGTGTGCATTTACATCTGAAGAAAGCACAAACCAACGTCCTTTTTTTTGATTGTATTCAGTTTTCTGCAAAAAGCACACAAAGCTGTTCTGAATTTCACTTGACACAAATACTTGGTTCAACAGTTCTGTCCTCACTCGAAAAGCCAGAAGACCGACAGGATTTCTGGCAAAAATAATGACATTTCTGTGGTTGAAATGCTTTCTTCTAAAGTTCAGGTACGGGGAAAAAAAGGCAACAAGTAATGCTAAACTGGTCATCTTTACCAGGCTTGTAATTTGGTCCACAGTGCAGACTTTCCTTCCTAAGAGAACAGGGCATAGCAGGATTCACTTTTAGAAAGGTAAGATCAGTCCTACCTGTCCAGATAAGGGATTCTGCAATTTAGATGCAGTGCAAATTTAGGCGGTAATTGGTTAGTCTCAATTACCTCAGCCTTTTCTCGCTGCAATCACATGCTTTATTTATTCATGTTTTTCCTCCCTGGCCAGCAATATATTCTGCTTTAATACCACAAACTCCCAACATTTGTGTCCATTTCAGGGGCATTTTAAATACTCTGTCTTTCATAACGACACCTCTTTTGTTGCATGCATTCTTGTAGTTCTGACATCTGGCTTGATTGCCACCTCTTTATATTAGCACTTAACACAGTTGTCTCTGAGGTAACACTCTAAACTTTAAAGGATGTATGTTAACAAAGTATTATCACATTTATCAGAAGCTCTGGATTTAGGTATGCTGCTTCTGGAAGGATTCAAGAAAGTGCCAGCCACTGTTTTAATACTCATGTCCAGGGACTTCTATGAAGTGCAGCTTTAACACCAAAGCAGATAAGGCTGCTCTTGTTTTGTTTTCCATTTGTGGTTTGGGACCCCAAGAGATACATATAATTAAAAGTATCCTGAGGGTTATCTTCTGCTTATCCCCCTGGACTAAAACCCATATGGTGAGTGTTAATTAGGTTGGCAAGTATTCAATTAAGCTATGTTGCCAGTATTCTAAATTTATGACCGTCTGTATCTCTTAATGGCATTGTTAGGAAATGCCCTTAAGCTGTCTACTCCTGCAATCAAAAACACGATATCCTGTATCTGAAGGATGACATCTACAGCGTAGCGTTCCCAGCTAGTATTAGAGGTCTTCGCTGTCTCAGAGAAGCACGCTGTTGTCTCAATTTCAGTATGGAGTTGGCAGGCATGCAAAAATCATGAGTCAGACCACCAACGATATAACGCTTTTGTGATTTGGCTCATCTTGTGTGTGTCCGTCCTCCCCACACTCCTTTAGGCTATACTTAGATCACATTTACAAGCTCTCCTCCGAAATACCAAATGCTAAGAATTTATTATTTTTTTTAAAGCCCTGTAAAACCAAGATTTTAAAGTAAATTGCATGACTCCTAAAGCTGACACCAAATACTTGGAGACTCATGTAAAAGTGCGAGCATTAGTAATGCTGCAGCCCCAAACATGAGTTGTAGCAATGTGCATTTCATTTACAATTATCCTGTTAAGAAAAGACAGTTCTTTGAACTCACGTAGTACTTATGGTTGGAAACTAAATTCTGTCTTAACTTCTCTCAAAACATTTATGGCTGATTAAAGCTATACCAAGAGTATGGAGCAGGCCAGAATTCTGTAGGTTTTACCACAATCTTTTATTAAGTTTCATTTCCAAAGGTCTCACCTAAAAGACAAATAGAATTAAATAGACATGCAACAGTGCTTATGAAAAATTAAGCAGTTATTCTTATAATCCAATACTGTAAAAGCTTGATTTATTTACACATTTTAGGGTGAACAAGAGAACATCGTAGGCAAATCATTTTGTACATTCAGCCAACTCAGGAGCTGTATTTCACAGCATTAAGTTACATGTAAGATATACACTGAGAACATATTAAGTGCTCTGGTGCATTGAAAAGCCACACAGCGTGGAGGCAATAGATGTCAGTTCACATTTGATAAAGAAGCTAGGAGATAGAAAGTCGAGGAGCTATTCCACCAGCTTAGTAAAGGAGACAGCAGTCACTTGATTTTTGTGCATACTTTTTCAGCTCTTGATGCTGAAAAATGCTGCACATTTGGAAATCTAAGCATACTCTGCTCTTCACAGTGCCCTGCCCCTCTCAGGATCAACCCTAGATAAACTGGAATTTTGACATATACATGTTAAAGTGTGCTGTACACCAACAGATTATTTTTCACACTGCAAGAAGGACTAGAATGCGGCATGGGGCTCCTCTCCTTTACATCTTCACATGCTGTTTAGCTGTAAATGTTTGCTGCAATCCTGGGCATGGCCATTGTCACCTCAGACTAACAAATACTCTGTAAAAAGGATAGACTTAAGGGTACAAATAGCTTCCTGTTTTCAGCTTGTAAACTCTGAACTAGAAGGGAGGTATGGAGTTTATTTCAATCCTGAGCTATACCCTCCCACTGTTAGAAAGAGCGCAGAAGTCCTACAATCATATTTAAACAGATGTTTAGCTTCTAGGGGCCCTGTTCATGCCTTCTCAGCAAGAGGCAGCAGCTGTAAGACTGTGCTGAAGAGCAGAAAATACAATCTTTTGGAAGCTTAGGAGAAAGAGCAAGAAAGGGGGAAGTGCATAAAATACAAAAATACCCCCGCATTTTAAAATTCAAGTATTGAACACAGGCAGAAAGCAGGAGCAAGGTGCAGTCTGGCAGTCCTCCTACTGTGCTTACAGTGGCTAACACAGGCAAAAATGCAACCCTTACAACATTAGTGCATTGAGTTGAGACCTACAGCCCAAGGAGCACCTCAGGCTCTACCAATGTGGCACCACAGCATAATCAGAAATATTGTGATTTATGTGCTGTAGAAACAGACATCACCTCCCTTGGAGTCCTTTGTCAGGAAGTTTCCAAAAGCAAGTCTCACTGCAGGTAAAGGGAGCTGTCATCGTTAAGTAGAATTATTTAAACACACAGACTGTGTAAATAAAACATGGTTATATAAAGCTTTGGAACAAGACTCTTGCCTTTAGAGTCTTTGAAAGAAAAGGGCCAAAACAGCATAATAATACAAAAGCTCAGGTTATGGCTGGAGGAAATTTCACTCAGAGCAGAACACAACCATGTGCTGACAACTGAGGGCTCTCTGGCAGACAGAAAGGTCAGGCCAGAAGTCAGTCAGTGCTCAGGCTGCAGGGCTTTGGAGAATATGGGCAGTTTACGGCAAAAAAAAATCACTGAATCAGGCCAGAGAGCAGCCCCCAAAAGAGAAGTGCAAACAGGGGCTCTGCATCAGAGTAGCTGTCTCCCCCCAGCAAAGCACTTCATGTCTGTCTCTCATGATGTCAAGTCCTGCGATTAGGAGAAAAACATAACCAGCCGTTCACTGGCTGCAAAGTTTGCTCACCAGTCAGTTGCAGCTTTTAAATACTACTGAGAAACTAAGAACTGGGAAAACTACATTCTGTTACACATAGGACCAATAGAAGTCAATAGCAAAACATTTAGGCCCTTCTGAATAATTATTTTATACCACAGCAACATCTGTAATAATTAAACACAGAGAATATTGCTATATAAAAAGTGGAGCTTGTAGCTATGCACGATTTAGCACAGCTTGTTTTAAAACATTATGTTTCTGTGGTTTCAGAACTAATAGGTCAAACCAGCTACTGCCTCATTGATTAAAAGGAAAGAGATAAGAAAAGCCAGCATTCTTGTACCCTTCCCATTCAGCCTCCCCTGTACTACTTTGTTTTGTATTGTTAATGAACAAAAGCTGCACATAAATTCACAAACAATCGATTACCAGGAATACAAAGCCAAAGGTAGTAAATCAGTGTCACTGCAACTCCAACAAGATTAATGTTCTGGCAGTATTAGCCCATTAACATTGTTATCTTACTTAAACACAAAAAGTATTGAGGGTAAAAGAAAAGCTGTTATTTCTTGAGGTTTCATAAACTGGAGTGTACAGGATGCCATTGATAAGATCTGGATTGTCAGACATGCCAAGTTGGTGAAGAAACTTCACATATAGGTACACGTAGAGGCACTAGGCATCTACTCTTCGCGGGGAGGGGGGGGAAGGTTATAATTTTTCTAAGCTGCAAAGCAATCTCAAGTATTTCCAGATTGAATTAGTTTTCATAGCTGGCAAGGCAAACATGTAGAAGAACAGATCTGTTGTCATATACAGTAACAAGAATCTGGAATAACTGTACACGATTCAGTGGAGTTCTTGAGAATTTTTGGTAGCGGGAACAGAAACTGGCCATGAGTCAATTAAACAAAACACAAAACAACCCCCCAAAAAAAACCCAGAAAGCCACTGTTGCAAGTCCAAGATCCTCCCAAACCCCTTGATATCAGAGTAACTACTTAAAAATGCACAGAACACAAGTGCTATTCATTTCAAATAAAGTCTTCTAAGGTCCTGGAGATGCTCCACTACCCATACACTCCAAGACACACCAAGCAGAATTAAAATTCTGTTTCCCAGCAAAACAACAGCTTTTAAAGAAGATGTTGATATCAAAGTGCCAGTACAACTTGCATATGCCAGTAAACGTCATACTTTGTCCTTTCCACTTGACAAGTTCCCCCCTTTGTCTCTATTCTCCCTTCATATCAGCTTCTAGCCATCTCTTGGAAGCTGGAAAGATAAATATCATGAGTACACAATGCTCCATTATTCTTACAGTCCGCACTGAGTGCTGGACTTTGCACACTTCTTTTTTCTTCTTAGGTCATTCACAGTATTAGACTAGTATCTTTTTTTTGCTTTTTTTAAAGGAAAAAAAAAAGGGGGGGACAACACGAACGACATGGGACACCCAGCCTACAACACCTGGACTGAGCTTTTTAACTAAGGAATGTCAACACCTTTAAGCATTTAAGACCACCAAACAAAGTTGGAATTCATGCCTCAACCAGAAAAAAGTGATATAAAATTAGGACCTCATCAAGAACTACAAAAAATTCCCACGAGATACCAGTCACGTTACTATTCTCGTTTCTCCTTGTTCTTGTACTATACAGTGTTCCCTCTGCATCATTTAATCCAGCCTGAAGCTCCTGCTATGAAATCAGAAAACAGGCAAATAATCCTTGTTCTAAGCTGCCATATAATCCAGTGGTGCTATAATAACAATTCACATACTCAGTGCATATGTTCAACACTAGCCAAAGAATTTTATACAGGAAGTGCTCAAGATTCATGTTTAGAAGGAATAAAGTAGCTTGCTTACTCTAACCAATTGTGCTGCTCTAAAGACACTCAGTATTCATGCTTGAAAACAATTACATTTTATTGCCATGTTAAGGTAGTTTGGTGGTCACGCTAGAGACGTAAGGATTTACAACTTTTTTGGAAATCTGTCACAGTCTCTATATATGAAAGATTAAATCCTGCCCTCCTCCCTCTGTGAGCAACTCCTGAAAACTTCTATTTGGAGGTAAACCCACTCCCAGCAGGACTAAAAATTGCACAGTCACGTCTCTTCCCACGGCTCTGTGTTTTCACAGCATCCGCTATCTCATCAGTTTCATACTGCCGTGATGCTGCACTCACCATTTCACGCTTCCAGATGGCAGCCTTCAATGGAGAACTGTGATTTACTTCTCACTAAGATGAATGCTTTCAACTTCATGACTAGAGAGAGTTGTTTATTTTAATAATCAGCCCTGAAAGTTAAGCTTGAGATGAGCTTTAAACTATATCAAGGTTGGCTTTACACTTGCTTGTATTTTAATGGGTAAATAAATAAAGGTCATACTTCTGACGATTCAAATCAGTTCCTTAAAGGTCACTCACTCCTTTTTGCTGTGCTCCAGCACCCGGTAGGGTGGAGCAGAAACTGCTTTGGAACCATGTTGCTCCTGCACGATCGGCAGTGTAGCTGGAGTATAGATTTCCGGCATGTTGTCATTGTTCTCTAGGGCACCATAGGAAAAAGAAGCTTTAAGGTCAGGCTGAACTGCAATCCCTTTATCATGCATGTTCTGCATGCCTGAAAAGAGCAAAGACAGAGATTAAATGCTTCAGAACAAAAGTGCATTCTTCCTGCACTCTTAAATCAGCAAATTATAAAGACTTAGTGTTCATGATATGCGGCTCATCAGTTCCTGGAGTGTTAAATGAAAGACATAATGTTTTTCTGCTTGGCACTAAAGCAACTAATGGAGAAATAAGCTTCAAGTGAATGAGGGATGGCAGTCAGTTATTTATCAAGTGCTGCATATCTTTTATGTGGCTCACCAGAGAGTTTAGCTGCACTTCCCAAAAGAAATTTCTGCTCCCTGTGGCAACGTATCTCAGCCTTTCCCAACAAGCAATTCTTCCCGCTAGATGAAGACCAAGCCCAGTCCCAAGTGCATGCTCAAAGCTAGTTCATCTTCCCAGGTAGCAGCCAACTGGACAAGGCTGTTCTGATAAAATACGGCATTATGTGCCAAAGGACCCAGCACAAGCGGCATCCCAGTGGCACATCACTTCTCTGCTCTATGCAAAACATGCACGTACTCCTCACATGGCACAAACAAACAAGAGAAGAAAAAAATAGAAAACAACACAGCCACCTGATATATCCAGATACTTACAGAGCCTAAAGCTTGAGATTTCACTGCGAAGCCTAACACTTAAGAGAGAAAGAGTGATAAACCACTGTATTTTTACCATTACCTGGCATAGCATCCATTGATATGTAAGGTTCAAAAGGGATAGACTTCTTCCTATTTCTTGTGATCAGGAAGACACCTAGAAATGCTATGAGGCACCTGAGAGAGAAGATAAGATCTACTGAGATAACTGTGAAAAGGGAGAGGAGGGTAATATTGCATGTTGCTTCTTCCAAGTGCCTATCACGTAGCACCACAAAGAATTACTCCGAACTGAAAGTGAAAGAACTGTGAAGTCAGAATTACAGGGTGTCTCAGCTGAATAACCCTCTTCAACAGTATTGAAATCCACCTAGCAATCAGAACAATTTCACCTTTTCTTTATCAAAACTCAGGGAACAGTTTTCACATTAATTAATTACCTTTGACTAACTAAAGGGAAAGGAAGCATATCAAAATTTGGTTTTCTTTGATGAAACTCCAGGATTTAGCAGCCTGACCTTTGAAAGGTTTCCCATAGGTAAACACACTAACAACTGTTGATCTTGATCTTTACAGTACATTGACAGAGAAAGGCACAGTTCATAACATTAATCTCCCAATTGTTTTTTTTTCTGCACTAATCTGAAAGGCATTCAGAATGTCCCAATTATGGAGAGCTAATCACATCAAGACACTGTACTAGGAGTAAATACTGAGTTACGCAGCAAATGTTTTACTGATCAAATCTTCACCGGGTGAGTGCCCATGCCCTAAGAAACAGGACTCCAGAAGTCCAGTCACAGTTCAGTGAAGCTCAGTGCAAAACCTGAAATAAGATTCCCTAGAGGCGGCTTCTTTTAGTTATTCTGCAATTCTTCTAGATTCACGAGCAGGTAGCTTGAAGAACAGCCTATATGCTTCAACAGCCAAGCTGATCTCCAGTGCAGTCAGTAAAGGATTCAGTGTTTAATGTTGTACAATTATGCATAACCGAGTGTAACACGGTTCCTCTAGAGCATCCATCATCACTCTGACAAGATCCTGAGAGCATTGTCTGCTCTAACAAAGAAAGTGCTTTCAGTTTGTCCTGCTCTCCGAGACAGCATGTACCTCTAAAATATATATGAATAGATAGATACGTATTTTTTTAATTTTAGTCATATTTTAGTCATATGAAGAAATACTTTCCAGTTTTCTATCAAGGAAATTTAAACACTTACCCAAGCGCAAACATACATATATGCAGAACATCTTCACCGGTGAAGTCCAAGTAAAAAGTTGCTCCTTTAAAAGAAAATAATTCATTACATCTTTCTTCCCAGCTTACTTGAGCAATTAGTGCTGCATCTCCAGCACTAGTCCCTTCAGAAACCAAATCATGTAAGATTCCTATTTTATAGTCAGCATCTTTGGGTTTTTTATGATCTTAAAGTAGGAAAAGGTGGCCTGATCTCTCCTTTAACACAATTTATTGACAAATATTTTAGAATTTCACTATCAAAACAGTGATACTGGTGTAACTAATACAGATACAAGTAAACCTGTATAGCAGCACAGCAACTAGCACAAATCTTTCCATATGGGGATAGGGGATTGCAAAGGAAACATTGCTGGAACTATCGCCTGTCCCTGTGCTAATAAAGCCTGAGCCAAATTCTCACCATACAGCAGCAGTCGCCACATAAGCAAGAGAGACTGTATTTCTGAAGTCTCATGACAAACCAAATCAAATCTCTCTAACCCCAACAGGATACAAACTCTTGACCCCAAACAAGTATATACAGCTCAAACCTGTACGATGACAAGTGTCCTTAGTGCCCTGGACATCAAAAGGACACCCATTCTGGCTTCTACTTTTTACATTTCTAACTGAAGTAAAGTAAATAAGCTGATAAATCTGAGAGCAGCATACGGCTTGGAATGCAACAGAAAATGAACATTAGCCAGAGAGTAGGCCATACTCTCTCATGACATTGAGGAAGAGCATTAAAAGGCAACGTGTAATTTACGGGGGAAGCTATTGCCCTTATATACCTAAAAGAGCATTACTATTTACACAGACAGTGCATTGGCTTGACAGTGATGGGTACCTTCTCAAGTGTTGGGGTTTTTGTTTGTTTGTTTTCCTCAGTTTGTCATATATCTAAGTGGGGAGAAGAAAACCTTAAGAAGGCTGCTTGGCAGGAGTGAAGCCTCAGGGGTTTAAAATGCTCATCTCTGTTCATGCAGACAAATCTTTTCCTATGTGGGCAAGGGCTGAAAGCGGAATAAACTGTTCAGAAAGAAGAAAGTGCCTATAAAAAAAGCTGTGAGCAGCTGCATTCTAGATACAATGCAAACAAGACTATCAGGAAGAGAATTGTAACAACTTTGTACAGAGGAAGCAAATACATTTATACACTGTATCACATGCATTTTAACAAAATCTTGATAAAAATTACACCAGAAGAAATTTTAGCTGTGTATTCAAGTTGCACATCTAAGATCATACATCACCCTCTTCTACACTCTAGCATGGTATGAGTAATACAGTCTCAAACGTAAGTTCCCATGCACTTTAAACAAAATGACAGAACTTAACAGAATATTTTAACGCAGTCTAATGGGATGATTCACGTTTTCGGGAGGAAAATAAGTAACAAAGCCAGCTGCAGAAGAGAGATGACAAGAAAATACAAGTCATCATCTTCCTGAGTATTCACCTCCCTCATCCATAAGTGAGGATCATTTTCCAAAATCTTTCGCCCTTCTTTTAGAAAGGACCAACACACTGTTACCTGCTGTGATTGCTACTGTTGTGGACAGGATATAGCCGATGCTGGCAATCTGAGATGAGTCATACAGCTGTGACGCTTGAGCTAAAAATCTGCAATACAATGAGAGACAACAGGGGCTGATTTGGGAAGGATACTCAAACCGTACAGCGCTTACCAGGGACTATTACAGGTCTCCTTTTTGGAAACACCTTTCAAAAGCAATGCATACATTTTAGAAATTTATTCTCTTTCTCACTAAACCTGCAGCATCCCTTGGAATTAATATAAATGACAGAAGAGTAAGCCTTATGGCCGTACTGACTAAAAGCAATGAAATTACTGCCATGATCTTAGGGCCAGAATGTCACTCACATTTTGAATAGCTTTTTATCCCTGCTCCTACCAGCTTTTTATGTTACTGAAAGTACAGATATAAAAAAAAAAAAAAAAGACACATCATCCACAACACTGATTCTGCACTTTGATTTTAGCCAGTGCACAGATACTGTATTTGATTTGCTGCCATTTCATTCCTAACATTGATTTGCAAATACTTGAATGATGTATAAATTTGGGATTAAAACTACTTGGCAGTGTCACTACATGGAAAAGCAAAGACCACCACTATCCCAGGCTCCTGTGACATGGATTTGAAGACCGGTCACAGAAGAGAATGGATAATTCTTCTCCTAAAATTTAATCAGCATTCTTGGAACAGATAACAAACAGTCCATTATTTACTGACCCACTGAAACCAGCACAATTATAGACAAAAAGAGAGTGAATGTCTTACGTTGCTTGAAAAATCGCTGTCGCAATCATGCACACCAACATGATATAAAATATAGGGTAGTCGAGTTGTAAGTTTCCTTGTATCGAGACAACAATCATGCCTGCCACAGCCTTCACGGTCACAACAGTCATGGAACCTGTAAACGTTTACCAGGATTCAGCTGAAGCACTGATACATGCTCAGCGGGACAGGAACACCGCACATTCGCTCTGTACGTGACAGGCAACTGCAAACAAAACCAAGATCTGCAAGAACTTGAACTGTCCTTTTGCCAGGCCAAACAAGGGATGCAAACTACCTATTTTATCACCGACTCTGCCAGTTTTATTCCCGATGACTTCACTACAGCGACCTTCAATAAATCACTTAACCTGTCTGTATCACTGTTCCCTTGGCTACAGGACTAGGAGTATTTACTGGTTTTTTTGTTTGGCTGATTGTTGGGTTTTTTAAGTGTTTAAACAGTGTTGCACAATCACATGATGGAAAGATACAAATTTTCATTTCTGATGCCATATTGACCTGGTTAATAAAGCTAAGGAAGCTTTCAAAACAAGAATCAGAAAGAGCCTATCTTTTTTCCATTTCTTGCAAGCACAAATCAGGACCATTCAGAATTAGGACAGCTGCTTTGTCTGCAATTCACGCAGCCTCTGAGGCATCAGTTACTGACACCCAGCCCAAACAGTTAAAAGAAAAAGAAAAAAGAAAAAAAGGAAAAGAAAAAAGAAAAAAAGGAAAGAGACTGCAGTAACTTGAAGCTGCATAAATAGCAAAAATTGAGGACTGTGACATAGATTCAACAGCACGTCAGACTGCGTCACTGCCTTGCTATTATTTACCTTTTCTACAGTTTAAACTGATCACAGTTTCTTAAAAAACCAGACTAATATGGAAAAAGGTACAAGTGAAATCCTGGCTTTTCCAAAGTCACTGTAAGACCCCACTGTAGGCTATGAGACTATCAAAAGCATCGTGTGACCCCACGGCCAGAGGCTCTCCCAGTTTAAATAGGGACATACTGGCATGGCAGGGTATTTATCATTCCTTTAGCCACACAGCAATTCCCAAAGCCAGTAAGATTCTTGTAGATGAAGTCCTCTCTTTCATCCACTGCATCAGCCTTCCTTATCCATTGAATAGATAAGATATCATACCATGCTTTGCATGCACAGATTAAAATTGAGAACACTAATAAATAACTTGCACTTTCTGTATGTGGCAGATTATTCATCCTTATGGGAAATAAGTCTTAATCGTTCAAAGGTCACTTGCAAAGATCCTAAACATCACTGCAAGGTATTAGCTTCATCTAATGTGTAGTAACATTTCTGGAGCAGACTGGTGCATTTTATTATGTTAATTATATTAACATAATTCCTTATAAGCCATAGATGCTGTGATTTACTGTAGTTTACTGTTATAAGCCAGAGTTAGAAGATCTTACAAGTTTATATCAACTTACCCAGCAAAGCTACCAGCAGAAGAATAACTACAATGTAGTTTGCATTTTTCTCCTTGTAAAAATATAGTAACAGGCAGAATACGATGATCTCCACAAGCTTCAAAAGACAGAAATGAGAATATTAAAAAATGCAGGGTATATGGGGTTGGCGGTAAATGGGATTCTAAGCCAGTCAAACATTAGAATTACCTAAAAGGGCAAATCAAAGGACAGCGAGGATCCCACACAATTTTAGATGAAATTTAGCATGGTCTTAAATTCTAACTAGATGAGATATTCAATAGCTTCTTGCAGAACAGGAAACATTGGACCCTTCTGACATTATATTCATGGTAAAGCAGCAGATCAAATAATTCTGACTGAATATTCACATCAGAGATCTCAGCCTTCTTTCTGTAATGAGGTTCTGTAACTGATCCCTGGAGCACACGTCTTACTTAATGTCCAAACTTATCTCAATTAAAAAATGAGAGATTTCATTAGATTTTTCAATGATAGATTGATGGCTCCAGAGAACGTCAGTCAAGAAAAAGCCCAGATGCAAGCACAGTATTCTGATACCTCCGGAGCAGTTGCTCTCAGCTGCCATCAGTACTACTGCCACAGGCTGAAGCTGACAGATCAGGAGAGAGCAAGCTGTTTTAAAACTTTTCAGTTAAACATACTGAAGTCCTAACAGAATCATTCAGAGAAAGAATGCGAGAGCTCCAAATTGTGCATGCATATGTCTATGTGCAATGTGGAACTGACACCAGGAAACGCTGGCAGAGGTTCGTTAGCAAGTCCAAGGAATATTGGTAGTAACCATAAGGAAAAATAATGCTTGAAATGAAACTCTCAATCGGGCATATAGCAGAAAACGGTCCCACATTTTATGGGCCATCTTACCATGTACAACAGAAATGGCCAGCTCACTAAATGCCTAGTGATATTTTCTCCTGTCATCTTCTCATGACTATTAGGTCCAAATGTTATCAGCAGGTAAGTTCCAACAATTGCCAAACCACAGCCTACAAAGGACAAAACATAGCGCCCTTCGGCAACCAAAGGACAAAAAAGAAGAAAAAAAAAAAAAAAAAAAGAGAGGACAAAGTTAGTGGGTTAGTGTGGATGCATGGAATTAATATTGCACGTGCACAATGACCATTAATGACATCATGCACATTCCTCTGGATGACTCATTCCTCTGCCCTTCACGCCCCACTTTCAAAATATTATAACCAAAAAAACCCTAGGCAATGCGCGTGCTGGAAGGTGAGGAAAAAAAAGCTCATACCAGGTAGTATCTGCTAAACAAAAAGGAGCTACAAGACCCGTAACTGGGGCTTATCCTGCCTGGCACTGCCCACAGCCCGTTTTCTAGGAAATGCAAGAACGAATGCCTCAGTTCCGCAAACACTTGCACACATATGAAATCCAGCTGATTCAGTTGTGCCTACACTACTGCACAGTCAAGGCCCTATGCTGCAGCTTCAGCCCAGAGAACCATGATTCGCAAATCCTGTAAACAAACACCATTTCCATGTATTTCTAAAATCTGTGAGATTCAGGTGATTTGGCACAAGTCAGAAAAAAACCAAGAAATCCATTTTTAACAAACAGGGGATAAGATGACGCATTTCTTCAAAGAGGTACTATAGTTAATGGAGATCCTGTCATCCCTCTAATTACGATTCTTGAGAGGCTGTGCTGTGTGTTGAATGGCTTGTAAACAAAGAGGATAAATGAAAAGGAACTGTGGAACTTACTCAAAAAATCCTTGGGCTTCCATTTTTCTTTAATAAATATAATTCCTATGATTGCACTAGCTATAAAAAAAAAAAAGCAGAGAGAAACAGTGAGTTATGCATCAAGCCAACGATCAGCAGTCTCACACAGGAACACATTGTCTCTCTCCCCCTTACCTATAACAGACACTGCACTGAGTGGCACAATCAGTGAAAGAGGAGCAAAAGCGTAGGAGGAAAACACTCCCAGTTCTCCCAGCACCAGCAGAAACAGTCCACACCACCACGTCTTGGTTTTGAAGTAGGCTCGGGGGTCTTTGCAACCTGCCAACCGGATGTGGCTGTATTTCTAGAAATGAAAATAAAGGCAAAGCAGCTTTGGCACGCTTGATGCTTTTTAACGCAGGATGCCTAAGGTAGGGTGAATATTTGCTTCATGATACTCACCTGGAGGTTGAGTGCAATACTGATAACAAGATGCCCAAAAATAGCTAGTAACGCACCAATCAAGTTCTCCTGTAAAAACAAAGTAAACGCACCAATATTAAATTTAGCCACCGGACCCTGAAGGAAGCTGGAACTTTTTGCACAGTCTGGATGAGGGCAGACTTTTCAAATGGTTCCAAGGTCACCTGTCAGTAAAATCTGTTTATCTTCCTCCCTTTCTACCTGATCTAGGGCAATTCAGGTAAGTTCCCTGTGGCTATGTTCCAAATCTGTGAAACTCAGGTGAAAGACAACCTTTCCTTAACAGATACTTTCTACAAGAGATTTAAATGAGTGTGCATATATTTGCATTCTTTGCAGTTTCTCAGAGGGGAAGAAGATAAAGCTAAACACAACAACCCATTCACTCATTTCTCCCTTTGAAAAACTCTTTTCATGAGGATGTTTGTTGCCCTGAAATTCAGCAGAGTACGGATCAGGGACCTCTGCATTCTGCGGCTCACATCTTAAGAACTATTCTGCTCTTCTCCACTTATAGCATCTGCTGGTTCAGTAGGTAATTTAGCCCATTTGATGAGGCAACCCCATTATCACAGATTTTATGCTGCTTTTTATATGAACCAGCCATTCCAAAGTAATAGGCAACTGGTAGCAGCTCCTAGCAAGCTCCCAACCCCTTCTACATTAGCATTCCCAGCTCAGTGATAATTCTCACGGTCTAAAGACAGAATTTGAAATAAAAAAGAATGTAAAGCAGGCTGAGTCACAAAGGAAAAGTACATTAGGAGTAAACAGAAGAGCCTGAGGCTAAGCCAGGACGTTTATCATTTGTGTTCTTCTAACAACTGTGTAAATCTCATTAGATGTCATTAGCACTTTTCATTTCGGTGCTGGCCTCCCAGATAGTCTAGTACTTACATTGATTGATTTGGGATAACTGAGCTCACATTCGTATTCCTCCCTTAACAGTAAATATACTATTCTTGATTTTCTCACACACAGTAAGGCAAGAACTTTAAGATTTCAAGTTCTTATCAGTGGAACAAAAATCTCTTTTATCAGGATGTATGAAAATAAGATTCACCCAAGCAGCTTCATTCAAAAACACCTGAGAGATCTTCCTACAACAGACAGTAAAGTTGGCAGAAAATCATCACTGTGTGATTACAGATGTAGGCAGAGAAGCTCAGCCACAGTTTACTGGTTCAGCAACTGGACGTCAGTTCAGAGGACGTGGAGCAGATGGTGCCTCAGCTGAAAAGCCCCCAAGTGCAGCGCAGGTTTGGGACTGGCTTCTGGACTGCAAGCCAACATCAGTCAGGTCAACTTTTACAGTGCATCTATACAAGGACTGTGGTCTCAGCAAAGTACTTTTTCCAGTGAAAAAAGCCCTTCTTGCTGTGACTTTCTGAGCACTTTTAGAATCAGGCATTCAGAGGAAATTGATTTGGGAGCAGCTCTGTTCCCAGCTGGAGAATAAGGAAGGACTGCAGCAGCACATCCCATCTCAACTGCAGGCTCTGCATTGGCTATGGACTGACCCATCTGAAATTCAAGCACTTGAATATACAGCAGACCAGAACATCTGATCTCCATTACTAATGTATGGGTTAGTCTGAAAAGGCACCTAGCAGAATTTATTGCACCTAACCACCTTTAGACATCCACAGCTTTTAACTGCCAGCCCTTTCTTCACTTTGTCTAGCTCTTCAAGACACAGAATTTCTCTCATTGCTTACATACACAGCATATAATATACTGGGGCCTCCAGACATGGCTGAATACAAAGACAGTGCACTTTCTGCAAAAAAATAACCAAAATACAGTGGCATTATTGGCTTACTTGAATAGTTAGGACCCCCAGAGATAAGACTGGGGTAGAAATCTGACCTTGTAAGAAAAGGAGTCAGTGTGTGGCTGCACTGAAACTGCTGCTGTGGCCAACGGGAGCTGCTGAAGTTGCAGATTTGGACTGTTGCCTCCTTCCATTTTGGTTGATTGGGGTGTTTACTTTTCAGCCGTTTTGATACTGTAACTTCTCTTTAAAGAAGAGACTTGGATGCTGCCGGAACCGCCTTGTCTGTAACTTGGTACCACTTCCTCCCAGCCATCCTGTTTTCTTGGACAAGCAACAACTAGTTCAGTGAAGCACAAAAAAAATTTCTTGTAACCTGTCTGCTGCTGTTGTTCCCCCACCAAGCTACACTGAAAGAGGGTAGGCAGAAGTGTAGACGAGCCAATACTTCCAGCCAGTCAGTGGGGCAGCAAGGTTATATTCCTCCAAAGTGGCACTAAGAAAAACAAACAAACAAATAGAGAATAAGTCAGATGAACTTGATGGTCCAAAACCTGTAATGAAATCCTGCTGAAGGATAGGCCACAGAAAACTCCCTGGGATTAAACTAACAACTGCACATATCAGCAGAGAAAGCAGATTTTAAATGCCTTCTGACAAAGTCTCTAGCACAGAAACTCACGCAGACCTTGGCTTAAAAGAATGTGCAAACCGGCTTGGTCCCAAGGGTGACATATTCAGCTGGCATTTAACATCAGGCCATGCCATTTGGAAAGCTCTTATCAAAAAGTCTCTGGAGTCCTTCAAGCCCTGCTTTTCATTTCTCTACTGCCTGCGTACCTCAGCTGTTTGTTCAGGACGCAGCGTTACATTAGTCACGCCATCCCCACGTGCTGGGGATGAGACAGTGCTGCTCTTCATGCTAACTGAGGTCATTCCAGTGTAACTTCATGAGCAAAGCCTGGAGGCTAAACTCATTATAGGTGTCTGGGAAGCACCGCACGCAGCAAGCCCATCTCTAGTCCTGGCACACCGTGATGGCTCCTTACACCAAAGACTTCAGGAGCATCAGCATCACCTTGTGATGTGAAGGCCCATTCTACGGGGGGGGATGCTGATGTATAGGCGTTGCAGGGGCATGATCCTCACAAGCGACACGTCCTTCTCAGTCCACTCAAGGGCTACTGAAGGGGCTGAGCATCCCCTAGACCCCGGACAAGTGGCCTGTGGTCACATCCTGAGGTAGCAAGGCCCACCCTGTGCCCAGGCCGCGAACTGCCGGCTCCCCCGGCCAGCCCTGGCCTGCAAGGGGGGATCACTGTAACCCAGGGGGTGTCCCACGGTGTCCCGGGGAACACGGAGGGGGGCAGGGGCAGCACAACCGAGCTACGAAAGGGCAAAACCACCCACTGTGAGCAGAGCTGGAGGCAAAGGCCTCTCCCACCGTGAGGGCACCCCGCCCGGGCAGAACAGCGCCTGGCGGGGGGCGCCCCCAGGACACCCCCCCGGGTCAGGCCGCCCTGCCCAGCCGAGACCCACAGCCGGAGCCCGGGTTCCCCACCAAGACCCACCGAAACCCCGCAGCGCCGAGGGGGGTGGGGGGTGCGGCCCCGCGCACTCACCTGCTCCCTCAGG
>JAVJGI010000040.1:115063770-115084196 GCA_035590275.1 Ibycter americanus
TGGCAGGGCCACGTGGAGGTGCAAGCTGAAGACCAGGGCAGCGCAGTGTCTGTTTTAGTTCTGGGAGTTGATAAAAAATAGCTGGCTGAGGATCCCTGCCTGCACCATGCAGACAAACCCTCAGACCACATCTTCAGAAATCTTCTGTGCATTCGGCATCCTAGGAGTATCACACAGGGGCTAAACTGAAACATAACGTAAGTCAGAGCAGCCCTGCTGAAATTCCCAGAGTTGCATCACACACCTGAAATTTGGTTTTGTCCCAAAGCATTTTCCTACAAAGAAAAATACCTGGAAAAGATTATTTGTGACCATCTGCTTTATAACTCAGGTGGCATTTTTACGAGGAAGGCCAAATCTGCAAGGATTATATGTACAAATAGTGAGAACTGGAGAGCTGGGATCTGATTCCTTGCAGTGGTCTTCCAGTTTAAATAGAAGCGGCACATATTTGGGTTTTATTATTTTTAGCACTGTAGTAGCACTATTACACTTGTCCATGCATGTAGCAAGAAACAGCTCAGCTGTGGTAGAAAAACAGACAGGTGAAGTGATTCGCCCATGATCTCACTATAAATCAACAGCATCTTTTCCAGTAGACAACACTGCCTGCCCACTCCCAGCTATTCTTCCCTTCAGTCTACTCTTTTGCAAGACCAAGCAGAGCAAGAGCCTCCATTCTTCTCCCTGCCATTTCTGGCAGTTTCTTAACGAGGAGCGAGTCATTCCAGGTTGCCACGGCTGTATGGGCATCAGCACAGGTCCTGTCTGGGTGGTATTTTTTAATCAACCCTATACCTGTCCTATGCAGGCTTCCATTACCCCACTTTTAACCTTGCATCTTTCCTGCTCCTTTTTGATTCTGCAAAAGCTTCTACACAGCCAAATCCCTTCATTCAGACTCGTGCCTTTGCATGAGTGGAATAATGCCCAAACTACTCCCTTTTCTCCTCTCGACTTCACGTTGCCTTGTTCTTCAATCCCATTGCACCTCTGTTCTCTTTCCCTCACTGTTATGCACATGCTATTTTTTGGGGGGCATCTGATCACTGTCAGTGTCCAACTCTGAAGTCATCAGACCAGGCACTTCCAGAATATTTTCCATTCATAACTGGCAGACAAGACAATTAATGAAGTTCACGTCATTGTAGAATGCTTTTAAAGATCAGGAACTTCAGCTCTTTCCATCCTACATGCCAAAATAATTTCACATTTATGTTAGTACAAAGCTATTTCTTTCATCTTTGTATGGTCCCAGACCTTGCAAGTCCCACTTTTTTTTCCCTGGGATTGGCAGAAGTAGGGCATGCTACCAAGGGCATTCAGGACTTCATGGGACCACATCTGAAAAGCTGGAGGATCGTGTATGACACAGGCAGGTTTTGATTTGGCTCTATAAATAGAATCCTGCCCAGTCCTCTTTTTGAAAAGCCCAGAAAGAGAACAGAGTCAGGGAAGGTGTGGTGACTGCAAATAATGCATTCTGCCCACAAACTGAATTAATTAGGTCCAACTCAGATGTTACAGGTGAGATTTCAGATTTGCTGTGGCTCCCAGTCTATACAAATTGCCACGTAGACAGTAGAGAAATTTGATCTTCCTCATACTTAGAAATATTCAGTTTTCCATGCAACAGGAGACTTGCCTGAAAAGATTATAATTTTGAAACAATGAAGATATCTACCTCAATGTGCAATTGCAATTAAAGCATAAAATTCAGAGGTGCAATTGATGACTTGGAAAATGATACAGGAAGTACAATAATACCATCATCTATGCTGCTGGTACACCTTCAGCTGGAATGTTATGTTTAGTTCTGGCCACCTGAAGTCTAAAAAAAGGCTACAGCAGAAACAGACTCAGTTTAGAAATACGAGATATCATCATTAGAGTCCCAGTAGACTGAAAACACTGAAGATGTTTAATTTAGAGAGAAGGCAAATAAGATGGCTTGAAATGTATGTGAGATAATTAAGAAAAATGAAATAGTGAGCTTCTCCTATATATAAATCAGAAGGATATCAGCACAAACTTAAAACCCAATAAATTTAAACTTGAAAGAAGGAAGTAAATGTACAATGTTCATTCTCCATTTGTAAACTGGGATGTCAATTTACCATGGAAGCTGTTTGCAGCAACAGATCTACAAACAAAACCAAACCCATTAATAGTTCATTTGTGGAACTGGCAGCCATAAGGGCCAGTAAGACCAATTGTAAGCGAGGTTTAAAAGTTGTTTAGCTACCTATGGACACATTTAGCCTCTATGGACCATTGCTCTGTTCCAGCATCACTGTTTTCAGAGTTATTCCTAAAAGAATTGCTATGTTTTGGTCTGTGCTCAGAAAGTGGAAGAGCAGGGATGTACTGGGGAAAGGAGCTGTCCCGTTAGTGTCAGTGTGAGCCTCTGTCTGTCTCATTGCCTTTGCCCTGGGAGAGAGGTAACTAATGCAGCTTGGTCAACACGTGTGATGTTTCTCTTGCTCGAATGAAAACTGAGGTCCAGGATTCTGTAGTGTCACTCATCAGTCCGCAGAGATCAACAGCACCTCATTGTCAAAGAAAGGAACTGGATACTTCCCTTCACGGGTAAGAGGAATCATTTTATTTCAGACTGTTTTTCAAAGCTGCTAAAGTCACCTAGTGCTTTTGTGTTGGCTGCAGTGGACTACGCATCTGGTCTTTAACTGGCTCTGTTGACTATGTCTGCAATACCTATTTAGTATTGTATTGGGGGTGTTTCTAAAATCCAGCCGAGAATGAAAATGATTTCTCATTGTCAGACAGTTATCATTAAGGTGGAAGTCCAACAGCTATTCTAAGCTGCTTTTTCATATGCTCTTATCTTTTAAATTTCTACTGGGGCTGAAATTTCCTTTGCTCAGTCTCACCCAGAGGTGGTCCTTTTTAAATTTGCATGAGCCTTTTCAAGCAAAATTGGCAGAGCTGGTTTTGCCTTACCAAAGCGTAAAGAAGGATTCATACACATACACACTTTTCATTTAAAATATTGTACTAAGCTATCTGAAATTCATAGCTAAAGTGAATAATTTCAGGGTCTGTTCTCTCTAACAAAAGATGTACAGGTTGTCCTTAAGGTTTCTTTTGCAAGCTGATGAGCATCTCCCCAAAAAAGAAGAAAACAATAAAACTTAGTACCTGTAAAAGTCACCCTTGCCCCTATTTCATCTCATAGAACATCAGTTCTGTGTAGCAGTTTCTGCTGTTTTTAAAATGCAAAAGGTGATCTGTCCTTAAAAATTACATGTGGTAAATTTCAGGCTTCAGTTACTTCCCAGTTTCTTCCCAGCTCAGGTAGTGACAGTTTCCTTGCTCCCTCTGTTTCCAGGTTCCACGCACTGCACGCAAGAAAATCCCCAACTATCTAGCTGCAAACACCTACAAGATCTTGCCACGTTTTCAGCCCAGTCAACTTTAGCAAGGGAAGCTGTGGCACATTTCAACAACCCATTGCTAGGAAGACTGAGAAAACCCTTGCTCCAGCACCCAATCCACAATTTGTAAGTAGATTTGTAAAGGGAAGACAAGGACAGAGGGGTCACAGCTAATGTATAACACTTGTGATGTTTGATGTTCCAGAAAACACTAGAACTAGCTGTCACCTGCCTAGTTTGGGTGCAGCTCTCAGGGCACCAGCAACAGCCCAGACCTTTGCACCAGGTCCTTGCCCTGTGCCCTACCGGTTTGAGGTCTGTGCCACTGTGGGCAGTTTGGCAGCAGTGCCTAAAGGAGTGAGCATGAAGCTAGGTCAGGTATTTCCACACGATCTGCCGCCTCACCTCTACCCGTGCTGCAGATGCCCCCCAAGCTGCTGTGAACTCTGAGCACACATCAGGCAGTAGCTCTTCAATGCCAAGGGAGGAAGAACACATCCCTTACCCTGGGAGAGCAGCAACCCCTGTCCTTGCCGCCTCACAGGCTGCGATACTGAAAGACCCCATAGCATCCCACAAGTTTTCATCCCAGAAATCCGACCTGCGTTGGTTGGTTATGGGGAACTTGGGCCAAGAAGCTCAAGGCAGGCGAATATTACATCTTTAACAGGTACTGGGTTTCGAGGTTCAGCCTCAGCGCTGGCAATCAGGTCTGCCTATGTACAACTGATGTAATTGGCTGTGCCCTTGCACTCGCTGTGGAGCTGTGCCAGTTTGTATCAGCTGAGGACCTAGCCTTCAGGTTCAGTTCCTGAGCCTCCTGCTGATTCACCCTTGTGTAAGGCACTTAACTGTTCTGTGCCGGCTGCTCCCCACCCATGCCACCGTGACCAGGCTTCGCTGGGGTGTTGTAAGCTTTAGTCCACAGGAATTCAGCATGTTTTCAGATGCGAAAGACGTTAACAAAATACGAAGTGTTATTAACAATTATCAGATCATTTATAATAATATACACACTGCTAATGGCTCTTTTCTGTCCCTTCAATGGTGTCTTGCTATAGCTGTGATTACTTTTGGATTGTTTTGTTACTCTTCAGAGAGAGTTTTTGTCTTTTTCTGCACAGCGTGTCTGCATTGCAGCCATTTCCTAGTGAGCTGTCGCCTTTTAAACTGCACTTTAATGCCAGCTACAACCACTGCGTGGTGAGGCGCAGCGCATCGACTCTTTATAATATTTGATGACTTTGCGTAGCCGTTGAAGACCGAATGAAGACGACACAATTTAATAAGCTTAATAAGCTGCCACTCATCGGCTGAGACATCTTCACTGGCTGCATGCATGTTCTTGAAGCAATTCATGCTTTTATAGTAATTTGATACAGTTTAAACATTAGCAAAGGTGTTTTAAGCAAACATATCTTACCTCACAATTTGGGTGTGCAAAGAGTACACATACAGGGTTACTGAGACTCAGCTGACATGGGGTAATCGCGTTCGCTCACACAACCTATACGCTAACACTGTGAACTTTCTTATAATGACTCACTCCAACTGAGTATCTGCCCCAGCATGTTCCAAGTTGATTAAACTAGTTTGCAGGCCATAATTATTTTCTATATCATACTATAATGGATTCGCATCATATTAATTTTAACATTGTAAGAATTTGCTTCTGGGAACGGCCTTCTTGAATTAATCACTGACTCATGATTTACTGTAGGAGATAATATCTAACCTACAAGAAGCAGAACAGGAAACTATCTATTTAAAAGATGGCAGTGTCTGATAATTTATGGCTATAGACAAAGAGACATCTGAGAAGAAAAAGGTGGACAGATCCTGCAGTCTTTACATGGGCACTGCTCTCGCTCAGGCAAAAAGGAACTTTTGTCTAGTAACTGTAGAATTTGCTTTTGAAGCACTGACAGCAGAAAACTGATGAATACTGGAGAAAAACAAGAACGAGCAAGAAACAAGAAAACAGCGTCCCAAGCTGTCCTCAAAGCCATCTTCAGCTCTGGGACCAAACCCTATGTTAAAATAAAGCCAGTTAAACATCGTGACTGTTGTAGGCATTTCACCAGCTTACTATAGGAAACATAACAAAAAACGAGGGAAAAAGCGTCAGTCTTTTTATGTTTGAATCTTTAGTGCAGGTGTCTTCTTGCTACCTCCCCGCTCTTGCGCTTGCACTGGACTCTTCCACTTACAACACTGAATTAGCCTCAACCATTAGATGTTTTCTCTGACTACACCCCAGTTAGAAAAAGTCAATTTCAGCAGACAATAATAAAAAGCTTTAAATCCCAGAGCATGTTCAAGGGGGTAAGGCTTCATCCTGGAAAGCTGAAGAACCTTTCCCTTTGTCCCATTTCACCGTGATCTGTTCTTTGACTTGGGGTAACTCGTATAACCTTTGGCACCATAGTTTTTTTGACTCTGCAGGGACAGCAATTCTCACTTTGAGTGCGAGGCTCCTTAGGAGCAGCGGATGAAATGTGTTTCTATGTATATTTTGTAGAAGAGCTGTAGTGTGCACCAGGGCAGCGGCTGCAGCAGGTAGCTGAGCGCTCCAGAAGAGCAGCGTGACCTGCTCACCCAGGGATTTTTGGCACCTCCGTCCAAGTTAATTATCTCAGGGACCGCTAGCAGCACAGCACCAACACTGCACACTGAGCTTGGTGCAAGCTGCAGGAGGGCACAAACACTCCAGCTGTTATCTGCAGGCTTGAACGAACTGAAACGCAGATTCTTTGAGTCATCCTTAGCTCAGAGCCATCAGCCCACCCTGCAGTCCCAGCGGCAACAGCCACAACCACATCTCCTTTTCTCTGTAGCACTTTCCAGGCGCTGCCATGCAGATGCCCCTTTGGCATCTTGGCAGCGCCGCCTCAGATTCTGTGCTCAGCTGGTGACTTGAGCAAACCGGACACTTAGAGCTGACGTTGGAGGAGTCTGGAGACAGCAGCTAAATACACAAAGCCACATTTTCTGCAAGAGTTTCAAGTCCTCGGCGTCTGTGTAAATGCAACCTTTGCATGCTGGGCAGTCACAAAGGGACCTGCCTACAACTGGTAAGCACTCCCAGATTTTGGGACTAATACTGCCTACAGCTGTATCATTAGAATCACTCACAACGGAGACAACTGAATGTTAAATGTGGGTTTTCCTTTGTTGGTAATTACCCACAGGTAAAGTCAATTCAAAGGCATCCACAAGCCCTTTTTCTGAAATAGACCTCTATGGATTTCTGCAAGCAAAGCAAACACTGTCTGGCCAGAAACGTTGTCATGTCCAAAACCACAAGAGGATTAAATGTGGAGAAATTTGGAAAATGGCCTTCTCCATGTACGTGAACCTTGAGCTGGGAGGAAACGTTGCTGGTGATTTTGATTCTGATCCTCCAGGGTGTAGAGCACCATTGCACATAAATTCAGCCACTCAGAGCTTCTTAAGGCATGTCTGATTTAAGCAGGTGCCAGGACACTAGCGAGGCTCCCTTCCAAGAGCTCTGGGTAGGTCCTTTTGAACCTCTGCTGAGACAACCATCTGGAAACCATCCTGACAGTTTTGAGTAGCTGTAAGGAATCAGTAGAACACCCCACAACTCAGTGTAGGTGCCAGAGGCTTTGGGAGAAGCCGCATTACTGCATAATGTACCAAGCTCTACAGTACTGTAGCTGCAGAAGTCTTCTCCTGGCCCATTGCCTGGTGAGGTTTGAGACCTGGAGTGTGAGGGCACGTAGCTTTGTAGCTTATCTTACAAGTTATACCACATGTGAGTTCTTCTCCTGTTTGCTTGATTCTTTAAAATTGTTAATATCTCTGTTCCTGTGCTCAGGACAAAGTTTAGTGTTGCCTTATCAGTGTCCCTCGAAATAAGCTCTGCCCAGGACAGCACTTTTTAAATCCAGAAGTGATTTCCTCGCACAGTCCTGTTATACCGGTTCTTTTTCCTTCTATTACATTCACTGAGTGATGCACTCTCCTTCCTCAGTGCCACCATTGCTGCCTTGTTTGGTATTTACATCCCTTTCCTGTTTGTCTTGTAGGTCACTACAATATCAACGACATCCTCGTCAAGGTGTCTCCCACAGGATCTCGCTTCACGTCAAAGCCCGCCCGCCTAACAGGGAGGTACAGATTTCCCCCAGAGCCTGCAACCTGTCAGCCACGTAAACCTACCAAGGAAGCAAAGAAAACTCCTTTCAGGTAAGTCCAGCCTGGAAGTCGTGCCACTTTCCTGGAATATATGAAAATACATCAGACAGCAGAGCGATCCCAGTGTCCCACTGTATCGCCTGCTCCAGTGGGGCCAGTTACTGCCACAGGTTTACAGGACCTGGCCCCGAGGTGGAAGTGTTACAGTGCGCTGCCTTGGAGGGGAGTGTGGGTTGATAACGCCCTGGAGCAGTGTATCAGAGGTACCTTTATCAGATGATCTCGCAGACATTTACAAACAGTAATTAAATACTGCACCACCCTGATGATGTAGGGGTAATTTCTTATCCCCACTGTACAGAGCAAGAAGCCAGAGCACACATGACCTGGAAAAGGATCCTTCATATCCCAGGCTTTAAGCATTAGGCTGTGTTTCTTTTGCATTGCCGGTGCCTAAACTCACCCCCAGAGGAACACACTGGGCATAGAGTCAGATGTGGGAACCACTGGGCAGGGATGGTGAGGGATGCTCATGGCTTCCCAGTATCTCAAGGAACCTGATAGGTGAAGTGTGGGCATTTCCCGAGCCCCTGCTAAGGCTGGGAATTAGAGCTGGGAAGAGGCTTGTAAAAGTGTCAAGTACTTCTTTCGAGCCAGAACTGCCATCCCCTTGTATTCCATCCTACTGCTTGTTTCGAAGAGATTAAAAGGCATGAAAGGAAACTCCCTCCTCCCCCTTGGTATCCTTGTGAGAAGACAAATAAATCTGCCCATCAGCAAATTGTTCAAGTAAATTTATTGTCACCATGCAGTGATGTTGCCTGGCCTAAGATTAAGATCAACAATAAATTCCTGACCAAGGAGAAGAATGAGAACATGAGAAAGCCCACGGCTCTCCTTACCCAACAGGTGTATCTTTACTACATCTCTCAGCAGCTGGATCTCATAACAGGGGTTTTGTAAAAAGAGTGGGAAGCTGTAGGCTGGGAGGGAAGCAACGCCAAGTGGCATTTGATAAGGACAGAGGGCTAGAGGAAAGGGCAAATTAAACACAAGGAGAGAAGATCGCCAGTCTGTGTTATCAGAAGACACAAAACCACCCCACGCCCAGCTGCTGGGGTTAGAGCCTGCTCCCTCTCCTGTTCCAGTCAGTGAGAGAGACTGGGAGGAACTCCCAGCTGGAGTCACTTGGCATTGCTGTCTTGGGTCCAGCACTATCTGGCTCTGGAGTAGCTCAGCAGCCAGGTCTCCACAGAGGCCGGACAACTGGCAAGTCTTTGTATTTTACAATAAACAAAGTGGGCTGTCTACGGCATTGCAATGGGATCCTTTTTTTCCCCCAGATCATTTCCCAAAGATTTTGGCTTAGGAGGATTAAGCACCCACCTCCCCAGGGCACTTAACAGAAACCGCAGCTTTTATTTCTGGACATAAAACCCCATCAGTGTGGGACAAGTTCCTGAAATCTCTTTTTCTCCTGACAGGCAGAAATTCTGCTTGACTCTCTTGGCTCCGGCCATCCCACCTTGTAAAGATCCTCCTTCGGCTGGGCAGTACGACCTTGTGGATTACAAAGGCTCCCCAAAGCCGGACTGCTCAAGTGCTGTGTTCATCTCAAACACAGAGCGATGGACGGAGCGCCGATCACGGGCAGGGCTCCCTGGGCCAGGTAGAAGTAAAAATTGTTCTGAAGTATTTCTCACTACTAGGGATAGCAAAACACAAATGTGACAAAACAGCGCTATTGCCTACGCGGCAGAAAAAAACCCGAAGCACAGAAATTAGCGGAGCTCACCTGCAAAGGCACGTGGGCACCTAAAGACGCACGCCATTTCTGAAAGGCACTTAATTCCATAGCACATGGCACGTAGGACCTTTTGTGACAGTAGGTTTATGATGAGCAAGTGTCTAAATCCTTCTAAGATCAGAGCACAGTGTCTCCTGACACCTTTAGATGGTCTCGCATCATCCACAGGGCCACACAGCAGCAGCGTGGCAGAAGCAGCACTGGAGTCCTGACTACCAGCTCTTTGTCCAACCTGCTGGTCCATATTTTACGATTTTATTTTTAAAGGCAAGATCGAAAAAACAACATGTTTGCCGTGTAAAGGCCATTAAAGCATCACTGACTGTCAGCACATTTGACAAACAGGTTCTGTGAGTTCTGGTGCATGTGTAAAACTATCACATAATTCTGAACAGACATTTCACCTGCAATATTCCTCCGTTTGATGGGAAGAGAGGAGCACTTGCAGGGAGAGAGGGTGGGGGGCAAGGCGTGCCTTCTGACAGTAGAGCGAGCCTCGCACCCCAGCTGGGGAGCGGCGTTACGGAGCACCTCGGCATGGCCTCCTTGCTTTTATGCCCCTCTGGCTGCCCTGTCCTCCAGGAGCTTCACCAGTGCTTTCCTGACGTAAAGCTGAATAAAATGGGGGGAGAAACACATCCTGCAGCTTGTAATCAGGAAATGCCTGGGGAAGCAGGAGGAGGGACCCACCCACAGCGAGGAATGGGTTAAACGCGCCACCCTGACTTACAGTCACCCCACCAGTCCCAGCGGTCACAGCTGTTCCTCAGCAGCAAAGGGACAGCTCATGCACAGAACAGCCCGAATTGTGACCCTGGCGTTAGCGTCAGTAAGAGTGAGGCAGACGCAGGGACAAATCCTGCTGCAGCCTCCTTGCGCTGAGCAGATCTTTCCTGCGTGGCTGCAGAGCTCATCATGGGGTGGAGGTGGAGCTCGGCTCAGCCTGGGCGGATCGTGTCCCTCAGTGCCCGTTGGCTAATTGTTGCCAGGCGCAAGTAACGTGATTTTTTCAGTTAGTCAGACTCATATTTCTTGCCCTGTTTATTTCTCCTAAGATACTCAGGTCCTTCTGGGAGGTTACTGAAGGGCTGGAAAAGCAGGCAATAGCAACGCTGCTGTTATTTCTAGCGTTTGAACTCACCCAGCTGCAGGTTTTGTATGAGCCACAGAAGTGAGAGAACACGCTGGTGCCATCAGTCTCCCCAGAGCCCTTGCGGCAGCACGGACGGGGTAATGGGCTTTTCTGGAGCCGTGTCCAGATCATATCCCAGACTTGCAACGCGCTGCGTCGACACGCCAGCTCCCCGAGCGCTGTTCTGCTGACTAAGCCAGGACGAGATCCCCAGCCAACGCAAATCAGGCTGTTGCAGTTAAAGGAGCAGAGCTAGGCCAGTTCATTCATGCTGAAGGTCTGACCCACAACTGTAAGGACGGTTACCCCGTTATTTAAGAGGACGGGAACGAGCTAGAAATGCCTTCTGCAGAGGGGAGAGAAACACCTCCCTTCATCCTCATCAGTCTGTCATGCCAATTTGATTAGAAACCCATGCAATACCGTGTCAGCACGTGAAAAGGACAAAGGGACCCCATCACCACAGACGCAGCCATCCACGCAGTCTTCACGCTGTTGCTATAAAACCCTGCATCTCCTTTCCACTCTAGCCTGAAAACAGGGGAAGAAAATTCCTCTGGATCAGAACTCCCAGCCATGAGATTAGGGGCGACTTGAGCCCTCGGCCCACAGGAGCGCACAATGCGTACAGAACTATTCTGTACTATACCACAGAGGAGAACTACAGGCAGACAAAATACTTCCCAATTAAATCAGCCGGTGGCTGATACAAAGCAGCACCTTTATTAAAAGCTGATCCTTCAGCAGCTGTTGATGCCTGGGCTGCTTTGGAGCTGGGATCTCTGTGTTTCCAGCAGCTCTGGGTGATCCCTTGCAGAGGAGTCACAGTCAAATGCACCATCAAGGCAACCCTCAACACACTAAAGCGAAACCGAAGCCCGTGCACACCAGGTGTTAGCGCTCAGCTCCAGTTCTATGGCCAAGGACACTTTCCAGCCAAGGATACCAGGACGTTCACACAGGCTGCGGGTTTTAGTACCCATCTCACCCACCAGAAATGTAGTTACACAAATCCAAGGAACTACCTGAGGAAACGGGAGAGCAGGCAGAGCTGGGGGACCCTCACCGACTTCATTAAAGCTTTCCACACTGTGGAACAGATGCTGACAGAGTTTCACGCTCCTCTGTCTTTGATCCTTTCTGATGCTCTGGTGCTGTGTTGGGTATCTCCAAACACAACGTGTGGGTGTCCTAACAAAACACAGGATGCTGTTTTTCCCTTTATAGTGATGGAGAACCACACCACACACCGAGATCCTCAGCTGCTTGGCTGATGATGCAAGGAATGAATAAGCATGAATAAAGACATAGAAACTGGGTGTTGTTTGTAGAAGTGCGGAGCAGAGCCCCCACCCAGCACTGGGGATACCAGAGCTCTTGCACAACCCAGCTCACGCGCTGCTGTGTTTCTGTTTCTTTTTTATGCACCTCTTGTCACTGCAGGCACTTATTTGCCCAGCGCACTCCGGAGGTAATTCCTTCATCTACAGCGACGGTAGGAAGCGGCTCCCGGCACTGTGAGCAGTGGAACCCGGGCACCAGAGCAGGGTTCCTCACACGGGACTTCCATCGCGCTCTGCAAAGCGTGTGCTAACTGACAGTGAGGGTCCCGTCCTCAGCACGCTCACTGAGAGCTCAGCAGCTAATTAGCGCTACTTGGTACTGTGTTTTGAAAGACAATCATCAGCTAAAGTTGATTTGAAAGCTTCCAGTTTTGTAGATGTTGAATAATTAATATAATTAAGGGGCATTGCAAAAAAACCCCCAACCTCCTCTTGGTGTTTTCATCTGAGAAACCAAAGAAAAAACAGGTGCTGGAGACTGACCGTGCCCACAGGAGGGATTACGCTGGCGGGAAGCCCCTTTATCAGGGCAGAAACATGGGAGAAGGGCAGAAACATGGGAGAAGGGCAGCGTGGGCGCATCCCGCACCTCTGCCGCTTGCTCCCTTGGAAGACGGACGCTGGGGCTCGCCACAGGGCATCGGGCCGCAGGACAGCGCCTGCGCAAACACGTGTTGAACCTCCGCAGTGCGCGTGTGCCCGGCCGCCCTGCGCCGCGCGCCCGCCGGGTACATTTTACGAGCCAGATGATTTGAGCATTTCTGACTGGAGTCAGCACAAACCAGCTGCCGACTGTCCGGAGCAGGCGCCGCTCCGGAGGAAGCTGCTCTCATTCGTCAGCGTGAGCTTTTTGCAAAACACAAGCGGGTTCATACTTTCACACGACCTTTGTTCGCTCAGAGGTGAATCGCCTTCATCACTCGTATCTTAATCTTCAAAAGGAGCTGGGGGGCTCCAGGCAAAGAGTCAAGAATGCTTTCACATATTTGGGAGCTCTGCTTTACGCAACCGCTCCAGCAACTCGCCTTTGCTGGAAGGGATGAACGATACTGAGCCAGTCAGCAAAACACCCACCCTGGGCAGGGGCGGCGGGGGGCGGTGACTGTGCCTGCTCTTACGCTGGCGTGAATCAACCGGCGTTTCCCTGCGCACAGCGGAGTTACCGCGATTTACAACCCCACCAAGTCCAGGTTACCCAGAACGTGCACAGAAAAGCACCTGGTTCTCTGCCTCCACCCCATGAGCAGGAGGAAGGAGTTTGCGCCGTGTGGACACGCAAAGCTCCAGCCAGGGCAGTTCTCACCCAGCAGAACTTAGGGCAGGCTCATAGCCAGTGTGAAACAACCACCACAAAATCCAGCAAAATCCATCACTGTGCTGCTGGGAACCTAAAGTCACAACATGAGATGATTTTTGTTGTTGTAGATTTGGAGTAAGGCTACGAGAGTCAATGGAGTTAGGCTGGCGTAACTGAGAAGCAGATGGTTTGCGCAGTGTTTACACTGGTAGGAAGTCACCTCCAAGATCAGACTTTTAGAGCAACTCACTGAGGGACAAGAGGTCACCAAAAGCCCATAAAATCACATGCACAAAACACCCCACAGCTGCCTGCAGCCCTCCCAGACCACACAGCATCCCGCCTCCGCTACCAGGGGTTTCCCCTGGAGCCCCAGCCTCTGCCAGGGCACGGCAGCTCCTTGGGGAGAGCACCAGCACCGTGCAGAAACCTCAAGCGAGCCATTGGGGTGCTCCCAGCACCGCCCGTCTGCTCTTTGTACCGATCCCTTGCGTTCAGGCCTCTCCGATGGCGTGGAGGACGCAGTGCTGGCCCTGAGCCACCTGCCCCCTTGCCTCTAAGGGGCTGGGTGCTCCCTCTGCCACAGGCAGTGGGAAGTGTCTGCTCTTACCTTAGCAACAAGCGTGACCCCTGTGTGTGGAGTCCTGCTGCTGAGCGGAGCCCCCGCGCCCGCCTGACGCATCAGGGCGATGAGGGGATCCACAGGTGTCGCAGCTGTCGAGGCTCAGCGGTGGGGGCTCCTGGCGTGCCTGTGTTTAACTGCAACTGGAATTCTGCTGGAGCAAGACTGCAGGCACAGCCTCACAGAGCCAACACTGCATCAGAGCAATCCTGCTGAAGAAAGAGTTTATGATACGAAGATGAAGGAGCACAGAGTGCTGAGAGAGATCGTCAGAGGTTGATAAGCCTTCAGACTTATCTGAGCATCATCTGAGAGGCCTTCCTCATCGTGATAACAACACTGAAGGAATCCAAAATTCACCAGCCTGATGCATTTCCACATTTCAAAAACCCCTTCCCAGTGGGAGCGGTGCTGCTGCCTCTTCCCCAGTCATGGGGCTCTGGTGCATCTCTGACACGGGCAGAAAAAGCAGAGGGTGAAGAGGAAGGAGGAGGAAAGGCTCCGGTTCTCACTGGTCAGAGGATTAATTAGAAAATCAGGGCTCCCCTTGGTGTTTTTTTACCTAAATGGGAAGCAGCTGCAGGCACTTTTGGCACAGGGTGAGGGATTGGTGGTTGAGAGCGAGCAGGTGTGAGGAGGTCAAACAGCCAGAGCAGCACATGGAGGGTGGCACAGAGCGGGCAACGCTGCCTCGCCAAAGAGAGAGAGAGGCTGAGCTGCGCCTCCTGCGAGCAGCAGCAAACCAGGGCATTTCTTTTCGACTCGCTTAAAATTTCACCAAATCTGTGTAACGCAATCCCTGCACCAAAGGGCTGTGCCTAGAACTGCTCAGGAACCTCCACCCACCCGCAGCGCCGTGACGGCGCGTCTGCGGCAGCCGGTGCGGAACCGGGAGAGCCCGGCGCGCCTGAGGGAGGGTGCAGGAGCAGCCGGCGCGCTGGCCTGCGTGTGCTGGTGGAAGCAGAGGCAAGCAGGTCAGCAGCACTGGCCGTCTCTCACCCCTTCTCGGAGAGACAGCTCAGAGGGACAAACTCCTCGTGCTTAGAGAGCGTGTGGTGCTAAACCAACCTCGAGTCCTTTCTGTCCTCTGAGGTCACCTCCCTGCCTGGCTCCTGCCCGGCCCTTCCCGACTCCGGCCTCCGGACTTGGGGGAAAACAGTTCACTTTCCGTCTTTGAACCTTTATTACTACGGAATATCCAAAACAACAAAACCAACAACACAGTTACAAAAGGAGTTCACGGAGAAATGTGAAGCAGCCTGTGTTTGAAATGCTGTGTCACCATACTGAGTCAAATATAAAACGATGCATATTTATCCATATATAAAATATAAAAGGAACAATACATCAGAAATGTATAAACAAGGGCTATGGAGGCCTTCGTGGTATTTACAATCAGAAATACGGCAGGGTGGGGGTGTAGGAGCAGGCAGTGTCCGTTCAACAGGGAGTTTTAAATGCATCTGTGAAAGTCTCTGTGGACAGAGAGAAGCTCAGAGCTGGGCTCAGCCCTGCTGGAAATGGTTTGAAGGTTCTGCATGACTGGTGGGTTGGGAGAAAGCCAAAGCCCGGGGTTGGGGCAGTCACGGGCCAAGGCAAACAGCACGCAGCGGCAGTCCCCTGCCTCTGCCCAGGCGCTGCCAGCCGTGTTAGTGTAGCTTCGCGTTCCCAGCTGTGAAACAGGAGGTCAGGCCCATCGCCAGAAGGGAATAAAATAAAATAAAATAAAAAATAATAATAATAATAAACTCAACAGAGAGAAGTTCCATGTTCACATCGATAACAGATCTTCCAAGCAGTCTCCGGCCTGGCCCCACGAGGCTGGGGCCCTCCCCAGAGGCAGTGTATTCAAGTAAAGGCAACAAGTTGAGGCACTAGGCTGAGTTCTGTTGGGTCAAACTTGCCGGCTTTGAGAGAAGTCCCAGTAAGTGCTGCCTGCGGCTCTTTATAGCTCCTTGAGGATGATCTGGAACTTGTTCTCTGCTTCCACCATGTCCAGGAGAAAGGCCATGTGGTTGCTGTAGTGCTGGATGATGTTGTTGTCCATGTTCACTAGGATCCTACGGGAGAGGGAGGACGGCTGGGTCAGACACAGCACGTGAAAAGGTTTGCGGAGCAGCTTTGTCGGGAGAGCTGGATGTTACCGTACACCCGGGGTCCCCAGTCACGAGCGGGAAATAACATCACCGGCAAAGCCTCGTGGCATGGGAATGGCCCTCTTCGAAACGCCTCCACACAAAATTCCCATTAAAAACTGCCGTTACTGCCCTGCTATCGATCAGCATTGCGTTACCGCAGCCATGCTCCTTGCTGCCTGCCCGCCGGGCAGGTTGGCCGCTGCCAGGCTGCTCCAGGAGTCACAGCCCTGGGCAGGCACAAGAAGGCCCTGCAGCATCCACCCTCCCCAATTTGAGGGGCTCAGCCACGATTAATTAATTAAAGCCACAATACAACACAAAGGAACATCCTGCAGAGCTTTTCGCAATTCTACCCTCGACATGCCTAGGCCCAGCGTTTGCTACACAGGCAAATTAGTCTGGATTACAGCTGGGTGTGAATTTAGAGCAGAATTGCTCACTCTTCGCTTCTTGCCTGGATGCTTGTAGGGGTGCGTTATTCGGAACAAGCTGAGACTGCTTTGGGAGTAGATGGAAGTGGTTTGGAATGGGACGCCTTTCTCCTATCCAGAACAACCTCCCATGCAGACGTGCCCTGAGCCTTGCCTGGGAGCCCTTTCCGTGAGGAACACACGCAGGCAGGCTGAGTGTACGCAGCCAGCTGGGCCAGCCGGTGGCAAATTCCTCGCCGTGCTCAAGGGCACACCTCCAACCCTGCTGCGGATCACACAGCTTCTCTGACCTGGAATCAATTACATGGGAGATGCGGGGAGAAGGAAACATTTCAACAGCTGATTTCAACCTGAGGCTGCACTTCTGTGCCAGGCAAGAGCCCCTCGTTATTGTAATGGGAGTAACGGGGCAGCTTTGCACCACCCCACGGTGTTCCCATAAATCAGACGTGAAATTTGTAACTGTTTGGAGGAAACAAAGAGAACAAATTATCTTTCTTTGCAGAAAGCACATCCCCTCCAGGTTCCTGCTGGGGTCATTAATGGGGCAATAGCATTAATTGTGCAATGCTCCACAAGCCAAGATTAAAAACAAGAAAAAGAAAAGGCTGAGCATCTAACAAATCTAACAGCTTAACAAGCACAAACATGGGGCCCCGCTGTCCCTCCGAGCAACGCCTCGGAGGTCAGCGCAGCCACACCGGGTTCAGCGACTGGCTCCCGCCCGTGTGATCACAGCGTGCACGGGCAGGCTCGTCGCAGCCCTGGCCCAGTGCACCCACATTTCAGGGGTGAAGGTGGGAGCTGTGTCCTCGTGTCCAGCCTGTTCTGGTGTGAGCCGTGTCCCAGGGCTCGACGCTGCGCTGCCTTTCAGCAGCGCACAAAACACTTCACCAACAGGCTATGAATTCTGTCACGGTGCGGCTGCGGAAGGGCATCCCACCCAGCGCAGGGGGAGCGCTGGCACCAGCCAGGGAGCTTCCTGGTGAATCATCTCACCCCCCCGGCACCAGCCGGGAGCGGTGCTGGGGCTGCTGCGGGGCAAGGCGCCCAGGTCCCCAAGCCCGGGATCCCAGGGAGCCTGGCCTCTGACAGCGCGGATACCCAAGGGTGGGTTGTCACAAAAAGCCTTGCAACAGAGCTGCTCCAATTATCTCTGGCTATATTAGAGCAGGAAGCCAGAGAAGTCACCAGTACCTCTTGCTACCACGCTTCCATCTGATTTCTCAACCACAAAAGATTCAAGGGAGCGTTGACGAGGAATCTGAGCCCTGTATTGTTTTTCTAGACCAAACCTCACCAAGATACGAAATTACTTATTATTGCTCTTGAGTCACCCTGAGACTAAGTTCATTTGAATGAGCTCATCACACCGAAGAGGCCCATGGCTGACAGCAGGTCCTCACCTCTGAAATCCAGGTAGCACCACTGAGCTTCACTAGCTTACACCAGATGAAGATCTGACCCTCAAGCTGTAATTACCAAGAGGATTGTTTAGGGTGGAGCAAGAGGATAAGATATTCAAAGGAAAATTAAATCTGGGGGAGCAGAAAACAGTGTCTGACCCCACCATCTAGCAGACTGGAGAAAATCCTGTATGACTCACACGCTTCAGCCATAACCTGTGGCATCAGTCATGTCCAGCTTTCATTAACCTATGTGTCAAAATTGTATTTTTTTTCATCTTAATTTTCAGGTGTTGCCTTTTCTTTGCATTAGATACCTCTTTGCTCCTCCATTTTGGGAAAGAGATGGAAAGGACATCTGTTTGTTTTCCTTCCCAATCGTTATTAAACAACATTCACTACTTATCAGATCAAGTAATGAACAAAACCAAAGCAAAACAAAGTATAGGTGGCCTCTCCCCTGAAGCAGTGCCATTTCCTGGTCCACCTGCACACTCATCAGTGCTTGGATCTCTTGCCATGCAGATGCTCACAATCAGCTGGCTCAGAAAACCCCAGCCCAAGCTGGAGTTACCCAAGAGGAGTTGTCCGATGACAGCGTGATGACCTGTGATGGCCACATCACAAGCCACACCACAGCTGACGCCCTGGAATTTTGGCTCAGTCCTGAACCTGTCACAATAAACTGACCACCTCATTGCCTGAGGTGCTCCACGGCTGGAGGTGTGGGGGGCAACCCCTCTCCTCAGGCTGCCAGTGTTGCTCTTTTTCTTTGGGGAGAAAATTTCCATTTCTGGGGCTAGTGGATGAGCAGCATCTGAGAGCACTGAGGGCCCCAAGTTTAGGAACAGGTGGAAGAGCCTCCTGACAAAGTTAGATACCTCCCTATAGCCCATCCATCATCTTAAAATTAGGACCATGTCTAAAAACCCTCCTAAACGGGGAAAGGTTGCTCAGTTGTGGATTTAGAGGTGAGGGGGTTGTTACAGCTTCCCAGTTCAGTGACACCACATCAAGGTGTGGAGGAGAAGCCACGGCCTCTCCCGCTCCCACCCGGCAGCTGCCTCCAAGCCTCACTTTAGCTCTGCTCCACTCCAAGCAAACAGGCTGAGTCCCATGGGGATCAAGTTATGGTGACACCAAATGAGCTGGAAGACCCCATCCAAGGAGCTTTAGGACCTTCTCATTGCATTGTCACCAGAAAGCAAAAGCAGAAGCAGAGCTTTGGACTAACCCTCGGCTCCCAAGGCCTCTGTTCCCTTGTTTCGTTACGCAGGGGACCTCTCAGGGGGGGCAAGCTAGTGAGAAGAGCAGGGCTGCACAATGCGGGACCTGTCATCAGCTGTGCTTTTCTGCCTGTCTCTCCTCAGACTCAAACCCTGGACCGGGGCCAGCAACAACAATGAGTTCATCTCCCAGGCAGTCACTGCTGCTTGCAAAGCCTGATTGCATCTCGCTCGCTCTGCAAGAAAGGCTCTAGATTTAGCTTTATGGAAATAAGCTTGGGAGTTGATGAGTCGTTCCCTTTCTATCAGCTGAAGGGAGAACTCACTGCCAGAGATGGAGAGAACCCAGAGGGAGTTCTTACTCCAGAAAACGTTTCTGAAAGTAGCGCTTGGCTCCACATCAAGACTACTGCCCTCCATGGAAGACCCAGCAGCTGGTTCTCAGCTCATGCAAACCAGCACCGTTCCCTCTCAGCCATGGGGGAGATTCACATGGATCCGTCACTGATAAACACCATGTTGAAACTGAGAAGCCATTTCACGTTTGCTGCAAACCTCACTCGTCACCCCCCACAGAGCTATGCCTGTCCCAGCAGCGCCTGGCAAGCATCTCAAGCAGGACCTGCATTTCTGTACTGGGGCTGTGCGGGAGCCACCAGTGCCCAGAAGGGTCTGATCCAGCACCTCCCAAAGTGAGTGTGAGGTTTCCTATTGACCTCCCTGGTCTGGGGATGGGATGGCAAAGCTGGGGACAGACGCTCCCCGTTCAGCTCTCCCCTCTTCTCCACCAGGGCCACCCATGCTGCTATTTAGCTGGTACAGTCTCTTTCTGAGCCAGGGACATTGAGGCACTTGATTTGGAGAAGCAAACATTTATACCTCTCTGATGGCAGTAAGATAAGTTCTCCATAACCTCAGGCTTTTAGACTGAGACACAAAGGATCACCCATTAAACTACCCAAACAATTCCTCCTTCATCCAACTTCCTTTCCTTGGGAGACTTTACACTCCAAACATATAATACAAACAAGCATTATCCCAAATCTTTAAAGCCCAGAAAGATCAGAGTTTTATATGCTCCAAATAGCACAGAGTCACATGGCTTTACTTTTTATTATCTTGTTAAAAGTCTATTTCAGCCTATGGCAGGGTACCAAAGAGAATGGGGTTTTAGAGGCACAGCATTAAAGCAGATGAGAGATTAGCTTACCCTCTTTTGCATTTTTTGTAGACTTTGTAAATGCTTTCTTCAGGAAGCCCATATTTTTCTGAAATCTGTGAGAGAAAACATGGCAATTCTTTGTACTTGTAAAATGAAATTCCTACGATAAAAATCAAAGATAACACCAGGCCAGGGGTATCTGGCAGCAAAGGATTCCCCGCCCGTTTTACTCAAGAAAAACGGGCCGAAGCAATGATCTGAACAGGACGATTTGAACGTGTCTGTGTCTGGCAGTGGGTGAATAGA
>JAVJGI010000040.1:115084296-115152878 GCA_035590275.1 Ibycter americanus
CTCAAGAAAAACGGGCCGAAGCAATGATCTGAACAGGACGATTTGAACGTGTCTGTGTCTGGCAGTGGGTGAATAGATGGGCAGGCTCTGGCTTGGCCTTGGTTCTCTTTCTGACGGCTACTGCCTGGCCAGGAACCCTGGGGAACAATCCTCATTTTTCTCCTCTCATTCCCTGGCCTGTTTGGGCCTCGATGCTTCACCCTGCTGGGCACGGAGCCCGCTGAGCTCTTCCTCTATTGATGCATCCAAAGGTGAGAGAAACTAGAGGAGGTGTTTGGCCATGTCTGCTGTGGATGTGTCTGACGGCAGCTTTTGCTTTAGCAGATCACAAAGCTTTCTGGCAGACCTCTCCCAGGCAAGTACCGTTACGGTCTTAGGATGACAGGAGTTTGAAGCTTTTTCACAAGCGTTTTCTGTAGAGGTTTTTTGACTCTTTGTGGTGAGGGATGGGGGAGGGAGCAGATGGCAAAGAATCCTCCGTGCTGACATTTTTCAAACTCTCTATTTTTAAAAGTTTGTAAAACCAACAGAGCTAAAAGTGCAGCCATAAAGCCACCCCAAATCTGGGAGGTTTATTGTTTGTTTCCTTCCCAGCAATCTCCAAAGACAGGGGGGTTATCAGAGATGCTGCTGATAATCATCACAGAAATATGTCTGTGTGCTCCTCAAACACAACACAGGGAATTCCAGCATGAGGCCAGAATTGGCTTCAGATTGCACATCTACAGCCTTGAGAATGGAAAGGATGTTTTACAATGGAAAATATGAATGTGTTTTCACAAGAGGAGCCTTACATTATGATCTGAACAAAACATCTTGCCACAAGGTGTGTTCTTCCCTGCTGCAGCTCTAGCAACACACAGCCTGTGCCAGGAGCTGTGGGCAGAATTCACCTGCTACTCACAATTTCCATTTCCATTCTCAAGAGAAAGCAGACATGAGATATAAGCAGTCTTACATCCAGCTTCCTATATACCACATACCACTGCCCTTTTATCTGCCATTTGTTCATGTGCCACAGTTTTTTGGTAACACTTACAGCTGTTCTGAGGCCCTGGAGATCTGGTGTCTTCAACATGAGAGCATCAAACACTTCCTCCGACTCCCTCCGCACGTACAACAGGACTGCAAGAGATAAAGCACAGCACTGAATCAGGGCTCTTCACAGCGCGTTCTCAGAGTGATGTGGCCTCGTGTCATTCAAGATCCAAGGTTACTTGAATCGAGTGAGCCACTGCATTCAAGAAGACTTCCCATCCCAAGGGTTACCTCTCTGAGGATCTTCTTCCTTGGTTTGCTTTGGAGGTATCGGGTCAAACTCATCCGTGAATGAGGCACCACTCCGTTTTAAGGGCAGCCTACGCAAAAGGAATACAGTGCTCTCAAGAAGACTGAACAATAGTAGCAAACAAAACAATTCCAGCAATTGAACTTTTGATTGAACAACCAATTACTCCAACAAACATTCAGTAATTAAATATCGGTTTTGTAATTACAGCTGCAGAGTGTCTACCAGAGTTGCGACTTCCTGCCTAACACATACAGGGGCATCAGTGAGTGCAGGCAGTGGGTTTGGTATCACATCATAATCAAAAGCCTTTTGTACCTTTGTGTCATTGTTTCTGCATTGATAGCACCAGACAGGGGATCAAGCCCAGGGTAACTACTGGTTCTCCCCACTCCAGACACATTACAAGTGTGATTTCTGCTTCATTCCAGTTTATTTTACAGCAGTATCTGTCTCTGGTTGCTCAAACCCTTCAGTGATCTTTTTTCCCCCTCCTCTTTCAAACATTGTCTCAATAAGAACAATGGGACAGTCATGGACCAAACATGTTGGAGTGGCTCACCGATAGGGAAAGAAATGTATCTGTGTTTCTGCATCCCTTGAGTCCATTCTAAGCCAAAGTTTAACACATATTCTGACACTCAAGGGCATCAGGGAGACACCGTGTTATGTTATTTTGCACCTGTAGATATATACTGCCTGTGGATATCAACCAACCATGCCATACCCAAAGAAACAGAGCAGCTGATGGATGGGAAATACAAACTGCTGCATCCTTACCTGTTTGCAGAGTTGGGAACAGCAGGAGGGAGAACCTTGAAATGGAAAGGAAACATCAGTCTTTCAGTTTGCACAGTATCATTGTGTGCCAGTGAAGCTGGGCAGGGGGGGGAGGCAACATGGGCACATTTTAAACGCGATTTCCCTCCTCCCAGTCCATCATTTTTCCTATGCAATTAAACCCAAACATCTGTATGTGTTTCTTAGATTAAATTAAACCTGATATAAAGAATCTCCGCTGCCTAGAAGAGGCCTAACACATCTAGTTAGACCCCAAAGCAGGTCAAATCTCACAACCTGCTTGGGATCAAGGACCAAGTTCTTTGGTTGTAAACCAGAATTCTTCTAGTCCCTGGTTTTGATGCCGATACATCAGTACAGCAGGCACTGCAACAGGATGCTACGTATTGTCACAGGTGGCTTTTTCTCCCTTTTTGATCAACTGCGACAGTTGTTTCTTGCGGGAATACTGATGAGCTCTGAAGGAAGCTGGATCTAGGTTTCCTTAGGCTCAAGGGGATAGAGAGGGGCAGAGGACGAGTGAGAGATGTCCCACACACGCAGGGACTGAAATGGTCACATTTTTCTATAGTTTACTTTCTGCCAATACTTTTGCTACTGCTCCAGTCCTCTGGAAGCTGCAGGTGATACCTGTAAACCACAGGAATATCAAGCTGGAAGAAAGCTGGAAGGCTTATCTTGCCCATCACTGTTGCATGACTATCTAGGCCACTCCTGACAGCTACATCTTTAAGTTCACCACATTTCCACAGAAGAATTGTGGTTTGGTTTGGTTTTTTTACATAACACAAGTCATGTCTGGGGGACTGATCAATTTGGAAATGACAGGGGTGACAGATGAGGGCAAGAGGTTGGTTGTTTTTTTGAAGGGACTTACCGTGCCACACCTCTGCAGGTTTGAAAAATGGACGTTGGGGATAAACAGGACTGGCTGGGTTTCGAGGTCAGTCTCCGGCCTCAGGAACGTGATTTCATTCCCTCTGAAGCCAGAGAGCAAACAGCCTTTCAGACCTACAGATGGAAAGTCCAGTTCATCTCGGTTCAGATGGCATTTTAAGAGGCAACTACATGCAGAGAGGGGAAAGCACCTGCCCAAGGTCATCCAACAGAAGTATTAGAAAAAAAGATGGGACCCTGCAGAACCAGGTCTCAAGGGCTTGCCCAGTGCTGTCTGCCCTAGGGAAGGCTCCCTGCCAAGACCCCGGGACAATTCAGAAAGGTTGATTAGTATTAATAAAGGGCTTTGAGAGTCTTGGTAGGAGACCAGGCACGGACCTGACTGACAAGCTATTTCTGAATGGTGCTGATTTCATCAGGCTTGGAAATACCCAGGGCCAGATCTTGTGGAAGTTAACGGACAAGCCTACATGGATTTCAACACTCTTTGGATCAGGTAACAAACGCTAGCACTGACCATTGTTATTGGAGTCCAGGCATTTTCCTTTCCTTCTAAACTGTTTCCTTTCGTCATCCCGCATTTTCCTCTCTGCTCCCTGTGGGGAAGATAAGGCAAAAATCAGGACATTGACAGTTCTAACATTGGCAAGAGAGGGTTTACTGACCACCTCTGGGAGGTAAGCACACTAAGGTAAAGGCAGCCTTATTTAAAAATGCTCATCTCAGAGACCTTCTACAGGTCACCCAGAACTTTCTGATACTTAGAAATTAAAAAACAAAACCAAAAATGAAATTAGCTTTTAAAAATGAAAAATGCAGACAAAAATAGCTGTGAGAAATTTTTCTGTGGGAACATATCTGAAGGGAAGAACCTCTAAGGAGATTCTCATCTCTTCTGCTACTTAAAAACTTGTCAAAAATAGAGTGTATTATGAAGCACAATCCCATGTAGGTCTGATGTGGGGAAAACTTTCTAATGAGACTGTTCTACAAAGCCTCAGCAGTGCAGACACATCCTCGCTGTGCTTACTCAGCTGAGGCAGCTAACCATTTCTGTTCCTCAGCCCTGACTGTTCTAGACTCTCACAACCTTTCTGTTTTTTCTCCTAGAGTCACCGTGCACGGGTTTAAAATTCCTCTTGGACAACCTGGTGGAAAAGCAATGTTCTACCTTATCACAGAATATCTTGATCTGGCAGACAGCGCGGTGCACCAGCTGGCTGGTTCCATTGCCGTAGTCGTAAGTGTCTATCTGGAGGTTGAGCGGGACGCCTTTCACTCCCTTCTGAGAGGAGAAGTCAGTGCTCAAGCAATTCACCCCAATAAATACCTGCAAATAGGAACAGATTGATACAGCTTGTTGGTGCTGAAAACATTCCTGTCACACAGCAGTGAGAGCAGTGGGTAGGGACAAAAGCAGCTACTGAAACATCCTCCCAACCCTCACAGCGTCAGCCAAGCATATGAGCTGTGGGTTTCCCACCCGAGCGCAGCCACCAGCCCTTCCTAGCCACAGTCTCCCCCCACACCTATTGCAGCTCTCCATGTCTTTATTAACACTTAGGCTATCCACTCCCATCAGCTCAGGCAAGCGTCAGACCAGATGCAAAGTCTGCCTGGGGATGTTCTCGCTGATATTTCTGATCTTTCATTTGAACAAGGGACCCTCAGACAGCAACGCCCTGGAGGAAGGGAGGAGGGCTAGACTACAGCTTCAGGAATTACAAATCATTGCTGCTAGTGAAATAAATATTCATCACACACTGGTCTCCTTTATGATTAGGATGGAGTCACCTCCAGTGGAAACTTCTGAAAAAATGCTGAGCACAGATATAATGCCACATTGTATTTCCAAATTACAAATTCATTTGTGTGACCTTGAAATTTCCCCTGGACTCTGGAGAGAGATTTGCAGCTGGAGAAGCTCCCACAGCTCCCTCAGCAGGGCTCTGGCTGAGGATTTCAGCCCTGAAACCTAATGTCAGATCTAGTCAGTACCTATATATAGAAAAGAAAACCACTTAACTGTGGTGTGAAATTTAATTGGAAGAAGAGAAGTAACAGGTGCAACAGACGGCCCAAATACCTGACCCCTCCTGTCCCGGCTCCCAGCCCTCGCAGCTCTCTGAAGTCTCACCTTTAGCTGCCCCAGGCCAGCGCATGTACAGAGTTTCTGCTAAGAGTTAAATCCAGTTTTGCTGAGGTGCCCCCGAGGGCTTGCCACATACCTGACATATTTCCATTTCTGACAACTTTGCCTTGAAGACATTTGTTAACCTCTTGGGTTGTAAAAGACCAAGGTCGCCTTTGGGCTAAAAGAAGGGCTTATTGAGATCCCAAAGCAAACCAGAGTTTTCCCAAGCTACCAGCTTCAGAGAGATGGGGTATTTATGCTTTTCTTTCTTTCTTTGTTACTTCATCTTGTTTTTACATGCTCCTTTCAGTCCACATTAGATACAAAGTGTTAATGAGAGACTCTGAAGGGATGCAGAAGAGACAGCAGAGCTGGAAAGACATCGATATAAGCTTTATAGATTTTAAGGTCAAAAGGGATCTTGTGACCTGCCTGGCTCCCTTCCACATCACACAAGCCACAGAAGGGTGGTCAGTCATTTCTGCCTCAAAATGCTGCCTTGAAAGAAGGGTCTTTGTTTCCTAAGCTGTGGTTTATTTAAATAGGCTTCACCTACATGTGAGTAGAGCCCTGATCTAGGCTGCCTGCTGCAAAAGGCTTTCTTCAGAGTTATCCATCAGCACTAAAAAAACATCTCTGAGCCAGTCTCAGGTATACCCAGAGTGTTTATTAGCTAATGGCAATGCTTAAACACACAGAGAAGCATGGTGTCCTTCCCCGCTGTCCTGGCAGACAAACACTACCTGGGGCCACTGAAACGGCATTGTTTGGATTTGAAACTCTCTCTGTCTTTCAGCTGAGAGGTGGGGGGATCGTGCCTGGGCCGTCAGAAAGGAGGCTACAGGTTTGCTTCCCATATCCCTTCCACAAGCAGTTTGTACCTTTGCTTCTTCATGGATGTTCCACACGAAGGACAGCGCGTTGTAGGCTAACTCCTCGATGTTCTGCACTGTGTTGAAGTTTTCTTTACAGTCAGCTGAAATGCAATGGAGAAGCAGTTTACACTCTGGCTGCAAAACTGGTTGCATTCCCTAGGCTTTCTGCTCCCCCTAAACCTGCCTCTCACTGACTCCAAGGCTACAAGAAGCCTTGTAATGTAACAGAGGCCATCCTTGATACCACTGGATAAACCTAGGTGCGCGTATGTAAGGACAGGCCAGAAATGAGTCACAGGTATTGGCTGGTGACTGCTATGTGAGTAGTGATGTTATGCAAAATCAATGCAGATTACTTCGAAATTCAAACAACTGCGTGTCTAGCTGGGAGCCACAAGCTGCTCAGCAGGGTGCTCAGCTGGACAGACAAAACCTTCGTCTGGCCAAGCATAACACGCTGTAAAGCCTGTGTGGTGGCAGTGGAGAAGGACAGGCAGTACCAAAGCCTGTTCTAGCTCAGATTCCTAAATTCCAAGAAGCCATAGGTCACACCTGTAAGAGCCAAAATTGTGTAGCAGTTTCTATCTGACTGAGGCTTTTCTTGATGTATCTTGGGCTCCTAGTGCATGTCCCTACTCCTGGCAAGCAGTCTTAAACTTGCAGGAGCCTCTCAGCCAGAAAGGATCTGAAGCCAGCAGACCAGCCTGCTCCTCCCCGCTTTCCCCCAGGCCAGATTCTGGAGTTTCAACTGTGTTACTGTGTATTGGAAATGCAGTAAAATGGTGCTAGAAGTTATCGACCCCACCCAGCCATCGCGATCAAACAGCCCCACTCATACCAACGTCAATGACTCTCTGCTTGGCTGTGGGCTGGCGGGAATGCCAGTGCTTCCAGAACTTGAGCTGCTCCGTTGGGATCTTTTCATTGTCAAAAACAATCATCACAACGCTCTGTAACACAGCAAGGATATCCCATATCAGTACACACAGCAGGCTAACGCTTGGTGCCCTCACTGCCCTTTCCTAGTGCATCCACGCACTGGCCAGGGGCAGTTTAGTGTCATTGTTAAAGTTTTATAGCTGGGGAAACTGAGGCAGGCAAGGGAAGGGACTTGGACACGGTCATGCAGGCAGGAAGTGACAGAGCCGGGAGCAGAACTGAGATGCCCTGTATGCCCCCTAACTGCACTGCCCATGAGTTTCCGCTGACTCCAAGGCATACAAGGATCCTGCATTGGAGGAATGTTAGCAGTGCTGCAGCAAGTATTAGGCTGGGACAGCCTAAATGGTCTTTTTCTAGACATTCTCAGTTTCAGGAATCCTTTAGGTCTTGAGATGTCCGAAGTCTAGCCTCTAAATACTGCTCAGGATTGGAAGACCAGGTTTCTTTGCTGGGAATTTAAGCTCAGCTTAGCCTCAGGGGTGGCTCTGGGGCTTGTCCACACATCCCAGAGGCAAGATGGGGAAGTTCTCTCCAGCTCAGAAGTTTTCCCACCAGGGCCCCCAGCCAGCCATCGGCTAGGAAGGCCTTTTGCACATCCCTGACCATACTGTGAAAGGTTTCAACTGCCAGGTAACATGAAGGCTGTTGCTGTGCATCAGAGGATTAACTTGCTATGAGTGAATCCATCCCATTCATCGCTTTAAGCCAACATGAGCCACAAAGCCATTACTCTTCATGTTCAGCTCTGTTCCCAGGCCAGTACAATTGCTGGATGTCTGATTACAGCATGTGTCAGCAAAATTGTCAGTTTGTCTCTTACCTTCACTTTATTTGAGGACAAGTGTAAACATTTGCTGTCTCCAGCTGTCCGCAGCGTGATGGGGTAGAACTGTCCTTTGTTGAGGTAGGCCATGGGAGAGTCCCCAGATTTGATGTGAATGGCTTTGGGTGACCCCAGAGTGTATTCAAAGTCACTTGTATGGAACAAAGAGAGAATGATGAATAAGCACACACTGCTGTTTCACTCCAAAAGCAAAGGAAGAGACATATAAGTCTCCACCCCTACAGGTTACAGACACTGTACACACAGTCTCTGCCCTATTCCCCATCTCACATGCCCCTATACCATCAAGCACCTCCCAGCACAGCACATACTGATCCTCCCCAACACCCTGTTCTCCGATATCCTCATTTTACCCTTTAGTTTTGGCTTAAAAAAAACCCAACCCTGTAGATTATTGTAACCCATATTTTTCTGTGGATGGCTACAGAACCATTGCATAATCAAAAGCCTAAACCAAACCAAACCAAACAAAAATAGGTACCTGTGATGAGACTTTTACAACATCCTCAACTCAGATCCCTGTCTCTAAATTCACACCCATAAATGGCTGACCTAGGAAGACTGTGTCCTAATGGGTCCTGTAGAAACAGGAGGACCTGCAGGACACTGACATCCACTTGTTTATCCAGGTCCTTAAAAATGGACTTAGAAACCCAGCTTGTTGAAGTCACAGTCTGGTGGGCAGCAACTTCAGACTTTACAGAAAAGGTTTGTAGTGTTATACAGAGGAAGGTGTTACTGTTGACAACCACGTTTAAAAGAGGAGCCTGATTTTCAAGAAGCCTTGCTCTTGGGCATTCACCAACACCTATGAGGATTCAAACCATGAGGCTATAGCTCAAGCTGTTTTCCTCCGTGAGGAATCTGTGCAAGCCACCACCTGTACACAAGCCTTCACACAGACCCTTAAGTGCCCTGGAGTTGAGGATCATCGTATTCCTGTTTAGTCACCAACCCATCTCTTTTTCCTGCTCCACCTCCCCTGTGATGCCATCTCTGAAGATAGGCTTGGCAACTCCTCTTATCTAGAGCCAGGAGAGCCAGAGAATGTTAGTGCACAAATAAACAGCAAACAGCAAGCCTCTCGCTCACAAACGCGAGCTGCTGTCTGTGTGAAAATCCCCACGTCTGACAGCTGAGTCACAGAGTCAGGTGACTCAGGAGGCAAATAAAAAGTGGGAGGTGGAATAATGTTACCTGCTGGGAGGTTTGATGCGGTATCTAGAGCAGGAAAGCTCTGCCTGCGAGAGGGGTGGAGAGGAGGAAGAAATCTCTCGCGCGTTTTAGGAATGACAAGCAGTGGCACCTTCTAAAATCAAGGTTTACTAACAATGCTAAACCCAAAGTGAGAACCTAAACTTTAGATTAGGAGGAGGCTGCTTATTGCCCTTATCAACTGTCATCCTCATCTTCTCTGTCATTTACCCCATTCCACGTAGCTTGTGGAAAAATAGTGCAGCCACCTGGACCTCTCTGTAGCGCAGGAAGCAAGCAGAGCTCCCTGGGAAGGGGGCTGTAATACACAGCAAACCCTCACGTGGAAGACCTGGGTGCCACATCTCCCCTTGTGCAGGTCAAGGTGCTGATGAGATGTGACCACAGCAGTGGAAGGAGTGGCGCTGGAGGTACTCTGCTGGCCAAAGTGGTGTAAAGTCTGAACCACACACCTCTCAAGCTAAAAACATGAACTGGCACAACTGCATCTGCTTAACTTGAATGGAAGATTGGGTTTGACTCCTTTTCAGCAAAACATTTCAAACCCTAAGCCCTGCTTCATACTACAAACACTAAAATTCATCACTGTTTTCTGTCTAAAAAGTCATGTAATGGCAACTTGCTCCTAAGACACCAGGGGACACAACTCGTCTCTGCAAAAGCATGAGATCTGTAGGTTTGCAATGGTCATTGTCAAGACTAGCAGTGGGGTGAGGAAAGGGATGCAGTCTTTCCCAAGGAAAGGGACACAGCCCAGTGCACTGGAAATCCAGAGACTGGATTGGCAGTTACCTCTTAACACCGTCTGTAGCATAACTCTCAGGGCAAGGTGGCTCTGGCTGGGGTTTGAGGATATCACTGAAGAGTAGCGACTGTAGACAAGTGGAAACAAAACAGTCAAAAGTGGAACCTTTCATTGCTTTGTCCTTCCACCTTCTCCCAGACATTACAACAGAGGCCACAGATAAAACACGAACCCTCATTTCAAAGCCTTATCCTACTTCCAAAATCAATGTAACCCCCCCACCAACTCCGTGGGAATGGCATCAAGCTTTTAATGCAAAAGCAAAGCTCCCACTGACTGCAGCATGAGCAAACCCCAAACTAGAGATAGCCTCGTGCAGCACCCCTTGGGCGGCACTGCCAGCATGCAACCCACTAACAGCTCTGACCTCCTGGGGATCCTCTTTGAAAGTGCTGTCTGGCTGCCACCTCTGCTGTGGTGGGGCTACGGGGATGGTCTCGAAGAGGGAGTTCAATGAGCTGTTGTCGTATACATCCCCTGGAGGGACCATGTAGTTGTCTGGGGTGACATCCAGCTTGCTAGTGCCTGGTGGAAGCATGACTGGCTTGTGAGGAGTAGGAACGCCTTCAAGACTTAAGCCGTTCTTCTTCTGTGGCTCACAATATTCTTGGGTCATGGAAACATTTTCAGACAAGAGCTTCATGAGATGGGCTGAGCCATCAAAGGATGTGATGTCTGGGTCGTACTCCATTCCGTGGCAGTGCCTGGTGGAGAAATGGTCCTGTCTCAAACCAGGGCAGAGTGTGGGCAACCCCAGCAAGCTGTCACTGCAAGAGGCAAGTGCCTTGATGTGCTGCTGGGAAGCAAACTGCACAGTCTAGCTACCAGGTGACCTTGAGTCAGCTGTGTACATCTGCTGCTTGATATGGGAGATCTGACAGGCCCATAGGTGATCTCCACCCACCCACACACCTCTCAGTGCAATCAGCAAGAGCGAGAGGTGTTCAGCAGATAAGGGATGATCACATGGAACCAGAGAATATGGTTTAGACGTGGTTTGGGGCTGCAGATCCAGGGCCTACATCCATTATTTCTTTATTTAGGCTATTAAACACTCAGAGCAGCAGGGACAATAAGAAGGATAACTGCCATGTGGTCTTTCCATCTTAGTCTTTAGGGCTCATTGACACTGAAAGTTGATTTTTTAAAACTGTCTTTTTTGTTTTCTTTTTGTTTTCTTTGTTTTTTTGAAGGAAAGCCGATTCTTGTGCAAGTTCACAAACTCCAGCAGCTTAGGAAGCAAAACTCCCAGAGAACATGAGATCAGTGAAAAATTGACAGGGCTGCAGTATTGGAAGTGAGGTGTATGGCCCAGACTTCAGAGCAGACAAGACTAAGTATAGGAGCTATTAAGTGATAAAGACATGTACAAAAAAGCACTCCCACTCCTCTTGCACACAGAAACCATCCCTTTGTGCAGCACCCCAAGAACTGGTCCCTTCTGCAGCAGTGACTTTGTGACCCTGCTGACTCTGCGTCCCTAGCTGAGCTGGTAAGAGGTGGCTTATTGCCCCTGTTACCATGCTCAGAAAACAAACCAACCCCCACATTAGCAACCCGCACACCTCTTGGCAGCATAAGCTACCCCCAAGGGAAGTAAAGCTGAATGAGTAGCTCCCACCCACTCTGCTTCGAGAGCTTCACCTTCAGCTATATGGTGAAATTTCCATAGTTAATAAAAAACATGCCACTGTCAAGAATGCAGTGGCCTTTCAGAGAGGAGAAAACAGCTTAACTCAGCTTACTTATGAAGAAGGAATGAGGTATCGTTCAGGAGGCTTATTCTGTCAAGTAGTTAAAAACAGACAACCAGAAAAGGTTGCCAAAGTACACAGCATCCAGGAAGGGGAACTGAACTCATAGTGGCAAATGAGCCATTAATTTAATAGTTAATTATCCAAAAACCTCAAAGGACAGATGGGAGTCACTGGAAGAGAATCCTGGGAGACTGGAAGCAAGTGAAACAGAAACCCTCATCAGCTAAGGGAATGGAAGAGGACTTGGTCATTCCCTTCTTGCTGCCAATGCTTAATCCCTTTACCCTTTCCAGTTGTCACAAAGTAGGAAATAAAGACAAATTCTTCAGTTGCTGCAAATCAGTGCAACTGCCCTGAACACAGCTAGACAGATCTTCAGTTGTGTAAATGGGTGTAGCTCAATTTATACCTGCTTGGGATCTGGCCTAAAGAATTTTAATATATGTCTCAGGGTTAATAACCTCCACTGTTGTTGGTAATAACACTGTGCTTTGATGTCTATTTTATGCAAGCTAAGAGACCCATCATGCATGCAAGCAGCTGCAGGAGAATTAGACAGCTATAGAGAGCAAAAAATGAAGCTAACCTCTTTCCTAGTTCATTGCGTCCCATCATTCCAGATGGAAGAATCCTCTTCTCCTTTGGGACCTAGAACAAGGCAGAACAAAGAGTTTGTTTATTGTTATATTTTATTAATGGAAAAGAGAGGTGAAATTAGCCTTGTCTGTGTAGCAAGTGAAGTCTCATAGATAAAACACCGGGTGAATAATAAACACCGGGTGAGGACACAGGAGACCAGGGCGCTCTTGCTGGGCTGCTGCCATGGATTCCCAAGGTAACCTTAGGCAAGCCACATCATCTTGTTCTGGGAAAGATTTTCAAAAGCACCCAAGTGAATGGGAACATCAGTGCTATTGGCTTCAATTAGGGCTAAATCATATCCACATTTCTTGAAGCTCCACCCTACAGCAGCACTAGAAAAATAAAGATGCTAGGGTCTGCAAAGCACAAAGCTATTGCAGCTCCATGTCTCTCAAAGCATTGCTGTTTCTTACGTGAAAGCTGTCAGGGAAAAAAGCCCATCAGCCTGAGACTCAAGACACCCAGGTTCAGTTTTCCACCCTGTTCTGGATTCCCTCTACAGTATAATGGTGTTTTGTGCCTCAGTTTACCACCTGCACTCTGCAGATAAAAGCGGCACTCTATACCTGTGGGCGTTATGAGGATCATTGCATAAAAAACATGGACAGCTCAGCAGATGGGTACCCTCCTAAGGTGGGTGAGCATATACTTTACCTTCACGCTTCTCCCCTGGTACAAATTCCCCCAAGACACCCAGGCCCAGTGGGCACATACCATGTAGTAGTCATAGAGGAGGCTCAGGGCAGCCACGCTGTCGTCATCTCCATTCACCCTCATCATAGCTTTGGTGGCTGCGGTCAAGGGGTTCTCTAGGTAGGTTTTCCAGGCTTCGTCTTCATTGGTGTAGGGGAATTTCTGGAAGTTCATGGTGTCATTCTTCATCAGACGCACAGATCTAAAACTGAGCCAGACAGAGGAAAGAGGGACTGAAGGATACTAATCTTCCACAGCAATTTCCATGCCACCCAGCTGAACACATGAAGGGCTTCCCAAAGGCACTGCTGGAATGGAGAAGGGATGCTTTCCTGGTTCTTAACTCCCACAGTCTTTGGGATTACCAACTCTTCTGCCTGTAGCTATGCACAAGATTAGGCCTGAGTCTCTCTAGTGGGGCCATGCAGAGAGGCAGACGTACCTCTGCTTCCCTCCTCCTGCCCCAGGGATGCAAAACACCACATCGTCTGCAACTGCTCCTTCATCAGCAAGTGCACACTACCAGGCAGCCAGGTCATGTACTGTCAAGGCAGGATGTTGGTCAGTAAATTGAATGCAATGTGATCAGGCAACTTGGCAAAATTTTTCCTTGAATTTGGAGCCAAAGGCCAGCTCAGCCCACAAATACAAATGATCACTCAGTGTTCAGAGAACTTGACCTACCCAGATGAAACTAAACCCCATCATATTTCTTTGCTGTAGTTCATGGTTTTTTTATTTAGTTCCAGACTAACTTGGGGTTTCTTTCAGGCATTTGTATATGATTTTACTTCGAGGGAAGTAGACAGGCAGATCACCACACACTCCCTTCCACTAAAAAATTCCTGACAAAGGTGAGGCTCATGGGACTACGTGAGCTGAGAAGCAACATACCAAAATAATACCCTGCCTGTCCTCTCTTCTGGCACTTTCTCCAGGTCTCTCCATCTTATGTTAATAAACTGTCAGATACTTAATTACCCAAACATTGGTCATCTTTCCTTTTTCTCCAGCAAATCCTACTAGCAGCCAGCACAGAAGCACCTCCGCACATTCTCTGGGTGCTCCGTGCTGGAGGTTCACCCCGCTCAGAGAAGAGGATGAATCAGTGACCATGCTCCTGTCACATCCTTCAGCCACGTGTATATGGTATCACCACAACAGCTCATACTATTCATCATAAGAAACAACTTTGTGGACAAAAATTACTTTTTCATCAAAATGGAAATATCCAGGAAGGGCAGACTGTTTTTTTATTAACAGAAGTTTAAAAGAAGATTTCTTTAAATCTCCAAAGTTGCCAAGAGTAGATTTTTTTTTTTTAATTGCTGATTTTTTTAATGGAAAGGCAAAGAAAATCTACAGGAGTTTAGGTAATGAATGCTACACATTAATGGCCTTTCTAGAAGGAATATGTTGTTTCCATTAAGCTACTCTCCATGTGTTTATAACAAGTCTTGGGCTAGACTTTTAAGTGAATCATTTGCAGAACAGTAATTCCTCTCGAAAGGAATCTGGCACCTCTGAAACTCCCAATTATTGCTAACCACGACAGATACTGCCAGCCCATTTGGTGCGAGCTGCCCACGCTGACAGGGTGAAAAGCCAGGTGCTCAGCAGATGCTCTTGGGCTGGAAACTAGAAGGGTGCGGAGGTGGACCTTGGATGGGGCAAAGGATGCTGGTCCATCCTTCCTGACAGCCCAGCTAAGATGGCTTCACTCCTGCCCATGCACCGATCTCTCACACTGCCACATCTCCAGCAGGGAATACACATGTAAACCGTGCATGGATAGTTTTGGTGATGCTCCTGGATCAGACTCGAGAGCTCTCCTTGGCTGAGCAGGGTAGCAGCTCTGTGCTGGTACAGTCTCTCCCAGAGCAGCACAGATGAGGCCATCAAGGGCTGCCTCTGCTGTTCCTGTTGACTTTTTATTAAAGAATATGTTGCTTCCACACAGAGTCCCTCCACATCTGAGCTGCACAGGAGAGCAGCTGGTAACAGCTCTGCTAACAGCCTTAGGCATCCAATTCCCACTGGTTTCTGTGCTCACGTGGCGGCAGGCGTCTGAGCTCAGGTTGGTACAGACAGCAGCTGCTTCCACATTACGGTTCTGGCCACCGCCAGCTTCCATCACGCGCTGGTATAACGGAGACGCTGAGTTTGCTCCTCTTCTCCCTTGCACATCGGGATGATACACTAACACCGGTTTCACCCCTCGCATGAAACTTCACCAGGTGTTTTGCGAGTTTCGTTGTCTTTAGTGTTTCTCACGCAGCCCTCCCGCCCCTTCAGTGCCGCTGCTGTCTCCAAGGCAAGCAATCGGCATGACTCAGATTTCACTGCTGTCGACTTGGCGATGGGCTGTTCAGTCCTGTCTGGACAGGAATCCTCACCCGTTCTCAATCCGATCTTCTCAAGGAAGACTAGGCAGCAACAGAGCTTGCTCTCAGGGTGAGACTCAGCTCCTATTACTTGTAATCAACATAGATAAACACACCATGGTAAGATGTAGCAATAAAGCATTCAGGAGCTTAAAAAAAGGATGGATATTAAAGGAAAAATGCTTTGGAGCTTTATTCTCCCTCACCTGAGCCCTCAGCTGAAGCACTCCTTGTTGTATGACTCCATTCTGCCTCCCTGCCTTGTCACTTTGGCATGGTACAACCACTGCGTGCATGAGAGGCTGATGTTTTAGTATTTTATCACCTGGTCTGCACTCCAGAGGCAGAGTGAAGTTGGAGAGGAGGCTTGAGATCTCAACCACTTGCAGCTTTGTCCAGTTTATGAAGAATACAAGTTTGAAAAGTGCCCTAAGAGCCTGCATCTCATTTTCACATGTGGCTCCTGGATTTGTTGGGTAGCTCTGGCTGTGCTGCTTGCAGACATCACCACCTCACCACTGCCTGACCCAAGCCTCTGCTAGGAGAAACTGTCCATGCAGCAGAGATGGCACAATGGAAAACCTGCCCTATCGTCAACCTGGCATACTAAAGTAAAGGCACTTTTCTAAAGCCATATGTCATGCCCTGAACTTGAGAGTGCAAAAATGTGGGCACACGTCACCTTACGGTACTTCTGTTATAAAGCCACAAACTCCAGCAGAGAGGAGGGACTGGAAGATTAGGATAGCAGCACTTTAGGCTACTCCAGCAAGATTCACTGGAAGCTTCTCTCAGGACTCCGTAGTGCTTAGAAATGGCAAAGTCTTTGAAAGTCAGTGAGCCAACAGCACGGCAACACAGCAGCTCCTCCCATGCACTGGAAACTGCTTTGGTCCAAGTGAGCTTGCACTGATTCCGTCAGCTGAGGACTTGGACAAAGGTGACACGAAGGGGATTTCACATTCATTCCATCTTGTTTCTTTTCCAGAGTTCATATGATCCCTAGTAGTCACTGAAATATATTTGAGTGCAGCCACGTTAATTGCCTCACATAAAACTCTGCAGCTGGGACAGCTCTGCAGATAAGACGTACTGCCACTCCATCCCACCTTTTCCAGAGAGGTCAGCTCTGCTCTGACCCTATTCCAGAAGGTCAACAGGGCTAACCAATACCTGAAGAAAGAAGGTGATTTGAGAAGATAAGCAGATATGATGACATGTTTAGAGGCACCTTTTTGACATCTGATGCATTTCAGTTCATGCAGATACAGGATGATCATGTCAGTTTGCTCCTACAGCCTGCTTCCGACTCAGCATTAGCAATCTCTGTGAAGGAGAGATGCAGGAAAGAGGTATCTAAATCCAGATCCAGATACACATAAACTTTACTTTCATCACTCCTTGTGACGCCCCTTTCATGTGACTATGGCACATTCGTCCGCTGCAAACTGTCTGCTCTCTGTTTGGCAAAACAATCTCTCCTTTTGCAGGCAGTCGCCTCGATGCAGCGGCTCAGACAAAGCGAGGATCGGTGAGTGAAACACAAACACGTGGGACCAGCAGCCTCCCTTCTCGTGTGCACAGACTCACCCGGCTGGGGGCTCGGGGTCACGTGCAAAGCAGCGCACGATTTTGGGAAGGGAGCAGTCTATTTGTTTCCAAACAGTTTAGAATTTGACACAAGGTGATACCAGCCCCCTTTCCCTGCTCCATCCCACCCAATCTCTGTTTCCCCTATTTATCTGCCAAGTCTACCATAACAGTGGCCTCCTGATTATGAATAAACACTCAGGGCTACGCTGAAACAGGAGAATATGCCCAAAGGGTCTAGGTGGGGAGATCAGCCAAGCAGGAAAGAAACGCTTGTATTCCTTTTGCCTTTTGTTGGGTTTCAGTGGGTGGTTTTGCTGGCCTTTAAGCTTTGTGTTGCTTGTCTTTGTTCTCCCCCCTATAACTGATTAAGCCTCCAACCTAAATATTAGCCGTGCCAGATGCTGATGGCTACAGAGAAACATCACATTGTCAAAGGAGCAGAGAATCCATGGTAACCAGCAACAGGAATTCAAAGCCACAGAATAGAGAGCCCGACCGGCAGGACTTCAGAGATACTCCAGGCAGTTCACACAAGGACTGCCATTAGCTCTGGCTTTGTGCATGGCACTCGCCTCCCTGTTGAAATAACCCTGATGTTCCCCAAGAGCCCTGTATCAGTAATATGGGGAAGGATCAACGCTACACTCAATGAAAAGCAGCATTTACCATGACTGCTTTCTGGGGTAGAGATTTTAGCCTGTAAACCAGGCCCCTTTGCCAAGGAAGAACAGCATCCCACAAAGCAGCCTCGTTACTAAATCCAAACTTCTCAGCTAAATTCTGATTTTACCCTATCTTTGCAAGTTTAATAAATAAGCACATCTGAAGACAATGTGACAATACAGCCACCAGTAAGCATACTGTCACAGGCCCATTCACAGAACCAGGAAAAAAAAAAAAACCCACAGAAAGAAACATAACACACAGACTAATGATGGAAAACATTGCCTAGATGCCAAGTACAATACAGTGTCAATCCATAGGCAAAGGCATAGGAGACCACTAATCTCACAGACCCTGACCTGCACTACCTACAGGACTGAAATATTTTCTCTGGCAGCTGGATAACAATGTGCCTCTGTCACTGGATTTCTTTAGGGACATTTCAGCAGCACAGTCAGCCTCAGGGTAGTGCAGCGTTAGCTCAGCACAACAGGTCGATGTTTCGTAGCCGTCCCTTGGCTCTGTTTCACCCACAAAGACAGCGCATGAGCCTCTCTTTTCCTGGGAGCACTCAGCCTGCGTGACACATGCATGAGACAGGCTAACCCCATCACGCTCAGCCAGGGACCCCGCACAGATGCACACAACAGGTCATCTACTTGCATTTAGTAAGTGCAGAGCAGAAATGTGTGGTGGCTGGGGTGGAAAGAAAAGAGACCATCATCAGCATCTTTGAGAAACGGCTCCTGTTTCCCAAAAGGGTGCTGAGAGTCCTCACTGTCGATACAAGCCAGTGGTGCTCAGCACCACCCAGGAAGATGGGTTAGCCATGCAGCTGGCTCTGGCCGTGCAGCAGGGAAGGTGTGGTGCGTCCCTGCGGGTGGGATGGAGGAGGGTGGGGACTGGGGCGATGTGTGTTGTGCTGACACTCAGGGAGATAGAGCCCTGCCAAGCTCTTTGACTGAATCCCCCACCCCATCCCTCCTGCAGAGCTGAAACCAGTTGGAACGGTTTGCAGGCTGAATCCAAAGAGTCGTGGAGCCAGACAAACCTTCCAGGGCCAGGCCCCACCTGGGTAATATGAAGGGAACTCACTCATCTCTTGGCCTTCTTGGGTTACTTACAGCTCTTTAGGACACATAAACCCAAGATCTGAGCTCATTATTCTTCAGTTTTTACACCAACCTAACTCCCTGCTTTTGAAGCTATTTATTATCACAGGAGGAGAAACTGAGGCATGGGGATTGACATTAAGATGACTTATCCAGGGCTGCTCGGCAAAGATGAGAGAACAGAACCAAACCTGAACCTCTGCTATAAATCTCACCAGCATTGGACTGTTCCTGCCTTTCTAGCCTGCAGGGTTCCATGAGACATTGAGTGTTGAGTGATGTTTGGGGGACACCAGCTGGTATTGTGTTTTACCTGATAACATCATCCTTGAGGTATCCACCCACACAATCACATTTCATAAATGATTCGAGCTTTAGTGCCTTCCCTGCCTAACAAAACAAATTACAGCACAGAATTACTTTGCAGTTCAGGAATTATAGCTGACTTTTTCCAGAAGCAGTTTATGATGTTGGACACTTCAGTTTTGAGTTGCCTTGAGTTTCAGGGTGATCAGCCTCCAAAGGGAGGACACAAAAAACAGTCCCTGACCAGTTCTACCACCTGGTACTTCTAAAATACTGGTCTAAACTTTACTCTCTTTCCTATTTTCATTGTAGGCAGATAAGGACTCCTTATGTACACATGTATTCATGAACACAAACCTTCATCTCCACCAACACATAACACACACACATGCACACCGCATTGAAGCTCCCAGTCCTTCAAATACCATAAGAAAAATTACACATGATGAGAAATGCTTCATAACTCCAAGAGTTTAGGTGCTTTCAGTTATCTTTTTTTGTGTTCGGTGCTTATGGATTCCGCCCCCAGTTTCCACATCCCAAAACCTAACTACTCATTATTTTATTTTTTAATTCTTGTATATTCACTGACTCCAAGAGCGGTGGCTTTTAAATGAAAAAAGTAAAACATCAAAGTTTTACAAGACTTGGATTAAAAAAAGAACAATGGTAGCAACAAAGAGATATGCAATCTTTTGCGACAAAGTTTGTTACTTTTTTACTGCTCTTCAGGTAATCTCATTTAAATCTAGTAATCAATTACTATGGGTTATTTGTACTGTAGCAGGACACAGAGGCCCTGACTGAGAACAGAGCCCAGTTTTACTCAAGGTTCTATACTTCCCTCACCACATCCTATCAGAGGATACTGCAGTAACACACTAAATGATGTTACTTATTTCCTCAGCGCTCATTGAAGAAAGCAGTAAGAGCAGAGATTAATATTAAACCTCACGGGAGGTTTGCCACTTCAGAGTTACGTGTTGAGTCTCAGGCTTCCTATGTGCTCTGAGATCCAACAGGACAGTTTGGTCCTCCCATTTTAGACTGGGATGTGCCGATCTCTTCCTACTGCCTGCAGATTCAGTCAGCTAACAAGCTTGGCACCTGGGTTTGAGCTGGCTGAAGGTGGGTGAGGGGAATCCTCCAGTGAGTTGCCCAAGAGGGCACAGGAAGCATGTGTCAGGGCAGGACACTCGACACACGCTCACACGATGCAGCCTGTTCCCCTGCGCTACCAGGCTATCCTTGCGCCATGTCTGGCAGCAGCTGTACCTTCTTCAGCTGCACTGCGGACTATGTGCAGACCTGGTGAGATACAGCCAGGGTTGGCTCTCTCCTTCTGTTTCCCTCTTTCTTCCCATCCAGGAGGGTCAGATCTCAGCTGCCCAGATCTCCTATAATGTGCTTGGCTGATGTACACTCTCATGTATTCTGATTCATAGCATCCTCTGAACTCATGTTCCCCAAGGTCAGGCAAGCCTTTTGCTTTACTGTTTAATAAAAAAAAATAGCATAATGTGCTTCAAACAATGTTTTTGCCAAACAAATACGATTCATCCCATTCTAGCTAAAACCTTATTAAACAACGCATTTCTGGAAAGCAAGCGTCACAGCTCAGGCAGCAAAGACAGAATGATGAAAAGAAACAAAAACATGGCACAGCAGGTGGCTGGCACCCAGGAACAAGTGCCTTGGTAAATGACGCCTGCCCTTTTCCTCTGAACACCTGTGGTTATGAACACTCTAGGGATAAGGACTGTTTCTGAATCAGAGCTACCCTCACCCATACCATAATCACAGCTATCAGCCAGAACAACCTAAAGCATAAAGAAATAACAAAAAACAAGCCATCACATTTTCTTAACTTCCGAGCCTTTGAAACTTGGGTATTAGCAACGGACTCCCAGCCAGAATATAATTGTATGCTATATAACCATTTCCACTGATTCATGCATTTTTCAGCTGTTGCTTTTATCATCCTCGAGCACATGCTATTTGAGGAGCCGAGGCACTGATCAGGAGCAGTCTCCCTGCCAATCAGCTGAACTGGAGCGCTTGCAGGTGCAATGTAAGTGCAAGTGCATTTTTGGATGAATACTTTACAATTATCAACAATTTAAACACCAGGCTGAAGAGAGCAGGAGTAGATCCTCATCAGTGTAGCTGTCTTTATTCTACAAATTTTTCTGGAATTATACCTATGTACCAACTGGTTGAAAATGTGACCCAAAGCATCAAAGCAGAGATACTATGTAAATGTTGGTTTATCTCTGCTTTGAGTCTAGAGTTTATTCAGAGGGCTTTTACTCCTTTGTTGTGAATTGCATAGCAGTTATTTGATTGTTGTTTCTTTAATTTACAAATCTCTCGTTCTCTTTACATAACTTAAAATAAAACCCATGTCTCCCTTGAAAGCGTACCTTGCTTCAGCATGGTTATCCCTTGTGTGCTTTACTGCCAGGATTTTATAAAAAGGGCTTTAACTTTTCATTCACCAGGAGCATAACTCAAGTTTTAATAACACACCTTATGCATGACAAAAATTTGCTTCTGGCGATCATGGTTTCGACCACAAAACCACAACTGGGAGTAACTCCTGGTTAACTCTTTCAAGCCCACACATTACAGAGTTAGGCATAAGTTCAGTTTAGAAGACTATGGAAATTATCAGTTAGAATATTTTATAATAGGCAAAACATCTCATTCTGTCATGCCACACTAGTCTCTTCCCAGTCCTTTCTGTAAAATTAAAGTGGCAAAGGAAGAGATGAGATTATTCTCCCTGTTATTTTGGGTGACAGCACCAGTCCATGGGGATTTCACAGCTCCCTTAAAATCAGCTACATCTGGGCACATGCTCACAGCTCGGATCCATCCTCCCTGTGCTCAGCTTGTTGTGGGGGTTGTGTAAAGAACAATGGCTGTGCGAGACACGCAGACACACACTGCTGCCCTTATCAGATCCTCTAAGCACTGCTCCCGAGAGAGAGCGAGCCTTTTCCTTCCACTGATGTCTACAAAGCTACACCCGATATGACTTTGGCCAGGGTGATTAACCAGAGGTTAACAGCTACTACAACAGCCCCACCGCTCAGATGTTGGGCTGCAGCAGCCTCTTCACAAGGTTCCTCCCCCTCAGTGACACCTTTTCCCCCTCGCAGTAAGCCCAAAAGCCATCTGAACGTTTCAGCTATGCCTTTGGTACCACGAAGTTCCCAGCTCCCTTATCTCCTATCACTGCTCCCCGTCAGCCCCTGGGGAGCTTTCGGGTGAGGTACTCCAGGCCCATTGTGCTCCTGAAGCCTTTCTGCAGGCAAGCTGGCACTGCCTGCCCCTGCCCCTCCGACAAGGCACCAGCAGGCTGCTGGTGTTACACCCGCCTGCCTGCACTCCCCTAGCTGTGGGCTAGTGAACTAAAAATGAAATTTGCACAGAGACTGGCAAACGTGTCCTCAAGTTCAATCTACAGGAAAATGTTGCACCGAGGCTTTTACCTCCCGAGGTTACCAAACAGAGCCCCACGCTGAGATCTGTCCTCAGGAGCAGACGGCAACCTCTGCGTTTTTATCTGTCTTTGGAGCTGAGATCTGAATCACAAAAGTGATGCTGCTCCCATCAATTCCCCCTTTCTCATGTGAAAGGCACAGGGGTTAACAGTCCGTTAGTAAGAGAAGAGCCAAGCAACCATGTAATTCATCAGGTAACTTAATGCCCCAGTCCATAATTAGTAATACATCAATCTAATTCTGCAATGCACTGTGTACACACACACAAACACTCTGTAGCATTTTGAGAGTAAACCACATGGCCTGACTCTTAAGTTCAAAAAGCATCAACCATAAATTACCCAAAGAGTTGAGAAAGTGAAAATTTAAGTCACCGATTCTTAATCAATCCAAGCAGATTGATCTCCGTATTTACATAAAATAATAATTAGTGCTGCACCTTTTCAGGGCTCTTAATAGTTAAAAGATTAGCTGTCACAACACCTCTGTCAGGCTTGTAAACACATGCAGGTATGTGTTTTTCTTTCAAAATATACCGAAGCACCGTATCTGTACACAGATGTATATATATTGACATATATTTCTTTGTAAATTTTATTATACACAAGTGCTTCACGCAGGGTTATATACCTAGATAACTTTTTAAGCCTGGATTGACAGCAGCATTCACTACTATTGTTCAATATTCCTCCAGCCTTTACTACATCATGTCATACTAATATGACATTTCTGTACTTTAATTCCAGAGGTGTGAGGCATGGTATGCTGTGCAAATGCATACCATCAGCAAGTGTTAAATGCTTTTTCTTGTTAAAAAAATAAATCTATTACAATTACTTGATAGGATTGTAATGTGAATCCATTTACTTAATTAAAAAAAAAAAAACAAACCTGGAAGGAAAAAAAAAAAAGACCACCACACAACTCTTGCCCCCCAAAAACTAGAAACTGGTAAATACTTTGGAAGGTGTTTTCTAAGAAAAACACACCCCAGAATTACTGTAACTTATGTTGGATTTTGTTGGACAGAGGCAGAACAGACTTGCCTCTAGACAGAAAGCCCAGGTGTCAACTTTTAGTCTGGGGAAAAAAAAAATCATCAGGATCATGATTTTAAACAACTCTTAAATAACAACGCTAAGAAGTGATTCCTCCTAAGAGCAGCAACACGTTAGTAAGGAACAGAGAGTCTGAAAAATGCTCCCATCCCATTCTTTCACTTCCACTTGCAAACAGCTGGACAGGCAGATTAACCCAAGGAGCCCAGTTCATTCAGACCCAAAGCACTTAAACAAGCCTCAGAAGAAACACTCAGCCTTTCCAGAGAGGAGTGGGTAAACAGAACAAAACTCTACTTACTCAAGTTCATTAGACATATTTCCCCACGTTTCCAAATCCTTGCAGCCCGTAAATTCTGATGACTTCTCTCTTCTAGTACCTGCTACAGACAGACATTGCCTGCGAAGTGTTTGATTTATGTTGAGGTTTTGCGTACAGGTATTTTGCTGACAGGTCGGTTGGCAGGGCGCGGGGATTGGCTGCCGGCACAGGTGCCCTGGGACAGGTACACCCAGACAGGTGCAGCCCGTAACCCTCTGCCTGCCGGCCCCGGAGGATGGAGGAGAGGGAGGTGGGTGGGGAAGGAGGGAAAAGCCCTCGGGAGGAAAAAGATAGGATAAAGGAGTGGAATCAGTTATTCATCTCTGTGATAATTAGTTTCAGTTTGGTGGACGTGTTCCATACACTGCGATGCCAAATAGCTGTCATTTTTATGAATCTGGGGGTTGATTTGTCCTTTGCTGTTTCTTTATATATAAATATACAGACAAAAATACATACATATATATAAAGGAATAAATTAGGGAAGAAGAAAAGCCTCTTAGCTTCCCCTCATTCCTAAATGGTAATTGTACTGACAGGCTAACCCTTTCTTTCCTTTCCTCACCTTCTCTTAGCTGCTCACTCCAGAAAGTCTCCCTAAGTGGTTTTGGGTTTCTTTTCCCCATCTTAAAAAAGTAACCTTTAAACCCCCTGACTTTAGGTGCCAAGACATGCAGCAATATATTGGCTCAGGGAATCTTTGCATTCCACTGGACATGTAAGGAAACAGGTCTGTGGGATAACCTTTCTCTGTACTGTTCACACACACTGTCCTGCCTTCTGTAGCACAGACTAGAGCCTTATTCCAGCACACACAGGATGGCAGCAGGAAACTCAGACACACGCCATTTGGGAACAGCTGCAGGAATACCACCCAGGCAATAGCTCTGTAGCAACTCACCTGTAAACGGGGAAAAGATTTATGCAATAGAACAAAACTCATCATGGATTCAAGCACTCTTGTTGGATGGTTTCTGTCATCCGTGTTGCAATGAGGAGGCAAAGGATGGGCTCAGCGGATGACTCATGTTGGCTGGATTTGGAAGGCAGGAGAGGATTTTACAAGACAAGTTGGTACAAGCCTTAAAACAAAGGGAAAAAGAAAGGCTTCCACCACTCGTTCTCACCCCCCATCACTGTCTCACTCACTAAATCTGTTCCACTCAGCGCCCTGCACCAGCAGGTGAATACGAGAAAGCCTGTAAGTCTTCCTTCACATAACAGTTAAGTTCAGCTCTCCCTGCTTGGTGACAAGTGGCCTTAGCAGCCCACTCAGGCAGGCATAAGGCATGTCTACACAGGCACATGTGAAGACAGAGTGTATTAATTTGGGTACAACACCCTTCAAATACATCTCTATGGCTTGTGACTCAGAGCATGGCCAGCTCAGAGCGCAGGACGAAGAATGACTGTGGTCTATCTGCAGTGGCTGATAAGGACATGCTGGGCTGAGCTTCGCCTGACCCAGCCAGCAACTATTGCCCTCCAGTTTGCTGTGCAAACTCCTGCCTGCCAGGGATCCAGGGAATGGACAAAGTCTGTTTTCTGGGAATGAAAAACAGAGGTCTGGAGCAATACAGACTCCACTGGGGATCACTGGAGAGCACCAGCTGCCAAGATCTTGTACAGCAGAGGACAGCAATACATAAAAGTCAGCTGAATGAGGGCTGAAGATCAGAATCAATGCCATAGCAGAGACCACGCAGCGGTGAGAGTACAAAAAAAGAAGAGGAAAGAACACATATGTCCTATTCCAGCCAGGGAAAGCACAAATCTTACGTGATGGTGGCATTAGTTGATCAATATTCTGTTTATATCTCTAAATTAAGGAAACCTCGCCCAGTTCACGATGACCAGAGTTGTAGTGCTGGGTACTCGTCCTTTACCCGGATCCAGGCAGAGAGTATTTCACTGACTCTGGGTAGTGCAAAGAGCAGCAACATCCCCTTAGGGGATTTCCAAGTTTCTTCTAACCTTTCAGTGAGACTTACCAGATTCCAGCAACAAAAGTGAAGGAGGAGAAAACACTAGCTGAGCCAGACCATGCAGGGGAATGGCAGGGCACCGGATTCTGACCTCTGAGGGGAAAAGCCTGTGTCAAAGAAGAGGGAGAAATGTGTCTGGCAAAACTGAGCAGTGACAGGCTTGCCTTAGCGAAAGGTGCCCTGCAGGCCTCAGCACCACCATGGCTAGCCCAAATCCACCTCTGGATGGAAACGTTCAGGTTTTCAGACTTGGCCTTTTGCAGAACAGCTGGGATGACGCTGTCTGCAGCTCTATGATAGCAGACAGAAGACAAACAAAGCCACCAGACCCTCCTGACTGCCTGGAGCTAGGCTCTGCAACCAGCATGCTGCTGACAAAGCCTTGTTTCTACCTTTGGGGGTTTAAGCCCACCACTGCTGCACTCACACCTCATGCACCTCAGCTCCAGTGGAAGTGGGGACAGCCAGGGATGGTCTGGGCTTACTAGGCTCTTGGTGCTGCCTGCTAGTCACCGGTGAGGCTACATGCCCTGCCCTGCTTCAGTGTGTCTGGAGTCTGCTGGAAAAGCCACAAGGTCCCTTGGGAAGCTGGGAAGGACTGGCAGAAAGGACAGAAACACAGCTTCTCCTTTGAACAAACTCACTGGGACTCCAAAAGAACAGTGGTGACTGTCTCCTGAGTTTCACTAATTCTCTCTCTCTGTTTTAAGCATTAAGTTTCTTCTTAGCTTTGCTGCCACTGATCCAGGACCTCGTCTTTTTCCTGCGAGGATCTTACTGCAATGGCAGAATGAGAGACTTTGCCAGGTAGTAAGACGCGTGCTTGCTCTCGCATACAGTCTTATTTCTTATGCAATCAGCTACGCGCCTACCCGCAGCACTGAGGCACTCTCCCAGCCTCCAGGAATTATGGCGCTTCTGTAAAATGGCTCACAGCAGAAACCAGCTCCTTTGCGTCAGTAAAGTGGGGCCCGTGCACATGTCTCTTCTTTACAGTAACACCAGCTTGAGTGTGCTCTCTCAGACACCTTTTCAAGGCCAGGTAAAAATGCTACCAACTCCCTACCACCAATCTTTCCACAGACAGGACCCTCACAGCCTCCCTCCAGTTACCTTTACTCTATTGCCAGTGAAGGAGGATCAGGACCACCCCAGCAAGCACACATCAGTCTAGGTGTGATGTGTCCTGGTGGGAAGCAGGGACAGCCAGCGCTGCCTGGGCACCACGCTGCCTTCAGCACCCGCCAGCTCCTGCCAGACAGGACCACCCTTGCCCTGTCTCTTCCATTCTCTTGGGCACCGTGTCTTTTTTGTGATAATATATGTTTTATGGCGCCTGAGAGGCCTCCAGGCCTGGACGCCTAGACAATCCCTTTGACTATGATTTCAGTATTTTTAATTATTATTTTCTCTCTTTTTTTTTCATTTATGCTCCACCCTCCAAGAGTATCTGGTGAGGGGGTGGGTTAGAAAAAAAGAGACCAAGAGATACATTCTCTATGCACAAAACCCTCCCACTTCCCTTCCACTCCCCTGTTAAATATACCTTGGAACAAAAGCCCTTTATGATGCTCTAAAAATAAAGCATGCAGCAGTCAAGACAAACTGCAAAGTTTAAAAGAGAGGGCCAAATTTTGCTCACAGCTACACCCTCTCTAAGGCAACAGGGTTGCACTTGTGTTTGGATTGTTAAACCCTCTTTAAACAGCCAGGGGCAGACTGTGATTAGCTGCATTTCGTTAGCAAGAGATCAGCAGCTGCATGATTGACGACAACATCACTCATTGGGTCTCCAGCCCTCAGATGCCACTGCCCTGTCAGGAGCTGGCTGGGTCTGCATCTGGAGGAGCTGCCCAAGGTGCGGCATGGCCCTGTGACCATGCCACCCTGATCCTATTTCTCCCTCTGCCACTGATAGTGGTGTGACCTCGGATAAGTCATTTCACACTCACTATTCCCAGTCCGGCTTCATTTCTGTATAACTTGTAAGAAACTTCAAAGCAAGGGCTTTAATCCCTTTAGGATACACGGCTTTTCCCACTGACAGCTGTCAAACATCCTTTCCAGTTGTCCTCCGATGTGCCCGGAATTTCAGCTGTTTTGACCAAAGGTTATTAAAACACTTCAACAATTAATACGCAGTAAGAGGAAGCAGCCTGAAGCAGGTTAAAGTGAGCTGTTCTCCAAAGGGAGATGTGGCTGCTTCAGCTGCTTTTCCAGCAAAAAATATTACCTTGTGCCATGTAAGCTTGTAGAAACCTTTGATATCCAGACCAGACACCCTTTCCCAGTGAGACTCCCTCTGCCTCCCAGAGCCTTTTCCTTGGGAAGGCAGAACAAAAAGCTGAACTGGAACTTCCTTGGGCTGCAAGCCTTACTCTGGCAGGACTGCCCTTTTTGCTCTGTTTGTACAACACATAGCACAACAGAGGCTGCAGAAGTCACTCTATAGAGCTATTGTCATAGTAATAATGAGGAAAAGGAAAAAGAGAATTTGTCCGTCTGAAGCCAGAGATAGACAACCCCCTCACTGACCCTTTCTCAAGCAGTTGTTTTCCAGTTAGGTGAATACCTCTATCTGCAGGGTATCTGGGAAGCCGGCTGGCTCTGCTGGATCCTAGTACTACTAAACAACATGACCTGATGCTTAAACGTCTTTTTAATAGAGTCAGGCCAGTTTGTTATTATCTGTTGTAGCCCACGGGGCTATAGGAAAATTCCTGTTGTCTTTATCTAGTTCTACCAGTTTTTACACAGTAACAAGTTTGGGTTGCAAACAACTGACCCAACTAACAGTCTTCAGGGCAGCCACCTTCAGTTTAAATAAACAAACATGACCCACAGTCTCAGCCAGCTCCTCTGTGTGGAAGAAGCTTCACTTCTCTGTGTGCTCTGACCTGAGCTCGTCCCATGCTCTCACTCTGGAGCTGACTTTCAGCACATGCATTTAGCTGACACCTGTCAATCCAAATCCAGCTAGAAGAAACCCACAGCAGGGAATGGACACACCAGCGTAGTCTATAGAGGAAAGGAGTTGGTTGCAGGTGTCACAAGGATGTTTTCCATTTCAGCTAAATTTGCTGCCCAGGTCCAGGCTTCCTGTGGTATTCAGCTACAAATATCTACAGGGGAGGAGTCAGGGGAAGGTTTCACAGAAGAAAACCGGGTCTTCTTTGACAGGGGTTTCAGACTGGCCTCAGGTAAACTTTGTCTTCTAACCCCAGCACCTGACAGTGTGAGCACACGCTGCAGCTTTTCAGCCATAGCTAACTCAGGACTTCCCTCCCATCAACTGCTTCACACATTCAACTCGAAACACAAAAGCACATTTCCTCTTGCAAAAAAACAAGGAGTTGAATCCCCCCAGCAAACACCACATCAGGAGCAGAAGATGCTGACAATGACGCCACCAGTGCAGGGAAGGGCTTAGGGCTGGGCCTACAGTTACTGCAGTGCTCTGATTCCTCACTGAGAGAAACTTATTTTTAAACATGAAAACAGCTTTTAAAATGGACCAGATGCAAAACATCAGGTATTGCTCCCAACCATTTCCCCCACTGCTGCAGCTTGATCAAAGCTGTCTCCCCTCAGGAAGTTACCTGATGTCAGCCAGTGACACTAAAACAGAGAGGAGTTTGGTCTCAGATACCTCAGTTGACTCCATTCATGATTAATCAGCCCTTTATGAGCAGAGATATGGAAATGTCACTGGCAGAGGTGTCCCAGGCTGCTCAGAATACATTACCCTTATCAGCCAGCGGGCTAGATCCCGGCAGCAGAGACTACTCTCAGATTCAGACTCCAGCTGAAGCACAGCATGTGTTTGGATCCCGGTGTCTGCTCGGTTCACGCAGTTGCAGAGATGCCAGTTCCGATTTGAATCTAAGTACGGCACAGTAATGGGATTTCATTCGTAAATCCCATAGTCACAAATAATAATAATAAAAAAATATTATGAATGAATATCAGTCTGTCCTGGTGGACTACAATGAATCCACACACAGAGCCCTGAAAGACACCTTTACGTGACAGCTTAGTTTCTGTAGCTAATTAGAAAAGCTCAGGCCAGAGATACTTATCTGTGCAACATCTGGAAGTTACAAGGTCTCAGGTTTGCCAGCCTTCATGGTTTCATCACAAATCTGCTGATACTTGCTGTTATTAGCTTATTTAGTTGCCTTTTTAAAGCCTGACTTCCTGCAATCACATTGTCATGTGAAAGTTTTCTCTACACAAAAATCTCTGTCCTTCATGATTGTTGCAAAATGCCTCAAAACACAATCCCTATAGGCTCAGGAATGAAGAGACAGAAATGAAAATAACTCCTTCACACTCCATACAAAGTTAAGAAATTTTAAAGCCAATCCTACATCCATCAGAGACCTGGCTTGTGGTTTCTAAGCCAGCCCTGTGTTTGTCAGGACCATGGCTCACGCCGTATTATTGCTAAGGCTGGTCAGTATTGGAATCATCAAAGCACTCTGCAAATTTTAATTATTTCCCACTCTGTTCTACACCTGTCATTACTCATCTGAATAAGTCATGGGATACTGGTACAGGGAATGTTTGGGGATGGCTAGAATTGGCACACAGCAACAGTCGTCCTGACTTTCTCTGTCAGCACTTTGGCAAGAGCCGATTTTCCCACAATAGCTTGAGAAGACAGCTGTTGGACCTGATTATTTGTAGAGAAGAGGAAGAAGAAATTGGCTCTGCAATCTTGATTTGACTCTAAAATTGTCCCTAGAGTTGGGATTTCATGCTTAGATCCTGGGCCTGGTTTGGAGACACCTTCTGCTCCCGAAGCATTCAAATGAAAAGGCAAACACAGCGGGAGGGGAGAAGATGCAAGGCTGGGCAGGGGCTTGGTACATCAACTGTGGGAACTGAATCTCATTTCCACTGAGAAAACTGGAAACCCCTGCCAAAGGCCCTGCATGAGTCACCGAGCTATCGTCTCGCTGGCTGATACTGAGCAGGTCATACAGCACAGACTTCTGAACAACCTCATGTGGGAGAAGCAGCCAGTACTTGGAGCTCTAGTTCTCAGCTCTTTACATGCAGGGAGGGATTTCCCTTTGAAAATCTTCTGCAAACAGGCCCAGTGTTGGTCCGGCTCACTCCCCAAGAGCTCAAGCTTTGTCATGCTAACATGCAGCCATCAAAGGAAAAAGGAGAGCCCTCTTCAGGAGCCTACTGTGTGTTGGATGCTGCAGCAAAACCCAAGCAAAGCTGACAGTGCTGAAGTCTCTTGTAAAAATTACAGTTCTGGGCTGGAGAAAGGAGAAACTTGAATTTTTGGACTTTATCTTCTGGTGCAAGCACAGCTCAAGGGAGTTGCTGCAGTATGTCATCTTCATCTGACAGCACGAGGGAGTCAGTGGCTCTCTGGCTCCCCTTTGGTGCTGCACACCGCTGCTGTGACCCACACTCTGCCAGCACAGGCTAATAGTAGGGAAAGCTTTACCAGGGGGTCACGGGACCTTCCAAGTCACTCCAGCACACCCTCAGCTGCATAGTCCTCCTCCATCCACACTGCAGCTGCATCCACCCTGGATGAAGCTCTGATCTGGTGAGGATACAGATAAACACAGCCAAGTATCAGGTCTTCACCTGTCAGAGCCCCCACAACGCAGCCCATCTCCTGCTGACACCTCTGTCAAAGAGACCAAAAGCTGCAAGGAACTGGGGCTTCGCTCTTAGCTCTGCCTGTCAGGGCTACAGTACATCAGCAGGCACATGGCAGCCTGGAGGAGCCCTGACACTCCACTGGCATTGTCTCTCCCAAACATCCTCCCCATGACTCTGAAGTCTAAGACAGCAAGGAAAACAGATACCCATCTATTCACCCTCTGGTAGTGGGCAAGCTCTCTTTGCTCCCTAGCTGGCATTTGTCTACCATATTTGATATCATATAAAGGCCCACTTAATTCTGACTTACTCTACCTGCTCATATTGCTTACTTTTCCTGGCCGGGCCATAACCCAACATCTAGGGTGAAAAATCTTGCCATCTTAATTGAAGCCTAAATTCAAATCGTATCAGTGCATCGTCTTCTCAGATAACAAATCTAACCAAACCTTGTAAGAGTTTATTAGATTGTTTGTAGATTGCCCAGCATCTAGGTCAAATGTATAAATCCACGAGCCTTCCTGCACAGCAAATCCAGTAGATTACTTTTTGTCAGCCTCTGTAGGGCTGGAACTCCCTTCTCAGGGCAGGTTGTTGGTGAGGGATTAAGAGAAAGTTCACTGCAAGGTACCAGTTATCCCGTGGAGTGGAAAATATCAGGTTGTTTCACAACATTTGAAGAGATGCACCAAGAACATATTGGGTGGCAGTTAGCACATAAGGGCTGCTGGCCCTTAGGGGCTTGGGGATTTTCCTTCCTCACAGAAAATGCCTCCTGCAAGAAGCGCATACCTATTACAAAACAAACTGTTGCTTTATCTTTGCTAAATAAATCAATCAATCTTCTTTTACTTCTACTTGTTCTGAGAATCAACCTCCCTTCTATGCTGATGCTTCCATACCTTCCCCACAAATATTACACGGCAGCCAAATACCAGGCACAGATGGCTAGGTAGGCCTCCTGAGAATGGCAAACCCCATCTACCTGCAAACCTCTGATGCTGGCTCTGAGCAGCAACAGCACTCATCATTGATATTCAGGGAGGATCTGTTGCCATAGCTTGTTTCTAAGGCACTGAAATGGAAAGCAGGAGACCAAAGGGCTGCTCGCTGCACGTCAGTGTGCCTGAGCTTTGCCTCTCACAACCTTTGTGCCTGTTCCAGTTGGAGGCCTGTTTGGGCAGTCCCGCACTAAGCACTTGGACAGATGCCACCCCTGGGGCTCTCATGGGATTTGCAGCCATGACCGTACTGCAAGTAATTTTATGCGAGTCTTAGAAAAATTTGCCTACCTTGAGTGTCTAGTCACCCACGCAAACCACTAGTGGAGATGTGACTTATAGCAATGCATTTTTACCCCAGTTTGAAACAAGATCAAACAAATTATACTGCACCAGCATAAACCATGTCTCTACTGGAGCCGGAACTGGTACTTGTGGCCAAACCCCAAGTACAGATGAGTCCTAAAAAGGCACAAAAAGGAAGCTACAATTTCACCTGAACCTGAAGGATTTATAACCTTGACAGTGAGACCTTTTCCTGTGAGTTCCTATAGTAGCTTTAGGATTAATCGCTGCCAGTGAAATCAGTGCCTGCTGCTCTGATTTTCAGCATAGAATGAAATCATTTTAGGGTAAACTAGAAATCTAAGTCTGACCCAGGAGCAGCCAGATCCACAGCTCAGTGGAGAGACAAAGCTGAAGACCAGGTTCAGATGAAGGATGCCAGATGGTCCAAGAAAGCCTTGTATAAGAATTTAAATGTATTTTAGCCATTCTTGAATAAAAGGTCAGATAAACAAGATGTGAGGCTCCCACCTGGCCTACCTGTCTCTCCATTTTGGTTCCTGCACTTGGAGGTGCTCAGCAGGAAGGCAGGGATAGGTTCACTCCTTGTCTTAGCTCTGCACTTGCCTTTGCATTCCAGCTGATGGGATTAATTACATTAGGCTACTTCTTCACCTCAACCACAATTTGGAAGGAGCGGGAGGACCATAGATGGGGAAGACAACACAACCCAAGGAGGCCTCCTTGCACCCAGCTAATTAATCCCACTATATGAGATGACATTTGGGGAGCCCAGCCAGCTGTCTGGAGCCAGCATTGAACCTTGAGCATAGACAAGTACCAAACACGGCAGTGCAGGGCCGTTGTGAGCCTTCCCAAGGGACATTTTGGATTGTTCTTTTCTTCCACACAATGGAAAGCTGCCCTCTGCAGAGCCTTGTGGTGCAAGCTGCCATTATGTGGCAGCATGCAGGCAAGGGTATTGGGAGACTTTCCCCCTTGACCCGAGCGTGACATTTGGCTGACATTACTACGGAGCCCATCCCTGCAGTATCAGATCCTTTCTCCCTTGATCTCCTGTGTCCTAAAGACCCCAGGCAGCTCCCCTGGCTAACAGGAATCCAGATCGAATTCTGGCCATTCACTGCCCGAGGTCAAGCTGTAAAATGAACAATCCAAAATTGCCCTGAAAGGCAGATGTACTAATTAGAGAAACCTTGGGTGGCAGTTCTGAGTATGATGCTTTTAATAACTGCAGGGATGTTGAGAAGCAAATAAATTATATGATGAAAGTCTACCAGGCTGCAGAACCCAGATATGTAATAAGCAAGACTGGCACCAAGACTGAAATTTTGCCCCCTGGGCTTGGCATTTGGTCTGATTGCCTTTCCAGATGGGAAGGTATCTGGAGCTTCCGGTCCTGCCGACTACTTGGCAGAAAGGTATTTCTCAACAACAACCTGGGGAATCATCCTAGGAAGGCTGGAATTAGAGAGCCAGCCCTCACTGGCACCCAGGGATGTACGGCCAGGTTTTCACCAGGAAAGAGTGACCAAGGTTTCTCTCCTGACTTTTGGACTTAAAGTGGACAGAAACCATATGGAGACTTTAAACATGCTTAATATTGTAAAAAGCTAGCTGGTTAATGCCTGGAGTTCTTCTCTTTGCCAGTGCACAGATAAAGAAGCTCTGGCAGCAGCTCTAGGAGTCTGGCTTGCTCCCTGTCTGCCTGTGGCCTCTGATCCCATCAAGTGCCCCACTCTAATGGTTTATCTTCCCAGCACTCTCATGATACCGGGAAAACGTCTCCTCTCTTTACAGAGGTCCCCATGAAAAGAGACACAAATTGTTCACATCTGCACAGTACAGTCCGCACAACTGGGCTTGGCAGCCTAAAGCCACACACAGTGGGTTACATGAATGAGGCTCTCCGGTTTCCAGCCTAAGCCCGTTCTCCCAGCCACAGTGGCCTTTGCAGGGCCCATACACCCAAAATGCCCAGCACAGGGTCATACAAGGAATCCCTGCAGAGCCAGGGCCCTGCACACTCAGTTACATGGCAGTGGAGACAGGAGGGACACCCACCTTCCTGGTTTTGCCCATCCATGGTGTGCAGCAAGGCTCCGTGAGTCACTTCCCTCCCTCCAGCTCAGGATGTTACACCCTCCCACGCTTTCTTCCATCACTCTGTGACCTCTCTGTCCTACATTTGGGCCGTCTGTGCCCACCTTCCTGCTGAGCCTCGCCGCAACAGCCTGGTCCACACTCCTCCCTTGGCTGGGATCTGCATGCACCCATTGCCTCACCCAGCACACACCAGGAACATCCACGGCCTCTACTGACACTGGGCTCTTATCCCATAACCCCACCTTTGTGTCTTGACCAACAGCTCTAATAAATCTTGCAAATGCGGGTTCCCAGTTACAAGAGGTTTATGGCTCCCTGACAGTCTGCTTAGTCCCACAGGTCATCAGAGCTTTCCCCCAGGGTGGACCTTGCTTGAAAGCAAACTCCCACACACATATAGACCCCACTTCAGATGACTTGACCAGCAGAGCCTATTGCTCCCGCTGACCAGGAGCAAGGCATCCCCACCAGCCCATAGCTGCCCAAGAAAGGAGGACACCAGTGTCTGTATCACACCTGTAAGAGCTTCCATTCACTCACAGGCTGCTACATGTCCCAAACAAGCCACACACAGTTATTTTCAATGACAATTAAAGACTAGCTCCTGTTTCAAGGGCTGGACAATGAAATTGCAGGAAGAGCTGCCCTGACCCAGCAACCATTAAGTCAATGAATACGCTGGATTGAGAGACGCTGACGCTCATCTCGGCTCCAATTCACTTTTAATTCTCCTGGCCTGAAACCCTGCAGGAATAATATGGGGAGCTTGTAGCCATTGCATGGGGATTTAGGACCAGCACCTGTTTTAGGAATAATCAGCCCAGCAGGAGGAAAGTTTCTCTCTGCCAGTCTCAGAGTATTTACATTTTTGACCCTGTCTCAGCGTGATAATAGTGCACTTTGTCAATCTTGCACAAAACCTCGCAGGGCTCTGTGACTGGTTTGTCCTGACTCCTGCATGGTTCTATTATGATTTTTCAAAAGACCTCCCATAAGGGTTAAATGACCTCACATTAGTGCTAATTTGGGGCTAACTTTCCTATTCAGCACATAACAAAGAAATTGGTGTTTACCCAAGTCCCATAAAGTGACAGGGACCACACACAACCTATCTGCACTCAGCCTGGACACAGACAAAACTCCACCCCAGCCCTTTCATAACCATTGCCATTTTGAAAGGGAGAGGGGGGGTGAGAGAGGGAGGAAAAAATAAGAGAGGCTGGCGGAAAATCTTCACCAAGCCTGTGCCCAAAGCACAACAGGCTGAATTAAGCACCCAGCAGTCAACCTGAAGCAGCTCCACTGCTGTCCCCAACAAGACTCTGCAATGGGAAGAGACAGTGGCCATCCTTTCCATTCCCCTATGTGGCCTAATTGCAACCTGCTGAGTCACAGACCCACAAAACACTTGGTTGTCTCATTCCTTAGCTGCTTTTCTTCTCCACGGCTCCTTGTGAATTTAGCTCATATTAATTTGATGCCAGTAAATCACCCTGCACAGCTAGTAAATTAAACGTCTCATTGACCCTGCTCCTGGGAAAGGAAAGGTTCAGCGGAAAGAAAGTGGTACACAGGCTGACTGCACACCGACGGCTGTGTGACGGTCACCACAAAAAGAATTGCCAGTCTCGGCCCCATCCCATCTACCTCTCCATGATTAATGACAGTGCAAAGTAGGGCAAGCTGAAAATAACAACAAACTATGACTGATGTTCCCAGGCACAGAGCTAGACACAGATCTTCAGCTACAGTGAATTGGTGTCACGACTGGAGCTGAACAGCAGATTTTACACCAGCTCAGCTTGTGCTGCTGTGATGCAACAAGACCCAGCAACGCCAGCCAAGGGTTTATTCAATACATCATTCCAGTTAATCAGAGGCCATATATTTGCCCCCTTCCCAATGCAATTAAATAAGGTCCAAAAAAAAAAAAAAAAAAAAAGGAACACAAACATGTTATTGGCCGAGTGAGTAAACATTTCAGGCTCTTTTGCAATCATTAATGATAGTACAAGGCGTGTGTGAACTTCCTGCACACTGCACTGCAGTTCATTCTGAATTCACCAATGCAATTAGGGTGTCTTTTATGCAAGAGCTGAAATTCGTCTAGATTGATTTAACGAGTATAATTTCCTCTTTGGAACTGCTGGAAATTAATCATCACTTCTCCAAGCTTCATCTGGAATTCACTCCGTCAGCACAACACAAAGCTATAATGGTGGCACCTAAAGAGAACTGCATGCTGACTACACTGTTGTTGACTTTGTTCAAGTATTTCCTACACTTAGAATGGGAAATATCTCAAATATGCAGCAAAGTCAACTATCCCAGTGCAAACTGATTTTTTTCTCTAGTGACAACCATCACACTGACAATAAAACCAATTCTCTTCTTGCTCATACTAGTTTTCAATTGAGGCAACTGCACCAATTTAATTGGATTGACCCTAACTTGCAGCAAGTGAAAGCGGCAGAAGAAACTGATGGGCTATTTTAAAGAGAAACAAAATAAATACACCTAACCAGTTACATCTCTAAGAAGCTGCATTCACACATAAAAATGTCAATTCGTGCATGGAAGTCAGGCAACTAGGCACCTAATTCGCCATTTTCATGGCTACCTGCCCGATTTTGGTGTACAGCTATAGAATTTGAGAACCAAGAGCAGTGAACACCTCTGAGAATGTACCAGTGACATAATTATCTGGACTGCAAGAAATCTATTCTTTCTTGCCCATCTCAAACTCAATGAAAATCTATAAATGGAATCAGACACAGAAAAAGCAAGGCCAACTTCATAGTGTATGGGGACACTGCTTAAGTGACTAGCAGCTGAAAGAATAGAATGCTCTAGAAAGAAAATTGTTTTGTTTATTAAAACAATTAATACAGCTTAAAAGGAAGAGCACTGAAGTAGGTGTGAATGAACTGCCCTTCTCAAGACAGAGGTGTGGCTGCTCCAGAGGTTTTCCCAGCATTTTGGTGTCTTTTGATGTAAACCACAGAAACTAAACTATATGAATTAAAATCAGAGCTCCTTAAAATTCACTAGTTCCAGGATTATTCTTGGGAGCTGACCCATCCCTAGAATACCCCACAGGTGTACAGTCACAAAGGAACTCACATGAAAGTTCGAGCAAGTCTTTGTCGACTTCTTCCACCCCAGTGTTGACCCATTTCTAGCCATCAGTAGTTTTCAACATTTTTTGAATGAGAATCTCTATAAATTTTCCATTCTTCTGTATATAATCAGTTTAAACCAACTGACAATAAGCTTCCTTTTCTCAGTTACCATCTGCAGATCCACTAGAAGTCATGCAAATCCCCTAGGAGTCTGTGGTTAAAAAGAATTGATCCCCATCCCTTTATTGCTTCTCCAGCTCATATTAATACCCTTTATTCAGCCTCTTGGGAAGAGCCAGGACTTACTCCAGCATATTTTTTTCTCTGGACAACAACAGTTAGCTCTGCCACAGAAAGCTTTGTATTGGAAGTACTCTACAGGGACCATCTAATTAAAGATTACAGCATCCCTGGGAGATATACCAACCCATTTGATTTTGTCTATTGATAACTGGGGAAAACAGACTTAAAGCTGAAGTGCCTTGCCCAAGAACACAGCATGAGAGTGCAGCAGACCCAAGATAACAACAAGCACTACTGATTCCTGCCACAATGTTTTCAGATTCTGTTTGGGACTAAGAAAAAAAACCAACCTCCTAAAGTCTTCCTTTGCTAAATTTCTGCCTCTCTTTGGAGCAAGGGCAGCTGGAAATGAAATTAAAATATCTTGTCTTAAAAGACCTCCATCCAGTTTTGCAAATAAACAGATAAGCAGCCACCCAGTGGGGGAAAAAGATAATAACTAGCTGGGCTCCGGGATGCAGAAAGGAGTATAAAAAAAGAAAAAAGTTTCAAGGATGGCAAGATGGATGTGTAGGAGATGGAATTACAGACGATCCTAATAAGGGAAAGCAGAGTTTGAACTTCCTGTGAAAATGAAAAACCACAAACAAACCTGGGAGATTCTCAGAGCCGTGGAGAAAGGAGTAGGGAGAGGAGAGGCAGGGTAAAACTACACGAAGTAGGAAACTGCCACAGAAGACTTTGAGCTTTAAAAATCTTCCCTTTTATCTAGAGAGCTTTGGGGTAAGAATGGAGCAAGAGGGAGTAATAAGCATAGGTGCTAATTGCATGGAGCATCTCCATAGAGCTTTAGATTAAAGACTCCAGCACCTCGGGGGGTGAAGGAATCTGTTGATCTTGGAGACAGTATGTGGGGCAGGCAGCTGCACCCTTTGTTACTAACCTGCCTCCCTTCCTCATCTGATCATGTAAATGAGAGCTACAAATGCTAGAGTTTACAGCATGCAACATCTGAGTTGGGATCTCTGGAGAGACAGGGATGGATTTATTTACATGTTCTGAGTTATCTCTGCAAATGATCTAACAGGGGCCCCTCCACATCTGTAGAGCCCTGATGAAAGTAAAAACATTGTACCCAGGTATTTCTATTTGTGCTTGTGGCACTGGAGACAAAAGGGCCAGATTCTCTGCCTGTTTTACACCCCCTTAGCACTAACATTCGTTATAGTCTGCTCCTACAAAAGTATGGTATGTCCTTGACATTGAATATGCTTTTCAGGGGAAGAACCAGGGACAGATTCAGTCTGATCTGCCAGCTCTGTTTCAGCTCAGCCTCGGATCTCCCCCAGATGTCAGCCCAGCATAGCTGATGATCCTGACTCCCCTAGAGAAGCCTCATGGCAGCAGTAACTTCTTAGAGAGGGACCTCCCTGCCACAGCAAAAGGCTGGGATGGTGGGAGAGTGGAGGACAGGCCAGATTAGCCATACTCTGGTGCTCCAAGTTATGGTGAAGCTCTCTCCCTATCCCTACCACCAAGGCCTCAGGGAAAATAACTTCTCCACCTGCAATCCAAGTGTGGGTGAACCTGGTGCTTGGCAGCAAAGATCAGCCTAGGTAACTGTAATCTTATTTGGAGCCAAGAGGAAGGCAGGAGGGAGAACAGCAATCCCTCTGCTTTCCTTTGCCAATAGCAAAGAGTGAAACAACAAGAAGCAAAGCCTCAGGTGTTGGAGGAGCAGAAATAATTTTTTTCCACGGACACTGGGCCTACTTGGCATAACACCCCCCGTGCTGTGTCTGCACTGCTGTTCCCAGGGAGATCCAAGCAGAGGAAAAGCAGCCGCAGCCCTGAGATGCGGTACCCGTTGTATCCTGTGAGTTACCTGCCTGCCCTGAAATGTTTAAGTACCTTCTCTTGCTGCAGGATGATGGTAGCCCAGGACTGCTGAATTCACCATTTTTCACATGCTTCTATGCCTTCTATGTGGCTGACATCATGTCCACATTGCTGACAGATTTTGTTTTTGAAGAGTAGGTGCCCATATATCAACCAAGCAGTCCTCCTTCCTGTCAGTAAAGCAAGCAAACTCAGCCAGTCCCTCACTGCTATTGCCAGAAGGGGAGTAGGGGAAAAAAAGGCAGGGGGGAAGCATCAAATAAACCAACCCATGAATCAGCCTCTGGAGCTATTTGTAACAGATGCACTGGCAGGTGTTTAATTGCCTTCCTACCGTTATCAGCTGGAGCTCATGCAGGCCCTGCAATCACCTGTAGCTCTGCAGCAGGGATCCCCTGGGAGCTAGCTTTTGCCTCCACCCAAGTGCACCAATCACCTTCCTTTAATTAAGTGTCGAGCCTCTTCTCAATCTGGTGCTACCCTGCAGACTCAGCATTCTGTGTGAGAATGAAAGTGGTTCCTGCTAAGGTCCACAGCTTTGTCTTGAACCCACTATGAGAGCTGTGCAGCAGTTGTTAAATCTAGAAGCTCAGGAGATAGATGAGAGGCAAATGTCTGGATTCCTAGATCTCTGGATCTCTTCCTTTTTTTATATAGCATCCTGTTGCCTTCTCTTTCATGTAGATTACTCCAGGAAAGTATCTACTACAGAGTAGTTTGCACCCTTCCCTGCCACATTCACTACAAAGAGTGTCAATGCTGCCTTAGAGGACATACCACTTCGTGAGAAAGCAACTTGTTCTTTGCATTTTTACCAGAGTAGCCATTCTTGGGCATCTTTGTGGATGATCTTGCTTTCAACAGTATCCTTTCTTTGAAATAAAAAGATTTCATATGCTTTCATACAGCCCCAAAGCCTGCAAACCTCTCAGTTTGGGAGAATCTGCGTCATTTAAAAGAAAAGGGGAAGTTCTCATCCTTGCTTACTGGAAAAAAATAAAAAACCTAGAACCAACGAATAAATAAAACTAACTGAGCCCCACAATTTCTACAGTGCAATTCCTGACTTTTGAATGCATAAAACTCATTTAAAGAGCAACAAAGATGGGTGGGGATACCATCAGATTTCCTTGGCCTGTGCTATGGAAAGATGATTCAGAGAGCTCTCAACAGGGCTGCCCTGCTTATGGAGGGCATTGCAAAAACTGCACTCGTTGCTAACAGAACCATAGTGATGAGCAAAGCAAGCAGCTCCTCCAGCCTGGCCTTGCTAAGGGGAGGCTATTTGCTTCACAGCTGTGACTCCCTTCCATACCTGTGCGTCTCTCCCTGAAGTCTTGCTAACTCTAAGGAGAGCACTGAGCAATGAGCTCCATCCTGTGAGGTGCTGAGCGCTCTCAGCCAGACCCTGTGGGAAAAAGCGGGCTCTGAGTGAAATTAAAGGGCAGCATATGGCGGGATCCTAAAAGGAAATAGCTGTGTCCAGTGCATAGCACAGCAGAGGAATTTGCAGCCGCAGGAAGGCGACTGAGACAAACAATGTTGACTGGGTTTCAAACTTGAGTTGGAAAATTTTATGACTCTAAATAACACTGGCAGTCATATAACCCAAGGGACAAAAATAAGGGTAATGAAACCTCCTGCTTCAGGGTATGAGCTGGTGGCCTCTAGGGACAACAGTGGAATTTTTCCTCCCATTCACAGCATTGCTCAAGTAGCTGGGTGCATTCTGTAGGTGTTTCACCATCCATAGAAATACCAGGCATCAAGTGCTGATGGTGAAAAAAAAAAAGATATTGCGCTGGACAAGCCACTGGCTTGATTTGGTAAGGACATCTAACAAATAAGTCAGGCAGCAATATTGCCATGAAATAAAAGGGACACTGGATCAGAGTCCAGCCCTGGGGTCCTAATGAATCAACAGGGATGCTCTCCAAGGACCAGAGATGAACACAGCAGACACAAAGAAAAAGAAAAATGCAGGCCAAACCATTGTGTTTTGACTCTGAGCTGGAGCAGACTACCCAATACTGTTATGTTGGCCAGCCAAATAATCTGTCTGTGGAACTGATTTTAAATTCCCGTCTTTGGTGGCTAAAGAATGGGCAGCTGGATCCGTTGTTCTGTCCAGACTCCTTTTCCTCCTGAACACTACCAATCTACTGACACAGGGAGGGGAGGATGTTTGTTGGATGCCTCCAAAATGTGTTATCTTTAGGGGGCAGAAGTGTCTCCTCATTGTCAGTCTAAATCAACCCAGGGCCACTTTAGATTTACTAATTATTATGTCAGTATTGTCCTTCCTCTGAAATAGTTCTCATTTTCCCAGTGTTCACTTCTTGATATGTTTATGGTGAGTGACCATATTCCCACTCGGCGGGGTCTTTGCTGGGTCGCAGAGCCAGCTCTTCCAGGCTTGTTGTTCTGGGACCTCCACTGTGAACCTCTCTCACTGTCAATCCACCTTCCACTGACCGCTGATGACTGCACCTATAGACATTGTTTCTGATAAAGCTTTCCCTGGCTTTGTGTGAGGGCACTGGGACTTCTCTAGCTCCCCTGGTAATACTCTCTTCCCCCCATGCATCCTAATATCACATTTAGCTTTCTTTTACTTCTGCTTCTCTCCCTGTAGCTCACAGATCTGCTGTGATCACTTAGCACAACCAAGTCCTTTCCTTCTTTATTTCCAAATTAAACATTCACTATTTATAGCTGATTAGTTAATATTCCCTGAATGCATTAATTTGCATTTTGTACTTTGAATGTCATCTTTTTTCTGCTGCTCAGGTCCCGAAGGTCACACTGCTTTTTCTGCAGAATGCCCTGACCCTCCCCTGCTTTTGATGATAAAGTCCAGATGAGAGTCATCAGATTCCATTAGTACACACTTTTCTGTTTATTCTGAAAAAAATGGGTAAGATTTAGCCCAAAAATTATTCTGGAAGAGCTCCTCTAGTAACCTCCTTCCTGCCTAGTACTTCAGCTTTCAACATTTACCTATGGGGTAAGTCCTGCTTCGGTTTTCTTGTCTGCTTCAAGTGAATTATCATGTCCAGATAGAATCTCATTTTTACAAGGTCTCAGACATTGCTACACACACACGCACATGTGCGTGCTCATGCACATGTGCTCACTGAGGAACCTGCAAGGAAGCCGTTTCTCAGGGGAAAAAATGATGGTCTGTGCAGTCCTGAAGTGGTACAAACCTGAGCTTCCAGGAAATCTTATTCTCAGATCTAAGCAGGCTCAGAGCCACTATGTAATATCACTCCCAGCACCCCCATAATAAGTAGCTTAAAATCCCAGACATCAAAATCCCAGGACTCAAGAGTCTAGCAAACGGGCACAACAGCATCTTCTCCCCCATAACACTTTCAGCAGCTCTGAAGGCACTCAGATACAAAGGGATTAGGTGGTTTATAGGACCAAAGCTTGGCAGATTTCCCTCCAGGGCCCCCAGCCGTTTGCTCTGTTGGTCGCCATTCCTGTCAGGCTAGTTCAGAGTGTCTCTGCCTTTACTCTTGGTGGATTAAGGGGTGGTTGAGCAGTTATTTTCTCCTGCTTTGTTGCTTGGAGATGGGGCTGCAGAGGGGAATGAATTACATCAGATAAATACGTCGAACTGTCACTCTGAGAATTAACTGGAAACCCCGGTCCCTCCAGGAAAACAATACAAATGGCAAGAGAAGAAAGTGCCACAGAAGGCATCTCCACTGTCATTCACATGGATGGATCAACATAGACATAATTTTTCTTCCCAGTAATTAATTTCAGTGTATTATTAATTGTAATAACCATCAATTTCTAATGAATACACCAGGCCTCACCAAAATCCTGGCACTTAGTTGCCACAATTAAAGTAACTGTAGTACGCCCTGATCAGCGGGCTCAGTCCTTCCATCTACTCCCGCTCAGATCAGAGTCCAAAGCACCTGATGGCCAGGAAGAAAGCCAGGCAACAGCAGCATTATCCCAGAACTCAGGGTCTCTGCTGCAGATTTTCTATAGGACTTTGAGGAAAACTCTCTTCACCTCCATTTCATCCAGTGATTAACATCAGTCCTCTACTGCACTCGTTTATTTGGAGGTAAGCTTGTTAAAAATGCAGAGATGATTTTCGGATATTTAGATAACAGGATCCACAACAAACTGCTGAGAAAAAAACGTTCCAGTAAATCCTGCTAAAAATGTCTCCAAAACCAGACCCAAGTCAGGTGTTGAAGTAGTTTAAGTCAGTGTAACTTCCATGTCATATCAGGAGACAATTACGCTAGTTGAAAGCTTAATCCAGACTCAGAGCAACAGCAACATGAGTGTTTGTCATTTCCTCTGCACAACTTCACCAATTAGAAACAAAACAATGGATTGCTACATAGGCCATTAAGCTTATACTTCTTACATCAGAAACACACTATAATCAAATATAAAGAAACAAGTATTAATTACAGCATGAATATCTTAGTCACTATCCTGATCAAAACAAAATCTAAGAATTTTATCATTAAACACTCTTTCAAATGAGAAGCAAGAAAACTACATGAACATATTGATGACACATCCCATGGTAGCTGTAGTCTCTTTAGGACAGGGACTGTCTTCTGTTCCAAGTTGGTCCAGCACTTAGCACGGGGGTCCTGGGATTGCGGACACTACTACAACAGCAATTAAATTTCCCATTAAGACACATGTAGCTCATTATCAAGAGGTAGTATTTACGATTACTATAGCCAAATACTCAAAGGCAAGTTAGTAAATGTATCAGTTAATTGTTTTCTTTCATTTCACTATATTCCTTAAAAGAACATATTATGAGAACGGCATAAAGGCTGTAAGAGACAAAACAGTTTAAAAGTTCAATAATTTTCAGGTAAGAATTAAGGACATGATGTGACATTAAAGTACACTTCTCTACATAGCAGAAATCCTGACTTTGTGAAGCTGCATGGGGAATTCCTACCAATACCAAGATTTCCCAGTGTCAAGGCAAGATTTGCGGCAAGGGACATTATCCTTTACCACTCCTGCTGATGGCAGTGGAATCAGGATTTCACAGTGCGTTTAAGCAAGGCAAAGATTTGTAGTGAGAGGCGTTATCTTCTATAAACCAGCTGTTACAGCTGAAAAAACAGAGATGCTTTTGGGCACTCAAAAACGCATCTAGGTCTGACTCAAGAGCAACAAATTTCAAGCTACATTCAGGCCAAGAAAAGTGTCTTTGAGTTTAACAAAATTATGCTGATCAATGAGACAAACTGAGAGAAAAAGTGGTTAATATTTGTGCCAACTTTTTGCTTGTTAGCACAAGTTCATATGATGTTAATAAGGCTAATGGACTTCCAGGCTGAAACAACTTCATATTTTGTTGGCTCAGGGCATGGACAGATGAGGTTCATGATTACTTGGCCTGTCCATGTAAATATGGCCTGAGATGTGGGAAGTTATTTACTTAGTCACTTCCGTGCTCTGACATGATCAAGATTTACAAATCATGTAAGTACGTATAATGTTATCACCTAGCAATGTTTTTTTAATGAAAATTTTTGATTCTGGACTATGACCCAACTAAATGGTTTAGAACAACAGGTGAATCTGAGGATCTCTCACTGTTGTAACCTTCATCCTCCCCTCCGAGTCTCCTCCCCTTTGTTTACTGCAGTTCTTCCCTTGCACTTAGATTGTGAGATCCTGTAGCAGGGCCCTATCCAACCTGTGTTCAGACTGTGATATATAAACAGCTATTTGCATTCAGTGGGAGACTTACCTGACCCAGGACTCACTCAGAGTGGTGGGATCAAGATTAAATATATTTACATACATGTAAATTTTTGCCATTTGCTGTGCAAAAATATCCTGTCTCTGAGATACAGGAAAATATGGTTCTGACTCAGAATTGATGCTATCTTTCCAGTCAAGATTAGAGTCTAAATTGTGCAATCCAGCTTAACTCACAGTATCAGTTGCTATGCAAAAGACAGTGTTTCATACAGAGGTGTGGTCTTTCCAATGATTGCAACAAATACAGACCACAGCTGGCTTGTCATTTAGATCAAATACAACTGGAAAGCACAGCCAATTTTTCAGGGTTGATCCTAAAAGAAACTGATTATTCCTCATAAGATGAGGACTGACCTTAAATCATGATGAAACTAGTGGGATCAAGAGCTTTTGAATGCCTGTGAAGAAACTGTCCCTAAAGACAAAAACCAGAAAAGGCGAAAGCACTTAAAAAAAAAAAAAAAAAAGAAGAAAAAAGAGAAGAAGAAGAAAAAAAAAGCTTTTTTTCCCACAGGAAACTTCCATCACTATTGTATTTTCCCTAAGGACATTTCTGTATCTGTCACTAAAAATTACTGCTGTCAGCGGTAATGCACCAGCACAAACCTGAGGGCTGGGCTTTGGTGGTCTGAAAAGGGATGTAAACCACAGTTGTTTTTAACCACCAACTCACCTTAGCTATAGCGAACATATTTATTATTCAATACATCCAATTTTGTCTGGAGGAAAAATGATGTTGGAAAGAAAAATCATGTGTTGTTTTCACAAGTGCATGCCTGATGCCTAATCAAGGCTGAGAGACATTTCACTCACATAAGGCTGAGCAACTGCCAAAACAGAGGTAGCAGAAAGGTACGTGAATGCCAAAACCCTTCAAACCCCTGAAACAGCAAAACTGCCTTCCATCAGAGCCCCTAAACAAATGCCTTATAATTTCAATGGCAAAAGAAACAAGCCTAAAACAGATTTCCTTCATAATGTGAAATAACACCCTCGAAAATTACACTACCAATAAAAAGCTAATGAAAAGGTCTACTGGGAACAGTTTTGCCCTACAGATAACTTGTCCCTCCTGATCTTAATGAATTCACTTGCAATTTTGACATGCTTTTATTACAGTGGCACTCAACGCCCTAGAAATCTCAGTGCTAGGTGCTGTTCAAAGAGATGGTCTTTGTCCCAAGGAACATGATGTAACTCTTAAAAAGGCAATGATAGAGGCTGCTAATTATTCATTGTTTGCACAGGGAATAAAAAAGGTTTATATGGAACTAACGTATGGGTAAGTGTAAGTATCATTAGTAGTAATTATAGTAACTGCCTCTATGATCCTCCTCTGTTATATTTGGGGCCGACTTCATTTCATAACTACAGGGTTGTCTGCTAAAAATCCTCTTTCACAACAGACAGCCCATTGCAAGCTGATGGCTGCTTTCACGGCTCCTGTCACTCTGGTCGAGCTGTCTTCCAGCACGGAGTGGTCTCCTTTGGGCTCAGGCTAGAGGAAAGCTGCAGCAAATTGGTGCTACATTTCTCTTCTCAAAGGTGTTTACCAAGGGCTTTGCAAGGAGAAATTTAATGCCAGAAATGTGTGGGTTGTCATGTCATACAAGGAAAGGGACAGTGGAAGGCCATGACCCTCTACTTTTTATGCAGGTAAAATACCATCTTACTTCAGACTAGCATTCAATAGGGGAGCAGAGGTGCAAGGAAGGGTGTCTTCTGTCTAAATGGTTGTTGCTGGGTAAGGGCAGAATTAAATAGGATGGAGAGGGTGTGGACTGAAGATAGGGAATGGGATCTCTCATGATGCAAGAAGCATCTTTGTGTAATGGCACAGTCCAAACTGGAGCTCACAGGCTGCGGCAAATGTCCACCCAGGCGGAGGTTCACCACCATCCCCCTGCCCCAGAGGGAGAGAGGTTTCCTCTCTGTGCCTAAAGAAAGCCAGAAGAACCGTGGGTGAAATGGACTTTAATCCCTGTTGAGAAAATGCAATGGTAAAAGTACTCTGCTCAGCATGCGCTCATTGCTGAACCCACGCAGGCGCTCAGGGCGGGTCTGTTTGTCTCTTCAGGGCCACAGAAACCAACAAACAGCAGCGGGGAGAGGAGTTACCACTGCCGTATCCTCATCACACCCACGCTCCCATGAGTGGCCTTCTTTCTGTCTAATGAAGTGAGGATTAATTAGAGGAGGTAATGGGCTTCTACGGATGGCATTGTCAAGCACTGCTTATTGCTGTTTGTTGATTCAGCTAGGCATTTTGTAATCCTTCACGTTGTTTTGCAGTGACTACGGGAAACAGGTAGAAAAGACACTTAACATTACCAAGTTCAAGGCACCTATGCAGACCTAGAGGTTATGGCTGATGCTGGATAGTACCGTGCAATAGGACACATATAATCAGTACTCAAATAGTCCCATTCATATCCAGAAGATAGTTAATCTATAACACATTGGATGGGAAACAACAAACAGATAGTTTTTCTATTTTTGTTCAAAAAGAGAGGGAAAATTTAAAGGGAAATTGTCCTTGGCACACACTTCTTTTAAATAAAAAGTGATATTACCGTAGAATTTTCTTACTGACACACTTTATTTAATGGGGGAAATACTGCTCAGAGTGTGGTGACTTGCCCAAAAACAAAATGCAGAGGAAAACCCAATGGTTCTTGCTTTTCTCCTTGACCTATGCAGAATACAGTACACCCCAGAGCCTGACTTTTCTTTGCCCTTTGCCATGTCCAGGCTTTTGTACCTGTAAAAATACATTGTGCAGTGGTACTAGCCCTTAGTAATGCTGACTTGCAGTGGCAGTTCCTCAACATGTCAGGCATCAGCAGGCCAGCCCTTGCCTTTCCTATGCTTTCCACACAATTCTGCTTTTGGCTGGGCCATAAGCTAATACAGAAAGAGGTCTTCCAAAGTTTTCCCTGTAGAACCACTTGGCAAAGGACAAAGTTACTCTCCTGGGGTTGAAATAACTCCTATCTCCCTGGCCAACCCACCTGGATGTTAGCAGTCACTCTCCTGTCATGTAACTCAGTCTGGAGAGTATGAACAAACATCAGCAGGTTTAAACTGCCACATTTCTGTATGTGGGCTAAGCAGAGCTCAGGGCAGAGATCCAATGTTGTCTTTGTGTGTACAAACCCACCTCAAAAAACAATTAAAGCACTGAGTCCTGATTTTTCCCCCTTAGTTCCTTTCAAGAAAGGTTAGAACTTCACCTGTGCACTTAAAATTTGAGGCCCCTTTAAAAACGCCCCCTGGGTTATATTTGCCTACCCAGCAGAATAGATGACACACTAGATTTCATTTCATTTTCTCAAGACGTGACATTTTTGTTGGCTCATGTAAGGGGAAGGTATCTCATGCCTTTCTAAAGATCTTCGCATGCATGAGTACACTACAGAGCAGACAAAGCCTTTGCCCTTCCCAAGACAGATATTTTGAAGAGGGATGTGCTACGAGGGGGAGACAAAACTTCCCTAAGCAGTGCCCATAGTGAAGAGAAAGCAATCATGGTGGACAGAGGTTTTGGCCTCTTTGCTACATAGATCCCATGGGACCTATGTCAACAATAAGAGTAGAGCATGAGTAGCTGCATCCTGTCCTGCAGGAACAGCCGCTGTAGGCTGGGGTGCCAGCAGCTCAGCATTTCAGGTGGGAATGTCCAGGAGAAGACTGGTTAGCAAGTTGGGCTCCTTTCCTTTTCCTCATTTTTCATATCTTCACCCTAGAGCCAGATGGTGCCAGGGAATACATGCAGCTTAATGCAAGCTGCTATGGCTTGGGGTCCAGGCAGTGTGAGGCACAGGCACGTCTGGTGGCAGCACTACCAGCATGCTGATTTGCCACTTCAGACAGTGCCTCAGTCAGCTGGGACACAGGCTGTTCCTAAAGGACAGGTCCAGGAAATCCCTGCCTGCCCTAAGGACCCAGGAAGAATGACTTCCATTCATGAAGGATGCAACAACAACTCCTGCATGGCTCCAAACAGGCTGAGCAAGACTCCTGCTGAACTATTGCTCCACTCTTCATTGGCCATAGAGGCCAGAGGAACTGTCCCTTTACTTTCATGGAGAAGGAAGGAAGATTCACTGTGTTGAGGTATTTCCTAATGGTCATGCCAACAGCCTCCTCCACTCATTGCTTCCTCACTCCTCTCCAAAGTAGCTGAAGGCTATAAAAAACACTGGGGGTCTGGTGGAGTCATTTCAGATTGATGCTGAAACTGCCAGAGCCTGTGTATGTGGTGGAAATTCAGGGTAATCAATTTGAGTTCATGAATGGTAATAACTTAAAATAGGTCAGTAAAACGGCAATGAACTCCCATGCACATGCCCTGGTTCAGAATCAGATAGCCTTAATTGAGTCATTTGATCAGCAATCACTTTCAATTAAATTACGGTAAATCCAAAGAAGGCCCCTTTAATTCTAATTCAGTCTGTATGGACCACTCTAATTCTAATTGAATCTAAAGGTGCTTAAGTAGCTCACCAGAAATTCACACTTTTAAGACACTGTCAAAAGAAAGCTTGAAAACACGATAGCAGTATAATACAAAATGTTCTCAAACATGGCAACATGGAGAAGTAGTGCAAAATAAGTATATATATTTAAAATCTCATTATTTTTCTGACTTAGTATATTAAACTACAGAGATGTCATCTAACAATGTCTTGTGCTCTGCAGATGATGTCGCTGCCTAGTGCATAACACACATATCGTGCCAGGGTATCAGGGGAAATCCCAACTCCAGGTCCTACTCCGAGTCCTCTGGCTGACTCACTGGGCCACCACAGGGGTCTTGTCACTGAGCCATGGTCTCTCCTGCTGACCTGGTCATGCAGCAGTGCCTACAGCACAGATCAAAGCTGGAGCAGAGCTGGGCAAATGGGCTGAGAGATGAGAGAAGCCACAAATGGAGCTACACACTTACTAATGAAAGCAAAGGACTTCCAGACATCTGAGCAAAATGACTGCATTAGACCTACTAATGGTTGTTCCAGATTTAAAGAGCTTGCTATGGAGGAGGTGTGCTGGGAAGGAGGGTCTCTAGTTAGGGTGAGTAGGATCCATGATGGACCAGTGGCAGCCATGAAAGAAGACAGGAGTTTGGACCTTCACAAGGAGGTGGGTGAGGAGCAGTTTGAGCTCTCAGAGCTGCTGTGCTATGCCATGTGCTGGTTGCCACCATCACTTTTGCTCATTCATTTATTGGCAATGCCAGCAAATGTGAGAGCTCCACCACACTGCCTGTGGTACACATCCCATCCAAGCTGGTTTTAACCTTAAGAAACAAGAGGCAAGAGGAAAGGCAAACCGTACTCAGAAATGGTACACCTCTTGCTCAAAGTCACACAAGAGATCCACGAGCAGAACTCAGCTCAAACTGAGACTGATGCCCTTTCTTCTATACCAGACTGCCTTTTTCTTGGGTTCATGGAATAAACAGCCTCATTTCTTCACTTTCAGTGCACTTTCTCTGCTCTGTCATAATCATACTAGGACTTCACTGGACCGAAGTTAATGCCTATATTGATTTTCCTCAAGCCTGGTTATAAAGATTATGTGTTACTACACCTGCCCCACCTGGCAGTTAAACACTAGACACAGCCTGCACCATCCTGCACAGAAAAATCTGTATAAGAAACATGTATTTTTAATGCAAACACATTCCTAATAGCACAAAAGCACCTGGTGAAGACATTTCCTCATTGCTGAGTGCGTGTGTCCAACTGCCATTAGCACTAAAGAGAAATAACAAGAGCCTGGGAAGACCCATCTTCTTGGGTGGAGGCTTATCATGGTGCCAGGTCATCAGAGGGGATTTTAGGGTGATTCTCAGGGATTAAGACCTCCCATTTCAAATCACTGACAATTGACATTTCCAGTTCAACTGCAAACTTGTAAAATCACTGAAGAAAGTGAAGCCAGGCCACATTAGTACTGAAAGAACCAGAAATATGTGCAAGTCCCCTGTCAGCCTCGGCAATGCCCATGCTCTCAGTTAACTGAACTCCTGAGCAATTTTTTGTCTCTGACCATTCCCAAAATGGTTTCTTACAACATCAAAACTAACTACTCACTTTCTTTCAACTTATCTGATAGAGTTAAAAGAAAACACCCTGGCAATGCCACTGCATCACAAGAGAGGCTTTGATCATCTGGAACTGCCAACGCACCTTGAAGCGTGTTAAACATATATGACTTGGCTGATTGCATCTGCCTGTTTCCATTAAGTGTACCTGCAAGGGAGCCACCCGCTGAGAAGGGGCAGTATGAGGGAGAAATGACCTGGGTTTTGGGTTACCGGATACTCCTTGAGGTTTTGCACAGGAGGAACTTTCAGCACTTTGTGTTTAGCGTGTCACCCAGCTCAGTAAGCAAAGGCCAGGTGAAAGTGCATTTCTGAATAAGCTTTCGGCAAGAACTGACCTTTCCACTGTCATTATGATGGAGAAACCTTTCAGCAGAAAAAAACCCTCAACAGCTCTCACAGGCTTTGGGTGCTCATGTAAACTCAAGGGATGAAGTTCAATTCCTTGGATAGCAGGTGCTACCAGTCCATGCTGGTGATCCAGAATGCCATGTTGGACACTGCTGTGTTGGGAATTCATCCCGCCCACCCCCTGCATAAGTCTCCCTGCGTAAAATGGCCCTCCCAGTTGAAAACAGCTCTAACACTGCTGGGCTCAAGAATCAGAGCACAGATTTTAGTCTCAGCTTTTAAAGACACAGAATAGGGCAGCAGACAGAGACAAATGGTGGAGTAGGAGACACATTGCTGATTAAATGATGTGCCACTTTGACACAAGCTCTGTGGAGACCTCAGAAACCTCCTTTTTGGTGAAAAAAAAGTAATCCATTTCCATCAGCCTTTTATTTCCTTCTAATGGTTCAGGATTCTTCCCAGTTATCCTCCACAGCATGAAACGAGGCCACCTCATCCCCTGCCCTCTGGGAACGTGACTCTGTCTTTGTAGGTTATCTGGGGTGGGGTGGAGGAGGAAGCAGGGGAGAAGAACAAGGGGGTGCCGTGCAGATGATTCTCATTAATTTTGGAAGGAGTTATAAAAAGTAAGCTTTAAAGTCTATCCTAAATATAAGGATTCAGCTGATTGAGAACGCATCTGCTTCTATCTCTTGGGTAATCGTGAATACACTTCTGCTGTGTCACTTCAAAGGCACAGCACAGCTGGGAGGGTTTTCTTCAAAGCTTCTGCATGTCTGGGGGAGGTTTTCCCCCCCATGAATATACATCACTGGAGGCTCCTTTTCCCAGCTTTTCCCATGCCTCTCTCTGATTGATCCTCATTTCATTCAGATGAGCTCTTCCTCTCTGGATGGCTAAAGGGCAAGAGACAGCTCTCTCCAAAGCTTTCCCACTCGCCTAGATGCCTCTCCGAAGATTTTCCTCTCATCAGAGTGGGGGAGGGAGGGAGCTGTTCAGACAAGAGATTGAGCCTTTAAATTAAAATTCTTGTCATCTGAGGGCTGGGCCTGATAGTAGCGGGGGTGGGAAGCGTATTCTCCCAGTATTGGGACTCTGGCCAGATCCTCATCTGGTGTAAATGTGTGCCAGTGGACTGATCTCAGCAGTCATGTCATCAAAACTACAAGCCTTAAAACACTCCCCTCTCTGTAAGGCAGCAGGTTGCTGGGTGAAACCAGCATCATCCTCTGTGTGTCTGCCCTGCGGAGTACGTGAGCTCCACAGACTAGGAACACTTGCTGAAATTGCTCAATTCCTCTCTTTTTCAGTGGGGAGGGAGGGCCGGGCAGCTCGGTGGAATTTCAAACACTCAGCCACCCTCAGCTGGGTTGGGATTTCACAAGAGCCCAGACCCTGTGCAAACCCAGCACGTGCAAAGTACTGGTGGAAATCTGGGCCCCTCTCCTGATCTCAAATGGGAGCTCAGCCCTCCTGGAAATTCTGGGCCTGGTGCCACTTAGTTACAGCATGTCTCCTGGCTGGTGGCCAGATCAGAAGAGTCTGAACCTCATCTTAGCTCTTCTACCCTCCACCCTCTAATTGCTTATTCCCTAGGGCCAAAATGACCCCAGCAATTGTCAGGTCAGGACACTGGAGAAGCAACTGGAAATGCACCCTCTTTTACCACTGGCAAAGTTGGCCCATGTGAATGATAACATGTTGCTGTTAAAGATTTTTTTTAAAAAAAGTTATGAATCTCCTATGCAGTGATCCACGGAAAAGGGGCAGCCTTGGAGATTATTGATGTCTGCTTGTCAAGTGAGATCTTCCTCCATTCCACTGAGAACCCCCAACAGATGGGACCCTCTCTGAGAGCAGGATTGCTGCACGGCCACCACCGGTCTCCCATCAGCAAGTTTCACAAGCTTGTGTCCTTACAGGCTCCTGTGCATCTTCTCTCAGCTCAGAGTCCCACAAACCCACATCTTGGACCTTTACCAGGGAGATCAAACCAGGTCCCCAAAGACATGTCACCCTCATGGGGATTCTTCCAACAATATAACATCTGTTGGCACCTATAAATCCTGTCCTGCATGCTCAGTTCCAGGCTGTAACCCTCCCCTCCATAGCAAGAGCCCCTCTGGAGAAGCATTCAAAGCCGGGTCAGTTGTGCTGGTGCTGCATGTGATTGAGACGTTTCTTCCCCCCAGCCAGTGATGGGATTTTCCCGCACCAGTCCCCTGAATGGTTAATTGGATCTTGAATGGTTTATCACTTCTTTCACCGGGGTGTGTGGCTGGATTTACTTTGACACAAGCCCCTTTCTGAATTGCAAGTTGGCAACAATAAAAGGGAGAAGTCTTTAATTAGTTATCTGGCTAATTAACTTTTACGGCACTGTATAGCTTTGGCATCCAAATACTGCAATGCAAAACATTGCAAACATTCAAACAAGGACTACCCACCCCACCAGGAAGCTGCTGCCACTAGTGGTTGCAGGGGAATAGCATCTCTCAGCCTTGGCTGAGGTGCATGGAAATTCACCTCTTGCTGTGCCATGCTCCCTGGACTCCCTGCACATCCACTTCTGCAGATAACTCACCTTCTTCCGGTGATGTTCAAATTACAGATACAGAACACACATGGCTTCCCCATGTCATACTCCTCCTTCCCAGCATGTGCACTCACACTACCATTGGGTGAAATACATGCAAGATAAAATTTATTTCCTACTTGGAAGGGATATGTAGAGATCCCTGCATCCTCCTGCCATGCAGGGGAGAGTTTCACAGTCAGGGCCAGCATACCGGCATCCCACAGTCCTGAGCCAAGTGAGAAACCCCTCACATCAGGCAGGGTGACATCATATCAGAGAATAAGGAAATGCTCTTGAAGAGGGATAAGGTCTGAAGCCTGTAGGATGACCCCCAAGACCACAGTTTGGCTCAGATTGTATAACAGACAGGCTGCTAGAATTAAGTCTCTCTCTGTTGGAACATGCAGGGTCCCCACCGCTTTTCCCACGCTGATCGGTGAGAGCTAGGGGTTTCGGGAGGCATGGTGCCCCCAGGACGTTCCCGTGTTGTTATATCTGCACCTTGTGGGCTAGCACATGTTTTACTCTGTGTGCACCGGAGTTTCGCCGTTACTGCATGTCCAGGCAAGCTCCCTAACTGCTTTCAGTATGAATAAAAAGGCACTGTAAAGGGGAAGGGACAGGTTTCAGGAAAAGCGAGAGAAGCAGCGTAAAACGGGCCATCGGCTTGAATCCATTCGCTAATCAGCACCATCCCACACGTCTGCCCCACTGCTCAGGGAGGCACAGAGGGAAGGGAGAGGTCTGTCTGATCTCAGGCTGGGATCCAAACTGTCTGCTTTGTTGGAGTTTGGACTTTAATTGAGATCTATTTAACTGCTGTATTTAATTATTTGTGGTAGAAAAGGATTCTATTTGCTGGCAGTTTCAACTCAACCAAATAAAATCAGGGGCAATACTTTGCCCCCTTCCTGTACCGGTCCATGTGGGATCTGAGGAATCAGCTGAACTGCCAGCTGACAGAAACGCTGCCTTTGCTCAAGAGGCAGGTTGCTGCCTTTAATGTTATGCAGCCAGCCGCCCAGGGAGGGTTGCTACAGGAGGATTTCAGTAAAGCGGCACCGTGTTTGCACACCACAGAGTTGCACACAAAAAGCAGGTCACAGGGAAGGTAAAAATTAAGTCAGCTCGGAGCTGCAGCATGAGTAACCGCTGCTACGAAACGGGGCAAGGCCCTCTCGGCATCCCATAAACACAGACATAAGAGATTCTTCTCCCCATTCATTTGCTGTGAGGGAAATGAAACTTGCTGGAGGGAATGATTTCATCCCCTGAGAGCAGGGTCTGTGCCTTGCTCAGTAGGGGCTTCTCTTTGCTGAGGAAAAAAAAACCCAAAATGCAGATTTTCACTTGCTAAATGATAGCAGCAAGGGAAAGCACAAGAAGGATGGACTCAATCACCGATGCAGGGGGAAGGTTGTCCCCTCTGGGTACAGGCATGCATCCTAGCAGCTCTCCCTGAACAGAGGAGGACCTAAACCTGGAAGAGACAGAGATGCCTGTGAAGTCCCCATTTTGCCCACACTAGCACTGGCCCACCCAGTCTGAGCTGCCGTATTCTGCCAGCACAGCCACGCAGCTGTGCAGCCCTCCTCCATCAGTGTGACCGTGGCATCCAGTCTGCCTGACTGCAATATTAACGGTAATGAGGCTTACAAGGGAGGAGAGTCCTTTGACCTGTGACTACATGCTGCTTGTGCAGCTCTGAAACAGCTGTGAAACGCTATGCTTTCCTTAGGCAGCTCCTAAGGCCTTGCCTAACCACCCTTAATACCTGTCAGAGTATGATGGTCTAATGAAATTATGACACAGGTACAATCCTTAACATGAAGGTTGGCCTACAGGGTCCAGGTGTCTTTACAGGATTACTGTATTCTCACCATGCAGGAGCAGGCTATTAAATGCATACACCCTTTAAATCGTGACCCTTGTATCAGGAACTGTCAGCTACAGTAGCTGTGTACAGGCAAAGCCCTGAGATCCTTTAAAAACCCTGCCCCAGAAGGAAAATAAAGGACGTGAAATGATTCATAGCACTTGTATGGGGAACATTTTATGTTTTTGTTTTTGCTTTTGCTTTTCATTTTAAGTCTTTTCAGACTCAGTTTAACAAACAAATCAAGCCCATTCTTTTCTCTTCCTCCTTGTGACAGGTTGCCCAGATGCCTGTCTGGGTCAAGGGGACACTGCTGTATTTTATTTTACCATCTAGCATCACCCAGCTCTGCAGAGTTTTTAACCTCTTAATTCCCAATAGCATTTTGTTCTTTGTTTATCCCATCATTTCCCCATATTTGCTTTCTTAAACCTTCCAAAATAATTTCCATCAAATCCAAACACTTAGCAGCCTGTATGTCAGGCTACTTTCTATGCACAAAGAGGAAAATATTTCTCCCCCTGAGCTGCAGAAGATCAAGTGCCCCCAGTTCCAGGCCAGAGCTAAGCCTTCAACAAAAAGATCTTCCAGGGAGAGGCAAGAAGGTTCAAGTTCACCAAACTAGTTCACTAAAGCCAGGATCAGGCTCACTGCTAGAGCTCCTTGATGTTTACAGTCTCAGGCTGTCACTTTGATATATCTCCTCCTCTTGGAGTATGTGCCTTGCACCCTGCTGCCAATGCCACAGCTGCAGTCACTCACAGGGGCGGTGGCTGTTTCCACACTCTGTGTTCCTGGATGGTACGAATGCCTGTGCCACGCAACGTGTCCCACAGACCTACATAAGCCAGGGAGAAAGAAGGGAGAGCTGAGCAGAACTGCCAAAGAGACGAATGTTGTCTAAGGTAGGGCGATCCCTGCACCTCAGGTCCAAACTTGTCCTCTCAATGCAAGAAACCTGGGACAGGGAGGAAGTTTCCAAAATTGGTGACTTCCAAGTTGTTTGAAAATCTTCTGCCCTTCCCCTAAGCATAGGTTTCCTTGAAGAATTGTATGTTCTCCACAAAAACTGCAAGTGGTTTCCAGGGAAAACTTTGGAACTGGGTGAAGTCTCACTTTCAATTTCAGATTATGGGTTTTGTCATAGTTTGGTGCTAATGAGTATTTTCTCTTCAGACACTGCCATGCTCATTCACTTTTCCAAACAGATGGTGAAAAACATTGAAGGAAAAATTCCTCTCCTGCCCTCGGGTTTTACTTTGCCCAGCTCTGAAGACAGGCCCATACTGCACACTTTTGCTACCCCAGTTACATCAGCTTCACCACCTCCAGAACTAAAGACATTAAGCCAAGAAAAGCAATCTCACACTGGTGAAGACTGCACCTCTGCTAGGAAGCTCTGCTGGTAGCTACCTAAGTCAAAGATACTACTTTCTGACTGCCAAGCCTTGGGCTCATGCCTCTGAAGTGCTACAGGGAAGTCACTAATTTTTTCTGTGCCTCAGTCACTATCTGCACAACACCTGTGTACACATCCGTGTTGAGAGGGATATAGGGCTTCGTTCTGGAGAAACAATGAGGAATGCTACATGGGGTGTGGGCTGTCTCGTAAGCCATGAGCACATGCACAACACCAAGCGCAGGGGCGGCAAGCTCAGCTGCAGGAGCAGTACAGATAGCAGGTGCTGCCAGAAATGTCTGCAGCATCACACCCTTAACAAAGCAGAGAAGTTAATTAAATAGCAGGAAAGGAAAAGACCATTTAAAGAGCTGAGTGTGAATGACTAAAGGTCTTAGTCACTCATATATGAAGATCTTAGGCAAAAACTCCTTTAAAAATAATTTTTATCTGGATCACGTTCCTCTAAGAATTTTCTCAAATCATCCAGCAAGAACTACTGGGAAATGTAATTCTCATTCCCTGAGACTTTTAGTGTCCAGAATGTATGTGACAACTGCCACCTTCTCTCCCCGCCTGCAACATTCTCTTAGGCTGGAGCAATCGCACCTAGCACAAGACTACAAGAGCTGCTAGAGAACAATGATTTTTGTCCTGCAGAAACTGAAAATTTTCTTCCCAAAAATGTTGAGTTGAAACTTCCCAGTGTTTCAATAGAAGCTTTCTTCAAATACATCTTCTTGTTTCATTCAGGAAAAAAAAAGCTCTTAACATTTCAGAGAGAAACAAAAGTCAACTGCGGAAGACTCCATGTGGAGGCTATTTCAGAAGGCTATTTCACATTTTAAGAAATACTGGAAACATTCCACCAGCTCTTCACGCAATACGGTAGTGATGGAAATGTAAGAGCACATTGGAAATGTTATGCGGGCAGCACTTATGGATCAGTGATTTGGTTTCCCAGGGTGCCACTTGTACCAGAAATGCCCTGTTAAATTTTTTAATAAGTGGGGGTTTTCTCAATGGGATCAGTTGTCCTCCCAAGCTCACAGAATGCAGTGCGCACAGTTCTGCCAGAACAGCTACGTGGGTGGAGGAACAGTAAAAGGAAGGAGCTGAGATGACAGTACTTGGTGCTGCCTATTGCCTCCAAAGGTTTCATAAAATCAAACCACAGCCCAAACTGTGCCTTCCTCACGAGATTAAGACTGCATTTCCCGCTGTGCCTCTGCTCAAGAAAGGAAGGTATCACTCAGGCTGACTCAGGAAATGTTACAGGGTTTGCCCTTGTGGTCTGAATCATCTGTTGCACGCAGAGAAGCAAGAGGTGGCAAACTGACAGTAGTCCATCGGTATTACAGCAGTATGCAAAGACGGACCTACAGATAAGGCATTGTACTGAGGAATGACAACCCCATCCCAACGCATTTATGCTCTATATGAGTAAAACAGTGGGAGAATGTAGGCACAGTGGCATGACTTGCCCAGTGATGGAGAGCATTATCAAGCCCAGTCCTCTGCAGCAGCAGGCTTCCCTGCCTGCAATCATGAAGTCATTACAGGCCAAGAGACCCCACAGCAGGCTCCCAGCACACCGATGGGTGCAACAGTGCTTCCTGCCCCTCGCATACGGGTAACGAGTCTTGCTCCTGCCAGCACCTGATTGCTGCTGCCTGGGCACTCAAGGCCAGAGGCAAAGGCTAGTTGCACAGTAGAGCAAAATTTTCGTGCGTACAATGCAAACTCAGTGCCTGTCATTAGAGGATGCTGTTGAAAATACTCATGTAGAACCACTGTACAGGAGGGTGCTGAGCCATGCAGAGTGCCGAAGGAGGTTTAGTGAAACTTGCCAAGTTTTTCAATAGGTTTAGATGAAAGGCTGTCGCTTGGAGGACCAAATGTATTTTGTTTGATAGGCAGCGACACCTCGTGGCACAGGCTTCCCCCCCAGTCTGTTGCCAACAGTACACTTGTTTTTGCTGGAACAGCTTCTCAGTCATGCTGAAATCAGGGGGAGTTTTGCCACAGAGTCCGGTGGAGCCCAGATTTCAGGGCAGATGTTTCACAGGAAACCATGATGATGATAAGATTCACCTCTTGCAAACGCTTACTAAAAATCACACATCATCTCTAAGAGAAGCTGCCTGAGGGCTCTTAGTAAGACCCTAATGAGACTGGCCCTAGAATTGCTTCCTCTTTTGTTGAGGCTGCTGCAGGAACTGTAAGAGCTGTGCGTTGGTACTAGCTCTGCGGTTTGGATGCTAAAGGAGAATAGACCTAGGACCCTCCAGAACCTTAGCTTTGTTTTTTTCCTTATAAAGGATTATAGTTCTTTTTGCATGAGAAAGAGAAACTTCATAGAAATTAAACACAGGTAGCAAAACAGCCAAGGAACCAGAAAAGTACTGGTAATAGAAGCCCATGGTAAGAAGAAATGGAGATTTTTGGAGAAAGTTGTAACTGAAGAAATTTGTAGCTGCATCTCCTATGGCTTGAATCATACCATGTTCAGGGAAACGAGGCATTTCATACCTTCATGGTAAACATACAAGCTTTTGCCTGGACAAACCCAGCTCTATTGGCTCTTCCACTTAGAACCCAGAACCTGGCATTCACAGGTGTAGTAACAGGCTTTCTGCTGGGCTTGGAGAGCTTTCCATCTAGAGAAGACCCAGAAAAGCCCTTTTTCTCTATGACGGTGTTATCTTCTGTGTGGTAACTTCATTGACTCATTTCCTTTCCTCATGGCACAGGCCTGGAGGTAATTGTGATGGGAAGAGCAGGAGATTAGACATGCCAACCAAACAGCAGGACTGATTTGGCTATTTTTTCCCCTTCTCTGTGTACAGGATGCAATGGCACAGCTATTCCAAGCACATACGCCTGGGCACATTGTATTTCATAGCATAGCTCATGGCTGAACTAGGATGTTTCCTGCTATGTTTCTGATACAGACAGAACAAACTGCTGTCTCCATGACTTTGCTTTAGGAAGATGTGTGAGGCTGTAAAATACAGCAGCAACTCAGGAACTGAGCTTTGTCCCAGGAGTTTAAAGGTACCGTGTGCTGAAAACACAAACACCTCAAGAGTTTCATAGCTGTAAATGCCAAGGCCAACAGCCAACGTGCTCATCAATTAGGCAGCGCGGGGGCCAAGAACCATCTGTGTGTTGGCGTAGTCCTGGCAATTGGTCCTTATCTTGACTGATATTTTTGGGTTGATGACAAATATGTGATAAGTGGTAACCAAGGTTTAAGGAAACTGCAGCACTGGCATTCAACAAAACCACAGGATTTATCAGAAGGACCCACGTCCCTTCATTTGCCCACACTGTATAAGGGGCAGATCCTTCTCCAATTTCTGCACTTTACTTCCCCCATCTGTAAAGTGGAGCAATTCCCTAACTTCTGAAAAACATTCTTAAGTTGACAACATAAATTAAGAGAAAATCCTTGAACTCTTGGAAACATGAGACTATCATAGTATCACATACTACTGACTGGTTACTGTTTTTTATTATCGTTAGGTTATTATCAGTCATCTCATGCAATAAAACATTATTCAATTTCTATCAATAGCTCACAGCCACATAAGCAAATTCCAAAGGTCAATTTTTTAATGAAGTGCCTCACAAGGTAAGGCTCACCCTGTTCTGCTGGGTTCCTTCTGCACACAGCCTGTGATAAAGATCAGTTATGTTACACTGGAGGGCGCAGTACTGCATCTTTACAACTTTTTTTTTTTTTGGTCAAAAACACTCGCAGTCTGTTCCTTTCCCAGTTCAACGTGCATTGCTATATTTGGGCTGAACCAGGAAGCGAGGCTGTGCACATGTGCAGTTCATTCACTGAATGCTCCTCTGTAATTTATACAACTTAGTACAAGAAAACAACATGATGAAAAGGTAGCAAGAAAAGAAATACATTACAAGCAGAAAACTTCTGCTTCGGCATGTCTACCTGGAGGGTCAGAGTCCTGATGGCGCTGTGCTTCCTGAGGCAGACTAGAGGTACGGTACAGCTGTCTTTGTTACTTTACATTTTGCTATGCTATGTGACTTTTCTTGTAGGAAAAAAGACGTACAGGCAAATTTTAAGCAGTTGAAGTGAGAATGATTCACCTAAAATATTCTGCTGTAAAGAAATGGTAATTTAAAATCCATCTACAGAATGTGTCTTGTTGAAGGCTAGCGATGTACACGGTTATCTACTAGAAACAATAGGTACCAGGAAAGTACCAGTAGCAAGCCTGCATGCTGCACCTTGCTGCATTCATGGTGGGACCTGCTTTTGAAGAATTGGGATTGAATGAATGGGAATTGAATGTCTGCCTCATCCAGGGACGAGGAGGTAGGAGCGCAGGGGAGTCAGGATGGAGTTTGTGGGGTTGTAAACCAGATCACAGTGAAATCCAGTGAGACCATGGCAGAAGCCACTCAGAATTATAGAATAGGACAGATCACAGAAATATAGGTCCTAATTCTAAAAGCTGTTGAGGTGATGTTTTGTAAGAGAAAAACACGACTACATCAACAGACATACCTGCTTCCATAGCCAGTTTTCAGTCTTAAATTAACTGAACTGCTCTGCCCCAAATTTTGAAGCTACCTTGGTCAAAACCAGGTGATATTTCCTATCCCCAAAGATATTTTAAATCATTCACATAATTTTCCCTTTCGATCAGGTCATGTTCAACTTCCCCCTCCTCAAAATGTTACACTATTGTCAAAGGATTTTGACATGATCTTGACATGGACTCCAGGAGAAGGCTCTCCACCAGATGTGACATACACTGTAAAGTATGAAAGGTAAGCACTTACAAAGGATGTCTGATTGAAACTATGGCACAGGGCAAACATCTGTGCATCTATATTAACCAGTTTCATTTTGGTCAGTGATCTGGTTGCATCCTTTCACCAAAACCTACCCTTATACCTCTGTAAAGTGCTCCGAACTCTGAGCAAGATTTGGTACCCATCCTCCAAAACACTTCCTTTTCTTGCTCTATAAATTATAACAAAACAGCATGTTTAATATTAATGTATGCTTGTTTCTTCTTTTAGCCAGGAACGCATGGACGAATGGATAAAGGTTCCTCACTGCAAAAATATTCACAGAACCTCTTGCAATCTAACTTGTGTGCTTCCAAACCTCTTTGTTAAAGTCCGGGCTCGAGTAAAAGCTGTTTCTGGACGATTCCGGTCGCCCTGGGTAGAATCACAATTCAAGGAATACCATTTGGATGGTGAGTATCTGTTAGGTTACAGCCTGGATGAAAGGACATCCCAAAAACAGTGTTAGCATGAGCAAATTAGTAGACCACACTCCACAGAAAAAGAAACAGTAAGAAGCAGCTTTATGAATGACATATTTGAGTGAGCACAAACAACAATGAGCCATGATAATTTGAAAATAAATTTTGTAGCAAGTGTCAGAATTTGTTCAATGCTCTGGGTGAACAGACTGGCTTCAAGCTTTCCACATACCAGCAGGGGTACGTTAGATGAAAAAGAGCTATGCCCTTGCCTTCCTTTTTCCTTCATGTCTATCGCAAGATAACAGTTAGAAGTGTAGATTAGTCACAGAGAAGCATTACTTCTGTGAAGCTAAGACACAAGCAAGCACTATTCTTATGTCTGGTCACTCGATTACAGTGGAACTGGCTCCCCCAGTACTGAATGTGAATGTCAAGGAGAATTTAATCCATGTGAATGCCTCCTTCCCTTTGGCCACCTGTGTGGAGAGTTTCTCTTGGATGTATGACTTGAACCTTTGGGAAGCTGGATCTGAAGACAAGGTCAGTAAAAGTGCCACTTCTTAGACAAAATGAAGGAATGATGCCCAGCTTGAATGAAAATAGTTTCACATTTCTGGGCAGGGAGGGATTGGATCCAGAATCTGGAGAAAATGAAATCGCCAAACCAGAGTTAAAGCAAAGCCAGAGAAAAAAAGTAGATATATGTGCGTGCATCCTTATTTTATTGGTTAGTTCCCTATTTTTATCAGGAAGATGTGATGGGAAGGCTACGCTAGAGTCAGTATAATAGCGCAATATCTGAGGTTTAAAACTAGTTCAGGTACTGCTCACAGCGTGCCATGACAGAACAGAGCACAGCACCAGGTGGAAATCCCACCCTAGAATCCAAAAGCCGTAGGAGAGATGCTTGCTGCAAACAGCAAGGAAGACATGAAGTGCCCCTCCATGCACCTTCCAACCACTAGAGCCACACAACATAATGAAGAGAATCATGGGCTTAAAAGGTAGAGAAACACCACCCAAATAATGAAAGAATCATCTTTCCAACCTTCTGTTCTTTTTGTTTCTAAACAGAAGCTATATGAACGTAACTTTAGGAAGAATACAGTGACTATCGATACCACTGCACTTAGAGGCAACTACTGTTTAAGTGCCAGATCTTCCTTCCAAAGCATTGACTTCAAGCACAGCAAATTCTCCGAACCAGTGTGTATGCTATTAAACCACAAAGGTATGGCCCTGCTGAGGAAAGGATGTGGTGAGACATCAAACAGGATTAGGGCAAGTCAGAGATTTCCACCAAGACGAGCTTTTCCAAAAAAAAAGGGCTTCCTGTTAAATGTCCTCGTTGGATTTTCTAGTGAAAGGTTCCTGCTTTCTGTAGAAACATTTTCATTTAAAAAATCCAACCCTGAGATATTTCTAAAAATCCTGAAATATTGTACTTGAGTTATGGCTCACAATGAAATTTTGGGAATATTCAAATTTATCCTGAAAAATATGTGAATAAAGCCACATTTTAACCCGCCCCAAGTAAGGCACTGGCTGGTATCAATATTCATTTGTGGCTGTGACTCTGACTTAAGAGTTTGATCTTAAGCAAGTCTGTTATCCTTTCTGTGCATTTGTAACATAAGGATCTTAAGCCTAGCATTTTCTGAGATTCTGAAAGAGAAGCTGAGTATAAGAGCCCACACTACTATAAAATATACCACCAGCAGGAGATTATTTTTGTCTTTTTCTTTTTCAGCAGTGGAATGGGAGTTCCCATTTTCTGCCACAATCCCTGTGTTTGTCCTCCCCATTTTTCTGACAAGTGCCTTCATCATCTGCTTGCTGAAACAAGATGCTGAGCGAAAGAAGATGCCTCATGCTTTGGTATGGCCCAAATGCTGGGGTCTACTCCTGACTCAGTCTTGCTGATTTTCAGAGGGTAACTGGGGAGGAGTGGGGGAGTTCTGCACTTCTCAGTTTTGCATTCATAAGTCCCAGTATAAGTAAGCTTTCTTATATCCAAACTGTTCTTTAAAAAGCATTACTGACTCACTGATATGTGTGTCTTGTTTCTTTTCCCTGATAGGATTTCTCTCATCTAAAAGTTGCTGGACCAGCCTTTCACTGTGAGCTCAGTGAAAAGGAAATCTTCAGTGACTATCTTGTCTGCACAGAGAAGCCAGTGTCACAAAGGAAAACAAACAAAGCTTTGGCAAGAGACAACCTACCATGGATGGCTTCTCTCCTATCATCATCATCATCATCATTGGAGGAGGAAGAGGAGGAGGAAGAGGAGGAGGAGGAGGAGGAGGAGGAAGACAGCAGTTCTTTCATCCCATACACTGAAATGCCTCAGTTTCCAAAGAGACATCTCAACTGCCAACCATCCAGAACAGCTCAGGGGGAAACTAGCTTGGACTCTGGATCTGGAGGTCTCTCTGTGGATAGTGAATCTGTGCTTGACCTAAGTACATTGGGTTTCTCTTTCTTTCCAATGAGAAAGAATGAGGTGGACACCTCAGGATCCCAAGGAAATGAGAAGCCATCCCTTTCTCACAGTTTCTCTTTGGGAAGAATATCTTCCCTCACTGATGTGAGTTTCTCAGGCCCCAGGGAACATGGACAGCATGATACAGACAGGGATGAATGCCTGGAAATGACCCCTCTTCAAACACTGACAGAGGGGATTTGTGCCAAACTTCCAGCTGAAGAGCACTACCTGCATAGGAAGGCTCATCATTTCACCAAGTATTATGAAAAACCAACAGTTGATCTGCACGTCCAGATCGGTGAGATATCACAGCTCAGTGAGGATCCCGAGCTGCTCATTTCCTTTCAGACATTACAGGTGGCAGAAGATGAAGGTATTGCAAGTGACTGTGACAGTGATAATTTTACAGAAGGGACACCTCCCACATCCACGGTGCTAAGTGACACATTTGAAACTTCAAATATGGAGGAAAAATATGATCAGGAGTTTAAAATCAAAGGCTACAAGCACACACATTACATGGGAAGGAGCTAGAGTATCCTAGCAGCTCTGTGGCATGCCTGGAAAATGCCAGAGAGCTCCAGATATCCAAGCAAGGATATATAAACAAGAAGGACAAATAACTGATAATGGTGCTTTTTGTATTTATTCACCTAGACAGAGCTTTTTCTGCTGATGTCTGGCCTGTTGAGGCATATAGCTTTAGGGACACAAAAGGTGTATTTTTACTGCGAAGTAACTAAGGTATGTTCACCATCCCTCTGTGCAAGTACAGCTGTAATAGGGTGCTAAGGCGCTGGTGCAAGGCACACTATTTGAACCCAGACAGGGGTGATGCATGCAGTGATACCTCATGTAGGTATCCCGCACCAAACAGTGCCTTGTGTTGACTTGAGGCTTCAGAGCAAGGTAACTTTTACTTGTGAGTTATGAAAGGCAAAACCACCTCTGAGACAGCAAAGCTACAGCCTGGACCTGTGTGAAATCATCAGCTGGGTTCTGAAAACAGCGTGTTGTGCCTGCGTGTTGATGTTGAGCCAGATGAGCTGCTAACATTACATTGGCTTCCATGTAACTGCAAAATTGTACCCCTGCTTGACTGGAAGTACCTTACAAAGACATTTAGCAACCTTTGCTTCTTGTGGGATGAAAAGATCTCTGCCTCAACCTACAGATCTCACCTTCTGTGTTTCAACAGATTGAACCGAAGTCAAAGTGATAAATGCGCACATTTGTTTATTTATTTATTTTTTGTTTTACACAAATATACTTATTGAAGCTGAAATTCCCCCTGCTGTGCAGAATGTCTGAGAGCTGCTTATGCAGTGGCAATAATATATTGATATATAACTCCGCGTGTGCGTGTTCTTGTGTTTCCCACAACTACAAAGGGTGACTGCCGCTCATCCTGAAAAACACTACATTTTAAAACAGGACCCCGTCATGTGCTTCTTACTGCTTTGGTTTGAGCGGAAATCTATGAGACTTCCCAGCCAGGTCACTCTGAGCCACTGAAAGACCAGGACTGTGACCATCTCTCTGTGCAAAGAATCAAAGCAGAAGGCACAGGAGAGACAAGGCCTTCCTTGGCTGGGCAATACTGGTCTTTTCAGAGTATTTTTAATTTACACTCTTCACATCTCACAGAAACATACTCTCCCATTTTATTCCAATAAAAGGACACGCAGAAAAGCAAAGCATTAAAACAAAGAGGGAGACACACAGTAGCTATTCTCTGCATTCAGAGAGTTGTCTCAGATGAGGGAAGGGTGTTGATGGAGTGTATTAAAGCTGATATTTTCAGAGAACCAAGAGAACAATGTTCCAGAGATGCTCCATCCCTGGAAGTGTTCAAGGCCAGGTTGGATGGGGCTTTGAGCGACCTGGTCTAGTGGGAGGTGTCCCTGCCCATGGCAGTGGGGCTGGAACTAGATGACCTTTAAGGTCCCTACAACCCGAACCATTCTGTAGTTCTATGATTAGAAAGAGGTAGGAGGTTATAGAAGGGGTTGGGAACTGCTTTGAAAGAGGAAAGCCAGATGTACTAATTAAGGTACTGAATGAATATAAAAAGGGGAGGAGGAGAAAAGATTCATCAACTAGAATTTTCCTTTTTTTTCTTACCTGTGTTCTGCAAAGTGTCCTTAGGTACATGCTGCACTGTAATCCCTCCAGTTCATTTAGAGATACAGATCATCCAACTACATTCACCACCCATTTTCTTGTGCAATCGAGGGAAAATCCCAAGCTTTGAGTTACAGGAAGCTCTGAAGTTTTGTAACGCCTACAAAATTATTTTGACATGTCACAGCTCTGCAAACAGGGCCTGGGATCGGTTCTTTGTCTTGTCCAGGTTTTCTCAGGATGGAACTGGGGGAGAGGCTGCAGGCCAGTTGAGCTGTACTGGTGGAGGCAGCATCCCACTCCTCTAGGTTTTCTGTCACCAGGGCTTGAGACCTGTTTTCCACTGCAAAAGGGTAAGGGATGGCCAAAACACAGTGCTCCCTCTTCCAGAGCAATGGGTCCTTATCTTATCATAGAATCACAGAATCATTTAGGTTGGAAAAGACCCTTAACATCATTAAGCCCAACCGTAAGCCTAGCACTGCCAA
>JAVJGI010000040.1:115153229-115166085 GCA_035590275.1 Ibycter americanus
ACTAATATTTTCAGAGTTGCCCCTCAACTCTGTTTCCTGGGCTATTCAAAAGGTAACGTCTCTCTAGAAATAAGGGCAGAAATAAAGTTTTAAGTTATATTCTCAAAACTAAAGTCTCGGGTGCACTACAATTTCCCTCTCCTCTGCCCTGTCACGGGTCATCACACAGCAGAAGCATGAGGCAGTGACGTGAGGGAAAGAAAAATATGGAAATACTTTAGCAAGCTCTTCAGGAAACACCCAAACAAAGAGTTGTACTTAATTAGATGTAGGCCACACTGGTGAATAGGTATGTCTTGTTAAATAAACCTGTGAGGCTTCTGCATTTTTCCAAGTGAGATGAGAATGACAGCTATGCATCAGTGGTGTAGTTTAAAACATACAGCCCTGTTAATATTGAAGCAGGGCAGGGAATAGAAGCAACTTCAGGAATAGAAAATCCATGAGATGAAGAGGTAAGCAGAAGGGGTAGTAATTTCTTTCACATGTTTGGCCACAAGGATAGAACAGTGAAAATAGTGTGCTTTCAGCTTCTGAAGCACACATAGTTTGTATTTTGATTAAATTGGCTGCAGGTGTTATGTTGCTTATAGGACTCACTTGTAATAATAAGAAAAAAATGTAGCATTTAGGAGCTTTAAATAGGCTTTAGACAATATAAGAGCACTGCTCATAAGGAATTTGTCTACTGCACAGTTGTCCTACGTGGTTTAGGCTTATTTCTGTAAAGGCTTTTCTAGGGCTGAAGCTATCACAATTTGGACAGTTCTCAGTGCTCAGAAAGACAGTCCAGTTGTTTTTGCTTTGGTGGAACCTCAGCTTTATGCAATGGTCCAGCTAGTCCTAGCCAAAACGGAGAAGAGGACCTCCTCATTTTGTGAGCAGTTATGACCATGGGATAAAGTAAGCCAGAGAAATAAGCCAGGGAGGTTATCCAGTTTGTGTCAAGGGAATAGCTATACTATAAAAATTCAAAAGCAGTGGCTAAGGGAGTTTCCTAAGCCTCAAATCCAGGCTGTATTTGGAAGCCTTCTCTGCTTAGGACATCTTGGGTAAAATAAGCAGTATGCAGCTACACCAGTTTTTCAGATGTTACATACATCTGGTGGTTCTAAATCTGCATCTCCTGGAGACAGGCAATTAGTTTTCACTTTTGACCAAAGAAGGAAATGTCTCTCCCTTTTCTGAGAAAAGCCTGAAAATGTAACTTACCCTAAAAAGCTAAGAATGCTATGGAAAAGGAACTATACCTCTTTCTTGTTTAGATGTCATACAAACTCCCAGTTCTTACCATATGGCATTCATGATACTCAGAACAGAGCAATATATTGTAAGCAAACACAAAAATAAACTGTAGGTCTACAGCGGTCTCTGAGAAAAGCCATGGTACAGCATGCGCTCCTCCTATGGAAAGGCTACCTCCTTTCTACGTCAAATGAGAGAACTTCTGCAGCCACCTGGTAGTGCAGCATCATGGCAGACTTGAGGAGCTTCTGCTTTGCTCAATATGCTGCAGAGCTGCATGCTAGCCCTTTGGCTCCCGTCCAAGGCCAGTATGAACAACAGAAGAGCTTAAAAACTAGCAATCTGGCTGACTTCCATTTCAAGAAAGTATTCAAAGGTATTTCTTAAGGAAATAGGTGTCTTGCTTGCAGCAGTTATAAAACCAACTAGGTGCCCAGCACTAAGTTTTAATTTCTAGAGTTTTAAGAAGTCAAAGTTACCTGACCAGAAAAGCAAGCCCCAAAACTGAGAAACCTCAGTGAGGGCTTTCAGGCAGGAAGCTTTTTATCAGCAACATGGTATTTGGCTGTCTTTCAAAAGCTGGGGATTTTCTAAGCCTCTGGCTCATGCACCTTTGTACATCTAGGTGTGCATACTCAGAAAGGGAGAGGTGTTCCTGTTGTCTCTCTTACACATGCGCACTGATCTTTAGCTGGTGATCTCGGATCCGAAAGCAGACAGGACAGTAGCTCTGCAGCCTGTTACTGAGCAACAAATCCAGCCTGGCCTCACAAACAAGAATTCAGTTCCTGTAAAAGGTGATTCACCTGCACACAGCATCAACTGCTTGCTCTCCCAGCCCAGCTTGCATAGTTATTCATGAAGCAATTTCTGATCGTCTTGGCTATATTTTCAGTGGTTGGTAAGTCCTGACTTCTCTTTTCTTGTCACTGATTGTGGTTGTTTCTCTTTGATCCTGTAGTATGGGAGGTAGTTCAATCATGTTTACTGAAATAAAACCTAGAGAATGAGCTGTTGTATTAGGTTGTTCAAAAGCTCTCTTCTGTGTTGCTCTCTCCTTTTAATATTTTCAAAGTACGGTTGGTGTGCTCAGTGCTTTAAGGATTAACAGGGAGAAGAAAACATTCCTTCGCTTCAAAGTGTTTGCCACTGATGTGTTACAACCGAAATCCTACAGGAGTAAAGGATATTCATTGACTTCAGAGGACTTTTGATCAGTGCCCTTGAGTCTTGAGTGGAGACACAAATGAGTACAAGAACAGCCCTGATTTTAGAAGCGGTACAAACAAATAATGTATCCCTAAAAACCATTTAATCCTACTCCAGATGTGGCAAACTCACTCCTGGGAGAAGCAAGGATAAACTTGCTATGTTTTCAAATGCCAGCTTTTCAGCAAGCAATCTTATCATTCATCTGCTCATATCTGTGCTCTTATACATTAGCAAAGGCACCTTCAGAAATTTCTAAAACGGAGGGACTTTCACACTGTGAAATATCCTGGTTTTTCCCTGCCCACACTTGACTGTGCTTGTGTTATGCTGTTTTGCATAACTGTGTGTTAGTATCAATAAATGTGGGAAGATGGAGATTTCCTACTTCTGGTAAGATCAGGTATTGGTGATTCAATTTTCATGGCACTCAGACAGGGAAACTCATCCACTTTATACCAACTGCTGCATTTCTGCCTCGCCAGGAGGATTGTGCTGAGCCTTGCGTGAGCAGAGGCAAGTGTTGAACTGCAGATGAGGTCAGGACAAAATCTGGACTAGGCTACAGTCTATTTCTGTGTTGCTTCCCTGCCAAAATGCCATATACAACAAGTCTGAGAACTGGATCTATGCCTTTCTGCCTAATTCTCCTCCTGTACAGCAAGCTACTTTAAACTGCCGATACTCAGTTCTCCTCCGTGGAGGCAGCTAGAGGGAAAGCTTAGAGCAAGGATCCAGGAACTGGTGTGGCTTAGTCCCTGCTCTACCACAGCTCCTCAATGTGATCTTGTCCAAGTCATCCCCATTCTGGTCCTCAGTTTTCCCATCTGTAAAATGGTGCTACTTCTACTTGCTTATCACACCATCTTTTCGTGGGGGGGACTAATTGATTTTGAGTGCCCATTTACCAGCACCATAACGGGACTGTTGATTTTCAGCAAGTGCAGGCTGAAGCCCACGTATCTTCAAGATGTTTACCAATACCACAAACCAAGACTTGAGTAATGTATAGATTATCTGTCTTTGAGGATATGTCTATAATTCAAATTTACAGAGCTTATAAATTCTGAAGGTTACTCTGCAAATTAGAATGTCTTGTGAATCACTCTTGAGAAAATTTTGCACTGTGTATTCTCATGACAGAAGAGAGGCAAAACACTCTTCTGCAGTGCCTGCTCAGAGCCAGTTTGCTACAGGTGGATCGTGCTGGTGTTCTGCTCTACACAGGCAGCTGAGACCAGGGTTTTTTCAGGGGGAAGTGACATTTCTGCTTACCAAAGCCAGAACCTGTCCTCCATGGGAAAAGGCAGAGGGCTCAGAAAGCAGGGAGCTGAGTTGTTCGCCTTCACCCTGGCACACCCAGATCAGAGTCCAGTCATGAGGACTTTGCATGTCACTCTGTACAGGCAGTCTCCATCCAATAAAACACAGAGCATGAGAGGTTAATGGCAGTCACATCTTCAGTGATGTGAAACTGATCTCAGCATATTACTTCGCTAAAGTAGGGGCAGAAAGCAGAGACATTCACAGACATGAATCCAGCCTTGAAAACAGGTTATTGTTCTTCATTTTTCAGCCATTTAACTGCTTTAAAAGAAACCTGACAAAGAACTCAAGGATCCTCTTTCTAACTCCTGAGTTTTTGAGGCCTTTCTGTAAAAATTCCTGATTTACATTTCTTTGGGAAAAGTCAACAATCTGCAAGATGTAAAGAGTGATGCTTTGCAGCCCATCTCTAGCAAACTGGAAGTGGCATGCCTGGTATTTCTGTTCACTAAAAAGCTGATCAGCATTGGACCCATATTCATGTGAAGGCTGAGATGCCAGAATAGGCATTTTAATACCAGTTTCTTTGCTCCCCTAGGCATTGTGATTACTGAGAGGTCATCATGTCTGAAACGTGCAGCATTTTCTTCTACAAACTTTGAGAACATCCTGACATGGGAAACTGAAGCAGATCTTCCCCCTGGCACTGTATTTGATGTCCAATATAAACAGTATGTGAAGTTTGCTTCTTTTTGGAGTTCTGTTGTGCTTATGGCCACTGTTCTCAGAGAAAGAAGGGCCAAGAAAGAAAAGTAGATTTTGCTGTTTCTGCTGCTTGTTTTACTGTTAGGGAAATGGGTTTGCTTAGACAAGAACTCAATAAAGGACTGGATTATTTCAACTGGTAGATAATGCTCAGTTAAGCAAATACTTTCACATCTTGGGTTGCCAGCTTTACTCTATTATTGAGCTACTCTTTGCCTTCAGCAACTTCCTCCTCTCTATTCTGTAGTTTCCTCACCTGTAAATACAGATGGTAGTAAATGCCTTCCTCTGGTTTAGTCACTAGAGCTAACAGAAATCAGACCAGTGCTACAAAATAGCTTTGCTGCTGCTGGGCGAGCCTGCAAACTCTGCAGCAAACTTGCATGCAATTATTCAGTGTCAGAGCTGGGCAAAGAACCCCAGAGCCACTGAGCCGCAGGACACTCCTGTGTGCACCCTAAAATAAGGTGCATTGCCCCAAGGTGATATTCTCGCCGTAGCCATCCACAGGTATGGATTAAGGGCTGTAGTTCATGGGAAGTTTCTCTGCCATTCCATTCCTCACCACTTGCTAATTGCAATAATGAATTTACAAACTGCTGGATCATTCTGGGGAGGGGTCATACTGTATCTGTACTATCAAACAGACTAAAAGCTTGTTTTGTCCTAAGGTATGGAGAAAAATCCTGGCTTAACGTGCGTGAGTGCCAGAGTATCACACAGCCTTTCTGCAATCTTACTCGTGAAACAGAAAACTTCACGGAGCATTACTACGCGAGGGTGAGGGCCACTGGCCAGAACTACTGCTCCTCCAACTGGGTGCGCTCAGAAAGATTTGAACCCCGAAAAGAGAGTACGTACTGCTGCTGAAAGTTATTAAATCCTGGTTGCTAGGGTTTCATTCCAAGTTTCACTGATGTTTAAGATAACATTTGCTCTAATTTCAGTATTGCAAGACTCTGTGCTTGATAGGAAGGGAGTGAAGGCCTGAAGAAGGCTTGTTATTGGGCAAGGAGGCAAATGAGCAAATGGGCAGGGCCTTCCTTCAGGTCCAACACTAAAGTGGGATTAGAGGGGAAAAGAGAAATCCAGATGTCCTTGAAGTAAGAGCTGCTATTAAGGCTGATGAGGGGCAGAAGGAAACTAGTAGGAGACATGATGGGCAGCCTGAGGACAGCTAGTAATACAGTCACAGAAGCTATGAAATATGAACTCCTGAAAATCAGGATAAGCAGCCAGACCAATGGATACTTAATGTTCCCAACCCCTAAGTGAGCTCTACCACAGACACACAACATAGCCTTTGGGAGCCTTTTTGGCTCTGTGACTAAAATTTTCCCACTGCATATTTGTCAAGAATAATTCAAGGTGGCATTAGCAGTCAATGATGATGAAGAGCCTTCAGATCTTTGCACAAAATAAGCTATGAAAGAGCCATAGGTTGCTTTGATCATTAAACAATCACTTTTCATTGCAGCACAGGCATTAGCACCCACAGTGAGGTGATCCTATGCCCCAGAGCTGTTCTTTTCAGTTTGATGTTTTCAACCTACCTGGCCTTGGAGGAATACTGACCACCGCTTTTAAATATGCTGTTACAGATTGGGTTAAACTTCTGTTTAAATGTTGGTGTAGCATATGCCTTTCACTAAAGATAAGTATAGGTACAAAAGAGCTGAACTACTCTAAAGGCAAAATCTGATGTAGGATGGGAATAGGAATTAGGTAGCAATTAACTGAGTGCCCTGTGGTGGGATTTCACACTCATCACAAACACATGAAGCAGGATGTCCCTGTGCGGGACAGGGAAGCAACATGGAAGCAGTGAGAACATGGTCCTAAGGAAAATCTTGGGGTGAGAATTTCTAGGGATAAACACTGCTTAAGGGTGGCAGGACCCCAAGGGAAGACAATTATCTCTAGTTGCCTGATTTCTCCTATGCTTAGTGAAATACAGCTTTTTGTATATAAACAAAAGTAATAATTTACAGTGAGTCTGAGATGTGTGTATAAGATGATCTGATAATGTATCAGCTTTAATCTTAACAGCTGACACTCCCTGTTCTATCTTTTCTAGCTATTATTGGAGCACCAGAGGTGGAGCATATTCCTTATGTACGGTCCATAAAGTTTCTTATACGGCCTCCCTATACTCCACTGAGAGGTGAAGATGACCACCAGCTAACTGTAGAAGACATTTATAGCAAATTTGGTGCTGTTGATTATCACTTAACAATATTCAACCAAAGGACACATCAAAAGGTAAAGCACAACCTCAGGCCACGAGCCCACCAACTTTTGCAAATCACATTTCACATAAAATGGAGAAGGACCTCCAAGCTTATACATGATGGATGAGACTGCTGATGCACAAGGGCAAGTCTCAGAGTCTTTGACTCTCAGTAGACAAGAGAAATCTCAAGCATTCCTCTATAATTCTCGAAAAGAAACTGGAGTTCCAAGGATACTGTATAAGTAGCAAAAAGTAAGACTGCTGGTGACTAAAAAAGAGATCAACTTAATTAGTTCAAGTCTTACGGAACCGAAATGCAAAAATTAAATACAGTACTAGTAGAAAGCAAACTATGTATTTAGAACTCCATATATACAGAATTATTACAGTCATATAACACCTTATTAGTAAATAAAATTTTATGCTGAATTTTGCAATCTGATTTGAAGAAAATGTATGCAATTAATCTTTCTAAAATACAGAATTTGCCTTTATTTTAAATAGTGGACAAAGAATGAGCACAACAAAGAATTTGAAGTTTCCAACTTGGACCCAGACACTGAATATAACGGAACAGTATATATCTCTCTCCTCCAGAGAAGCAGCAAATCTCAAGTATTTTGGGTTAAAACACTAGCAGGTGAGGCTGTTAACACTGCTAATTTGAAAGCCCAGCTAGGATATTGGATACACAGAAGAGGCCGATTTTCAGCTGGTATAAAATAACATGGCCTTGCTAAAGATATTGAAGCAACACTGACTTTCCTAATTTAAAAATCTAATCCCACGAGACTAGATCTGTAACATCATTTAGCTAATCTCAGGCAGTTTTTCTAATCCATCTTTCTGAAGCTGCGTTTTCCACTTGTTCTCTTCCCCACTAACCAGACAACACATGGCTTCTCTACTGTTTCGTGGCACTCACGTTCTGTGCTGGATTGGTGTTTGCTGCCATTAGTTATGTGATCTACAAATACGTCAAGCAACACAGTGCACAGCCTATGTCTTTGGTAAGTGTTCTTAAGCCATTGCAGCAAATCTTTAAAATGCTCGGGACTATGTGCATGCACTTAAAAAGCACTGCTAATTGAGCAGGATGAATGAGCAGACGAGTATTGTCTAGGTAATCACTGCAGACTACTGGTAGTTTAAAGAGGGGTGCTCAGAACTTCCCCCAGACTGGGCCCCTTTAAAGGAGGTATCAGGTTAGGTAGCTAAAACCTGAGGCATCCTAAATCACTAGTTCCTCTTGAAACTCTGGGCCTTCTTACCTATCCATCTATCCATCTCTAAGCATTGGTTCTGCATGCTAAATGAGCTTAAGGGCAATCTATTTCCATGCTCCAGGGTTTAGGTCAAATTTTGCAAAAATTAAAGCAGGATTTTTTTCTTCCTCATATTTTAGGATTGCACAGTTGTCCTGATGCATAATGAGAGATGTCTGTATTCTTCTGAAGGGTCATTCCTCAGGGAAAAAAACAGTTCTTTTGTCAACAGAGCTGGTCCCCAGTGCTTATTGCTGGCTTTTACTGACATTTCCCCGAAGAAACTTTTAAAGAATTTAAAGCAAACCTTCAAAGTCACAGCTTCTTGTATAATAATAACTCATGTTTGTCTATCTACTTCAACAGGACTTCAGAGGGATTTCATCATTCCAGCCTCTCACACTGACAGTGGAGCATATTATAAAGCCCATCAATTTATCCAAACCTTCACTTCTCATCCCTGAAGTACAGTTACCACAGATCAGCCAACATGTGGACAGAGCACCGGAGCCACCATGGTCTTTCTGTCCACCAGAAACTGCCTATCAGCAACAGAGGGATGTAGGGATATTCCAGCTGCCCACTCAGGCACCCTGCTTGGCAAGCACAGCTCCTAATAGTTATGTTCTTCCCACAGCTGAGCAAAGCTTTCCTACTGCTGCATCCAGCAACATTCTGCCCCTAACCTATGGGGTGTGTGTTGAAGGCACAGACCATGTTGACAAGAAGAATCTGCAGCCAAACCAAATGCTAAAGGAAGTTTCTCCAGATAGTTTTGTCAGTGGAAAGCTCATAACCCAGGTGCTGGGCAAGAGCTGCAGCCATGGGAATTACAAAGAACAGAGGCCAGTCTTGGCATTGTGGAACAGCAATGGCACAAGAGAGTCAGTTCTCTTACAGGGGAGCCCTGGGCAAACACAGCAACTGCAGTTGCAGACTGAGGGGATGGACAATAAAGTGCATGCATCCCAGCTGTCACTGTCTTTGCTGGAACAAGGAGGATGCTATAGAAAACAGACAACAGAACTGCCACTCTTACTGTCTTCAGTGAAAGTTGACACAGACTATGTTCCAGAGGATGAATCGCTGTCATCTCTATCACCAGCCCTCCTTTTCTCAGTCAGTACTGGTAACAACTTCTCTGGAGAGAAGAACACAGAGCAGTGGATGTTGCCAGATTCATTTTCACATTCTGCAAATAAATTGCAGTTCCCAGAGACTCAAGAAACAGAAACGTTAACAGCAACAAAGAGGCTAAGTTGCACAGAACTGAACAATGTTGTGTCCCAAGACACTGTCTCAGAACGGGACAATAGCACTCCTCTTGCTATGATGTTCAAAGATTTGGACTTAAAAGTACTGTGGGATCAGGATGAAAACACAGAGTTTTATTAGGATGACTCAATGATATTAAAATCCAGATTATGTTTGCTTGCATGAAATAGTAGCCTACCCCGCAAATAAACATAGTTAATCTTGGATGCATTAACATGGCGCAGAGTTGTCACACTACTTCCACTATTGTTCTGTCGTGGAGATAGGTATCTTTACTGATACAATTACTTCTTGGTATGCTGTAATACTGTATCCTATCACTTAAATAATAGGCCTTTATTTCTTGCATATTTGTCAGATTTATTATGAATTGGACTACTTTAAAAGCTGAGTTAAGATTGAAGTTCAAATTCCAGATTCAGTTTACTGAAAATTTACTAAAATTCATAAGCAAAATTGTATTTGCTCTTCACTAACACCAAAGATCCAGGTCTAAGATGCATCCACCCATGGAAGAAATTCAGGTGCAGAGGTATGCCACCCTAAAAGAATTAAATGTATCATGGTAGTGTAAAAGAACTAAATATATATTGGTGTTCTACCCTTGGATACATGATTTGTGCAAAACAATAGGCTACCTCCATGAAGTGGACTTTGCCTTTAAAGCAGTTATCGAAACTGTGGTAATAGCTCCTGATGCAGCAGTTATGTGAAACTACATGTCCCATATCCTGCTTTACTCTCTAGTGCTTGTAGAAAGATAAAACCTTTTGCATCTCTGCAGCAGATGAATGCAGTCTTGGCCCAGTTCTGACATATTTCTCAGCTGCTCCTAATTTCTTTCTCTGATATAGTCACACATTCTCTTCGTCCCTTGAAGTCCACAGACACAAAGCACCTAGGATCACATTCCAAATAGGCAAGAATGTGAGGATTTACAGTAATCTCAGTTCAGCCCTCAATCTCAATTTACACTAATTTCACTCAGCTCATGCCCTCAGTAATCTACGAAGGAGATGAGGGAGGTCTTGAGCTACATCCTCGCACCCTTCACCAACATTCTCGATGAGGAACATGCTCCATTTGCATGATAGAGAGGAGTCTACGATTGCACAGCCCTCCTCTGCTCCTGTTACCAGCACACCCACCTTCAGGGCTCGAGTGAACCAAAATCAATGTAAACTGAGAGCCAGATTCCTTTAGCAATGCATCTTTACCAAAAGCAAGCTAAATGGTATTTATTCGGGAAACAGAGGAGACAGTTATTTTTCATTAAGAGGAAAGCATAGTTCAGCGGGTTGATTTCCACTGGTGTGGTGAAAAAGTGTGAGTGTCTGATGACATCAGTTTTAGAGGAGAACTGAAACCATTTATAGGAATAAGCAAGACTTTGAATGGTGTGGGGAAGTACTTGAAGAGCATTGCCAGGGAAAGGCTGACCAGAAGCAAAACTCAGCTGTTCTCACCATGAGCGCATTTAGGTGTTTTCTCAGTCCAGGGAAGTTGAGGCTAAAGGCTAAATTCCACTCGCTTTGGTGTGATTTTGCAAATAAACCATAGCCTTATGAAGTAAAGGGGTTTGATGGTTCAACCCAGGATTAAAGGAATAGTCTAGGAAACTTTACAGGCAAAGGTTCAGCTCCTAACCCCGGCGTCAATAACAAACAAAGCACTACGGCCATGTCATATGGGGCCAAAAGGTTGAAATGCCAGATGTGGTGAAGAGGTGTCATGGCACAGGGTATGAAAGGTATGAGTATGTGCATGGTCTGGGCAGCAACCCGGAAGGACATTTCCATTGTGCTAGCTTTGCTTCATACCATTCAGTATCAAAGGTTTTGTGGAATGTTGTTTGAGCTGTTTCATGTACTCTGTGTCCAAACTATACTATCAAAAACAATATACACAGAAACGCTGCAGTTATAGGAGTTGCAGCAGCCCAGCCGTGTTGTTTCCAAGGAATGCGAGACCCCAGGGGTAACATTCTGCCCCACTAACTCCCCCTCAGAGAGGCTGCATTTCAAGCCAGTGATACAATTACCTTATTCAGAGTTGCCTGTGGGCTGCATATCTTGTGTCAACAACATTCCCAGTGATGCTACTCAGGGAATAATCAAATGCCACAATGTCAACATTTTGGCTCATGTTGTGAAACATAACCCTCAGCACAGGATCAGTATGGGCAGCAGAGTGGAAGAGAAGGGGGACTTAGGAAAGTGTTTGAAGATGCTGCTAAAAAATGCATTTCCTATTTAAAAATCTTTTCAAATCCCCCTGCAGACCCCCTGCCTCAGGGTCTGATCATGTCCAGCCCTTAATAAATGTATCATCTTGGTGCCCCAGGAGGACAGATGGGAAGTGAGGCACAGAAAGCCTAGGACCAGATCTTTAGAATGTATGTAGGTGCCTAAAGATGCAAAGTGTCCCACAGTTGGGATGTCAATATCTTCTTCAGGCACCTTAAATACCTTAAAAGCTACATTGCCTCTGACTACACTCAAAGGCTGCATATGGCAGGAATGATCTTAAAGGCTTACAACCCAGCTATTGCCCCATCCCATCCTCATCTGTTCTATCCCTGACAGCAGCAACTGTAACGAACAGGGAATGCAGTCAAGAGGCAGACTGTAAGCCATGCCTTAAGGGGGTGATTGACAGTGATATTCTCAACTTCCTGCTCTGATCACAGTTAAGTTAATATTTAGCTTTTAGGTCTTGCTATACTAAGCAGGAGGAGATCGATTCTTGTCTCCTAAGTCACCTCTGAAACTAAACAGGAAGATCATCCCTTCTAAAACTATTTGTCTTTGGAAAAGCTTGGAAAGACATGTTGACACTACTGAACTTTATTGTAGCTGTGCAAGGAAAGCACTCATCCATCTCCCATCAACATGTGCTGACCTTATTGCCTTCTGCTTCATTGCTTTTCATAATCAATTTGATAGCCTTGTTTGTTTCAAAATGCATCACAGCAAACAGCTACAGTAGGACCTAATTATCTCATTCTCATTCTGTCTAAGGACATTTTCAGATAAACAGCAGGATTTCAACATGGTTTCAAAGGTCTTCCCATGCAAGCCATCTGTAGCTAACAGACTGCTCCTCATTCATCTTGACTTTTCCAGATAACAGTTTTGATAGCTCTAGATAATAAAAACTAGAAGCGTCTTGCCACAAAAACTGTGCTTATTCCTAGGCAGATATCATGACGATGACAGGTGAGTGTTGCAGTTCCAGTTGTCACAAGGATATCAGCATAGCAGATGGCAGCTGTAACCCTATAGCGAAGTATTACTCTTTGTCTTCTCAGCTAAATCTGGGAGCTGTCACTTAGCCACTCCCCACACCAGCAGCCCTGCTTGTAGCTTACCAGGGATCTTTGCACAGGGATAAACATATCACTGCAGACCGAGCCTCACGTTCTCCCTCGTTATTTGCTCGTTTGTTTTGGCATTGAAAGGTGCCCTGTTTGAAGACTATAAAAAATCACCGATAATTTTTTAACAAGTTCTTTGAGGAAATTCTTACTCAAGGAACAAATTAAAAGCTCCAAATTCTGAATGAAGCAGAGTTGAGGGGCAGCTCTGAAAATATTAGG
>JAVJGI010000040.1:115166436-115205106 GCA_035590275.1 Ibycter americanus
TTGGCAGTGCTAGGCTTACGGTTGGGCTTAATGATGTTAAGGGTCTTTTCCAACCTAAATGATTCTGTGATTCTATGCAGCAGAACTGCAGCAGCTGGATTACAGTGCTAAGCAGTGGCCTTACACTTGCTGGTTCACAGGATTTAAAATGTCCATGTATATCTTCTTTCGTCTCAGACTGAGATAATGAGAGCTGTGAGACATGATTATAAGATATTTTTGTAAGAAAAAGGTGAGAAAAGTGGTCAGCATCCATATGAGGAGAGCATAAGTTAAGACTCTTCTTAAAGCATACAACAGAGGGTTGATATGACAAAGACAAATGAAATTATTATTAAGCAGATTAGACAATAATTACTCATTACTTCTCATAACACAAAATTCAGGAAAGCACTCAAGTGGTTGTGCAATTGTTCAAAACCAATGAAAGAAAAGTGTTCCTTCACTTTGACAGCTCAGCTTATACTAAAATGTATTCAGTCATGCCTGCCTAGTAGTACCAGTTTATTGCTTTCTTAGGAGTGCCTGAAACACAGCCAGTAAATAAACTTCACACACAGAAGTCCTTGTAGTTCTAGTGCTGATCTGACTGGGTTTTATCTTTGTTTTATTTGGATGGTGAAGCAAATAAAGGTTCTTCGCAATGTATCCTACTGATACAGGCAGGGTGACTCAAACTGTGCCAAATCTGATGGTGGAATTCATTTCCACGAGGCCTTGAGGAGGACAGAATCAGGAAGTGTTCAAAAAAGGCATTAGGCAATTTAACAGGGGTAGGACTATTAGCAACAATAAATCATTGTGTCCAGCTCAGGAAAAGCTATGGGCCACTCTCAAGAGACAGGACACTGGGCTGAACAGACCTTCAGCTCCATCCAGTATGGCAATTTTATGTTCTTACATATCCTCTTTACAGCCTTCTAGCAGCTCTGAGAAGCCCACTACTGATGTGGTGACTCCTCAAGTAATAAAATCTAGCTGGAAAACACCTGGCTCTCAAACTGGTATTGCAGTCTCAGAGCTTTCCTACTTTCAAACCTTCATTTCTCCTTCTGACACCAAAAAAAAAAAATCACACGCTTCTCACATTGCTGGGAAGGGTTTATCCTGAATGCTGAAACTGCAAGCCTATCATCTCAAACAAATGGAAAAACAGCAGTCTCTGTTCTTTTACCCCACCCCAGACTCTTAGATACCACCAAGGGCAGCTGGATATGTAAGCTCACCCGCTATTGCAGCAGCAAGCCTTCATTTGCCTGTAATAAGGAAGGTATAGTAGTCACAGCCAACCAAAACATAAGAGCTGCTGTTAGCTCCTGATCTAATTATACACTGACATAATTTGGCTGGAGTTGACATTCACTAAAGAGATGTCAAAGTAAATGATTTCACCCTATTATGCAGCAATGGCAAGCTAACCCAAGGGAAATTCCTGGAGGAAATTAAAATATCCATAATTCATTTTAGATGCTTTGTGAGCTTCTATCCTAAGTGAGCAGAGGATAATCCAATACTCTGATCCCTGAATTTTGGAGGCACCTGTCTTTACTTATATCATTTGGCAAAGGTAATAATTTGCCTGATCTCAAAAAGAGTTTGCGATTAGTTGCCATTGCAGTAATCAGCTACAACTGTGTAACCCCTGCATGGGTCTCCCCATTGTCATTGCGATGGCATGGTAGGATGCTATATTTAAGACTCCAGGATGGGCACTCAAACATGGGGAACATTCTTTTGGGGAGAGTCATTCTTAGTGTCATCAACAGGGAGAAGGAAACGCTCCTTTGTCCTTTCTCTTTCATGAGGACAGGCACTCTCACTGTAGTCTTCACAGGGTGAGTTTGGTTTATTTGTAAATAAACTACTGTTTGTAGTAAGATTTTATAAGATCTTCATAGCAACATCAGTTATTTTGTATGATCACGTTATTTGAATTGCACTTCAGAAATAGACTGTGCTTCGTGATTGTATCTGCTTTAAAGTGTAATTACTGTTTTTCCAGTGTTGTTCTTATGAAAATACTGGTTTACTTCATGTTTTCTCACAAGAATCTATTCTGGTTTACTGGTCTGTTTAGAAAAAATATATACTTGGATTGAAAAGTGTAGGTTTTAGCAGATCAGAACTCTGTATCTTTACAATAAATACCAGATTACAAAGCACCAAAAATTTTCCAGGGAAAAATGAAAAACATTGTATAGTAAAAATTAACCTGGATTGGTAACTAGCCATGAACACGGAAACAAAGATCTGATGCCCAGTAGTCATTCTGCAGCTGAAATAGTCCTGAAGAGAGTATTATTCTATGAAATTACAAAGATTTCTTTTCCATAAAAGCCTGTTTTATTTTCTCTTTCTTATACTTGCCAACGTTTCTTTGTTTCTTCCAAAGTTGATGTTTACTAAGGAAATATTGTTGGGATAATTCTGTATTTTCATTTGCATTTGGGGATATTTTGTATTTACCACAACAACTCTGCTTTTCCATACAACTGTTCTTTTCCATGGACTGTTTTTAAGAAATTTGTTTACATTAACAGAAAATTGTACTACTAGTAAAAGCTGAGGGGTTTGTATATTTTATCATTTTAGGATTAGAAAGCAATAAAACTAAAATCCAGTGCAAAATTTGCCAAGGGAAAATTTCAATAATGGAACGTGAGCTAGGGAAAGATTTACAAGTATGTTTGAACAAATATTATTTAGCAACAATTACATTTCCAAAGCTGTTTTTATAAAGTAACCTGAGCTCTTAGAACTTGAAAATCTTAGCAGTTTCAGGATTGTGCTGTATGTTTCTGAACCAATTGCAGGACAGAATGAGATAAGGAGGGATACACTTTTAAAATTTACTTTTGCTTAATGCCCACTCATTACTCAGTGCCTAAAAGCAGCATGCTGCTTATTCCCAGAGGAGAGGCTGCAGCAACAGCCTAGCTCTTTACCAGCTAATACAAGAGGTGAACGGGATACAAGAGTGCTGATGTTTGCTCCCGGTGTTTCACCTGTAGGAGAGGGGTCACTCTGGGGAAAATCATGCTGTTTACTGAGCAGCTCCTTTAAGGCTAACATTTTGATGGACGTTATGTTTTCTCCATGATTTATCAACCTTTTTCTAAGACCTAAGAAGAAACAACTCATCTCTCTGGATGCAATCAAAGGACTGAATAAAGCATTATCCTCTTAAAGTATTGAACTGTAACTGTTCTTGTCAGCAGCCTAAATATGCAGATGGGAATCCAGGCTGAAGAAGTGCTCTGTTTGGGCAACGGCAACTAGAACTGGTTAGTTCCAGAAAATCCACTTGGATTTTCCAGCTACCACAGACACCAAGTGATTTCTGCACAGCAGGCTGTGTTTGGATCAGCAACATTGCAGGATGTTCATCATCCAGGCAGGGTCAGAAGATGGTGTGATGACAACCTGGGTGGCAGGTCACAGGCTATTTGGTATCATAGCTACCTCTGCAATATCGTTTCCAGACTTTCTTTCCACTTACTTTTTAACCTTTTACTCCATATCTTACTATCTGATGTTCCATACCTTATTTTGTCCCTAATCTTCCATGTCCCTCTGATCCCCCTTTTCAAGATGCTCCTCATTTGTTTCCATGCTATATTGGGGGTCTGATCTAATGGAACTCCCTGGAAGAATACCCACCAGATTTAGAGCATTAGATCAGTCCTAGGAAAACAAATCTACCCACAAAATGCTGCCTACTTACTGTTCTGTTACAGCTTCAGCCGCCTTTAAAGACTGATTAATTTCTTCATCTGATTCCATTTTTCACAGGAGCATCACAAAGCAAACCCCTTTCATAGTCTGAATGCCAGAAGACAGTATTATATGAACTTTCATTCACAGCCCTTGAACATCAAAGCAAAGCAAGGACTTAATGATAACTTAAAGAGATTCTATTAAGGTGTCTGACTTGAAAGTGACTTTGTTTTATTCTATTCCCAGCAAGAAAGTTCATTTTTGACTTTCCAGCATGGGAACCCGAACCTTTTTCCACCACCGAGAGGAGGAGCAAAAGGAGGAGAGGCAACAGAGCTTGCAAATGACCTCCAAAACTAGAAAGAAAAAGTTCAAATCCAGGTAAGCCACAGAGTTAGGGATAGGCCGAGTAAATCAGGACTTTCTATAGTCAGCACTGAGCATTCACAGATTTTTTGAATTTTGAGTTTATGAAATTACGGAACTTTGTCTGGATTCTTTTATGTGCATCTGCCTCTGGAAGTGAGGAAGAAGAGACTTTCAGCCTTTCAGAGTTATCGATAGCAGCTGCCCTTGCCTTGACCTCCGAAATACCAGAGTAAGTCAGAAATCATTATAACTCAAATACAACCATTGTATGCAACATCACCCTTGTAGGTAGGGGTCACAATTTCCAACTCATTTCGTTGGAAGCAAAAAGAGCAGGTTCAATCAAGAGGTTCTTCCTTTAAAAAGAAAATCCCCAGATCTCAACTAAAATGCAAGAAATGAAATTACAGCACCTTGTGATAATGAGTAATATTGCCCTGCTCACAAGCAAAGGCTTAAGAGAAACCAGATTTCATAGGAATAAATGGAAAATACAGTCAGATTAATAAACTAATGGCAACAGATGGAACTCTCCTTCTTTCCTGGAAAATCTGGGCAATGATCCTGCTGTCCATCCTTCTGTGATGGCTGAACAACCTAAGTAGCTAGTAACATCCCTCCTCCCTAGTCCTTCTCCCAGTTCCCTGCCTGGGATTAGAAGTGGTCAAATACTGGGTCCCCTTCTTGTGCCACTAAAGTATTATCTCTCACGGTAGTACTATGAGGCATAATTGCCTGACATTCACACTCATACAGCATGCAAGATGATGTTTCTGCCCTTAACACTTATTCTGATTTAACCAAAAATATGTGCTATAAAACAACAACAACAAAGACCAAAACAAAATAAAAAGCATTATCCTAACTTCAGTTGGCTTTTATCATCCTGTGTTCCAGGGATTACAAGCTAAGAAGAGAAGCTGCCATCCTAGAGCTAGAACAGAGGGGGCAAAAGAGAATTCGGTTTGGGAATGACATGGAAAAGTTGGAAAAGGAGGTTATTCAAAACTGCAGACTGCTGCGTGTGAGAGCTGACCGGAAGGCCCTTCGGAGGAAGGTCAGATTAGACAGCTCTATTGGTAGCAGAAATGCCAACAGGATTAAAATTGCCAAGACTAACTAGCATTCTGGACAGGATACTAAACCTAATCAGGTGTTAGGACAACATCAAAGCCATTAGAAATAAGGACAAGACCTTATACTCCTGCCACTGAAGCATTTTCACACATGTCCCTTTTGTAAAAGAACGTATAATTAGAACATAATCCCTTTCTATTGCCTTTATTTAGTCTATCCTTGTCATAGGCTGTAGAAAAGGCACGCGTGGAGAAGGAATACATTGAGCTGCGTTCAGGGCGACCACCTATGTTCTGGATTCCCCTCAGAGTACATGCAGTCTGGGAGAGGATGGAAGTGATGCTGACGTGTACAGTCCTGGCTTCCCCACCACCACAGGTTACTTGGTATGTCAGTTGACAGCAGTGACTCACACTGCCCATGTGGTCTAACTGTCTGCGTTTCAGGAAGCAACCAGAGGAATAACATCTGTGTCCTGCTAGAAAGAAGGAAGGAAGGGAGAGCTTCAGAAATTACAGGAAACACTTTCAATTCTCCAGTTCCACTGTTAGGACCAGTAAAGGCATTAAGTATTCAGTGAGCCATGGAGGCAGTGGACAGTCCTATGGGGCTCCCTCTAGGATAGGACTGATACTCGCGTAAATTTCCCTCCTTCCCTTGGTGCTGTCCTCCATCCTGCAGGCAAGCTTGGGATTTAAATCTCGGAAACCAGAGTCTATTGCCAGCATTAAATTACTGCACACATACACAACATCAAGGCTTAGCTACCTTGGCTACCATGCAAATTTTAGCATTGAACTGCTATTGCTTCTAAAATTTGTAAAACAGAAACGAACTGTTTCATTTACTCAGTTTTGTGTATTTACCATACTATTGGAGAGGAAGTGTTACATACTGGGCCTGACAGCAGCATTTACTATTAATAACAGAGGGATGGAAAAAAATAAAAGACCACCTCAAAAAACAATTTGCAAATCGTACTTTGATCAGTTTGTTAAAGTGATTGACCATTCCTCCCATGGAAGGTTTGAAGTATGCAAACATTTGGATTACTAATGACTTCGTAGGCAGCTAACTCTGCTACTGTCAGAGCTCCTGATGTCCTGTCTCCTTCCAGAACAACCTCCTTGAATTATTCAAAGAGCAAAGAGAATATGAACCTCCCACAGATCCCCAGTGAACACAAAGAAGCAAGAGACAGCTGCTCGAACTCCCTCACACCACCTGCAAAGCAGGGAGCATAAACTGAGGAGGAAGCAACAAGCCGACACTAAGCCACCCGTAGGCAGTCCGCAAGCAGCCCTGGGGAAGGAGCACACACAGGACTATGGGAGGGGATCTAGGTTAGCTGCAAGGCTGGTTTGGATTGATGTGGGAGACCTGTAAAAGAAGGAATTGTGTCTACTCCTCTCTTCTGCTGTACCTCTGTTGTCTTTGACGTGGTTAATTTTAAAATAAAGTATTAATTTTACCAGTCAATTTCTCCGTCCTTTCCTAAGCAGCATGTTTCCTTTGTGTTCAACTAGGTATAAAAATGGAGTTCGTATCGATCCTCGCCTAGCCCCAGCAGGAAAATACAGGATAAAAAACAAGTTTGGGATGCTGACCCTGCATATCAGCAGGTAATGTATGTGTTTGTCTGAGTTGTTTTTTCAGTTGAGTAAGACGTGCTCTCCGGAAACGCCCAGTTTGTGTATGCTAAACAAAAAAAGTTAATTCTTCTGGAATCTCTGCTTGACTTCAGTGTGTTGTGATTGAGCTAAACCTTTGCCATTAGGAAGCAATCTCAACAGCAGTTCATAAGGTTTCAAAAATCTTTAAAAAAAAATTAGACCCTCATTTATTTTTGCTCCTCTTTTTAGGCATGGCCAGAATTTTTCATTCCGGGTAAGGACATGCACATTAAAAGCACCTCACAAGCAGACATAGCAATGTGATTTAGGATGGATCGATGTAATCAGAATGACATTAGTTCCACCCTGTGACCTATACATGTGATAAAGATACACGCATACCTTCGGTGGAACCAAGTGTTCCACAGGGCTTTTGCTTGTTCATTACTTGAAATGTTTTGCTTCTGGATAGCAAGAGAAAAAACCCACCATTAACTATAAGAAATCCTTGTAATCAAAAGGAAAAGCAGCTTCTTGATGAAAAGCAAATATCTACTTCTAATTTCTGGGACTAAAGGGGAAACCCTTTGAATTTTTCCTGTGAAGTATGAACAATAACTGAAAGCTAAAATGGAGGGGAAATATTTTTTTTTCCAGATGCTCCATGGAAGATTCTGCTGAATATAGTGTTGAAGTTAAGAATCAACACGGCGAGGCTTATTCATTTGCTACAGTGCTTGTCAGGAGTAAGTAGAAAATGTTCTTTTGGATTTAAATTTTCAAATTCTTTAGATTTTTCAAAATACTTTCAATGCTATACATTATATCATAGGAACATACAAGCACTTTGGAAAAACAAAGAAGTGAGCACTCTGTTAATAGGAGTGGAGAACTGCTCTCAGTTATTAGTGAGGAGAAAGCACAACTGGCTAAAATAATCCTTAGCTACCACTAACTAATATGTATATGGCTGATATAATGGCTTCTCTTCCCCAGTCACTTCTGGAGTCAGAAAAAATCTTTCCGATTCCACAGGCACACAGCTGTCCTCCCACTGTGCTAAAATTGTACTAAATTTAGGTACTTATTTCTTCTGGACTGATATGAAACAGCCATACAGTTAAATACATAACAGGCTTAGAAAGAGTCTGCAGCATTTCTAAAGATAAACAAGAAATTCGTTAACAAGTACTGTGGCTTTCAAAGGGTTCTCTCAGTGCAATATTGCATAGAATACTCTATTTCTCTCTCAAATCAGTAACTACCAAGAGCAAATAAAAGATTTTCTTTTTTGATCTGTCCTGTTCTTGAAATAACTGACATAGACTCGGTAGATACATATTCTGCACAAGCCAAATCCAGGTTTATGGTGAAGGAAGTAAACTACCAGTACTTCAAAAGGGAAATTATATCAAGTTTTAAGAAATATGCAGCGCATTCTCATAGGATCATAGTTTAGCTGTTCACGTTTCATATATATATATATGTAAAAATATGTAAATACATATTAAAAAAAAACAGTTTTGTCATAAAAAGCCTGAACAGAATAGACCTACAGAACTTAGACAGTTAAGTGCTCTGGCAGGACTGACGGAGTCCAGGGAGTGATTCAAATGGTAACAGATGAATAGGAGGGGAACAGGTTTGCTTTGGACATCTTACTGGTCATGAAGAGATGGGTTTCTGCAACTGATTGAACTGCAAAGCCAGCTTGAACTATTTTTTCACACAGAAGGGGTCTTCTTTGGTTTAGACAGTATATTTATTGTTAGTGCTTTAATATATTCTTGGCTCTGCCATGAGTTATGTTATTGTCATACTTATTCTTTGCATGCCATATTTTGATCACATCTGATTTACCATTTGGGGATATATACGCATACAGAAGAATGTGACTCTAGAATTTTAACAGGAGTGTATTGTTTATGAGATCTTTCAGATCCTTTAATTAAAGATTGTCAAAATTCAGCATATTTGGAAATATGCAGCACACATTTACCAATTCTAGAGGGACATGTATAACAGCCCAGAAAATCTTCAGTTGCAAGCCTTCCCAGATTCCTAAATTCCCCTTAAGCTAATGCAGAAATACAGAAAAAGTTACTAGGTATGCAATGCTTCTCTTCTATAGAGGTTCTTACAGTATGTCCGGAACTCAGGAACTGGGCCTTTGCCATAAAGCAGAAGCAGCTGTCTGAAAAAAATAATCCATGGCAATAATCACATACTCCTCCCAATTCCCATCAGAATCTTTAGGACCAGAGCAGGCATGATGATAGAATAAAGGCTGTGGTCTATCACAGAAAACGTTGGATGGAACTGCTCCCTTCACCTCTAAGTGCCTAATTAAACTGTCCTTCATCAGGCCTGATCAGCATTTCAAACAGCTTGCATTGTTCCTTGTGACTGCGGGTGAGAGGCCCACGCTGTTCCTTCTCCCTTGACCCTGTCTAATGCCATCCCAGTAACATGATTCTTCCTTTTGCTATTTGCATTTAACATTCTGAAAATAGAGACTACACCAAGGCCTTAATCCTGCCTCCACTGGAAACATTCCTCAACCCCCAGGCAGGCTGATGGCATCTCTTCTCCTGGCCCCACGCTGTCTGGAATGCCCTTGATGCCAGGGGAAGGTCTCTGGGATCCGTGGTTCCTACAGCAGAAGTTCACTTTCCCTAAAGACATCACTAAGGGTCTCATGGGACCTGAGATGAGGCTGCAATTTACCTCTTGCACTTTCTGTTTCTTTCCTCTTCAGCTATTAATACTCAGTCCTCATCTTTTTCTTATGAGTGAGCTCCGCTACTGCCAAGCTTCATTTATTGAAAAAATAGGCATTATTTTATGTGCGTTGCTTGCAAGTTATAAAGATAAGAAAGCATCTCAATTTCATCCTGTGTTAAGTGCATCAGTTCTTAGATTTCAGCTCCAAATAATTTCATTCTGTGCTATGATGCCAGCAGTTCTCACAGGCTAGATCCAGTGAAGCGGACCAGCATTCGTGCATGATGCCTCCAAAGAACCCATGGCTGTTGAAACAAGTGATCTGGTAGGGGACACACTTCCCTCAGCTCCAGGAAACTCAGTGTCTCAGGACAGATATCCTTTCTTACGGTTAAAACTTGAAGTCCCAGTCACTGGTAGTCTTCAAGAATCCCACATCATCCCCTGGGAATGCTGTTTAAACCCAGGGGTTTGGCCAAATTCTACTTTCAGTAATGTTCATGACACCAATGCTTTTTTCTTTCCTTCTCTGTGCTGTATGCGGCAATGAGTAGCTGTCATCTTCTGTCACCAAACAGGGACATAACTGAAGCATTTGAGTTCTGGGTGATCCTAGATTGTCACGCTTCTAATTTGGACAGTACCATACTGGTACACTTACATGACAAATGTTGTAGCTCCCTGTATGCATGCTTTTATTCAGCATAACTTGCCTAGCGCAGCTTAAAAAGATAAAAGCCAAACTGAAAAAAAACTTCTTTAGCAATGAATAACTGTGTGCACATAAGCATTTAAAGCAGTCAGACTTATACTAGTATAGTCATACAAACAATTTACTATGTAGATGCATCCTCAGTTGTTTGTAAAGGTCATCAGCTGTCAAACGAATTAATGTTTTACCACATGTTGACACTTTGAAGGTTCACATTAAGAGCTGGTCTGAGGGAAAAACATCGTTTGTTGAGCATCATTGTATGTTTTTGAAGGGGAGACAAATGTTGGCATGAGACTTGCTAAATGTATTTTCTTCTTGTCTTACAGAATATTATGGAAAAGAATCAGGATTTGATTCAGAAATATATAGAAGTGAGTAAATGATTGTTGTTATTATTATTATTTATTTTAATTTTATAGCCTGCAGCAATTCAATATTTTTTTTCCTGAGCTATAGCTTTTCCTATTAGTCTGACTGCCCATGAAAAGTGCAAGGCTCAGGTACCACTCCAAAAATATGATAATAAAAATACTACAAGGAGGAAGGCTCTGGGAAGTCTCTTTATCACAGTAACTTTTACTCTTATTTCATAGGATCCCTTATGGCCAGAGAAGCAGATTTTGCTTTTCCACTGAAAGCCTTATTTTCAAGAGAAAAGGAGCCTTTCACTCTCTCCTGTTACTTCTCTTCTGATTTACCTGAACACCAACGAGACATTACCTGGTTCAGAGATGGTTTGTATGCAACAGCTAAGTTTACATACATTTACCTATGTGAATATGCCATTTGAATTCATAGCTGTGATCTAATGTCCACAGAAGAGAATTAGAATTCAGGATTCTTGAGCTACTGTCAGCTCTTCTCAAGATACAGATGTTATTATTTAATTTGTATGTTTTCCTCATTTGTGAAAGGATGATACCACTAAAATTTTTTGTAGGTAATGACATTTCTGCTCATAAGAATAGTTTAAGAGCCTTAGTTCTATACAGTGAAAGTGCCAAGCATTTGAAAAGCCAGTCATTCTCTAGTGAAAAAAACTTTTGGATATTCCATGTTGTTCTGCTGGCAATCAAGGACTTCAATCTTAGCCAAACTGGTAATCTTTCTGTGCTACTGAGTTTTGGAAGCAGAAGCACCTCAGTAAGACTGCTCTTGCCATTCCAGCACTTCTGCCAGAATCAGCTGTGAAAATAGCTGAACCTATCAGGCTTTAGTGATTTGAGGAGAATTTGGGTAGTGTGTGTATCTCAGATCTGATAAATATACACAAAACGCACAGTATGTGCCATTCCATTTTCTTGGTTTGAGCACTGCTCGGACAAAAGATCCTGCATGCTGAGCAGTAATGCATCTCAGCTAGAGCTGGCATAATATTTGGCAGACTTCAGAGCATCCAGTTACCTAATGTGAAGAGAACCTTTTACTCACTAATTCATCTGAAGTCACATTTTATTACTCTTTTTTGCTTGGACTCCAAGCTCTTCAGGACAAGAACCATGCTTTTTGCTCTGCATTCGTGTACAAAGGGAACAGAGAGGCATAGCAACAAAGTAGGATCAGAGTCCATGACTGTAACTCAGAGGCACAATAGTAATAATATCAGAAGTGTCTTACAGTTCTCTCATCTTGCTTTATGATTTTTTTCTGCATTTGGAAATATGCCACTCCTGACTCAACCAGTTCAGGTGTAGTTCCTTTATCCCTTCTCATGCTTCACAGGTGAGATGCTACAGAACTCTGAACATCGGGAACTAAAGTACAAAGACCAGGAGGCTTCTGTGACAGTGTCATGTGCTTACAAAGAAGATGAGGGATTCTACACTATCCGTGTCCCCTCACTGGATGGATATAAAGAGCAGACCACTTACGTGTTTGTTAGAGGTATAAGCAGGATTCTATCCTACCTAGAACAAATGCTCCTTTCCTAATACCTTGGCATAAAGAAATTTACAACTTCATGTACAAGAAAATATCTCCCAGTCTTGTGCATGGATACAATTATCAAAATGTCCAAATCTTATTTTCAGTAGTGATTTAGGTATTAGAAAATATGACTTGTATTACTGGGAAGTAGGCCCTTAGACACTTAAAATTAAACTATTGAATGAAAATTTTGGTACAGAGAAGAAAAAAATGTATCCACCATCACTTGATATTTCTACAGATGCTGCAGCAGAAACAGCTGGTGCACCTGGGTCCCCACTCAGTGTGAAATGCCATGATGTAAATAAAGACAGCTTGATTCTTTCTTGGGTAGCACCCAGTGATAATGGAGGAAGTCCAATCCTGGGATACTATATTGAAAGGTCTGTATGTTAATCATCTTTGAGCAAAAAAAGCTCAAGATCATGTTGTAGAAAAACCACAAAGGAACTCCATGGGCTGTGTTTCATTTCAGGTGTGTTGCTGGGTCAGAGAATTGGGTCCCATGCAATGACAAGCCTGTGAAAACCTGCAGATACCCTGTCTTGGGCCTTGCTGAAGGACAGACATACCAGTTCCGAGTAAAGGCTGTCAATAAAATGGGCATCAGTCATCCTTCAAAAACCAGTGATCCAGTTACAACATATGACCCCAGCAAAGACAAGAGAGTGACAGGTTTGTACTAAAACCAGGAAAACTTGCTCGTTAAGTACAATGTGAGGCTGCAGGCATAACTGAATGCAGTTTACCCACATTCTCCCCATTCTCACAAATATCACTGCAACATCCTGCCATGCTGTGCCTTTGCTGAACCCACCTTAGTACTACTCTGAACAGAAAAAGATCAAAATACCGGTTATGAAATTTCATTGTATGTGTAATGAAATGTATATAATTATGCATATAACAAAATGACACAGTCCGGGGCTCTGTCTTTGTTGACAAGCCCCAAGCATCTTCTCTTAGTGGATAACATTGCTCTGTTTGATACTACAGTTATTCCATACGACGAAGGCAGGACGATAGAAATTTTCAAGGACGACCTGGAAGGTAAGTTCAAATTTATGCTGAGCTGTTTTTTTGAGAGGAATGATTGTTCTACAACAAGGAGATCTGTAATAACATGACTTTGGAGAAAACACACTTAGGAAAATATATGGTGAAACATCACTGTAAGCTGCACAAGTATCAGAAACTATCCTAAACAGCACAGCCTTTTATAATAAACTGGGTTTGCCCCTATGTCCCAAAAGGATTTAAGCCTCCTCCTTTATACTGAAGAATCTTACTTTAGTGGGAAAACATAATCCATTGTAAAAGAACTTTTTTTTCCTGCGACTTTATAACTAAAGCATAGCCTATTCTGACTTCCCATAGGACATATTAAAATTCCCTTGCCACCCACCAATGTTCATGCAAGTGAGGTCAGAGAAGATTATGTGGCTTTGGCCTGGGACGAACCAGATCCAAGAGGCAGAGAGCCACTGAAATATTATGTGGAAATGGTAAGAAAATAATATCACATAGAAGGGAAATTGCAGAACAGAATCATTTATTTCTCAGATGGTCTATAGCACAGGCAAGTCTATTCACTGTGTCGATAACCGGAGAACTACAGCTTCAAAAATGGCTTGCTCAGCCTCTCTCCAGCTCCACAGTTTACTTGAGCTATGATCCTGACTCTGACACTGTCTCAAGTAGTAATGATTAACAAAGAATAAACAAGTTTTACACCGTGGAACAGTAGCAGAGTTTTAGCAGGAAGACTGTTGCTGCCCTATGGGCCCTTAAGTGTGGAAAAGCTGTGAAGAACTGCACAACAGTTCACCTTCCTGTTCCCCACTAATCATTTTGCAGGTTAATTAGTATCTTCTACCAACCTCCTTTTATACATATTCATTTCCCACCTGCTGTACCATCTCTGCTGCAAAGGGGCCCTCTGTTGCCAAGGAGGAAAAGTTTGGGTATATCAACTAGAAACACATTTACATTTTTGGTTTGAGTTTTTGTTTGGGTTTTTGTTTTTAAGTCCTTTCCTGTAAAGATCAGTTTTGTTATTCCTCAGGAGGGTTTTAAGCTTGACTTAAAACTTGAGTTGTAAATCATCACCTTTTTCGTTACAGTCAATTGTAGGCAGCAACTCCTGGCAAATGGTTAATCTGGATATGCCAGTTAATTCCCCAAGATTTGCACTCTTTGATCTCGTTAAAGGAAAATCATACTGCTTCCGCGTGCGATCTGTTAACAAGTATGGAATCAGTGAGCCATCCCTGCCCAGTGAGCCTGTAACTGCTGGAGCAAAACTGGGTAATTATTTCATTAATATGCTCTATACTAATGAAATGGAAAAGGAGATGTACTATGAAGTAATGTGTGGGTTCCCCTGCTCGCCCTTTCCTTTAAACTTCATGATATATGATTACACAGCAGTTGCTTTGATATCAGGAAATCTCTTAAAGCCTTAAATCCTCATTTAATTACTTTGCAGTTGGTCAGTGCAGTGTAAATCTAACCAAGCAATGATGAGGGAATTACATCTAATACAGTAAGAAACAGTTGAAGCCTGTGTTTAATCCAAGTATGCTTCCAGCACTGCATAAGAGAGAGGTTACACAGAGCAGTGCTGGAAGGAATAATACAACTGCTGAAGCAGACTGTTTCTGGGGGCTTCAGACAGAACAGCAGTCTTCGCTAAGACGAGCACTCATTCTTTTTTTATATTCTGCCATATTAAAGTTGCCCTAGTGTTCATTCATACTGTCCTTTTTTCTCACGAATGAAACAGGTCCCATTTCATAGTGAAGTTAATGAGACTTACTATATGAGTCTCCTTTCTCCTCTACTTCAGGAGGTCAAGTAGGTGTAGCTCTGCAGAAATCAATGGGCTGTAAGGGACAGGAATATGAGATATCGCAAATCCATATTTTTTGCCATAAAACATAAAAATTTAGGCTGTAGACTGGAACAATGCCCATGGTATTTTGCTGTAATTTGAAAATGGTGCTCTGGAAAAGGTAATAAATCCAACAGGCCAACTCACTTTTTTTTTTTTTTTTAAATTTATGAATTTGTAAAAACCCTTGTTTTCTCTGTGTTTTTTTTCTTTGTTTAGCTACTCTGCCTCCACCATCTCAGGTTTTAGCTTTCAGAGACACCAAGACATCTGTTGTTCTGCAGTGGGATAAGTTAAAGGATGGCCTGGAGCCTCTTGGCTACTACATATACTGTCGGGAGACTGGGACAGAAGAATGGCAAACTGTCAATAATAAGCCCGTGACGTGTAACGAGTGAGTTCAGCTATTATACTCCATTGAGAGAAGATACGGTGCCAACTTGGATACTTCTGTTTATGGCTGGAGTCATATTTCAGATAAAAAAAGAACTTCCTTCACCACACACACATAGGCTTGCATGCACACAAACACCATGTCCTCTTTTTAGAATTAAGTATTGCTCAAAGTCTCACTTTTACGTCTGAAGCCAGACAAACAGCAAAGTCTGCGTGTATCTTCATAGACTCTGGATCTGCAGAAGGTATATAGACCTTGTGGCACCAGTAGAACCACATTACATTTTTTTGCTTCCTTTCCAGTAGAGTAAGTTGCCGTCACTCACACATAGGATTTAGAATACCTCTGTAGCTGGGGGGGTCACATGTCAAGCAGAAAAAGTCCATTAAAAAGTCCTATTTATTCTACTGACAATGCCAGCCAGCAGTGTGGTACCTCTCTACCTGATCTATGCTTACTGTCTGATTTATTGGTAGCCATTTTACATGACACCACAGTGCACTGTAATTTGTAATGGCAAATAATGATTTTGTAAGTAACAATGCCTTATTAAAATGTATTGCTGCCTGTTCAAAAGATTGTTTACCTGTACTTTAAAAAGTAAAACCAACACATATTATTTTGGCCTCCTAGATTTACTGTTCCTGGGCTGCAGCCTGGAAAAGAATACGTCTTTTGTGTGAAATCTGTCAGTGAGGCAGGACTAAGCGAAAGCTCACCAGAAACAGATCCTATCATTGTAAGGCCAGCTATCGGTAAGTAGTAACACATACGTGCACATACATACAATAATTAAATCCCTTGAAAATGTATCTATCACATGTAGCTATCGTTACATGCAATGGTAATAATGTTGAGCAGATAAACAAAGCAAAGCAACAGAGAACTCATTTTCTTGTACCCTGCAGCTCCTGTCATCAATTATACTTGTCAAGGGTGGACAGAACTAATTAGCATTTTGACTTAGCAGCGTGTTACATTTTCAGTGTTAATTTGGCACTGGTACAAGTGACCATTTTAAGTGCTCAATTATGCTGATATCTTGAAATCAGCACTGTGAATTTCTCCAGGGCAATTACAAAATCCCACCAAACACATTAGGCAGTATCTAACCCTCCATCTTCTCCATTTTATTGACCCACTACTTCCATCTTTTTCCATCAGACAAACCATAAAACAACAGGCAAGAAACATCCTGAGACACATCCATGACTTTGGCTGTGACTCCCAAATAAGAATCTGGTCATTTTCAAATATTCTTACACTGCAAAAGTGGTATTAGGGGGCCTCATCACAAATAGAATCATATCTGGTATGAGCACAGGGGTTTCCTCCGCCCACTCATCCCATACCTACACCTCTTTTCCCAGTCCCTAGATCCCAAACCTGCATTGAACAATATACCCTGTTTTCTCTCTGCCTTTGCTGTGCAGCTTGTCCATCAGCACCATACGGGTTTGTTCTTCTAAACTGTGGGAAGGCTGACATGACCATTGGCTGGAAACCCCCGAAGCGCAAGGGAGGAACAAAGATTCTGGGGTATTTCCTGGATCAGCATGATACATCTGAACAAGACTGGCATGAAGTCAATATTCAGCCGATTCCTCAACGACTTTACACGGTATTCTTTTCAGATCGAATACTGTCCTTCTTTAAGCATAGTGGGAAACGTAGCTATACCAAGGGATGAGCTGTTTTTCCTCTACTTCCTCTGGTCTAGAACTCTCTTCCTACCCTCACAAGACTACGACCATGCAGGGCTGTACTAATTATCTGTTTGCACTTCTGAACCCAAAGGTCAGCAACCTTGAGGAAGGCCACCTGTATGAATTCCGTGCCTGTGCAATGAACATGGCTGGCGTTGGGGAAATATCTGAACCTAGTGACTTGTTCAAATGTGAGGAATGGACAATGCCAGAACCAGGTATCTCTCATTTAAAAACAACCACCAGAAAAATTTTACCAGGTATACTAGTTATCTCCTCACTCTTGTGTGACTCCAAGGGACTTCTGAAAACTATAGAACTGTATAAGGGTGGTTCCCAGTACAGAAAAGCACACAAACACTTCTAGGTAAGTTCTGATTCAGACACAGGGTATTATTTCTGCATCATACAGATACAGCACCCAGGTATTTTTAATAATATTGTTTCCAGAGAATGAAGAATCTGGATCTAACATCTTAATGTTTTTGTATATTACACCAAAGCAAATAACATTAAACCAGCTGATGTATGCTTTTTTCTAGAACCTACCTCTACAGTTAATTAGCATGGAAAGCATCTCCTATGGACCCACTATTCACTTGTTATCTTAAAACTCTCTGCTTTCTGATCTCAAACTCAAACAAATCGCACCCGGTTGCATTTTTTAATGTTACTGTTGACAGCCTACCCTTCTTTGAACAGGCCCTCCTTATGATGTGAAGTGCACTGAAATAAGAGACTCATCCCTAAAGCTGCACTGGGAAGCACCACTGTACATTGGAGCAGGTCCAGTTACAGGGTATTATGTAGACATGTGTGAAGAAGGGTCAGAGGAATGGAAACAAATAAATAAGCAGTCTGTTGCCACCACCCATATGAAGGTCTGTATATGCACTTTGTATTCAAGTGCTGCTTCTCATTTAGTCTTATGTTAATTCCTGTCATTCTTTCCTGCAGGTTTCAGACCTGGAGACAGGGAAATGCTATATTTTCCGAGTAAGAGCACTGAACAAGGCTGGAATTGGACCACCTTCACTCCCCTCAGATCCTGTGGTAGCTGAAACCAGACCTGGTATGATACTGAAAGTGGTAAGATTGTGCAAGTCTGTAACTACTGCGATGATTCTGGTAAAAAAACTGCTTATGAAACATCAGCTACATGTTTCATAGCAAGAAAGAACTTCAGTCAAAATAAAGCTTAGCAAATCAAACTGCTCAAATTAATTTACACTAGCTGTACACTGTCTTTTTTTCCTTTTTTTGAGTTAGATGTCCAGAAGCTAAGCCCTGATCTGTTTTGATAAGGAATGTTTTGTGGGGTTTTCGCCCATACAGGCACAAATGAAATTGAACTTGGGGTTGATGAAGAAGGTTTCATTTATATGGCTTTTGAAGCTCCTGAAAAGAATGACTCCTCTGAATTTATCTGGTCAAAGGACTATGAAGGACCACCAGATGCTGACAGAGTTCAGACTGAAGAGAAAGGCAATAAGTGAGTATATAATGCACAGTGAGAAAATTAATTGTGGACTGTCAAATAAAGAACATACTAAACACTGACAAAAACGTGAAGCCAAACGTTTCCCTCTCCTTCCAATATCCAGCTAAAATACATACATGCTATTGAACTGCAAACCTCTGTCCCTAATTCTCAGCTCTGGTGTCCATGAAACAGGACATTCAGCATAATCATCAGGTCACAAAAGGGAAGAATCAACCATCATATTGCTATTGTTTCTGCCTTGCTCCTAAGTGTCATATATAAATGACAATGAGTACTATATTTAATGTTCCAGGTGTATCAAATGTTTTGCATTCTGTTGCAGAAGGCATAAATCAAAACATAATTTTATTATGACTTTTATTTCTAAGATCTAAGCTTATACTGAAAGACCCATCAGAAAAGGATCTGGGTACATATTCAGTGGAGGTCACGGATGTAGATGATGATATCTCTGCCAGCTGCACTTTAACAAAAGAAGGTAAAAACTAATAACTGACAAGAACAAAAATCTAATGTGCCATAGTTTTCTAATATTAGATGTTTAGAGGAAAGTTTCTTGTAGAGGAATAGTAAGTGACTGATGTCACTTAATGATAGTGGCATCATTAGAAAGATGTTTCCCATTCCTTGAAGGCTCGAGGGCAGTTTCTTTTACAGACTCCTAAGAAAAGATTCCATGCTTCTAGAAGGTCATTCTTCCACTACAGTTCAGATTTCACACACAGCTACACTATCACAGTGATTTAAAACTTCTTTAACATGTTTCTTGAATTGATACAACCAACATTTTATTCAGACGTAACTAAGAATGATCTTCACAATGTTTTCTAGTCCTCCCCGCTATTGAATGTTTTGTACTTACTATCTTCTTGACATAAAGCTCATTAACAAATTAAATTGATACAATGGACTTGTTTTGGCCTAGTCGTACTAATCTAAATAACTTGTTATTCTTTGCATTTCAGATCTGGACAAGTTATTAAAACGTAGCCATGAAATCAGGAACCCATGTAAGTTGAGCCAGTAAGAAGCCACTACCATATGTATCGAATCTGGAAGGGGAACTCCAGCATAACCCTGGCTGAGACAAATTTTGTGTTTTGCCTATGAATTCCCCTCCATGGTTCTCTCTGTTTTCTAGTGATCAAGCTGATATCTGGATGGAACGTTGATGTTCTGGAGAAAGGAGAAGTGCGGCTGTGGTTGGAGGTTGAAAAGCTGTCACCAAACGCAGAGCTGCATTTAATCTTCAATGACAAGGAGCTTACAAGTACTCCAGTATGTTTTGGTTTGGTTTTAATTCTGACTTACTTTCCCCCTGCTGAACAGGGAGATAGAGCAAATGGGTACGTTCCCAGTTTTCTAAATTTCCATCACATATTTTCATGTGTGGTTTTGGAATACTCTAGGGCATGGTTTTCCACTATGCATAAACAGAAAGCCAACTGTCTGATTCTCAAGCAGTCAAGTCCTACTATCAAGCAAGGCTGCAGCATTGACACTGTTAGTTAAAGACGGTGCAATATTCCTCAGTGCTGTGGCCAGCAAAACCTTCAGCGGTAATACTCAGAGAACAGCCAGCTTTCCTGTTATTCACCCCTCCTGAGAGGCTGCCTCTGACAGAGACTTCCCTTTTCTATGGGAATGTCCTGACAACAAACCTCAGCCATATGTAATTCATCTGGTACCACAAACGCACCTGTGCAGGACAGAGAGCTTTGTCTTGGATGAACAAACCTAACTCCTTTCAGCGGATGCTAAAGAAATACCATGTCTCACAATGAGACAGGGTATTTTTCTTCCGCTTCACCAAGCAAAGCTGCAGGCTTTCCACCCTATCTCTTTGAACTGAATACAGATAAATCTCACAAATTCTAAGAGCAGATGAAAGTGATTTATTTCTCAGTCTGAGGCACTGGAAATAACACTGCATCAAGTGTTACAGTGCATTCCAACCTTCTGATATATTTAAAAAAAAATTTTCCAGCCTCTTCCTTGTCTTCCCATATCAAGTTGGTATTATAACATTTTAAAAGTATTTGGAATGACAGGACCAGAGGGGAGAACAGTTGAGAATGAAGAACAATATAAATCATTCGCCTGTCAGTTAAATGCAGTGTAGCAATGCCAAGATAACAAAAAGAATAGATGTAACAAAGGGATAGGGCTAGGCCAAAGAATTTCAGAGCTGTTATTGCAATGAGGTTTTTTAAAGCAATGTTTAGGAAATTTATTGAAAGCTTTGTCTGTTCCAAGAATTGTCTTTTCTACACTGGAGAGCTGACGTGGTTATGCATGATTACAAAGTATTTGTCAAGCTCTTTGTAACAATAGAATTTACTTAGAGCAAACAAGGCAGTAAGGCATAATGATGATATTTATGTTTAAGCATCTGGCAGGTTTTGGGGTGTATGTATAAAAGGCTCAGTAGTGCTTGCATGATGTCAAGAGGGTGGCAGTATTACTCATCATTGCTCAAATATGTAATTACATGCCACAGATGTGTAATTAAGTGCAATACTCCCATTATACTAAAACCCATAGAGATTCTGGTAAGCAGAAAAGTCTGTAATATCCACAAGAAAGAATGTATTGTGTTATGTGGTTTTAACAGAAACTTTCTCGCAGATAAAAGTTCTGCTGTAAGCAGTTCTACTATACTTATGTACATAAGAATATAATAGATGAATCCCAAAATATAAAATATCTAGAGTGCATTGGCTTCATTACACCTGTAAGATGAGGAAAGTATATAAGGATACATCTACAAAAGGACTGTAATCTCTGAGTGTTGTAGAAGATGCTGTGCCAGGATCTGACCTTGGAACAGTTCTGCTGTGGAAAAACTCTTCAGTTTATCATATTTCCTTTGTTTTACACAGACACATAAGATAAATTTTGTCAAAGGAAAAGGTCTCGTAGAACTGATAATCCAGAACTTCTGTGATGATGATAAAGGGATGTACACAGCCCAGCTGCAAGATGGAAAAGCTAAAAATCAGTTCACCCTAGTTCTTGTGGATGAATGTAAGTGGAAATTCAGGATCAAATATAGACTGCCACGCTCAGTGGAAAGTTTTCCAGGCACTTAAGACCCCAAAGTTTTTCCAACAGTTATAATGCCACACTGGGAATTGGGAGAACAAATATTTATTTTAGGACACATTTAAAGTCCAGGAATCATGTAAAAAATTATCTGAATTTCTCTTTAACATAAACTGAAGCTTTTGGTCTTATAGCTAGGGTCCTTGATGACAAAACCAGTTTGCCAAAGCAAAATGTACAGTGGAATGCTTAGTTATTTTTTTCAAATATTTTACATATTATCTTGCTATGGCAAACCGTGTCTTGGCAGTAAACTGTATGACATGATATTACATGTACTCATTTACCTCAGGACAGGATCAGGTCGAAAATTCAGTGTATTTAACAGCTGGGTAATTGCATTAAACTGAATGCAATAAAGAAACCAGTGTCAGCTGTACTTGAGGACAAGTCCAAGTAACAGAGCAAGCTGAACATGAAATGTAAAGGGTCCTTCTGCATGCTACTACAAAGAACCTTTTCAAAATTAAAAATAGAAAGTAACAAGATTCTCATTCAAGTGCTTCCCCATACAGTGTCTATCTCTATTTTCAGTTCTTGCAGTTTGCTTTCAAGTGACCTTTTAAAGACTCCGAACTTTTTGAAAGTGTTTATAAAATGTCAAGTCTACTTGACTCCCTTTACAAACAGTGGAGAGAAACAGGCAGTGATTCAGCACATGCTAAGTTCAGGATATAAAATAAATTAGATGAATTGTGCTCTAAAAGTGCTCACTTTACTGACAACGAAGGAAGTAGAGATAACTGAAGTTACATACAGTTGTCTACAAGAGGTAAAATCTATGCTCTCCACTGCCTTCTGTGTCTCTTAGTTTTTAAACATTTTAATTTCACGGTTTGTAGCCTACCTTTTTGTATGGTCAAAACTCCTATTTAATTTCCTAAATGTTTAATGGTCAGGTTTTCAAAGATTCTTTTGTTTTAATGAAAATAAGTGTTTGGTTCTCAGCAACCAATACAATGAAAGAATGATGGCACTAACCTGTTCAGGGTTCTCAGTGCGGACCAGAGGTAACTCATGCGCTAGAGATGTCTTACAAACAAACATCACAGCTCTAATGATAATACCTTTTGTGAGCAGAAATTTCTGAAGTGTTACACTGAGAAATAGCGGGGGGGTTGTTGACTTTGATCATTGCTGTTCTCATAGGTTTTGCTAAAGTTGCAGAGGAGGCTGATGCAAAACGGCGAGAATGGAAGAAAAAGCAGGGTAAGATAAGATGAAGGTTCATGACTTGCCAGAATTACACCAATGAGATGGCAAAACCTGAGCAAAGCTATTTCACTCTAAATACTTCATTATCTTTTTAAAGTGTATTATTTAAGCTGATTAATACAGTAGGATAAGATTCCTTAAGATACTCTGCTCTGCTTTTAGAAATCAAAATAATTTATTTAAATAGTTTTAGCCATGCTAGACAATCCTCAGTATAGATCTTCTGCATCAGTGTTGCAACACTGAACATTTTTGAATTCTGAAAACTGTCCAATCTGAATACATATCATGTAATTAAGATCCACTCACTTTCCTTGTAGAAAACAGGATTCTCTACCTAAGTTTAAAAAGAACCATGCATTCCACTTTAATTTTATCCACTATCTAATATTCATGAATAAGGAAGTTTATAAAACAGTATCAGAGAAAAAATACTACAATTGGAAAGGTGATCCCCTTCAAGCAGGGATAAAATATTCACTTAATAGTAAGTGTGATACCACACTAGACTATGGGTCTAGTCTCCTGTCTTCAGAGATGCTTAGTGTAAGACGAAAGTGTATATAAAGTAATCTGTCCCCCAGTTTACCTTCCCAGAATCAGGAAGAAAATCAGAAAGTATATGTTTTTTCTATTCCATTGCAATTCACCTGGGAAATATCTATCAACTCGTAACTGACTTGATGCAAAGTAGAGTCATAAAGGACTGGTGAAGCAGCATCATTAACTACATTTTGAGACAGGATTCCTCAACAATGATACGTCACCTAAGGACATTACAAAACCAGCAACAATTATATGCTCTAAATTGTGATGTCTATTGCATGCGGAACTCAGCAGCGCGAAGCATTCCCTACAGACCGCACTGCGGGGATTCACCACGAGATGGAGGCATTTCTGTAGGTAACACTTGAGGGTTGTGGCAATGCATTGCAAAAGACATTTATTTTCTTTTATAGGTCCACATTTTATAGAGAACTTGAAATGGAAGGTTACTGAGAACTGTGAAGTACTCCTTACCTGCAAGGTACATACAGCTATTTGATGCAACTGCACAGTCTGAATTCCTTTAACATTAAATTTTACTTGGGAATTTTAAGGGAAGGGTATAAACAGTGCTCATCCAAATGCTTCTCTGCAAACCAATGAAAATTAAGTAAAAAAGTTAAGATTAAAAAGTTAAGTTAAAAAGAAAGTTAAGATAGTATATCTTGGACAGAAATTTTAATAGAGAAGGAAGTTTCTAAGATTCTGTAGCAATCCTCTAATGCAAGTGATATTTCATATTAGAAGGACAGCCAGGCATTCAGAAATAAAATGCATTTGAGACCTGACCTCTAAATGTTGGCTTCAAACAGGCAACAAACCTGAGAAAGGACACCGGCTTCCAATGGTTCTTCAATAAGAAAGTACGAGCGGACGGTGCGTTTGATCCACAGACTGGGATAGGAACTCTTTGTATCAAAAAGGTGAAAAACATAAACAGCTCAGAGGCTTTGGTGATCACATGAAAATGCAAAAAATACGGATTGATCTTATCAATACTCCATGTGTGTTTTGAGCAGTGCCCACTAAATGAAAGAAACTGAACAAATGCTGAGAAAAGTGCAAAAGAAGCAGCCATTTAGCGTTATAGTCAGATCTGAATTAGAAAGGAGGTGTTCTTAACAGTGAGTGGCTGTTAAAAGTTTTAACATGTCCTGACTGGCTAAAAAGAAAAGCATGGGCTTTTCAGGTTTTCTGATCAAGTTACTGAGCTCATTACAGAAGTAACTGAATGAAACTTTATGGCTTGACCTATAGCAAAGGCCAGACAAGCTGATATAATGCCCTTTGTAATCCTAGCTCGGCCTCAGAGAAGAACCAGCTGAAGAAAGGGAGCTTGACGGTGCAGTTAGTTTTAGTGCAATCTATCTCTGCAAGGCTACTTTGAATCTTGTTTGGGTTTGATTTTCCACCTTAATTTCAAACAGCCAAATCACCTATAGAAAACCAGTACGTAAGTGTACGTGAATGGGAATCTCTGCTCACACAAGTCTGAGGACCAGCAGGAACATGGAAGTCAAGAGCATTAGCAAAGCAACACGAGGAAAATTTATGGAGCAGTGGGCATTCATCGCCACTGGGTCCCAGACGTAGCTGTACCTTACACCACTAAGGGCACCCAGTGTGATACATGGCGACTGAGGGCAAAAGCTGAGATACTGATTCTCCATAATCGACAATGTATCAGTTCATAACGAACCAGGGCCCCCTCTAACCTTTCAAAGGAGGTTCTGGGGAAAATTGCCTTTTTTTACTCTCATTTCTGATCAGTCCAGCCAAATTTATTGACAGGGATGAAGAAAATCTCAGCTTTTCCCCTTTTTCCAAACCCTGCCCTATTTCAATGATATGTGAAATTTCTGTTGGGGGTGTGGGGTGTGTTTGGTTTTGTGTTTTGGTTTTTTAAAAAATAAATATTACATATGTACATATGTATTTGCCAGATAACCAAAGCAGATGAGGGCCAATACAAAGCACTTGTTTCAGATGACCGAGGAGAGGACTATACCCAACTTGATCTCACAAAAGGAGGTAAGAGAACATTCTATCAGGCAATAATACATATTCACACCCCTGCCTGGGATTCATTTTGGATTTAAAAAGAAATTTCCTAACTTTCTACCACACTGTTAATTACCACAGTACCTACATGCTTTTATAGGAATTAAAACTTGCATTAAAAAGTTACTGGTCAAATGTAAAGAGTTTCCTGATCTACTATAGCATATATATATATATATATATATGCTGATCATTTTAAAAATCACAAGTATTTCATGTGAGATTGGAGTCATAAAATGCACTATGTAAAACAGTCTCTTACTCTGCAAGAGTTACACAGAGTCTAATAAACAGAATAAAAGTCTCCTTTGTATCTGATCTCAGAAGGTTTTTTTGCATCTGTCTATACTGTACTTCAACTGATAACCCACAGACAACTGTTCACTCCTGGAAGTTCAGCCAGTCCCCCGAAGCATCAGGAGAACAAACTTCCATTTCCACTCTGCATCCCCCACCAGTGAAAAAAATTTTAGGCCAAATTACAACAACAGAATAGTAGTTAAAGATAACATTAAGTGGAAATACAATTACATGTTACTGCAGATTCCTGCTTGAAAAGAACACTTCTCAGTGTTCTGAATATGCTCTTGGAAATTGAAAACTAAATATGCAATGCTGACATCCTAATGTCATTTACATATGTAGTCATTTATCAAGCTATGACCGCAGTGTGAATTCTGTCAAGCACCACAGTTAAAAGCTCAGTAATTTTTCAGTCACTTCAACTCAGCGTCAATCAGAGGATTCTGTTTCCCAAGATTAGATCCTACCCTGACATCTGGAATCTATCACTTCAACCTGATACATAAATCTGCTTTCTGGGAGGCAGTCTGTTGCACACATTGAGTGCTAAGGAAGATAGAAGCATCTAAATTTAGTAAGAAGTGCCCAGCATCTAAAAATAAATGAGTCAGTGGCAAAAACTCCATTCCCAGTAAGCTTTGCAACACAAAAAGACAACAAATAACTACTAGATATAATACATCCTAAACACAATTAAATTAAGTTGGTAGGCCAGATGTGATTTGCTAAAAATTGTATTTATAGACACTTAAATCTTTATGTCTTTGCAGCCTTTGAAGACCTTCTCAAGGAGCTGTGTAAGATCAGTGGTATGTCATCTTCTCATCAGCTGACACAGTAATAACGGAAGGGGAGAAGGGTGGGGTGCCATAATCAGGGCAAGCTGCTCACGAGCTGTCCCTGAGTTCAGATACAGTACACTACCATCCATTTATTAGTCCTTTCGTGTGAGAAGCACCTTCAAACTGTCAAGGAGGATGGTCAGTAAATAAACCCAGGGACATAAAACCCCCTGCACTTACAAATTAATTCTGTGACGTTTATGTGCCAGCAGCCTGCTCCTTGTCACATCACTTGCTATGGGAATTTGGCCAAGTTGTACTATTTCTGTCTATGAGATGTGTATTCCAGACCCAAGTCTCTAGAAGATATGCTGACATTCTTCTACCAGCTGCTAAAAGACCCAGGGTCTTCAGGAGGTAGAATACCATCCTACCTTCAGCTAGCCACATTCTCCAGAGAGAAATGTTAATAGGTTGCTTGGGATTTTGTTTGCGTAACATATAAAATTGTGCATTCTTGAATGTCGTCCTCAATTTTAGTCTTTCAATTATATTATTAGCTCTTTCTGCTACACCTCTGAAAATTCAGCCTACTGAAGAAGGCATCAAAATCTACACAGATGTGAAGTACTACACAGACTACATGAAAACAACTTGGTATCACAAGTAAGTCCCCAAAAGATATTTGCAAGGCTTCTGTTGCTTGCAACTGTTTAACATCAAAATTAAACATGTTGGACCTGAGCCCATAGCTTTTTAAGGCAATGGTAGATTAATCTGAGTAAGGGCTGAAAAACACAATTCACTCTGCATCCTGAAATGTGTCTGGGAATTCCAAAATAAGCAGTCATGTTATTTTTATCTTAACACTGCAGAAATATTTATAAGTGATCTTTACTAGAATAATAATGATGCTTTTAAAGTACTGCTCAGTTACAGCCACCTTGGTTACAGACAGGAAAAGGAAGTTGTTTTTTTCAAATTCTTTATTCCTACTGCTTTTACTTCCCTAAACCACTCTATTCCCCCACTACGAACTCTGAACAACAAATATTCCCAAATATTACAAAATTCTTTCCAAACACTAGCTAATGTAGTCTCATAATGTCTTCATAAAATAGAGGAGTGGTGTTTTATTAGATACCACCTACACACATATATAAGGAGGCCAATTTTAAGTAACGTTTAAGGACTGAACACTTCCAAATATTCAACGCCTAAACCCTAAGAACTAAGAGGTCTTTTGTAGAGTTTGCAGGGCTTTGGCAAACTGCCTAAAAGCACAGCTAGGTGCCCCACGAGGTTCTCAAAAGGGACTGAGTACATAACTCTCCATGAAATTAACAGTGAGGTCCTGACTCCCACTCTCTTATTCTAACCAGCACAGGTCTAAAACAAGTTAGCGCTCTAATTTATACAGCTCTACTAAATACTATTGAAATTATATCATTTCTTTACTTAGGGACAAACAACTGGAAAGCCGTGACAGACTGAAAGCTGGGAGCACAATGAATCAGATCTGGCTTCACATACTGAACCCAACAGATGCAGATAAAGGAAAATACACCCTGGAGTTATTTGATGGGAACAACTCTCGCAAACTGTCAACTGACTTGTCTGGACAAGGTAAGCTGAGTCAAACAATACCATCGCAGGCATGAGATATACCTGAGCTGCTTTCCAAGATTCCTTCAAATCATGGGCAGTGATTCCTCTCGCCTTTATTTGAGCTGGAGCTGCAGTTCCATGATGGCACACTATGAAATCATGTTAAGAAGGACAGCGAAGTGCCCACAGAAGTCAGAGAAAACACAGGGAGAACACAGCAGAAAGGACCGAAGCCTTTAGGCAGCCTTCCTGCCGTGGTGGAAGGCACTCCCGGGGAAAGGATGAGTGGGTGGGCAGCTGCTCCTGGGATGTGTCAGATCCCTCCATAGGCCAACACTGCTTACAGGTGGCATCTTGGAAAAGAGAATGTGGCTTCAGCTTTACAAAGACTTCTCCAAACTGTACAAAGTTGGGGGGTTTTCCTTCTCTGGACTTCCCTTTGGAAAGGCAGTACTAGATCCCACATATTTCAGTAGTATATAGAGTCATATTTCCTTAAGACAGATATTGATACTTTCTAGATGATAATTATATACATCTGTGTGCACAAATACCTGTTATTCCAACACTGATGCATTATGTTAAATCTACTAAGTCAAATGAAACAAATGGTTTCCTGAAACCTTTCATTCCTTGCAGCCTTTGAAGACGCCCTGGCTGAGCACAGAAGGCTAAAGTAAGTTCCTGCCTAAATATTTTCACAGCTAAATCTATTTTGGGTGTCATATTCTGTGTTTAGGATACGTCTAATAAATAAAACCACTATAATTTTCTCTCTCTCACTTTCAGGGAAGCAGCAGTAGCAGAAAAGCGTAAGTAAATTAATTTCCTTCCTTCTGCAAAACAAAGCCAAGTGGTGCACTGATAAGTAAAACTAAAAGGTTATATTTGTTCATTCCCAGGTCGTGCCAGAGTTGTTCAAGGTCTGCCAGATGTTGCCACCATCATGGAGGACAAGGTAATATTGAGTAACTGTTCATATAATTGGCCCTTGCACAGACACATAAGAATAACTGATGGGGAGAAAAGTACTTGTTTTCCCCTCATGTCTGTTGCCAGCAGCTTTTCTGAGCTGTTGCCAAAGGTTTGAAGTGGTACCCTCCACAATACCTGTATCAGCCCCTCATACTGTTGATGGCGTTTCCAAAAATGCACATGCTTCTGCACGTATAGGTGCTCTTCATGGCACAGAACCTCCTTCTTGCAGGTTTTGGGTATTACTGCTTCAGAGGTCACAGCCAGATCCTTTCTGTTGTCTTGCCATTTCATAGGATTAGACTAAAGCCTTTAAGTGCTGGACCTGATTTTCCCACCACAACAACTTGCTGCTTACATTTCTGAGTCACACTCCCCTTTACTGGTACACAGGCAGAACAAAAATCCTGTAAAGTAACTGCAAATTCACCGTGTGCCTATTTAAGTGTCACTTTACTGTGTAAGAAAGCTATAAAAAGACAGTAGCACAAATATGAGCCAGGGCCAGTGAAATCAGTCAGGTTAATCCTGATTATACTGGAGGATATCAGGAAAAGGAGGAGACAGTCCTAGAACCTCACCTATTGAAAATCTAAGAGAATTTATTTTTATTTTTCTTAATTTCTCATCAACTGAATTTCCTTGCTCATTTATATTTTCATAATCTATTTCTGCTATCTGTTTTACAATAGACCCTGTGTTTGACTTGCTGTGTATCTGGAGATCCTTACCCAGAAATCACTTGGTTCAAAAATGAGAAGGTTATCGTGTTTAAAGATCGTTACAAAATGGATGTGACGGGGACAGTTGTCACAATTACCATAGAGAAAGTCTGCAATGAAGACACAGGAAAATACAGCATCTATGTGAAGAATAAGTATGGTTCTGAAACAGGACAGGTTACTATCAGTGTCTATAAGCATGGAGACATACCAACAGGAATGGAAGAGGAGAAGGTCCCAGGTGGGATTATAATGAAAAAGCCTAAATGAATTAGTCAATAATGTCTCACTGAATTTAAAAGGAATTTAACTCCTTCAGATTCCTTTCAGTGTCTCTGCCCTAAAATTTAGGCTCATGCCTCTATTTTTATTTCAGTAATATTTTAGTATTTTTATTTTGGTAGTTGTTAGAAAACAATTCTTGTGCGTGTGTGCGCACACGTGCACATGCACACTCATGTTCACCTTAAAGAGAACCTCTTTCCCAGTAAATCTGTGTGGGAGATACCAGAGGAGCCACATATGAGAACTGGGCTTTCAGTGGAGTTTTTCTGTATTAAATCATTGTGTGTTACTGATTATCGTGTAGCTGACAAATGCTTGTGTGTGTGTGTGTATTATTAAACTTATACCCTTGGTGACACTTAGCACTGTTGTCAAGTACATCTATCTTGCAATCAGTCAGCCGTGTGTGCATGGGAAGTTAGGAATTTTCCTAAGTACTGTGCTGAATCAGGGCCTTGAAGTACGCACCTTTACAAACCTAAGCTATATGGGAAGAAAACAAGGCAGTGACATTTTCAAGGCTTGGTTCTTTACAGAGGAACACATTCAGCTTCTACGTATACACCGGCAAGCAGTAGTACATTTACACAAGAAAGTTAAGTGGAAGTCTACAGAGGTGGACTCAGATCCTTCCATCTTGCTGGACATCTATATTCTTTCAAATTAAAGAGATTTTTAGGTTTATTAGTTATGTTAGATTACTCTGGATGCAGAAAAGTGTGGCCTCCCACCTGCTCTGAAGCCACAGCTACACTCCCAGCTTCTACCAGTAAAACTGTGTCAGTGAGAGATAAAAAAAGTGATTGTACTCCTAATACAGCCATCCAGCTAAACACATTTATTCAGCGAAATAGCATCTCACCTTGCTGCACAAACTAGTATAAACTGTCCTCACAACAGCAGTACTTTTCCCATTTATTTGAGGGATGCTGCTGTTCCAGCGACAACATAAAAGAGCACAGCAATCATCTACAGGGCAGCCGGTCATTTGACCAAAGGCAGTTACATTTCTGATATTACTTTAAATTAAATATATACAATTTATATTATTAAATTTAATAATATTAAAAAGTGAGAGCTGAGCCAATTGTCTAGATTCATCTTACAGTGAACGAAGAAAAGCAAGCCCTCCTGACAGCACCATTAACATTACTCTATGGTAACACAGATTAACATAACCTAGAGTAACTCCAGTATAAACATGTACTTCTAAGAGCCATGTGTCTTACACCCCACACACAAAAATTCAGTATCAGCACATCATCCTTGCTACTCAGGTATTATCATATGTAAATGTAATTCCATGTAATGGGCTATTTGTGTGTGAGTTTTCTTTAAAATTGCACACTAAAAAAGAGCTGTGAATTTGTAAGAAAAAGTTCAGCATTGGTTTTATATTTAAATAGAAGAATTACTGACTGGTATGGAGTAATAAAAGTTAACTTAGAAAGGTCACCTACCCCTGGGATACAGGCTCTATTTGAATTAAGCAATATAATTGCAAGACACACAATCTAATGAATGTCTTCCAAAATCAACAGTCATACTTGCACAGACAGTAAGAAATACCACTCAATAGCTATAATGAGTGAGGAATTCTTGGTGCAATTGGTGCGAAGAAAAATAATACATCCTATTTACTTCTTTCATTTCGGTCTCCAAACAGTGTTTCATGTTTTATTTTACCTTTAATCTTCTATGTATGCAGTGGTTATTAAAAAATAATAATAATAAACTTTTTAAATCTAAAATTTAGATGCATATTACTGACATCTACTGGGTAAAGTCATAACTGACCGTCCCACTCCAACATGATTTTCCCTGTCCTCAAGCAACTGGAGGCCCACAATTTTGGAAGAAATAGCTATGGATTTTATTCCCATCATTTAAGGTTTAAGTGCCCCTAGTAGACAATATTGTGATAATTAGGAAGTTCCTGCTGTAAGACAGTAATTACCTTGAATCTATTGTAAATTGCATCATTTTATCTCAAGAATGTTATCCAAAATGCAGAAATTGCAGTAAACATAAAAGTTGTGAACAAAAAGACAACAAATTAATCTATGCAACACTTTACAACAATTATGAATGATTACCTGAGTTCAGTAACCCACAATAAACTTAACATCTCAAGCCAGCTGGTCAAGGTAAGACTTTCTACAAAGCGGAATGAACTAGAGGTTATGATCATTAAGAACAAATAGATGATTAATAATTGTTACCTCACAGTTAATAATTAGCCAGTCATCTCACAATTTGGGCTGGCCTTTCCCTTTCCATAAATAGCATCTGAATGACCAGGGAGAGCCCTCACTTTCCTGCTAGTGTTGCTGCCCTAAACTGCATTATAGCATCCATAATGGCATTCAATGGAACCTGGCAGGTCTATGCTCAAGAGAACTATGAGGAGTTCCTGAAAGCTCTTGGTAAGTGTCTAGTTACTTTTTAAATAATTTGCTAGATTGCAACACACACTTTGCGTGACATCTTTTATTACTGTATTTCTATGTCTTTTTCTTTTGTTTGTATGACAAACTACCCCCTGCCAGGTAAGTCTGTTATGCCAATTTGGAAATGAAAAGAAGCTGAAAATCATACAAATTGATGTAGAAAGGTTACAGATAACCCCCAAATCCCTAACATTAGATGAGTCCCTCACAAAAGAAGACATATACCAGAAATCTACTTGTTTTGATTAACACATAACTTCTATAAATACACTTAACTAGAAACAAGTTGTCAGTGATGTATACAGATTTCCAACATGCTATTAGTAGTGCAGGCACTTTCTACAGCACTAGTGATCAACATATGTGATAGCTGTTTAGTGCTCTGTAATGGTAGTTACGACTTAGTAGGTGCCTACAATAATGAAAATGCACTTATGCTCTTGACAATCTTGACAAAAAGTTCACTTTGGAGTTTTTTAGGAGTATATAAGAGATACTGAGCAGAATAAAATTCAGTTACAGTTGAAAAGCCTAGTCCAACAGTATGACGCCTGAACCAATCCCCACTACTGTTAAAGACGATACACTCAAATCAAGCTACAGACACCCTGATGAGGTAATCTGAGGCTGCTTACACTGTTGCAGCTCTGACTACACAGATAACCTCCACCTCCAACCTCCCAGGGAGGAGGTGAGGGAAAAAAAAAATACAACCATGGTTTTCATCATGGAGAAATGTTATCACCTGGCAAGCTATTACTGAAAGAAGCAACACCTATTCTGACACAAGATTAATGAATATAATATCAAAATCTATGCAGACTAGATGGAATGGAACAATAGGCCCATAGAGAAGTGAGGAATCCAGAACAGGCTTATCTTTTAACTTGGACATCACTTTCTATTATTGGTTTGTATCTTTTGCACCTTTATTGGAGAAAAGAAATTGTTATTTCATATCAACACACTACTTTGTAACAGAAAAATTCTTTTTTGCCTTCTTAAAGCACTGCCAGATGATATAATCAAAGTCGCCAAAGACATTAAGCCTGTTGTCGAAATACACCAAAAAGGAAATGACTTCATTGTGACATCAAAAACACCCAAGCAATCTGTAACTAACTCTTTTACACTTGGAAAAGAGGCTGACATTACTACTATGGATGGCAGAAAGCTAAAGGTAGTATATTTCAGGAATGAGTGCATCTCTGTATTTATCCTTATACTTCAGTTTCTGTGTATGAGTGAAACTTGTTTGTACCATTTCCATTGGCATACATTTCTATCATTTAAACAGAAATGTTTCTTCTAAAACTCCTATTAAAATGCTGTGGTGTCCAGTTTAAATTAGTAGATGTGATTATAAAATATCTGTATCATTTAATTCCTATTTACATAGTCCTCTACTTATTCTAATTGAATTGCAAAATGTGAATTTTTTTATAATTTTTATATCTGCTTCAACAGTGTACTGTGAACATGGTAAATGGGAAGCTTGTGTGCAAATCAGAAAAATTCTCTCATGAGCAAGAGATTAAAGGAAATGAAATGGTGGAGGTAAGTGTTAGAAAATGATGGCACATCAAGAAAAATGCTGAAGGAAAAAATGTTCTGTGTTGATTAGCTCTTAGTGTAGGCTTAATAACTTCAACAAATCTGGCCCTAAAATTATCACATTACTTGCAGAATTCCTTACTGGTGCTTATATCTGCAGATACAAAACTGCAGTTAGTGGAAAATTCTATTAGTATCCTTTATTGTTCCTGTTTCTCATTAAAACCAACTGCCTTAGATAACTCTCCTTTAAACATTGCTCATATATTTAATGCATCCTGCTCAACAAATCTTTTTATTAATTACTACCCTGGGGCCAATTCTAGGCACTGAAGTGTGAAGGGCTTCAGCTGCTGAGCGTATTGCAGAAAGACTCCTTATAAATTCCTCTAGACTACTATAGCAGTGTTTCCACCCTTAGCTTTATCCACAGCATTACCTCTCAAAAGAAAGTAAAGGCTGAGTCAAACCCAAAAATTTACAATATGTTTATTCCACCTACAATTGTTCAAACTTCTTTAATTGGTTCATAATTACTCAGTACTGACAAAGAGCTTTTTTCTATAGACTTAAGCTCATTAGGCTTCTAAGAAGCGTCCACTTGGGTAAAGACTACTACAAGAATGACAGCTAACTACATTAAAGTTGTATGTTTTGGACATACAATTTCCTAAGATCATTTTGAGTATCTCAAACTACTTTTCTAACATTAAGCAAGCAAAACATCAGGCAAAAGAACACATTACTATGTGGGACAGTGGATTTCTATTACAGGAAGCATGTCTTTCTGGTAGTACTGTGACACCACTTAAAAGAGAGTGATAAAATGTAGTTGATGATGGCATTTATATTTAGATTTTCTCTCTTCAGAGCTGGTTCTGTAAAAAATTTTCCTTGGTATGTTATAAACATATTTATAGGCAAGTACTGTAAATGTATTTTCTTGTGGAATAAGATGGATTTATATATGAATTAAAGAAACTTCTAGCCAGTTAGCTACAAATAAGTTTCCTAAAGTCTAAATAAAAAACAAGTTATGTATATTCATTTTCTACAGACTATGACTGTTGGTGGAGTAACACTTGTCAGAAGAAGCAAGAAAGTTTAAAGACAGATCACCTTCTTTGTGACACCTTCATGTACCTAAAATAACATGCAGTTTCCACAAGGTGTGATCTTTGTTACCTGAAAAAACAGTACAGAAAATAATGATTTCTACTCTCCTTTCACACATGCATCACTTCACATTATTATAAGACTGTGTTCTCCCTACATACACTTATAGATCCCTTCTATATGCAAAGTGACAGCAGTCTGCCTCCCAGACAAACAAACCTGGACACCAACCGGAACATCACGATTTATCATAATAATCCTTGGGAGCGGACAAAAGCTGATATAAATGCTTCTTGATTTCTTACATACTCAGTCAACATATTCAGCTTTACTAATAAAGTTTAGTCTTCTACTAAAACACTTTCTCTATAACCCAGCCAGCAAAGAACAATTAGACATTTTTTAGCTGATAGAAACAGTAATATTTTAAAAGCTATGAAGTATTTGCCAGACACAATTACAAAGTAATAATAGGAATGACTGCTCTTAACTACACAAGAGTACAATTAAACAAAGATGAGGCACTACAAATGCAAAAGGAATTAAACATTCCAATTTTCAACATACTCCCAGTATCTGTTTGTCACAGTTCAAGTTTGTGAAGCTCAAGTAAACTAGACCATGTATGTTCAGATTATGTGTCTCTACTGAAGTATAAAACGCACAAGACCTGTGCCTATAACTATTTCTGTTCACTGCTGATTAGGTCCTACTATTATATTAGCAGTCCTATTTCATACTTAAGCTATCACAAATTTGTTAGAATTGGTCTTGGGTGTAAGACCTCCACGAAAAAGCTGCTGGACTGGTTATGCCATTTAAAATCCTCATGGAGATGTTTGCGTCCAATTAAGAGTGCTGAGTCTCCCTCGTCCTACGCTAGAAGAGCAGTTTGCTGGGGGGGGCATCGTATTTTAGTTAATAATACTTGCAACATGATATAAGCAATCCAGGAAGTGTATTCTTATTCTGGGATAAGGCTGTCCTCATGGGGGAGTTTATACTGGCATAACCATCCAAGTATCATTGCGTTCATTTTGCTTCCCAGGCAGCTCTAATGCTAAGTACACTTTTGCAGACTAAATTAAATTCCATGTGAGTTACACATAAATAAGATCAACAGAACAGAAATCAAGACACTGGTAAAACTCAGGGAGAAGGCTGCTTTAAAGCACTGGTACTGAAAAAAATCCATATAAGAGCTCCAAACGCTTCTGTTTGGAAGTTGCTGGGTAACTGCTGCTAACTACACAATGAAACACTACAAAACAGAACATAGTTTTCCAACACTGCATTTGCAGAACACTGCAAGTCTTCAGTGATCAAATCCTGCATCAGTAAGCTGTAGGATACGAAATACAAGACACTTCAGGTTTATTTCTAAACCAACGCAAAGATCATTCATTACTCTGAACAATACACTTAAAGCCTGTTACAACAATTACTTCCTTTGATACATTCTGACAGAAAATGGGAATGATGTTAAAGCAAAATGTATATATATTTGTTTGCTTTTAAAAGAAACATGAAGGTCTAATTTTGATTCAATACCTACTCAAATATTCCCAGCTCACTTCACATAATCTGCCTGACAAACTTGCTGCTTCTCTATTCAACCCCTGATCAAAGATCAGGTCAATACATGACAACTGGTATAGAAAGGCGGTTTAAGTATAGATCGTAGATACTACATACTAAAACCACACTAATCCTATATAGAACTTAAACTGATGCTAAACCATTTAAATTTGAAAGCACTAAAAAGTCTTGAAAAAAAATCACTTACTTCACAATTGTGGTGGTTTAGTGTTTCAAACACCTGTGCCAATCTTTTCAATCCAATGGCAGTATTCTTCTGCCACAGGACACCTCAGATTTAGGTGAAATAGTTCAGTTCCTTACTTTGATGCAAAGCGGTCAAAACCTGAAGGATTTTGATTGGATTGCAAAACTTGCCCCATTGCCCAAAAGCAATCATTTCTGAAAGACAAACTCTTACAGGTTTGGATGACAGCACTGGATCTTCCACAAAACTCTTCCACAAAACCAAGTGACTTTTTCTGCAAAGGAGAGTATTTATAATCTTATTTGGATCTTGTTCAAGACTGTTATTTCCAATTTGAAAAGCTCTGAAAGGGTAATCCTGGCAGCAAGTATTTCTAGCCATCACTAAACTCCACTCTTTGGTGATTCCATTGTTTTTCAGAATGTCTACAGAAAGAATTTTTTCTGGTTTGCATCACACATTCCCACCATAATCTCAGTCTCTAATGTGCTTTCTTGGCTTGATTTTCATGTTCTTTTGGTGACTCGTGTAAGCAGATCTGTGTATATACTGCACAAGGTAACAAACTCAACGTGCTGCTAGCATACTTAGTACAGAATAATGGTAACTGTAAATATTAAATGCAGAAAACATTGCCAGAGACCACCTCTCTCTCTTCTGCAGAGTCCTGAACACAGACCACTGCACATACAACCACCAGCATTTTCTTTTTTTCCGAAGAGCAGCATATGTAGTTGACATACACCTCCTGTGTCAGTGATGGAACTTCATCTGTCATTCAAAACCTGTAGAAACGTCAGGCAATTCTGAGTGTGAGATTGCCAGAATATGAGCAGCAAACATCCACCCACCGGAGTTTTCATTCATATACAGCCATTACAAGTAAAAAAGGGAAAACACACCAGTGACAAGACATCAGGACTGCAGTAACTCTTAAGTCTTTCTCTCCCACCTACAGTTTGCTGAAAATTCCTCACACCAGCAAAGATGCAGGCATGCCACTTTATTGAACCCTTCATCAAATCACCTGTAACTCAATCACAGATCTGCCATTTACCTGCCTATATACCGACTAGTGAGTCACACATCAAGGTGTTAACAATCTTATGCCTACACCATTGTTCTCGTCGCACAAACGGCTTTAGCAAAAAAGGGCTGGTCCTTTGCAAACAGCCCGATGAAAACTCCTGGGGCCCAACACCCCTCTTGGTAGCGGGTGATCCCACAAGCCACAGAGAAAGGCTTCGCGCAGCCTGCCCTACAGCTCGACGCCCCAAACAGCCTGTGGGTCAGCTTGTGGTGCTGGCCGACTGCACAGGAGCGAGCCACGGCGCCCAGAAGCGACTGCGTGAGGCAGGAGACTGCCCCTCACCTCACGGCGAAGGCCCGCCCTCCATCTTGCCCGCGCGAGAGGCGCCGCTCCCGCCCTCCTCCCCCTTTCGGCGGGAAAGGCGCGCGGTCGGGGGGAGGGCAGGGCGCATGCGCGGGCAGCGCAGGAGGGCGGGGGGGACCCTCGCGGGC
>JAVJGI010000040.1:115205488-115220883 GCA_035590275.1 Ibycter americanus
GCAGGCTTTGGCGGGCTCGCTAGGCCGCGCCGGGCGGCTGCCGCCGGAGGGGCGCGGAGGGCCCTGAGGGGAGGGGGCGAGGCCGACCTGCTCCCTTCTGCTGCTTTACCTTCCTCCCTGCCTCGCCTTCCGCGCCCTTCTCCATTTTCCTCTCCTGCTGGCGATGCTGCTCTGTTCCCCTCCCCTCCACGAGGATCGGTTTCAAAACAACGGCCAGACAAAACAAAGCTGGGCCGGGAGAAAGTGGAACTCCCGGCCCCGCGTTTCGGTTTGTCCAGCGGGAGCTCAAGGCGGGATCTGCCTCTCCGCTCCAGTGCCCCTTGGCCGTGCTCGGTCTTGCTGGAGTTTTGAACGCTCTTTTGAAAAACGGCGATTGTTATTAGAAGGGAGAAACCAGCGCCTTGGCTGGGGGCGCCCCCAAAATTCAGGGTGTCGTTGGTGCCCTTAGTCTGGTGATTGCTGCCAGTTCAGGGGGAATGTTCCTGCATTAACTGTTCTGTGCCGTGGCCTCTTAGGACGCTCAGCATGGAGGGGAACAGTGCTTTTCCTCCGTAATACTCGTATTTCAGCAAGAATCCGTAAGGACTAAATATTTGCAGCAACTTAGTGAAATAACTTTTCATTGGGAATTAAAAGAATTAAAAAGCGTGTATTGCACAGGTTCTGATTTATTGCTTAGGTATTTTTAGTAAACTGCTGGATTTCTCCGTTTGTTTTTGCAGTTTATCCTGTCTCTTTTGTGTTTCTTCTCAACTGTGAAACGTTTATAGAGCACATTAGTATAGAAAGCGTGCGTGAGTTAGAGCACTCACGTTTTTAGTTATTGTAGAATTCATATTGGAGTCCCTGTAAGGTCTAGTGTAGAATGCAAGCATGAGTTTTCAAACTTGCTGCCTGGGCAGCTTGCACCAAAGTTGTTCAGCAAATAAGAGTAGCGTGGGCACGATGGAATGGAGTGAATTAAGAACATCGTTGTGATCAAAAAGCATAAAAAGCTTCAACTTAAAAATTGTAAATTTTTTATGTGCGAATTTTCTTTCCTCTTTCCAGTAGTTTATTGTACTGTAAGAACAGTCAAAGAGGACGATTACTTCCAAACTTTTTAAATTAACGTGGATCCTATTGAGGCTTTCACCATAAGCTTATGATGAGATGGTACATTCTTCCTAGAGGTGGTTTCATTGTGAGATCTTGGCGTTGGTTGTCATAGTTCCCTTCTGCCCTCGCTGACTATACATGCTGTAGATTCCCAACCAATGAGAAAGAGAAATGACTAGTAGTAACTCTTTCATACCACATAAATATGGTATTACATCAATCTTTCTCATACAGTTTATTGTCCTCAATTGATGCAAAAATACATGTAAAGAAGCTGATGTGATTAAGAAATCTCTTTGTTGAGGAGAAGGTAGTTGTTCCAAGTATAGTAACAGATGTGTTGAACGGTTTTGTGTTCAGCTCTCTAAAGCCAACTGTTCGGAAAAGCTATCCTCAGGGCATGAGTGGTTGCTCGCTCAAGTTTTGTTCTATTTGATGTGGTTGCAAGTATTGATTATTCTACGGAAATAAGTTTATGTGACTGGTTTATTCTCGTACTGTTTATTTGGATCTTACAGTTGATGTTTGCATGTTGCAAAATCATTGTCAAGAGTTACATGAGGTACTTGAATAACAGTAATTCTTAGATCCTTCTTTTCACTGTCTGCCAAGCTTTGCTAGTACATCCTGCATGGAATTGACTAATACATGTCACTTCTCGATTTACACGTCTATTGCAGAGTTATGCTGAATGCTAGTTTCAAAATGCCAAGGTATATTTTAAGCATCTCAAGTCTTGAGTGTTTCAGGAAAACCTAGTGTGTCACTTAACAGTGAACTGCTCAAACACTCTTTTTCCCAAAAAAAATGTTTTGCTACATTCATTCTCTACCAACTGCTTCTGAAAAGATGGGTAGTCGTATTGATTGTAAATTGATTTTTTAATCATGATTTTTTTGTTTTATTTGGTGGATGTTTTGTAACATCTCAAATAGTGAAAAAACATATAAGATATTTGTGATATTCTAGGTCTGAAGACTTGCGCCGTGAATTTGGTCGTTATGGGCCTATAGTTGATGTATACGTTCCACTTGACTTCTACACTCGTCGTCCCAGAGGATTTGCTTATGTTCAATATCCTTTCTTCAGATGGCTGATTAGTGAGGGGTGTTGAAGTTTGAAATTCAAGTTTGTGTAAGAGGTAACAAATCTAAATGAAAAAGCAGTTTACTTTTGTGTTGTATCTAATAAGTGTCTTCTATTGTGGTGTTTCATTATTTTTGAAGATTAACTTCTCTCAGTTGTTCTTTGACTTTTTGCAAACCTTAATTCAAGTCCAGTAATATAAAAGTTTGCTTATGTCACTGAAATTAATACTATATGATTTAAATGAAAATTTATCACTGACTCAAAATTGTCTAGCACGTTTTTATTATCACTGGTATGTAAGTAAACTTGTGCTTAGCAAACTGTGGCTGGTATTCATTGTTAATTTAACAAATGGAATCTGGAATCACTTGATCAAAATCAGATTGTATAAAAAATGAGGTGAAATTCTTTCTTTAATATTGTCCCCTAATTTACTGTCCTCTGTTGTTGCCTCAGAATGTAAAGCTGTACAGTAATGGCGACCCCAAAGAGAAAGCATGAAAGAACCTTTAGAGTAGAGTTCAACAATTAAGGCAAGTAGACAAGCCAAAGACCTCTTAAGGATCAGGCTTGAAGAGAAGGGAGAGTTTGGGAAAAGAAAAAATAAAGAAAAGCTGGAAGAAGGACAAGCCATAATGGGAGACAAAGCTTCGCTTTATCTACAAAAGGGGGAAAAGGTTGTTTTTCAAAGTAAAAGATAAAGCCATCTGTCATTTTTGGCCAAGCATCTCATGACAAGTCCTTCTGACAAGCACTTAAAGAGTTAAAGGTCAAGATGAAGTTGAATGGTGGCCAAGATTAAAGGAGTCATACCTGATGTATCCTACAGAATAACAGTTTTTCTTCTGTTTGTCATGTAAGCAGTAATTTGATGAATGATTCTGGTTTGGTCCATTGACAAAACCTGTGATATTTCTCTTGTGAGTGCTACTGTAACTGTGGTCTTGAATGAAAGTGCATTCGTTCTTGGTTTATCAAGATACATACCTGAAAGGTGATAGTTTATTTTCTGCATAGTGATGCTGCTGATGAACTGAGCTGCTACAAGGAGAAAGGCAATTCATTCTTTCAGGTCACGTAGCTGGAAGGAGGTGTGTGAATTACAGTAACGGTCAGTCTCGCGGATTAAAATTGGTAATGTTTGTGTTACTGAACACCTGACCTGACTGATAGGTGTTTTAGTGTATGCTTTTATCTCAGACTGCTGAAGGTCTGTATAGGTGTCCAAGGCATTACAGAATTTAAACATAAATCAGTTGGTGAAAAAAGGGAAATCTGTATCCCAATTCTAAAGTTGATAGACATGTTAATTTTTACTGCTGGTATGCCTAACATAACTTAAGAACTAGGAATTAATTTTAGTAAAGTCAATGTAGTGGAGAGAACTGAATGACCATTAACAAATTTATTTTGAAAAGGATACTGCTGGGTTTTTTGTTCCTTGCATAAGTACAAGTGGGAGAAGAAAAAAGTTGAAGTATCACATAGCAGCTGCTTGCTGATGGCTAAGTTCATGGTCATGTTAAGAGATTTTAATTTTATTATAGGAGTTCTCAGATAGCTGGTGGTTAATTAAAAAAAAAAATAGTTTACTAGTGTGTACTGTAGCATGACCAAAAGAACTTAAAACAAAACCCATAAAACTGTAAAATCAGAAAATAACTCTTTTTTTTAATTTTAAACACCAAATCTGTAAACTCCTCAAATTCTCAAGTACCTTAACACTCACCACATTTGAAGATGTCCGTGATGCAGAAGATGCTCTCCATAATTTGGATCGAAAGTGGATTTGTGGTCGGCAAATAGAAATCCAGTTTGCACAGGGGGATCGGAAGAGTAAGTGCCTTGCATTTATTTCATCAAACTATGGTTTTAGCCTTAATGTTTAGCGTCAGGCAACATTGCGTGTGTTATTAGTTGTGATATGTTCTTACTTGTGTATAAATAGTGTGTGGATGTTTTGCTTTTTATCCAGTAACTATTAATGACTCATTTTAATTAAAAACAGATAACCAAGTACAACGGTCACTTACCACAATCTGATTCTTGCTTCTAGCTGCAAATTCTTAAGAGTTTTCTATGCAGTTCTACGTGTTTCTGCAAAGAAAGCTTGACTGTGGAAAATTCTCTGGCAGAATGAGTAGCCCAGTTTTAATGTATTGCAATGTTTATGTTGTGTTGAAGCATATTAGGCTTTTTGCGTGTTAATGTTTCACAGTACAGTCCAATTTCCAGGATTGAGGTAATGTCTTCATTTTTACTTGCCTTCAGGCTAAAAGTAAATTTCAAGGTATCTCGGTTCAACATGGCAGAGAAGTCTTCTTTTTTGCACAGATAATTGTAAAGAGAACTTGGGTCTTTTAAACCTCTTATATACGTATTCTTAATATATAGATAGATACAGACATTATATGAAAATAAAACATGCCATTAGTAAACCTAACACATACTTGTTGATCTAAACCAGAACTGTAATACTCATGTGCAGCTGGGGAATAAAAGCATCTTAAAGATCTTTCAGTTAAAGCTATCAAAGAAACAACCATAACTGTCCAGGTTTCCCTCAAATGCGCACAATTAACTTTTATTGAAGTCAGTGAAAATTATATCCTCCGAAGGACAAGTTTCTGTCCTGTATATAAACACGGGAATTTCTAATAAGTTTTCCGTACAAAATTTAACTAAATCTACCTTAGTGTTGTAAACGGTGGCGCTTAAAACATAAAACTTGTAGCCATTTGGTACAGATAGTGTTCATTACATCATGATATGTTTAAAATACTTCAAGCGTGGTCTTTGGGTTTGAATGAGAATGGGTTTTAATACAAAGGAAAGATAGCTGTGCTGCTTGGAGAAAATGCAACAGTAAGTTCGTTCATTCTTAATTATTATAAGTTTTGTGGTTTAACCCCAGCTGGTTGCTCACTTTGTCCCTGGCACTCCCCCACCCCAGTGGGATGGGAAGGAATGTAAAACACAAGGGTTGAGACAAGAACAATTTAATAATTGAAATAAAATTTTTAAAATAATAATTATTATAACAATTACAGTGACAAGGAGGGAGAAGGGGAGAGGAATGAAATCCAAAGGAAATGGAGAAAAGAAACCAAGTGAAGTGATGCACAATACAATTGCTCATCACCCACTGACTGATGCCCAGCCAGTCCGCGAGCAGCAATTGGCAGGGCCCGGCCAGCCCTCCCCATGGTGTCCCATGGTATGGAATACCTCTGGCCAGTTCGGGTCAGCCATCCTGGCTGTATCCCCTCCCAGTTTCTTGTGCCACTCCAGTCTTCTCGCTGGCAAAGCCCAAGAAACTGCAAAGTCCTTGACTTAGTATAAATATTACCTAGCAACAACTGAAAAAAATCAGTGCATTATCAACATTGTTCTCACACCAAATCCAAACCACCAGGCTGCACCAGCTACTCCGAAGGAAATTAACTCTATCCCAGCTGAAACCGGGCCACAAAGCCACAGAGTGAATGTGCATTGTTGTATCGCTGCGGGGGTACTTTTAGAATTGGACTTCTCTTTGTGTGGCATCCATTGATGCTCCTGTATAAGCTGTCTTCTAATGATTAAAAGAAGACTGTGTGGTCAAGAAAATGTGTGTTTAATTAGTTCCCTGTTAACTTTCACTTTTTGGGTAAATTCAGGAGTGTTAGAATGTTTTGGTCGTGGGTTTGGCCTGTCATACCAGTTCCCCAGTGGCTTGAAATCACCGTAGCCAGTTCTGTGTTCTGGTTTTATGGAGCATTAGGCGTTTCTTACTGTTTCTTGGGCGGGGGTTGTTTGTTTTGGTTTTGGATGGTGGCGTTTTTTCCCCTAGATCTATAATGCCCATAAGGCTGCATTAATTAATGGTCCAGTGGTTAAAGCAGCAAAAAGCAAATGGCATACAGCAGTCTCTCATTTGTCCTTTTCATAAACATCTCTGCTAGAATCATGACTTAGGCTTTCTGCTGAATACCGAATATATGGATTAGTAGTGTCACTAAAGGGAAAGTAGGGCATCTTTCTTAACTTAAAACGTTAAATTGCTATTTTTTACAGCACCAAATCAAATGAAAGCCAAGGAAGGGCGAAACCTATACAGTTCTTCTCGTTACGATGACTATGACAGATATAGGCGATCTAGAAGTCGGAGTTACGAAAGGAGACGGTCTAGAAGTCGTTCTTTTGATTACAGCTATAGAAGATCGTATAGTCCCAGAAAGTAAGTGTAGCGTGTGTTTGGCTTAAACTGCACAGCAGTCTGTTGGAGGAGAAACACCACGTTGACTATTTAATTGTTAAAATTTTGAATAAGCTTTTTGTATTGTGGGAGTAACTTGTGGGAGTTATATATCTTGCATGCTACATCAAATCAGAAATATTGAATGAAATTATTCTGTGCTTCGCTGAAGAATAATTAAAAGCAAACGCACAGCTTGAAAAATAATTTATTAAGCATTTGTATATATATACATAGGTATTTGTCACCGTTTACTTTTTCTGATGTACCTTTTTAGCAGTAGACCTACTGGAAGACCTCGTCGTAGCAGAAGCCATTCGGACAATGATAGGTAAAACACTTTTTACACCCTTTAAATTGAAAACTAGATGGCTGTATTCCTTTTACTATAGGTTTAAAAAAAAGTTTCTCCTGCAAAAACGGTAAACAATTTTTAATGTACTAGATGTCTAAGAATAGTGTTTTTACATTCAAATCTCCTCTCTCCCCTTTATTCTGATAGGTTCAAACACCGCAATCGATCTTTTTCAAGATCTAAGTCCAATTCAAGATCACGATCCAAGTCACAGCCCAAGAAAGAAATGAAGGCTAAATCACGGTCTAGGTCTGCATCTCACACCAAATCTAGAGGCACCTCTAAAACAGATTCTAAAACACACTATAAGTCCAGCTCAAGATATGAAAAGGAGTCGAGAAAAAAAGAACCAGCTAGATCCAAATCACAATCAAGATCACATTCTAGATCTAGGTCAAAATCCAGATCAAGGTCATGGACTAGTCCCAAGTCCAGTGGCCACTAACAGTGTATCCATGTTGGTTTTAGGCATGTAAGATTCATTTACACACAGTTCAGTTTACTTAAATTATCAGGAATATGATGTTGCAACAGTGCTAAAAAATATTTTCTTTGTCAGTTTTCCCTGTAGCCGACAATGATTAAAATTAAAACAGTGTTGAGAAGCCACTGAGAGAGAGCGAGAAAGAGAGAGAGAGAGAGAATGTCCACTTGGTTAAATGTCATGGGCAGCTACTGATCTGGTTGTGGTGTCTCTATGTATATTTTTGTAAAGATTTGCATTTTTAATGCTTAGATATTGGTGATGACTTGATTGATCGTAACTTGCAACATTGTCCTATTAAAAATGTCATACCCGTAGAGAAATTGGTACCGGTTTGTGCTGAACAGTTAAACCAACTGTTTAACTTGTTCTTTAATGCTAAACTTTGTGATAAAATGGAAAACTGGACAGCTGTAGTGCAACACTGACTGCTGTGAAATGCAGACTGGCAATTTTATGTTTCCATTGTTCAAAGGCAGGTTTCTGTGTTCTCCATGCCCACTGACACAAGTAGGTTGGTAAATGGAGCTCTATGGAGAGAGATATTTTTGAGCTTTCTCTTTAACCCTGCTATCTGGAGAGATGGTACTAACCTTGCATGTACTACATGGGGAGAGAGTTGGTCTTGGAAGACTGTGCAGAGATTGTGCAGTGTCGTGACCTGTCAGGATAGAGGCTTCACTGCTTTTGACCTGGCTGCTAGTACTAAACGTGTGAGGGGGGGGAGGGGGGAACCACCTTGAAATGGAAAATTAAATTCAGATTTCAGCAAATGGCAGAGCAACTAAATATTAGGTTGTGTGTACATTTTATGCAGTTTTTGTATCTATTCTAAATTTTAGTGAGCAGTTAACCATAAAATTGCTTAGTTTTCCTGCTGTTAGATACAAGTAGATTGTTTCGAGTTGTGTGTGTACAGTATATAAGAACTAAACTTTTATGCCAATGACTCCTGTGGTTAGTTGGTGTATTCATAGGTATAAAACTGTAGCCATCTCTCTTCCTGAGTAACAAAGGCTTGCTTTTACACATCAAAAAGTATTTGGTCAAGCAAGTCTGAATCACTTCTTCCTCAGAATGGATAGTGGTTTGGTTACAAGGTTTCATTTTACTTAAGAACAAATGTTTGAAGTTGGATATGAACAAGAGCTGCATCTCTAGCTATTTAGTTTATCACTAATACAGTATATTTAGTAAATTGAATGTGAAAAATAACAAAACCAGTGTGTAATCTTACCAGTATTTCTCTAGAAGGCAAGATACTTTGTTATGAAAATGGCTTTTGGCATTGTTTTTTCTATTTACCTTCAAAAGCCAGCATCAAACACCTAGTGTTCCTCTCTGTCTTATGTAGTAGCATATAAAGACATTGATTTCAAAAAGTTCCTTTTTAGAGAAATGTTTTAGGTTTTGGTTTTAGTGTTTCCAGCAGGGCCTTTAAAAAAATGCAGATGGCTTTTAAATATTGGCAGTGGAACGTGCTTAGGGGGTTGATCCTAGAATCTTTGTACATTTGATAGTATTTCTAACTTTTTCTTTACTGTTTGCAGTTAATGTTCATGTTCTGCTATGCAATCATTTATATGCACGTTCCTTTAATTTTGTAGAACTTCCTGGATGTATAGTTTAAAAACAGCAAAAAGTCTATTTAAAACTGTAGCAGTAGCGTGCAGCTCTAGCAGAGGAAAGTTGTGGGATTAAACTTTGTATTTCCTTTCTTATAGAGGCTTCTAAAAAGGTATTTTTATATGTTCTTTTTAACAAATATTGTGTACTACCTTTAAAACATCAATGTTTTGATCAAAATAACTAAAGACCCAGCTTATTTTCTGCTTGCTGTAAATTTAGCAAACATGCTGTAATAAAAAAATGAAGGAAATACTGATCCACTGGAATTATTGTAGCTTTAGAATTTGACTCCAGAGCATGGTTAGGAGTAAAGCTATGCATCCCTTATGGAGTAAAATCCTTACTATGGTATTTCAGTAAAGTCAGGAATTTATCATTTAATGTCTGAATAAATGCCATTTCACATTTTTTAAAGGGGTACTAGACAAAATAAGAATGATAAGCATATGTTTTAGTCTAATATATTGAAATTTCTTTTCCGTTAACTTCCATTATTGCTGGATGGACTGCCCTATGGTTATAATTCAGATATTATTAGCCAGGTTATGAACTAGTTAAAATCAACAACTGAAGATCCATATAGAACCAAATTTCTGGTATCACCTTATCGATTGGTATTTGCCATACGAAAAATGGCGCCAGCAATCGTTCTATAGAAGGTGGCAAAACTTTGCCAACGACGTTTAGAAATTGAGCTGCCTCCTGGCGCTTCTGGTATATACAGCTGGTTCTTCTTACGCCACTGAAGGAAAACAACTCTGAGAAGCACTTAATTGCTTTGATAAACCCGCTCTTACACTTTCTGAGTTGAGCTGTGGTTATCTCGTAGCTTTCTGCTTGTAACAGCAGAAAACCCCACCCTTCTTCAGCTTTCTTATATGAATATAGTCTTCATGACTAAAATCCTACGGAAAAGCGGTCCACCTGCCTGTGTCATGGGGAAGTGTGGTTTTGTTTTTGTCAGCAACCTGCAAGGGATTGCTGTAATTAATGTTCACGTTAGTCCAGCCAGAGCTACAGCTGGATGGGCGGGGAGGAGGAGGGAGAACATCTTTGTGTCCAGGCTGAGGTTCTAATTTGAGACTGCAGAGTTAACAGTAACTATACCTTAACTATTTTGTCAGCATGTCCTTGTATTGTGTGCCTCAACATTTATGTATAGCACAGTTTAAATTCTTTTTTTTGTTTTGAAAATCCAATTCATCATTGCAAGTATAATGTAGTATCTGACAGTTCTGATGGTTCTTTCTTTCTCTCCCAGAGGTAGGACTAAACTTTGACTTGACTTGTGTATATGAACAAGCCAGAAAAGCCGAACACAAACCCACGATGTTTCAAGAGTGCATGAATAAAGATGTTGTCCTAGTTCTTGCTCCCATGGAAAAATTGTGAAGAAGCTGTTCTGTGGGCCTTTCAGTTGGGGACGAGTTAGCAGGATGTGGCCAAAAGGGCAGGGAATGTTTACGCATTCATGCAAGTCAAGCCACAGCCCATCTAGATAACATCTCCCTTCCTTGATGCAGGTATCCTAGTCCTGCTCTAAAAAAAGCAGTAGCCTGTCTTGCGCAAGCTACCTGCAGGTTATGCACAGCTGGAATGCAAGAACATTAACGCAGGCTACAAAAGATCATGTATAGGCATCTTTCTTTTGGAGTCTCAAGAACGGTGGGAATTATGTTTTTCTGTGGTAAACTAGATTTTGTCATTCCTGCAAAATTTGTAGAATTGAAGTAGTATGTAAAAAAAAAAAAAAAATTCTGCTGAAAGTAATGGCTGTGCTCCAAAATATCTGCAGCGTATTGATTTATCTCAGCAGTAATAGAAGGCTCTATTGGAACTTCTTTTTCACCAAAAGTCCATGCACCCAACCGATAATTAAAAAAAATCTTAAATTTAGTGGTTAAGTAGCTGGGTGTTTAAATTAGGGACTATAATAGACTGGTCTCTGAAAGCTAAATGTTATCCTTTCTATGTCTTTTAAAGATGTTTAAATGTACAGTATAATGGCTTTATTCAAAGTGGAACTTTTCAATTTAAATGTTATTTTGAGCTCTCTTCTTGGAAAGAGCACTTTTTTTTTTTTTCCTTACTGTTTAGTCTGGGGTAACAGCTTGAAATATGTTCAGAGAAGGGCAATTGGATTGATATACATCACAGCACTGCTACTTGATTTTTGGCAGGGATGTTGCAGATTAACATTCTGAAGTACAAAGGGATAAATTTACACATTTTTAGGACATAATCACCCATTAATAATTGCTGGTTTTCTCCATTTATCTTGTAACTTGCTTAAAAAAAGTCTGTAGTCCATTGCTATAATATTTGTCTAAAGATGCTCTTACTGATGAGACTATTCTAGGAAGGGAAGACTATGTACCCTGTAGTGTGTTTGATCAAAAGATGCTAATGTTTTATTCATACACATCCTTTCTTCTTGAGTTTTGTGTTCCATCTGTGCAAATAACCCTGTGAATTGGGAATAAAATGTACAAGTTTTGACTATAACTTTTGAGAGCACCTTCTGACTCAATTCCTACAGCCCTCCGGAGCCTGGTGGAGGTTGATCACCAAGCCCTGCGCGCCCAGGGCAGCACCCAACTCCTCCCGTAAGCTTAAGCTGCACCTACTCAGACTAGAGCTCGTCTCACAAGTCGAGCCCTGGCAGCCCCTTGGCGTTGGTTTGGTTTTCTGAACAAGCTTAGCGTGAATTTTCGAGCCCCGTGTTCACAAAGCCCTGGCAGGGCATGAGCGTGAGGGCTGTAGTTCAAGAAACCTCCTTTGTGGCCATTCCCAGCTTGTCCTGATGCTCAGCCTGAAGAGGCAGACAGAGCGTGTGCCTGGCACGCTCAGCCTGCTGCCTCTTGCCAGATAAAGATAATTGTAGAGTTTCTTGCTGGTTAAGAGTAAATACATTCAACACTCAGAGCATCAGAGCTTCATAGAATACCTCCAGCTGTCAAAATGCTGTAAAATCCCACCTTTCCATCTTCAAATAAATACATGCTTTTAGGGGGTGAAAAGTTTAGTTTATTTAAATTTTGTTTCCAATTTGTACAAATGCCATTAGTAATTGACAATTTGAAGTTGAGTCAACACAATTGTAACTGGGATACAGCTCACACACTGGTAAGGTCCAGGTCACAAAAATAAGTTTAAAGACCGCCAATTCCATCTTACTTGGAAATAGATTTGTAAACATTCAACCAGCTGCCAATGCATTTTGAAGGTACAGAAAGACACCTCAACATTTCACAATCCGCAAACCTCCCCTGCAAGTTGAAGCACTTCCAGTCATTCCCGCATATTGAAATAACCTTGGATTCTGTCACCCCAGTTCAGCTGTTTCTGTTACAGGAGCAACTGAACTGTGACAGGCCAAAAGTTGCACCAACTGCCTCCTCCGCCTTCCCAAGTTGACATAATTTAGCAAATACTGGGACAAAATAACATTGTAGCGTTGATTCATTTTAGAAACAAAACTGTTACAATACTTCGGTGTCTAATCCAGCACCCAAACTCTGCCAGTTGCATTTCTTGTGAAACACCCAATTCAATTCTGAACACCTTAGTGTTTTTTCATCATTTAATACACACCTCTCCTACATATTCCAAACATGAGTATCTTTACCTTGAGCAGCTTTTTTTTGTGTTTTTTTTTATTTTATTAAAAAATTCCAAATAAGCCTCTTTTGCACTGAGTTTACTTTAAAAAATGAGCTCACAACCAAGTAAAACGTGCATATTCACTGTATGTTAAGTGCAAGGGCACAGCCACAAATGTCCTTTTTTTTTTTTTTTTTTTTAAACAAAATATTTTTTAACTCTGGCCATGTACTCAACATGGTCATCTTACATTCAGCAGTTTTGTACTAAAAATATTTCTGTGCAGGAAAGCCCAGCATAAATTTACATATGCTACAAAGTTTTACATTTATTTACATGGCTCTGTCTTCCCTATGAAAACATTTTAATACCTGCCACAAGCTACCGTAACTTAAAATAATTATTACAGGGTAACCAATTTAAGACCAGTCTAAGTTACTAACTACTCCACCTTATTCACAATTTAAAAAAAAAAATGGTATAAAAATGCATCTTAGAACTCATCAGTGCAATCGGAATTGAGTTTTTTGGCAGTCATCTGGCAATGCACTGTCATTAGTTGGCACAGTCGGACTTGCTAAGAGTGAAGCACTGCAGAGAGGCCGTTACAATTTGCCTGATGTGTTCATCCTTTCAAGAACACGCACCAGCACGTTTCCTACGCCTCGGTTTTGGTCACAGGCTTGAAATGCTTGTCCACCGATTCAGATAAAGCTCACAGGTTTGAACAAGACAATGTTTCACTTAAGTGCCTAAGGTGGAAGTCTCCTCTGCTCAGCAAATTTTAACTAGCAAATTCTACGCAAGTTTGAAAAGCAGCAAAGTACCTGACTAAAGCTTTCAGTGCGGTTTTTTTTCCAGTTAATGCCACATTAAGTTAGATAAAAGCTGGTTTTCTAACACCATACCAAAAAGTAGTCACAATTCCAATTTTGGGAGACAGCCCCATTTAGTCTTACAATAAATACAATAAATGGTGACTGTTCAGCATTTGATTAGGTCGATTATAGAGGAAAATACTTAATTCACAGTGAAGTGAACACAGCACAGAACTTTTGAGGTAAAACAGTAGGGGGAATGTAAACTTCCACCCCCTTCTCTACCAAGTGACTATGTGCAGCAAGAACATCTAGTTCGGTACAGCTGGGCATATGCAGTTAGGAATAAGAGTTCTCAAATTTGAAACCCTGTAAATTTAAATAACTTTAAAAATATGGGAAGTTACATCTCAACCCTGGACTTTAAGTAATGTTTTAAGCTGAAATGTCATTATTTCTTTATCAGAAGGTTTAAAAGAAACAGGTACCCAGTGGCTTGGTGGCTTAGGAAGAACACTTGGTGAGGGTGGCTCACTAAATTTTGCTCCAGCATAGTTCTGATTGGTTTGAGGTGTGAAAAACAAGTTGCGATTCGATAAAGTAGGACTCCAATTTTGATTACTGGCGAAATGAACATTGTTCTTCCCCCCTTTTTGCATGGCCTGCCATGCACCAGGTGATGAGTTGCATCCATGTGCTCTTTCTTTCTTCATATAGGTCTTCATCTGCGAAGTCTGGTCTTTATTCTTCTGCCTGTTTTTAAGTTGTTGATGGTTCTTGGTGGTATTTCTAGACTGGGGAACTGGAATGTTGAATCTTTCTCCACCACCCATCTTCAACTTAAATGTCACCTGTAAAAACAGGGGGAAAAGTCGGTGGAGTTTGCATTACTATTTTTTTTTTTTTAGCAGAAAATATTTCAGAGAATGTTTAGATTCTAAGCAAGGGGACTGAAATCAATCTAACCAAAACTTGTATCGATTGAAAGTAGTGTATTTTCTCCTTTACTGGAAGCCGCTTCAATAATACCCAAGAACTTAGCTGACACTCACGAGAACTGAATTATAATGCAGCGTATCTTCCGAACAGGAAATCACTGACTACAGTGGCTTAGCAATTCTGCTGCGTATGGCCGACCAGCACGTCATATACCAGTCCATCCTTCAGCAACTGTACCGCAGCCCCCTTATCAACAGTCACAGCTCTGTCTACCTAGTTTTGAAAACACTGGTCCTCCAGGCAGCCCAACTACTAAATACACCACTTCTTTTCTCCTCAACAAAAGGTGTTACTGGAAGAATGTGAAAGATGTGTTGCTTGCAAGATACAGTGACAAATTTTAAGGTGTTAGTACTTAATCCTGCAGACATTTAAACCAAGCTTGTTACACCTAAAGATCCGGGTAAAGTTTGCACTGTTAAAGCCACTCCCCAGTCTTTCTGGTAAGTCCAAAATTATTCTGATAAACCCAAAGCCAAAACAGCCTCAAATGGAAAGCAGCCGCTTGTAAATGAACCTCCAAAGCAGACAGCCAGATACCATCACACAGTACTCGGCACCTTCACACTGACTCTCCTACAGTCTACCATTCCTCTCCCACCCCCATTTACCTTTCAGTTGTCTTCTCAGATTCCACACTCTCCAACTCTTGCCCCCTTTCTTGCTTCCAAGCCTGAAAGAGTAGGTGTTGCCTTTTGCTGGACTCCTTCCTTTGGCTAGGAATAGAAGTTTTCATGGGCTGATCTGCTGTATTCAGCCAGGTAGCCGAGCCCAACATCGGATTCTCGGCACAGAAGCTCCAAGGGAGAAGTCCCACTGCATAAATGAGAATGAAGTTTGAATTCAGGCTAAAGAAACAATTGTTTCCCTTTCAAATTTGGGGAAAAAAAGAAAAAAATTCACAAAGTCAGTTGTGTCTCTTGTTTGTTAAAGATACATGATATTTCAAACTTAAAAACCATGCAGCAGTATTTATCTTACTCTGTAAACTTCACTATCATACTTCGCATTTCAGAAAGAACAGCGTTTTTATCATGCTATATATATACACCTTAATAAGTATTTTAGTAGGCAAGCAAGAAC
>JAVJGI010000040.1:115222135-115237272 GCA_035590275.1 Ibycter americanus
ACAAAAGGTGAGGGGCCGCTTGGGGCTTCAGAGAGGTGAAATAACGAACAAAAAACCCACCCCTCCGGCTGTAGGAGGGTCCCCGGGAGCGGGGGTGCACTGAACAGCGCGCAAAGAGCAAAGCGGAGCTCCCCCCCGCCAGCTTCCACATCGCCACAGGGAGCGGCTGGGGTGCCTCGGGCCCCTACCCCGCACCTCCCTTCCTTTAATTAATTTTTTAAAATTTAAATTAATAAAAATAATTTAGAAGGATTATTCATGTCAAAACGTAGGGAAATGCGTGAAGGGAATAAGCTTCCACAGGCTTAAACTGCTATTTGTGCGAAGGGAGTTCCAAAGCAGAGCCCCCGGCGCTGGCTGCTGTTTCTGTGGAGGGCCACATACTCTTTTATTTTTCCTCAAGGGATCGTTTACACTGAAACCCACGAGATTCGGCCTTTGCCGTGTACAGGCTGAATGAAAATGACATACACACAAACCTGTACATTCGAGAGCTCCCTGTCCACCACGGAGCGGCATTAAGGACAAACCACAAAAGGAACCTCAAAAGAAAACAGAAAACAACTAATTCAGTTTAAACACCAGGACTGGGGGGAATACTTAAAAGCAACACATGAACATTCAGAGTTTTTGTTTTGAGGTATAGACAGACACCCCGAGTTCTTTGAGGTACCCTGCATTTTTAGCTGCAGAATGGAAAAATTACTCTTTCCTCCTTTATCTGTAAACCATTTTAAAAAAAGAGCTGGTTTCTTACTGACCAGCAGCTAGTATTACAGGGCTCTGATCCATCATAGGGTCTTCAGGCACTAACAGGACAAAGATAAGTACTCCAAAGAAAAGCTGCATCTTTAAGAAGTTTGTATTTCATTATGCAGTGTTATTGAAAAAATACATGGTCTGTTTTACTATACAAGATGTGTTGACATAACCAAACCCAGACCTTTGTTCATGTTCTTTATTGTATGTTTCACAAACCAAGCTGAGATTAATTTGTTTTCCTCCCTTTGCTCTGTATTTCTTGGCACAATGTTATGGCTAAAATCCTTTTAGGAGCTTTCATTTAGAAGGCAGCAGTATCTGCTGTAACCAAACACTTCAGCCTTGAAATTCCACTGATTATCTCAAACAATTCTCCTATAATGCAAATCAGCAAACTTTTGCTTTGGTTCTATCTTTAGTGTGTTTATATCTGCTAAAACATTGTCTCATCTCCATGTGTACATGTTTTTAAGTCAGGACATGTCACTAAGATTTAGAAATAGCATTTTACTGGCTGCAAATGCACTCTCTTGTCTGGGAAGCAGAACAGCCATGTACTTTTCAGTTGAGATCAAGGATGACACAAGGTCTGGCAGTTTTCCCTCACTATCTTTTAGATATTTCAAAAAACATCTTGTCTTTCAGAACTGGTTTTAGGGTCAGGCTGACACATTTAGCCAGAGGGGAGCAGGAAATGTCAGTGATAAAGCAATCCTGTACTTGTGCAGAAACTGTTCCACTGAAACACACCAGGAAACCAGTTGAATGCTACAGTAAATTGTGTCAGAGTTCAAGCGGTACTTTTTAAAATCAAAAGGGCAGGCAGTCCAGAATATCCAAACCACCACAATGCCCAGCTTACAAGCAAAGAAAAAGCTACCCATCCTTCACACTTCAGCTGCTAAAACCTTGGGCAGATTTCCTCTCCTGCAGTGGAAGAAAGAGATATTCCCAGAGCTACAGTATCCCTAACACATACAGAAGCACTCAAATGCCTGCCATGTCCTGGAGACACAGCACAGATTCAGTCCCAGGGTTTGATCTTGATCCCTTATCATCAGGTTCTGAGATCCCTTCAAGAGAAGCTACTTCACTCTCTCAAATAATGATTTTTAAACCCCCTTTCTTTTTTTCAATGGCCTCAACACAAGACTTCTTGTTCCAAAGCCGATGGCGCTACGTTCACCTCAGTAACGCATGGGCATACTGAGCTGCAACAAGATGAGAGCTGCCTCCAAGAGCAGCTCATGCCCGCCACTGATGCCACACAGCCCTCCATCTGCTAAAGACAAGGTCCGAGACACAGTGCCCTCAAACATGCTGCTTGAACAGCGCAGTACCTCCACACCTGGCTTTGCTGCATGTTGCCACATGGCAACACAGACTCAGTGACCTCAGCCCCACTACACCTTTGCTATGTGCTCTTATAGCCTATTGTATGTGGGCTTTCTATTGTGAAAGTGTCTGCTCAGTCTGGATTATTCTGCTTCCTTCAGGTAATCCAAGGCAGACTGCGGTAACTACTGAGTTTCCTCATGTTCCCAGGGAGCCAGTTTCTTCAGCAGGATCTACATTACTCAAATCCTCCTATCAGCCCTCCACCATACTTTTGCTGCCACAGTGACAACATCAAGGTTTTCCCTAGCCACTACTATTTTTCACTCAGCATCTCCACTCCCTCTCAAAGCAAGCGTTAATACCAGCCCAGGGAAGCAGTTCCATCTGTGCTGGCATTGCAACAACTAGCAATTTGCACAGAAGCTTCAGTGAAGACAAAGTCCCCAGAGCTTCATTAGCCCCAAACAGAAATGCTTCCAGCTGTGATTGAGATGGATCTAACCATGCACGTATTCATGCCAGAGCATTTCAGTGGAACTACCCACTGATGGATGCTGCAGGAACTAAGCAGCACAGATGAATCATTTGTGAAGTCAATAGTGAACCATTGCCCCAGTTTTATTCCACAGGTGACAAGCTTCCGGTGGTACATGGCTTTTAGAGCCATACAAAGTAAACACCTTGGGGTTACTAAGAGTCCCATGACACACTTGAAACTAGTTAGACATTTCTGAGCCAAACATTAACCAACCAGGGTAACAATCTAAGTTTTCCTCATGTGGGAAATATGCTGAGTTTGAATTTTTTAAAAAATCTGCACAAAAATATGAGTATACAGTAAAATTTAGAATATCACTTATTCTGTTTGGCAGAGGACCCCTGTTTCTCAATCAAATAAAGCTCAGGAAATCTATAGCAGCGATCTACAGGAACTAGGTGGATATTTAAATCTCTCTAGAGTAAACAGAGAAGAGGTACAAGGCAAGCACCCCAGCAACTCAGTAAAACTATGTACTTTAATTGCTTAAAGCTCCTTATAAGTTTGTTGTTAAATAAAGCAGAAGCAGGATACCTAAAGATATTTGCTATATAAGCTGTAGATACGAATTAATTCAGTGTCCACCAAGTTGCATCACCTCCAGAACGAAAGTCTCCTCCTCTGCACTGCTGAAACTGGTTACACGCTCAGGAGTGTCTCCAAGAACACACCTCCTTTGCATGACTGCAGCATGCAGATTTGTATATATACATATACACAGAACACAACAAACTCAGCACCAAGAGTGAAAACAGCATGGACACACATAACTCACTGAAGATCAGTTACCCAAGCTCTGAGCCTTATAGCCCAGGGGAGTTTAAAGGGCTTGTACTGAGGCAGCTTCATTGCAGCTGATGCTGGAACTTTGTAAATAAAAGCACATCCAGGCATGACTCCTAGTCACACCCTGTAGATTTTCTGTCTCCACAGTTCCGTGTTTAAATTCACACCAGCACTGAGTCACAAAAGCCTGCAGTAACCTTCAGCCCATTTAAATCAATATGCCTGGTTCATATCCTATCAGCAGGAAAAACATTTCCACCCTCAACCCACCTCACTACACAGGAGCAAGCAGAGGTGGTTCTCCAGCAGGACAGCTCGCCCAGGACACAGGCACTGCCTTACAGGGGCAGAGGGCAAACTCATCAGAGAAGCCCTGCTTCACTCCATGAGCTGTACTATACAGGACAGCAAGTCTGGGGTTTTTTCCTGAGTATTTCCTCTACGAGTGCAGTATAAAGTCACAATTGGCTCTCTGATTCACCCTTATCAACATGAGCAATGCCTCCACCCTCAGCCCCATCTGGGCCACTCAGTTTTCAAATTCAACCCCAGCAAACGCCAAAGTCAGAGAAATACAAGACAGTCACTGTCATCCCACAAAGCGCAGCCACTTTCTGCAAGTGCTGGTGACTAAATGCCTCATCACATGAGCTATGTCCTAACAGCAGCCCCAGGGGTTGTTCTCTGCTGCTCTAGAGACAGAGACATTACTACTGAACAAGGCCAACCTCATAAGGCCTTTTCCCCATTGCCTGCACAGATTTTCTTTGAGCTTTCCCTCCAGCATGCTCAGGGCCAGAGCTAGCAGCTCCCCAAGACGCAGCCCCAGCCCATCCTGCACCCCAGCAAGCTGTGGTGCTCCCCAGCCAGCCACCTCTGCAGCCAGAGCTAGTACCTGTGCGAGGTCTGCAGGAAAGCATCCCTTTCAGAGTCGCCTCCCCTACTTGCCGGTTCTGCTCAGCCTCATTCACCTTGAGAGCTCTAGTACAGCTAACGACAAGAAGGCAAGAAATACAAACTGCTGCTAAGACTGTCCTGAAGAGCTCAGCAAAATCCTGTGCTGCTTCCTACATAACAGTTTAGTTACACCTGATTGTGGTTCTGGCTTAAATACCATAAAATCAGGTGCATGGAATGCAGGCAACTCCACCCAGCTGTGAGACAGGCCACTTAAAGCCCACCTGGCCAAGGCAGCCTCTTAAAGCTCTCCTTCAGTGATGGTGCTCCTTTGGTTCCCAGTAGTTACAAGCTGACTGTACTTCTGCTCAGGGCCAGCAGGCAAAAAGACAAAAGCAGAACACGACCTTCATGGGAACATGGAGCTGATTGTTAATCTCAGATGTTGACCCTGGGTACGGGGGCTTTCCCAAAGCAGGGCTATTCACAGCTGTGTTAGCTGCAGCTGACACTAAGGGAAAAAAATCCAAGCTAGAGGGGAACAAATAGCCCTTACATTACAGAAGTCAGCCTTTAATGGTTTTCTTTTACTCTGGCAGGATAATTTTTGCTATAAAAGGGAGTCCAGAAATAAAATTACAAGCTTCTAGCTATGCTGCAGTAATAATGTTTTTTTCTTACAACACACACTCCTTTGATAGAACAGCTCTCTTTCCAGAGAGAGGAAACTTGGGTCTGTATTTCACAGGATCCTGCTAGATGTGAAGCTGTGACAGAGCAGGGAATAGTTTGGGGCTGAGTGCTGCTTTTTGAACTCAGGACTAGTATAAAGTATCTTTCTGGGGTTTACTGCTCTTTACAGTCTCATATTTGGTCTTGCAAAGGAAAATTTGACAGTTCATGGGAACTGAAATGGAAGCTGTTATTTTTTGAGACAATGCTGATAACCTGCCTCTTCTCCTTTGCTTACAGAATAGCCTGTGATGCCTTTCATCTTCATGGTGGTTTCCACGTAAGATCCAGAGAGGGGCTTCAAAACCACCCAGACCTGAGCAACATCGAAAGAGTCAGACCGTTCCCCAGTCGCAGCCATGCCTGAGCACCCCGGTGCACTGGGGAACCCCCTTTTCCTGGCCAGGGGCCAAGAGGAAGCGCTGGGTTCTCAGTTCTGCCTCTTTCCTAAGCGCTGGCAGGCCGATGTCCCCATGAGTGCTGTGAGCTCCCCTGGAGAGGGCAGCCGAGCCTTGTTGAACACAGGCGCACAGCTGAGCTCCAGCAGCTGCCGGGAAACTCCTGGGCCACAAATAATGGCAGAGGGGAAATATGTGAAGTAAAGATTTGGAGAGCAGGAGATGTAGCTGCTATTCCAAGCCATCAAGGATCCACCAAATGGGAGGAACTGGGACCCAAACAGGAGGGAAGGTTGAGTTCCTGCTTGGGAGAAGACAGGTGGATGGGACTGCAGGAGGTCGCAGCTGCTCTGCAGGATGGCAGGGCAGGTTGCACCCAGGACCTAAGGAGCACAGTCTTTCCTTTGCAGCCAGCGCAGCGTGTGCTCCCCACTACAGGTTGCATGGTCTTTACCCAATTATAACGTGGCCAATTCCTTTGGGATTTTGGGCCAGCTTGGCTCTACCCATTGACACGGAGCCTCGAGTAACAGGCAAATAGGTGCTCTGGTGTCACCCAGCAGCTGTCCCTGCTTTCCAGCAGCAACAGCACAACCTGCAATTAACCAGCTACAGGCTGCTGCTGCCCAGCTGAGGGGGAGAAGCGGTTAGATGTGAGGAAGGATAGCTGAGAGCAGGTAGAGCAGAGACCTCAGCCTCTGCAGCCCTGGGTCCATCATGACCACAGGGGTGTGATTGTGTAATTTAAGACCTTAAGCCATTTCCTTCCACTTGCAGAGGGAGAATCACCTACTCTTCTGGCATTAGCAGAGCACATTTGTGTACAAAGAAGTGGCTTGCCTATTTTCAGGAGCACAGAGAGGGGGTGTTCTTGCGGCTAATGGGGCTGGCAAGCAGAGAGCAGATTTCTGAGCTTGTCCTTAGACCTGCACACAGCTATGTATATCCAGATTTCTCCCATGTCCAACTTCTAGCTCTTTTCCTTCCCCTCCTCTTCCACTTCCCCAGAGAAATCAGGAAAAGACCCTGAATGTCTCGTACCTCAAACACCACAGGTACATGGAAGAATCTGAGGGAATGAGTAAATTATTTCAGCAAGGCGGAGGGTTAGGGTGGTTGTGAGGTGTGGTACTGGCAGCCAGAAGCAGAACACAAGACCCAGAGGGGAAGTTGGGAAGGGAAGGAAAGAAAACCTGACACACATTCACCGAAAGAATGCAAAAGAGAACAAGAAACCAGAAGAAGGATTTGCACTGATGGATTTTCAGCCCAGGGGAATAAACCAGAATGGTACAAGAAACCCAGTTGAAACCAAAAGTGATGTGAGAGGGAAGCAGACGCCGTCTGCAGCTGCACGAACTGCCCTGAGAGCTGGAGGGATGAGAAGCCCCCAAGCATCCCCAGCCTGCAACACGAGCGAGAGGAGGTGAGTGGTTTGTGTTTGCTAACCCACAGGGAGATCCTGCAGCCAAGGATCCTTTTTCTTTCAGTAAAACACATCGTACCTTTGAGCCCATGGTGCTGACATGCATGTAGGCAGTCTGGGGAGACCCCACTGCACAGGGTTTGTCATGGGGAGTTCCCGCTGTTATTCAGGATAAACTGCAATGCAATGTCTAGCAAAGGGTGGTAAAATTGCTTTTTTAGGATTAATGCTTGCTTAACGAGAACACGAAAGGTAAGTGTTTAAAGAGCAGACTGCAGACTAACTCTTTACAGCTGATTTTAGGAAATATTAACATTGGATATATCAGAGGTACTTCCAAATGTCTTGCAAGGATGAGTGTGATACTGAGTTTCTCAAGCTGAATGTTCTGCACGAGTCAGTGTTTATTATGACCGCACGCGTGGTGCTTTTGGTGGAGTGAGAGAAGCTCTGTTTCGCCATGCTTTGTACCTGAATGGGCATTCACAGTGCAGCTTTGCACTCACCCCACCCTGTGCTTCAAATGCTGTGATCCCAAGCAGTCATACATGGACAGAATAGGACTCTGAAAAGAAATAAAGCATATAATCTTCAGCATGGCACTTATGCCACACAGTTCTTACATCAGGGAGGTAACTCCACTCGGCATTATTTAATACAGTCAGAGAGAAAAACCAGGATAAACAGCTATTTCCAAAATAATGGAAAAACTTCTGCAACTAAAACAAGAAATCATATACAAACTAAAATATTTGTAAAGCAAAAGATATTTTGCTCTTTCAGCAAATGAAATGTCCAAGCGTTAATGACAATTTTTGCATAAATCATTTCATGTATTCATATTAGGTGATCGCTTAAGACATTTTATTTTCTTGTAAAGGTGAAATCTCTCAGAAATTCTGGAGATGAAATATTCAAGGCCAGCACTTTCAGAGTGCTGCAGGCACGTTGCACTGTCTGGTTGCAGCAGGAAAATCTAATTTTACATTATCTAAGCAACCTGTATGTTAACTTATTAATCACAAGGATTCTGAGACGTCTCTGTAAATGCAGAAACCATCCCAAGTAATATCAGAAACCATGCTGCTGCATGCAAGTCAGTGTAAGTCTGACAGCTGAAATCAATCACAGCAATGCACTGGAATGGAAAAGGACTTTTTTGCTTGTAGATTTAATTTCTACCAATGCCAGTGGAGTCATTAGGCTGAAGTGAGCGGGTCCCCAAGCAGATTTAATGAGAGGAAGGTTCCTCTACTGCTTCTGGGCAGACTTTGCAGTCAGTGAGGCTGTATCAGAAATATATTGCATTCCCAAACATCTTACCTGCATTTTGTTCCTAACAGTTGGGCTTCTTGTTCATTCAGTGTGTTGCCTCCATTTGCTGCCTCCTGGGGCTCTGCTATTGTTATTGGCACTGTCGGGGGGGCAGGTCTCCATTGCAAGAGATGAGGTTTCCATTGCTTTATTTTGGCAGAATATTCCCCACCCTGGGAGATCCTGCTGGCAGGAGACATTTTGCTGTGCTGGGAGGAGAGTTAAGCCTGTGCAGAGGCCCAGGAAATCCCCGCCTGGCTCCTGTGGCTTCCACAGAAACAGTCTTTCTGTGCCATAGCCCCTCCAGCTCCAAAGGAGGGTGAGAAGCCACTTCACGATTTCTTGCTGAGCTGAAATGTCAGCCCATCAGGCAGGGACTCTCTGGCCCTGTTGGGCTGGTTGTGGTGGAGATGCACAGCCATGCCTGGGGCTGTAATTCCAAGGGAGGTGGAGATGCTGCCCCTCAGAAGGGGGCTTCCACCCTGGAAGTGGGACTTGCCCCATGGAGAATGCCACAGAGCAGCTCTCCACTGGGATCCAGATATGGCTTGTTTCCCAGGAACTGAAGCATGCAGGAGGCAGTGGGCATGAACAAATGAATGGTTGAATCCAGGAGCCCATCTGACAAGAGAAAAATGTCCCTTGGGCAGGAAAAAGCAGCCTTATGGCCAAAAGAAAAAAAAAGGGGGGGGGACAGGCAGTGCAAGGAGAGGGGCTCTTGGCCCTGTTTTCACACTCTGGAGCCTACAAAAAAATCTTGTGCTGCAGCAAAGCCCTGTCCTTTCTTTCACAGACTCAGGAGCTGGCAGGAGAATTTGGGGGCACTCAGTCAAAACTGCAAAGAGATTTGTCCTTGTCATTCAGCCTGAGACACAACAGATACGGGAAAAGAAGGTCTGGGCTGGCTGATTGCTATGAGCCCAGCACAGTATTTTGAACCTGAGGGCTTATCTGAATCATGTCAGCTTAATGGAGAGAGCTGTACCAGAACAGTCAGTGCTGGAGTTATTTTGCCATTACAACCAAATTTTTTCCCCAAGCAACAAAACATGAGGGATAGCATTTTGCTGGCCTTCAGTCTCTTGCCTAGTGTTCAGTACAGTGCCTAAGCTCCTAAGTATGTTTGTTGGACATTGTACAACTGCAGATACTGAAATTTAAGATGGTCCTGGGAATACTGGCTGCAATTAACAGATGTCAAGGTGATACTGGAGTCTGCTTAATTAAGAGATGTCTTGGTTTGGATGCTGGACTTTTGGCTGAGGAGTTTTGGACACTCGAGGAGGCAGTTGCTGCCCTGGTGGCCCCTGGTGAGCCCTGAGATACATCCAAGTCCACCCGTCCACTAAATCCATGCCTCTCTGGAGGGAGAAAATGTTGTTAGGTTTAATAACAGCAGTTAGTAATTACTGCTGCCCTTGTAGTGTTTCTGTGAAGAGCTGCAGGAAACGAGCACTGAGATTAAAGTGCAACACCTCCGGCCCTGTGTGATTACCCCATGCCAGAGCCTGATGTAAGAGGAGAGAGGATTGCTGCAATGATGAGCCACATTTCAGCCCAAAGTCCAGGACTCCTCCAGTCTGATATGCCACGAAATCCGAATCAGGGTTGAACTGCTCTGGCCATGATATGCACCAAATGCCTTGATGGGCAGGCAGGAGCAAAGCATGGGGCTCAGGCTCTTCTCCATGACCTCCTGCGCAGCACCTCAAATGCTCAGGGGTATTTTGCAACTACTGCAAAACACAGAAATAGTGATAAGTGGCAGGGGATGGGGGAATGGGTGAGGAAGGAAGTAATGAAGACAAATATAAAATACATGCCACTGCTACAGTGTTGCAGACAGAGGCTTCTAGCATGTTGGTCACTGCTGGCTATTGTCACCTCTAGAAACAGCCATTGCTTTTGCTGAATTTCAAAAAACAGAGAAACTGCAGATGATTTGCTACATGTACCTGGAGCCCAGCAGTGCAGCAGTCCGGCCCTGCACCGCCTGGGCACTTGCTCTGCTCCCCGGGTAGCTGTAGCTGTGACACGTCCCGTCTGCTGTGGCTTGCGCGCTTTGGACATTTCCTCTTTCAAAAGAGACCTGAGGAGAGGGAGAGACGGTGACTTGTTTGTTCTGGGGAAAAGGGAACGCTGTCAGCTCAGTGATTTCCGCAAGCAGCGGGAACTCATGATCCCATTGCCTGGATGTGGGATCTTGGATACTTGAAGCTAGGTGGATGCTTTTGGGAAGGGGAGTCCTGTCCCATGGGATTGTGCAGCAGGGCAGTACAACCTGTCAGTGCATGGCAGCAGGGACACAGCACCTCTTTGCTAATAAGGCAGCTTTAGTGTAATCGACAACCACCTCTTCACCTGCTCTCTGTAACCCGGTCCAAGATGACCTTGTTCCCCCCATTACATGAGGCAACTGAGCCCTCAATGAAAGTACATTTGATTTAAAGCACGAATGTAATCAAGAGCCAGAATGAGAGAAAAATAACATCTGAAGGACAAGCTCATCAGTGTAATGAAGATGAAGGGATTTAAATGCATTAAGCTGCAGAAGTGTAGAGGAAAAACACGACTTTGCTGCCACAGAGTGCACCACGCAGCTCAACATCTGCCTAGGGAAAATAAAGCATTTCCCTCTATCACATCTCTGCTGAAGCTAAAATTATTGATAGAATTGACCCAATCCTGGGCATGGACAGGGGTTCTTAGATTCAGGTGGTCTAACTCCTGCATATCCCCATTTTTATGTCCAATCTGCACTCTAATATTGATGGTAAACACGATTTTTAATCACTCTGACCATGGGACAGACTGACTCATAACACAGGGATTATGTGGGGAGAAACGCAGCTTTGGTGAGGCTCAGCTTTATAAAACTGCAACAGGCAAGCTGAAATATAACACAGTCTTGTCATTTTATGTGTTCAAACAGCTTTGGTGAAGAGTAAATGCTTCAAAGTGCACTTTGTGTTCCCAGATGAGCTGCACCGCGTCCCTGGCAGTGCAATATCTCCCGTCCTCCATCCTAGCCATCTCCAGGGGCAGCCTCACTCGGACAGGCTGTTCTCCAGGGCCTGTCTCCAGCCACGGCACAGTGTCACCATCAACAGTCCCTTCCACCGCTGCTAGCCCTGAGCAGTGAATCTTGGAGGACTGGTAAGAGCTGGCCCAGGACTCATACAATTCTCAGCGTTGCTGCTTCCCTCTTGTGGTGAGGAAACAGCCAGAGAGACATCGTACGGACTACGGGTGTGGTACCCATAGGCTGTGATAAACAGGTCTCAGCTAAATCACCGGTGGGACAAAGCCTGGATCTCTGCTGGGAAAGGGTGGAATCTGGCTCCAGCATTTGGGCTGTGGACCTGAAAGTAGGCCTCCCTGGGCTTTCACTTGTCTCCCTTTAAAGGAAGGGGTATGTCTGAGTGGGTTTGATTTATTCCTTGTGCTCCTGTAAGTCCTCTTCACCTTGGTCTTTTTCAGAGCATCTGAAGAAGATCAGAAGGAAGCAGAAAGGCCCTCTGCAAGCTCCTAGCTCCCGTTAATTACAATGGATATTTGTAAGAGTCACGAAAACACCTCCAAATGCAGTGTGAACACTATGGAGTGCTTCATCGTCCTCAGCACACAAGCACAGAAGATAAGCATTGCCACGCTGTGCGGCCTCTTTGGGACACTGTGCATTTTTGAGAACTCTTTGGTACTGTACTTGATCTTCTCCTCCCCCGGGACCAGAAGAAAGCCTTCCTACCTCTTTATCAGCAGCCTGGCCTTGGCTGACATCCTGGCCAGCATCATCTTCGTCTGCAGTTTTGTTAACTTCCATGTCTTTAATGAAACTGATTTCTCTAAAGAAATGTTCCTGCTGCAGCTGGGAGGGGTGAACACATCCTTCTCTGCCTCCCTGAGCAGCTTGTTGCTGACAGCCCTGGACCGTTACATCTCCATCACTCGGCCCTCCGAATACAAGCTCCTCATGACAAGGAAGAGAGCGTGGATAGCCCTGGGGGTGCTCTGGGTGACATGTGCAACCATTGCTTCCCTGCCTCTCCTGGGCTGGAACTGCTGCACGCTCAATTCGACCTGCTCCAAGCTGTTCCCATTTGTGGACGACAACTATCAGTCGAGCTGGATCTGCTTCATCATGGTCCTGCTGGGGTGTATCATCTACGCCTACGCACACGTGCTATGGAGGGCTCGCCAGCACGTGGCCTACATGGAGAAGCACCAAGCGCAGGTAGGAAAGCAAAACACCAGGATGAGGATGGATGTCATGCTGGCCAGGACCCTTGTCATGGTGCTGACTGTCCTCGTGCTGTGCTGGTCTCCGGTCCTTGTTCTCATGATCTACAGCATCTTTGCCAGTCTGAGCAATCACCTGCGCAAGGTGTTTGCCTTCTGCAGCACCCTCTGCCTGCTCAATTCCATGGTGAACCCCATTATTTATGCCCTGCGGAGCAAGGAGCTATATTCCTCCCTGAGGACAGTCTTTTCTCGGTTCAGGAGGCAGCTGAAGGCCTCTGAGGAAAGTCCAGAAGCAGAGAGCACCCACAAGTCCTCCGTGATAGAGACCATCTGTGAGGACACACATGTAACGTAGGGAGGCAGCCCTGGAAAGCCTGCACTTGGGCTGGCAGAAACTGCCTGGATCACTTTTCTTTTTCTTTTCTCTTCATATGGAGGTCCTGGGAGATGAGAGATTTGATGACTGTCATGGAGCCAGTTCCTGCTGATGTTATTCTTAGACACTGGGACATGAAGTGCACAGACTCACACAGGCGGCTGGTTCCCAAGTTGCAGAGGTACTGGTGCCACGTCAGTGTGCCAGCCATGAGGCAGCAGATAACACCATGCCCCAGAACAGCAAATCCTAATATTTTATGACTTCTCCTGCCTGGCCTCTCACCTGTCCACAAGTAACCTCCTAATCCATTTTTCTTACATTCAGTGGCATTTTCCTTACACTCCACACAATATAGCTAACCTCAAGTAAAACACTCCACAGACCTTCAGGTTCTCTAGAAATCCCCAGGTATCACATAACTCTCTCTAAACCCCTTAATCAGGCATGGGCATAATTGTGCAAACACCATCAGCAAAGTGCTAATAGCACATCGCTACATAGCAGAGGTACATCTATTTATACCACATTGAATGCCATCCCAGGGTGTTACGTATTAGCAGCACAGTGACAAAAGGTCTTCAGGTCCTGGCAAAGGTGAAAGAGAACAACATCAAGTCGTGACAAGCTCCCGCTGGCAGTGAATGCCTCACTGCATCACGCGGGAGCAGGACCGGCAACAGCAGGAGGCACCTCAGCCCTTGCTGGGAAATGTGCACGTGGTTTCTCTGGACTTGGTCCTGGCTAATCGCATCTCACAGCATTTAGAATTATGTTGATTTTAGTGGTTAAATCTTTATGGAAAACCGAAATGGTCTCACTCTGGTTTATGGACTCTGCCATAGTTAAGGATTTTGAGACAGACAGGACTCTGCATGCAGCATGTTTTTTTCAGCAAATTTAAGGAAAGCTAACCTGTGCCACACAGGCATTTTTTGGATGTTATTGTGATTAAACAAAACCATTTTTTAGTCTTTTCTTCCATTAACCTCTGGGGCACAAACTCCTCCAGGCAGTAAGCTTAAGTCCAAGCTGGGCAGATACTCCGAGCATGAAGAACTTGATAGACTTTTTTGCAAACTGCACAAAAGCAGCATCTTTAGCTGCAAAATCTGCAAGGAGAGCGAAATGGGACAGGGCCCCTCGCCAGCATCCTGGAGAGCAGCAGGGCTCTGGCGCGGATGAGCCTGGCCCAGGGCATGGCCACGAGGCCCTTGGACTCTGCCCTGTTTCCCCAGAGAATGCATCTGACCCTCACATGCCTGTAGAGGCAACTACAATAATGGAGGTTTTTAATGGAATTTAATGCATGGAAAGAATGAACAATCAAGACTTGGGAAGTAGCAAGACCTGTCATCTCCCCAGCACTCTGGGCATGACCCCTCAGGGATCTCCAGCACTGCTCAGAGACCCCCCAGTCCCTCAGGGATCATCAGACTTGGCCCTTCCATCATCACGGGCCCCCGCATCCCCTTGGGGAGCCCTGGCACAGCCCCCCGCATCCTCTCCAGGCCTTTCTATCCCCTCAGGGACCTCCAGACATGGCTCCCCCATCTGCTTGGTGACCAGGGACCCCCAGCCCCACACAGATCCCCAGAGGTAACTCCCCCACACCCTCAGGGGCCCCTGGGCATGGCCCTTATCCCCTCAGGGACCCTCCATCCCCTCAGGGACCTGCAGACCCATCCCTCATCCCCTCAAGAACCCTCTGTCCCCTCAGGGACCCCAGACCCATCCCTCATCCACTCACCGACCCTCCATCCCCTCAGGGACCCCCAGACCCACCCCTCATCCCCTCACGGATCCTCTGTCCCCTCAGGGACCCCCAGACCCATCCCTTATCACCTCAGGGACCCTCCATCCCCTCAGGGACCCCCAGAACCATCCCTCATCCCCTCAGGGACCCTCTGTCCCCTCAGGGACACCCAGACCCACCCTGCATCCCCTCAAGAACCCTCTGTCCCCTCAGGGACCCCCAGAGCCATCCCTCTTCCCCTCAGGGACCCCCTGTCCCCTCAGGGACCCCCAGACCCACCACTCATCCCCTCAGAGACCACCGGACCTGGCTGCACAGGAGGGCCATAGGGCTTCCATGGAGGCTGCTCTGCCATGGGGCCAACCCCAAGGGCTCTCTGCTGGGATGAACACCGAGGCTCAGACCACAGGAAGAGGCACACAGGCGGCCATAGCGGGGCAGAGCCGGGCGGCAGGGAGGGAAGGGGGGAGGAAGGGGGCCGCCAGCCCCGCTGCGAGGCGGACCGCAGCCTCGAACCGGCGTGCCCCCGGTAGCCATGGCGGCGCCTCGCAGTTGCCTCGGTAGCCGTGGCG
>JAVJGI010000040.1:115267323-115283026 GCA_035590275.1 Ibycter americanus
GGGGGCTCGGCCCCACCGCGGCCTCGGACAGCGCCCGGCCGGGGCTGGGCTCCGCCGGCCGTGCCAGACGCTGGGGGTAGAGCGGAGCTGCCTTACAGCACCTCCAAGAGCTGCGGGAGGTTAGAGCTGGGGCTTGTCCCAGCCTGGGGGGGCGAGGGGAGCGGAGCGGCACCCCCTCTGCCGCTGGGGCAACCGAGCAGGGAGCCCTCCCAGGGGCCACAGCGACCTGGTTTGGCAAAAGGCATATTTAACTTTCATTGGTCAGAGACAGAAAAGAACAAGCAGACATGGTCCAGTGTTTGGCTTTTATTGAGACATGATTTTCCTCTTTTCATATAACTTATCTAATTAAAATATTCATCTTAGTTGCCACAAAAAAATGAACATAGAAAATTGTATATACACAGTTAGGGACCAAAATACAAATGCAAGTCAAAGTCACTCCCCCTCCTGCCCACATTACTTATCCCACCACCAGTGGGGCGGTGAAGGGGGAAGAGGCAGCTCTGCTCAGTTCCTTCGTGTGTAGTGTAGCACAGAAAAATTGCACAAGTGTAACACCCCGGGCACCGAGAGACTGGGAACGAAGCAAGCACTTTTACCCTAGACTTTGCTTAGTTTGTGTCTCATGAAAGTAACCCTCCTCTCTCCCCGGCTGCGGGCTGGTGCCCACCTCTTCCCTCTGCAGGGTTTTAGCGTCTGAGCAAAAGGGAGAGGAGGGAGAGTGGCTGGCATTGGTCCCAGTGCCAGTGGGGCCCACTCAGCACTGAGCAGAGTCAATTCAGATGCATCTGACCCCCTCTGTACCCCTCTCCCTGCAACTCACCTAAGCTAAAATACAGACACAGTCGGCAAAGCCTAGAGCAAAGAGGCTGCTCTGAGCGGGAAGGTACATCACCCCCATAACAACAATGCTTTGGGCAATACCCACATCTGAGTAGCTAGCTGTATATTAATAAAGTGGCAGTTTAGCAGTGCCCAAGACTGCTCTCGGGCCTCAGCCAGATCCTTTGTTCCAGGTTCCATTGGGGCCTGAACATGATGCCAGACTCTGCTTCCCTCCCCTCTGCCCCTACCCCAAGTACAGAGGAGAAATAAATGGTAGCACAACAGTCAGCAGAAGGTAATATATTGTTATCTAATTAAAAATACAGCAAAATTAAATACAGCAAAAATGCAAGAGTAAGGAGCCATTATTTTACAGCACAACACACACTGAAATGCTGCACAGTAACATTAAAGCATCTGGGACTGTAACAAACTTACAGCACATGAGAGTCTGAGAACATTTTTCCAAGACCTTCAAAATAAGAACAGACCAAATAAACAAGAAACATGTTCAGAATAGTTTGAAAGAAAGAAAGAAAGAAAGGAGAAAAAGAAACAAACAAACAAACCATCAGAAACCAGAAGCATACAGGGATTTTTTTCTAGAGCCTACCAGGGAGGACTCTTCACAGCAGGGTTTCCCCCGGTCAGTGCGCACAGACAACTCCACCGGTTTGCGATTTGGCAGCCACAGAATGCCAGCAGCAGAACTTCTCAAGATCTGCCAACAACAACAGCATCCACTACCAGCACCTTTTCCACTCAGCAAAGCCTTAGGGCAGCAAATATGGCTTGCAACAGGAAAATCTCTCCCCTTTCTGATCCAGTCGGACCATTGAGCCCTAACAGAGAGGCCGGCTCCCTCGCCACATGACCTAGGTCTATCCAACTCCAACCTCTGCTTGCACCCCCTCTGGGTAAGTTCGCTTTTGAGGCAGATGTAACCCACAAGCGGAAATGCTCACGACAATAAGACTTCACATTTAATAGCCAGTGCTTAGTTGTGTCTGGCTCCCTGCTCTCTGCTGCAGCCTTGAGTCCACCTGAAATAACACACCTGACGCAGCACTGGGGCTCCCAACCTCCCCAGAGCAGCTGTGCTCCAGGGCACTTCCTCAGGCTTCCACCAGCCCCTGGGTCTGCCAGGTCACAATGCACACCTTTTCCTTCCAGAGCTCCAGTTCCTCAGACACCAAGTACAACCGAGCTTTTTGAACTCCTGCTATGAATTATGCATGCATTAAAAACAAAACACATTCCATTATCCACTTCCCTCGAAGCCCAGTCAAGTGGTTTCAGGTTCAAAGACTAAAATCCGTTTTTCAAAGAGGGGGCAAAGCAAAACATACAGGGAAAAGACAGGATTTAAGCACCAGCTTCCAAATTGGAAATAAATCCTTCCCAATTCCACACAGAAAACAAGATAAAAGTATTCCTTCTTTCCACTAAAAGAGGCAAACCAATGCCTTCATTGATATTTAAAAACTGTTTTCAATTCCCGAGGCAGTCTCCTATGTCTAAAAAAAAAAAAAAAAAAAAAAAAAAAAGAAAAAAGTTAAAATCTGACTTGGTGCACAGTAACATCTGTCCCTAAAACCTTCGTAGCTTTATTCCCAGTAGCCAGCAGAAGACAACAGCAGCAGAGAAAAAGTCCCCAATGGTTCTTGGCATCCCTGCACAACAACATAAGCATCTGTACAAGATCTACAGTAACAGCAGGAGAGAAGGTCGAGAGCTAAGATTTTATTAACATACATGAGTAGGGAGTAACGCCTCAGGACCAGATGCACTTGCCAAAGGATCGACGAGCAGATGGGCCACCAGTCCTGCCCATCCCAGAGGGTCCAGGCAGGACTTTGGGCCCAGCAGGTACCAGATCGCAAGGAAAGACTCCCGTGACACCCAGTGTCCACTCAGATGGATTCCTGCCAGCTCGAGTCACAGAGAGGCTGGCCCTTGTACTGGATTGGGAGGGGGGAGACTACTGGGAGAGACATAAATAATACCAGCGGGATAGAGGGGCAAAATATTAATTAAAATCATTTTATAATTTATTAAGAGGTTAAATAGTAAATAGTCTCTGGATCTTCCATTCTCAGCAGGTGCCAAGACTTCACATTTTCTTGTGTCGGGAGATTCTGTACATCCTTCTTTTGATGGATGACAAAGCCAGAAACAGGATGTTAAGGGCAGGGGTAAAAAGAGGGGGGGCTTGACACTGAGAAAGGGACCAGAATAAAAGATAAAATACTGTGCTGTCATCTTGTGCAGATCGAAGCTTCTCCCAGCAGCTGCAGCCTCCAAAGAGTTCTAAGAAAAGGGCTTTTTGGGTACCTTCTCCCCCTTCAGTGCCACTCCCCCCATGAGAAGAAAAGTCCCAGATCTGCACAGCAAACTTATCTCCGAGAGAATCTGTTTTTGAAAGCTTTGATAGTCTTTGCCATCATGGGTGCTATTTCTGCAACAGAGACAGAAAAAAAAAAAACCCCAAATAAATCAAACAAAGAAACCCTACATATTAGAGCAGCAGTCACAGACTGTGAGAGTAGAGAGCAATTCAAAGCTGGCAAAGCAGATGCAAGGCAGGGGTAAGTGCATGTTCTCTGTTCATAGCCTATTGTTATTTTCAGGTCACAGACTAAGGAGAGCCCACTCGGCTTTCTGCACTGCAAGAACACAGATCTCTGGTTAAAACTCTCCCTGCTTTCTTCCCAAGGGAGCTGCACTATAATTTCATTGTTCCAAACAGCTGGACAGAGACAGAAGGATACCAGGAAGGAAGAGGCAGGGTTTTTGCCTCACTGATATCATTAGGACAGGCTGACACAGTCAGCACTGAGCAGGCAGGTGGATGAAATGTTTCCCTATGCTTTATCTTGTGCAAGAAGTTTGAGCAGACTTTATCACCCTCTCCTTAGGGAGAGGAAAGAGGCCACCAACATCACCCCCTCCTGCATAGCCTGGATTTCTCTTACAGCAGAAGCAGCAGATTCATGCATTTATAGAGGAGCAGCTCTAGAAGATGACACAGATGTTCTGCAGTTTGTACTTACTCTTCACTGGTGGTTTCCTGGGGTCATAGGAGGAGAAGGTGCTACCTGAAGATGGGACAGAATGGGCACTGCTGGTGCTGGGCCCATCATAGGACTGCTCCTCACTCACACGAGCGTGGCTTTTGCTAGATGTGTACAGGACCGGTTTTATTCTGAAACAGAGATTGGGACAGACATTTCAGTAAAGGAGTCGCTGTGGTTTGATGCAATTCTTCAGACTCAAGCCACATTTGTTCACAGCAGCATGGCAGATACCACGTGGAACCAGCAGTGACCAGAATCTCCATATTCCCCAGCAAGAAAGAGACTATTACAGTCAGAAGTTTCACTGTAAAAGGACCTCCCAGACACACAGTATCCTCTCCTGCCAAGATGCAGAGTTTCAGGGGGAAGCTGGCAGAGCCCACAGGAAAAGAGACCCTAAACAGCAAGCACTACTGAGGAACACTCACTTGGTCTTCTCTGGCAGAAGAGGTCCTCCAGTTCCAAACTTCTCTTGTCTCCTTCGTACATCCCGAGGGGGCTTTGCTGCAGAGTTCACAAATGCCATTTTGGCCACTCTACCTGTAAGAGGCCAGAGGGAATCATTGCTTAGATCCAACTTAATATAAAGGAGTCTCCTCAGTGCTTGTCTTTATTACAGCAAGCTCCAGCCACCTCTCCCCAGCCCATCCATTCCGAAGCTCTGGTGACAGCCTCCTCCCTGAGATCTGAACATCTTGCAGTCACAACATGGGCTGTGAGCAATCAGACTGATCAGGTCAGTAGTTCTCACGTTCACCAGAAGAGCAGGAATACATCCTTTCACTCTGGTGTTCTTCAACCCCAGCATGAAGAAGCCATTCTAGAACAGGAAGGAGGTGCCTCTGCAGCCCTACATGTTCTTGTTGTAAACTATTGCTCTGTCTAGTCTGCATCAGCAACAATACAGATGAAATCGAGAGCCTGCTAAGCCATTAAGCAAAGGCCACCACATAAAGAACAGAGCACTATGCAACTCGTAAATCAGACTAGGTTTAAACCAGTCATTCCAAAAGACCTTCCTCCCACAAAGACATCCCCTAGGCAGCATTCCCAGACCCATCTCTGATCACTCAATCCTACTTCACCTTTAGGTTTGTTGGCATGAGCTGAGCCGATGTTCCGTGCTAACATGAGCAGCCGCTGCTCTCGCGCGTCGTGAAGTCGAAGGTACATCTCCCGCCAGGACTCAAACTCTTCTGGCTTCTCGTTCTTGAAGTCTCGGAGACAGTGATTGTGCCACAGTTGATCTGTATCCTCAATGAGGACCTGAAGCAAACCCACATGTAAGCTGGGATCCCTCCTGACACCTTCACTGCCCTTTCCCTCAGCAGCAGCTAGTGGCAGTGTCACCGGGATATCACAAGAGGGCAAGACAGCTTAGAGGCCAACTTGCAGCAAGAGATGGGCAGGTGGCAAATCCAGGAACTCAGGACTAGCAAAAGCCACCTCTTGTTATAAAGAGCGTTATTCTTGACTATCCTGCTAGGGCAGATGAGGACAGAACATCACTCCCACATCACCACCCCTTCCCCAAGCCAAGGCACTCACGTGATTACATTCCTCAATGCGGTACAGTTGCTCCGGGGTGCATCTCTCCAATACTGGCTCCAGCACTGAGAAGGGGACACCACCCACTTCATAGATTGCTAGAGAGAAGCAAGATGCACAGGGCATTTATCCTACTCCTTCCTTGCCAAGGAAAGAGCTTGACACCTTGAAATGCAACTGCATTTCAAGGGAAATGAAGGGAAATGAAAGGGAAAAACTGCAGTGCTGCATGACGCTACACAATATGAGGGGAAGGAAGAAGGAATCATAGTTGCAATAGCTTTAATAAGCCATCAGGCACCAGTATCTCCAAGTTAAGAAGTGCCTGCACAAGGCTCTCTTCGCCACTATTTCCAGTGCTTTAGCACTCCCTGAAAGCATGTTGGGTGCCAATTTCTGCAACACCTGAGCTTTCAGCGAGATCTGTCCCATGTAGGTTAGCTTGCCTTGTGACAAGGGGCAAGTGTTCACAAGCTCCAAGCCAGATGCTGCTAGGATATATACAAACAAGTCACCAAGATTTCAGTACACCTGCATGGCAACAAGACCAAGACAGATGAGGAAAGGTACTTACAGTCAATGTTGTTACTGAGGACTCTGATACATTGCTGATACAGAGACATCATCTTTGGGAGGTAAGCAGTTTTAGAGCCTGAATACACTTGCATCTTTGAATTCAGCCGGCGGCCTGTAAAACCTGCTTCGCTCTCTTCAATTGGCGAGGACACTGCTGTAAAATAAAAGACTTGGAGTAAGAAAGGGACAGAGAAAAGAAGAGCCCATCCTGATGAATGGCACAAGAGAAACAAATTGGAGTCACCCAGAAAAAACCTAAAGGGCTAAGTCTTTGCTAAGAGACCTGCAACCTAGTTCAGGAAGGGCAAGTCCAAAGCCCAAGCCTCAAGAACAGTCAGCAAAGGATCTTCCTCATAGAGCACATGGGAAAGCAGCTACCTTTTTTTGAAACCTAGGCTCCAGGCATCACAGGCAGGACACCAGACCCCAACAGAAAGATCTGAACCCAGCCAGCATCCTCTCCCTCCCACAAACAAAGGCTGCAACCCATTTTTTCCTCTTTTCCTGCCCAACATACCTTTCCTTTTTGTCTGGGAGCAGGTAATGGACTCCACTGAAGGAAGAGGGCGGTAATTGGCCTGGATCGGGGGCAGTGGGATGTCTGGTAACATCGGTACCACATCTAAAATTATCTGGAAGAAGAGGATGTACATGCAAGTAAGCCAAGGTACGAGAGAACGTTACATCCTGCCAGCATACAAACAGCACCAAACTGCATTTCGTTTGATATTTTGAGTAAGTCACTCAATGCTGATCAGCTTGCACCAAGAAATAGCCTCAGGGGGAGGCTGCACTTCTGCCACATTACTGTGGCTCTGTCTAGGCTGTCAATACAAAAAAGCCAAAATTTGGGATCTGAATCGATCAGTGCCTTCCAGTAAGAGCCATCCACATCTTTAACCGACCAGGTTCAGTGCTGAAGGTCTCTGGCAAGAACCCAAGTCAGGTTAACAGTGAAAAAAACTAGAGAAAAAACAGAAGAGAAAGCTGGCAGAAACATTTCCTTGATCTCAAAACACTCATTTACCTGTTCTGTCTCTTCTCCTCTTCCCCACCTCCTGCAAAAAACTCTGCAGTGGTGGTGGAGAGCAAAGCCTCACAAACTGAGGGAAACCTAAAACTTTAATATGAGGCATTTATTAGAATGAATGGTGAAGCAGGATTTAAAAATGCTGCTAAGATTATAAAAGACACTTTTTGAAGAGCAAAGTGTTTCAAATTTGAGTAAAAAGATCAAGCAGTAAAGGTTTTATGCATTAGTCCCTACTTATACACAAAACCATGGCACCCATGTGGCTATTACTATGTACAGAAATATTGCTCATTTTTCAAGTTTTCATGCAGGAAGATCTGTCTTCTAGAAGCTGCATTGTAACACCAGTTCTCCCATTTCTGGAGACCCAAAAGATTTAGACAACGGAACTGTAGTACCAATATAGACAAAAAAAGGTCCATTTTAGAGAAGCATAAATACTTGAGAGGAGAAGCATGGGAACCTTGCTAGCAGGTGGAGATACACCACATATTAGGCTGGATTCTAAGTTGACTCACAACTAAAGATATTGTGCATGCTTACCAAGTGTATCATGTCCAATACGCTTTCATACAAGTATTTAGCTGAAGGTGTTCTCTTTTACTCTCCCCATTTTTGAATCAACAGGGGTTGCCTATTGCATTTCTGTCTTCTCCCTCCCTCTTCATCCACTTTTTCAGCACAGTTCCACTCTAACAGCACAAAGCAATGCCTCCAGCATATGGCATATGAAACACACGGTGTCTCCCAGCAGGAACCAGGAGTCACAGACCTGGATACCAATGAGACACCACAAGCACACCCTGATGCAGAACACAGCCCAGCATCTCCAAGGGGAAAACTAACAAGCCCCAGATGGCAGAGGACTGAGAGCAGCTGATCCCACCTTCTTTGTTCACATTCAGATCCTTCAAAACCTTACCCTCTTTGGTTTAGGCGACTCTGGTAGTTTCTTCTCTGCCTTTTTCTCACTTGTTCGCTTGTGACTTGGACTCTTCCGACTCGTGCTTGAGCTGTTGGTACTGGCTTTGGATCCATTCTGTTTGCTGTGCCCTCGATCTTTCTCCCCAGCTGACACAGAAGGTTTGACTGCTTTCTTTTTCTTTTTCTGGGGCTGGTCATAGCTGAGGTATGACTCAAAGGACATTGTAGGTTGTTCAAATTCATCCTCCACTTCCCCCTCCCCAAAATTTGAGGAAATCGATTTTTTGTCCACATCTGAGATTTTGCGCTTCCCCTCCGAAGACTTTAAGCTCCCAGAAATCCCCTTTTCTTTGATCCTATTTGACGAGTCACTATCAGCTTTCCGTTTCTCCCGGTCTGTGTTAGGAGTCTCCACGGTCAGCTTGGGCTTTTCCAATTTGCCTTTTTCAGAGTCCCGATGTTTTTGCTTCTTAACATGGTTGTCCAAAGACGACTCTTCCAAGTGTGGCATTGTGTGCAACTTCTCCTTTTTGGAGGTGCCACTTTCTCGGTTCTTCTCCTTCTTGGTACCGTCTGACACCTTCTGCTTCTCCTTGCTGCCCCCTGCCACGGGGGCTTCTCGGAGTTGCTCTTTAAAAGAGGTCTTGTGCAATCTTTCTGGGCTGAAGGCAGAGGTCCTGTCCTCCACTCTGCCATCAAGTCGCTGCTTCTTGTGAGAAGACTTGTGCTCTTTGCTTCGACTCATGTTCCCTTTGTCGTAAAACTCACCAGGGTTCCTCTCCTGGCCTGCTCCCAGCTTCTCCTGAAAGCTGTGGCCTTTACTGGCTTTCCGATGAAATACTGTTGGTTCTTCCTGCTCCTCAGAGGCATAAGGGTCTGTGTACATATCCTGAGGGCTCTCACTTGGCTCAGGTGACACAGCTTGTCCACAGTCCGAGTACTCCTGATCTGAAGAGAGCACTGGGGAAGATCTGCCCCAACCCTTCCCCTCGTGGCTGCTATAGCCGTAAGTCTCATGGGCTCTCTCAGGCCTAGGATACCTTTTAGACTTCTTTTCCCTATGATCTGGGCTATAGGGCTGGCTGCAAGATGGCTGGAAGGGCTCTGAATACTCCTGGTCAGGTTCCTCATCCTCTCTGAGGGATGGTTCTTGATGTCTTTTGCTTGAACTGCTCCTCTCGTAGTCACGGTCTTCAGAATCCAGGTTGTTTCTGAAGTGATAAGAAAACAAAACAGTTAAGATTAAAACTTCCCAATATGAATGAAAAGAGCAACTCCCCATGGACAGGAACCTCTCTTACAGAAGATGAATGTTGTATTTGTAGTTTCGTGGCAAAAATACCACTAATTCCTTCAGACAAGGCAACATTCAGGATTTAGAAACTGCAGTTCTAGTGCAGGAATTGATTAAGCATTTTTATTAGGGCTAGAGACTTCACAGTTCGCTGGGAAGCGGAGACAGATGTTTACAGATACTTCTCCATGCCTACACGCTCCTGGCTGCATGGTGCCTATGGGTAACGTGTCCCCCAGCTCGCCAATTAAGCATGCAGGGATACCAAAGCCATTGAAATGATCACGAATAACTGGATCTTTATCACCCACATGTAAACGATCTCACTGCTGCATTCAACACAGCTTTGTTACTGCAACATGCTTGCTAGCATTAACTTTCAGTCTCCATAGGATTTTTGCAGATAAAAGCCTTCTTTCAAAGCGAGCCATTTCCTTTACTCATGCCTAGAACTTCCTCTTTTTAGCATCATAGAATGGGAAGCAAGCAGATTGCATCTCTTGCTTTAATAAGGGCACTTTCCTGGCATCTACGGTTAATCTCTTCATCAGACTGCAAATTCTTGAAAATTGGCCCCTACTTGCACGCAAAACTGCAGCCGTCAGCAACCCAGTGCTCTGTGGCTAGCAGAGGCAGGAAGTTTATGCCAAGACAAGGCAAAAACCCCATGCAGAGTTAGCACCTTCGTGTTACATGTTTTTCAAGGGCCTTTGTTTCCTTGGTCAGAGAAGTTTATAATCTCCACTGCAAAAATGTAACAAAGCTTATTCATCAAGTTAACCAAACAGGTTCACTTACCTGTCTGCCTCTTGGGACACAGGCACTAGCTTCTTCCACCTGGCTACGAGGTTCTTTGCAAAGTCTCCTACAAGCTCGTGTTTCCGTAAACTGTTCACAGTCTTCCCAACACCCGTCTCCTTCATGAGAGAGCCAAGACATGAATTCATCTTAGCAAAACAGTCAGCGTTCTCACCTCTGCTAAACTTCCTACAAAGTGAATAAAGTTAACCCACTACCTATTGCTGCTAAGTAGAAATGAACTTCCTTGATCTAACAGCAAAGATATCACATAATGTTTTCAGCAGACATCATATCATTTACTACAGTTCTGTAAATCAAAGAAGACTTAACTCTACCTTAGTCAAACACTGATTACTTGTATTAATAAATCAAGTCAGTATTTACGATGACTGTTGGTAAGTTTAAAGACAGAAGTCACTAATAATTACAAGAATTAGCACTTCCTAATTTTATGTTGATTTGGTTATCATTAGGAACTGCTCTGACTTTCATATCCCCGTCAAGTGTTAAGCTTTTGGAAGAACTGAGGATGACAAATTGTCCTCCACGGCTTCACACTTGCTCTGACACGCTCCTTCCCCATGCCTGGGATCTCTAGAACCTCACTGCAATCACGCCCGTGACACCAGGTGGCCGAGGAAAGCAGCATTTGTGGTGGCAAACAGTTATCCCGGGACTTGACAGACATGACCGAAGTGTGAGAGATTTCACAGCTCTTACCACGAGAATGTCAACTGTGATGGGCAACTCAGACAGTCTCTTCAGACTTTTCAGCAGCTGCAGAGACAAGAAGAAAAGTGTTCAGACTTCTCATACTGAACCACATACTGTGATTGGAAAGGAAGAAAATTCTGCACTGTGCGAGAGCTAGTTAAAAAGATCCAAGTGGTAGACAGCTGCTATCTTGCTCCAAATCAAGCTCCTGAGAAGCTCAATGCAAGGGCCAACCGTAAAGAAATTATCGTCTCTTTGCTTACAAGGGCCCATCTGAGTATCTTAAAACACACTCAAATAGTAATGCTTTCTTCACACAGGACAGCAACTGAATTTTAGTTTAAAGCATCAGACACACTCAACTCTGTTGCACAGTAAGTGGAAGAAAGGACTCGGAAGCTTGTGCCTCTTCCTTGTTGAGAAGAGGGGGTGGGAGGAAGTTTCCTTTGAAGATTTGCAAACTAGACACTGACAGAAGGTGATTTCTAGATGCTCTTGAAGATCTAAGAGAAACCCGTATCTCCTCTGCAGACCCTCTACTGGGCCAGCACTGCTGACAGTCTCTCTCCTCTCAGCTACAGTCTGTGCTGAAAAGGCAACTGACCCCTTCCACAACCACTGCCTCTCACCCCACTCTTTTCCCTTCACCATACACCAGTGAAAAATGTTGTTTTCCTCCACACGGGGGGCCCCCCCAGCACGTACAGCTGTTCCATGGGCTAGGGAAGGAAGAGGAGCCCTCTACGACTTGCACCCCAGCGAGGGGCAGCAGGTGAAGGGGACGTACCTCTGCCACCAAACCTCTGGTTTGGGACATCGCTTCCCCAAGACGTCTAGGGACTTTTCAGTTACAGTACATGGCAGCACACATCTGACAGCACTGCTGCCCCTCACATTATTTCCTGCAGCTCAGCTATAGTCACAGACCAGCCTCATCAGCATTCCCATTATTATAGACCCTATACAGCCCAGGCTTTGTTCAGCACTGCTGTGCTATATGCCATACAAAGGGCTGTCCCTGATCCAGAAGATCTTCTCTTTAAAGCACTGTGCTCACGTTCAAATTAGCACTGCGGGCCTATCACCGCCACTTCCACTGTGCAAGGATCAGAGAGGTTTAGAGGTTTCCTTCCTTTTGAAGGAAATCAGTTCTTTTAACCTATTTGAAGAGTGCTATTACTTTCAGAAAGAAAATACTCCTCGACAGAGATAAGGGTTCACCTAGCTTAAGTGGAACCAGATGACAGTTTCTGTTCACCAGAAACCACTCCGTTCTATTTAGGACTTAATTACCATGACCAAAGGTTTAGGTTTTCTTGTTTTAGAAAGGTGAAACACAGATACCAACAGTAACAGTGTGTTTCAGCACTATCGAGCTGGGATGCTGAGGGGCGTGCAACAGTTCTAGCCGCACTGTAACCACAGCTAACAGGGTCTTCCAGCCCTCTGTCCCTGCAATTCCAGGCTCGTGGTAGCACAGTCTCCCCTGGGACTCACAAGATCTGAGGCAGGTAAAGTGCTCCACCACCTACCTCAACTGATGGGAAAAAGAAAAAACAAAAAACCAAAGCAGCCAGTTGAGCTAAAAATCCCAATGTTCTCTGCGTTTTCCAGAACCACTGTTACTTTGCCAGCACTGCTGCTCAACAAGCCCCCTGGCAATCAAAGCCATCAAACCAGAAGCAGTAGAGGTAGAGACACAGCCCACCTCTGCTGCCTCCCCTCCAACTGCCACAGCAAGGCCTGCCACAGCTCGCGCATCAGGATCCCTCCAAGAAAGCCAAAATCCTTCTGGCATCAGAAACACAGGGTGTAGTGTGTGCAAAGGCCCTCTCTGGAAAGGGGCAGGAAGGGAGGGGAAAAAGGATGGAGTTTGTGCTAGATTAAAAAAAAAAAAAAGAAAGAAAAAAAAAAAAAGATGGGGCAGTATTAAAACAACAGCATCTCTGTAAGCCAGTTACCTTCCTAGAGGGTTGTTTCAGAGCTTACAAAATCCTACTGTGAGAGTAAGAACCAAGGGAAAACTCATTATAGTATCCTTAAAGCCTCCCAATTATTTTCTAGCTACATCCCACCATAGCATCTTCCACTGCTCTTTTTGCCCTTCAGTTATTTGTTGCTTTCAGGGCTGAATTCCAAAAAGATAAGTACTATTCTCAACTGGGCTTATCTCTGGATTTTGTATAGCCAGGGGAAGTATGGTTTGAGCCCAGGAGACCCACACGTTTGACCCAGAACACATCTCATGGGCAACTGGATTATTCCACACCCACTGCAGTCAATGGCTGGAAATCTCCACACATCTTAGAAAAAAGCAAGAGCTGACTTTCTGAGTGGCCACCACCGTACACATACCTTTGTCCAAGTGTCACGTTACCAAGCTTTTACACCTGCACATTCATTAAAAATGTTAACAGAGTTTGAGTTCAGCACGATTCCCAGCCAAGTAATAAAAATTTCAAAATGAAAGTTTGTCAGAAAACAAGGCATTTTTGTTACCTGTGTCATCAGTAATGCACTTATCTGACAAGCTATCAAAACCTGTGTTTATTGACGCTGTCCAAGTGGCACACAGCCTGGCAATCTCCGAGTAGGGATACATTTGGGAGCCATGTTCACACAGCACAGCAAAACCTCGCTTTGCCTGCAGCCACTGCAGACCACAAATCCACGTGCAGGAGATGCACCAAGTGAGACAACTCTGATGCAGGGAGGCTTAACAACTTGTACTGATCTGTATTTCCTATGGAAACAAGCTGACGGAGTACATCCCACTGCCTTCAGCTGAAATCAGCCAAGCAGACTCAAATCTGGCAGCTTGTCTCAGAGATAACTGAGATCCTACGAGTCCTACGAGAAAAAGGCGACCAGGTACAAGACAGAAAACACAAGGCTTATATCTTGCTAGGCACCAGATGAAATACATACCACAAATCTCTTCTAAAACGCCCAAGTACAGGATAGAGTTTCAGTCAATCAGCCACAAGACACAAACCATAGAAACTTCACTCAGTTCCAGCTCCAATAAAGTTTTGTTTAACATGGGTTCATTGTTTTATTTTTCTAAAAGAAGTCAGCTAGATTGTTACAACACTAAGGACAAACGTTGATGTCAGATTACTACACCACAGCCTGGCCTCTTCCTCTCCATGAGGATGCTCTCCTGTTCATGTTTCCTTTACTCTCTTTCTTCCCTCAATCTCGCAGCAGAGTTTGTACCTTCTCTGCTGGAAAAAAAAGACCATTTCCAAATCATTACAGCAGCTTCTGAAGCTTCACTCACACAGTTCTGTGCCAGCAGACCAATTTCCACCCAAACCCAATATTAATACTTTCAGCAAGGCAATATAGTTGTACACGATTTTGGGCAAATACTATTCTTTCACATAACTGATAAAATATTTCAAGAGGACAAGGCAAGAAAACCAAAGGCTGGAAATGGTGTAACATGTGGGTAGAACCCACAGGTACTGTGGATTTGTCCTGCTGACAGGGTAAAGCTGCAGCTGCTACAGAACTGTAGTGGAAACTGTTAACTTCTGACACAGGAAGCTCAGAAGATACACAATTTATCAAGACAATGCAATGATAACTAAATTCAAGCCTAGAAACACTAACACTTCTGAGGCAGTATCAGAAATAAAAAGAGCACAGGTCACAGGACCTTTCTGCCGGGGAAGGAAAAAGGTTTTAAAGTCAGTATCCTGCTAGTAACAGCTTGCAAATGCTTATTGCCTCTCCCTCCCCCTTGCAAAACTGCACAGGATCAACAGAAAGAAACAACTTAACAGCGCAAGGTTACTGGAGAAAGAGTCAGCCTGTGCAAATAGTGCCCGAAGACTTACAATGCCCAAGAAACACAGACAAGCAGTCACTGCCCCAGCTGACACAAGGGTCACGAAACAGGAGCACCAGCTCTCTGTACACGGCATGCTGAGCCAATATTTGAAGTCTTGCACGCGCTCTCAGTGCCACAGAGCCCAAGACCCCCTGGAACTGGCTCCTCAGTGGTCCCTCAGCTCCACTCGGGGCCCCACCAGTTAAACCCTGCGCTGGTCTTGGCTGAGAGGGTGAGAAAAGGAACCAGACCCTCTCACCGCTTTGCCCCCAGCAAGGCTGTGGCTGGATACAGCAGCCTCCATTTAAAGGGTCAGCACTTGATGCTTCAGCATCCATCCCTTTTCAGGGGAGGTCTTGGAAAGCGAGCTGTTCTGCAGGCATGTGCCCGAGTTAAACAAAGTTAGCGGGGTGCAGAGTGACCGCGCAGCCCTGACTGCCACCTCTTTCACCAGAATTAACTGAAACACGAACCAAACACCTGTAAATAGTCACCATAGACGCTCCTTTAAAATATGCCATAAAGAATGGAATAAAGGCATGCACTGGGCCCACCTGAGCTCAACCATCATTCCACATTTCAGTCGAATAAAACGCCTCAGAACGCTGGTGCCCAGCAGCAGAGGTGCCATCAGCAGCAGACGCAGCCCAACATCAGCAAACAGGTTCGAGCAGAAGCCCAGACCAGGGCGGCACACACGGGGCAACCGCTCCGCGACAGCTGCTGCGGGCAGCGGCTCTTGGCAGCGGCCACGTTTCCTCGCGGAGATGGGTGAGAGGCGTCAAGCAACATCCCCACGGTCGGAGCAGGAAGCCATACTGGGGCAGCGTTAACGCTCAGCACCTTCTTACACTGACCCCAGCTCCCCGGTGGTCCCGGCGGTGGTCCTGGCCCTCCCCAGCGCCACGGCAGGGCTGCACCTCCCTGTCACCTCCCGCACACGCCGGGCACAGCGGCTCCTCCACCATGAACACGTCACCAGGGCAAGACTCTTCCGGCAAGTTCTCCCGTGCCCGCCGGCCTGCTCCTCCCCCCGCACCCCGCGGGCCTGCCGCCGGGGGACCCCGCAG
>JAVJGI010000040.1:115283259-115296655 GCA_035590275.1 Ibycter americanus
GCCCTCCCGACCCCCGGCCCCATCACGCCGCCCCCGCCGGGGAGGGGGGAACCCCGGCCGCGCCGCCGTCCCCGTCACCTTCTTGGGCTCCGAGCTGCCCGCCAGCCGCGACTGCAGCTTGCCCACAACTTCCAGCACCGACTCCGCCATTTTTACTGCTGGAGAGGCCGCGGCGGCGGAAGCGGCTTCACCGCTCGCTGGCCACACGGCGTTTCCCCACCGTCGCCGCCATCTTGGCTGCGGGCAGGAAGCGGAAGTGGCGCGAACGCTGTCCTGGCCGGCGGCCACCATGGCGGGTACGGGCAGAGTCCGGCTGGTGCCATTTTAGGGCCTGGCAGCAGCAGCAGGCAGCGCCATCTTGAGTGCTGGCAGTGCGCTGCTGAGGGGAGTGCGGCCGTCATGGCTGCCCCTCACTGGGACGGCTCCGCCTGCGGCCCCGCCGTGGTCAGGACAGGCTTTCCTGAGGCAAATGTCGCTTCGTACCTATCCCCGTTGCCTCACAATGGTTCAACAGCTCCACCACGGCTGTTGGGAGCGACTGGCAAGTAGGTTTTTAGGGTCGTTTGTGGCCAAATGCAAATGGGCCAAGGCCATGGCTGCCCTGGCGGGGCTCCTCATGCTGAGGGCTGGGAGCTGCCATCCTCTCCGCGCACTCAGGAGAGCGGGAAAGGTGTCACGGGGCAATGTCGCCCCAGCTCATCCCAAAATCCCCCGGTGAACCACTCTGGAGTGGTGCCAGGTCTTTGGTTGCCCCCTCACTGCCTTGCCCTTGGCAGCGGCCAGGTAATCGTGCCCAGCCTTTGCTTTACTGCCTTCTCATGGTGCTGGCTGTGATGATGCCCTTGGCGAGAGCAGCGCTACCTGAGTCCAGCCCTTTCCATGTCTCTCAGGACTCAGCTGAGGGCGTCTGTCCTCACATCACCCCAAAAGCCTGCTGTAAATGTAGAAGTGATAAGAGCAGTCAGCTGGTTGGGAGGGGAGAGGAGGGAGGAGGATGTTGCGTGGGGAAAGTTGAGGGTCTCTGTGTCTTAACCTGCAGAGCCCCGGCCTGGTCAGAGCTTCCCCTTGGACTAACCGGTCTTAACAGCAAGGTAAGGAGCAGACGCAGCCTATACATGAGTCATGGAGAACCAGGGCTCACCTAGCAGGATTTGCAAAGAGCTGGCATGGGGCACGGGAACTGCTGAATAATGGAAATAACGGCATGGGGAAAGACTTTGGTTTTTTCTAAAATGGGGCTGGAGGAATTACTGGCAGCAAAATAGTGCCCAGAGCTGCAGCATCCAGGTGGTTTTCCAGGCCAGCTCGGTTTTTGCTGTGACTCAAACCCTGCTTAAACGCAGGGCTGGAGCCACAGGCTGGTAAAGGAGAGGGACTCTGCCTGATTAGATATTAAATAAGCCTGCCATAACTTTCTGAAGACACAGTATCACCCCCGTGTAAGTACTGCTTTGCTGTTTGCTCAGTAATCTGGTGAGGGCTGAGATTAGCAGCAATGGAAGGATGTGAGGGCAACTACTGTCTTTTAAGAGCACTTTAAACAGCTAGAAAAAAGTCCTGTCTTCCCTCCTTTACATCTGGGCCCTTTGAAATCTCTTCAGACCATTCCAGCTCCCTAGATTAATCCAGCAGCCAGGATTAATCCGTAGGAAAAGTATCCCTTTCAAGTCACTACAGTGGTATTTCAATCAGAAACAGTAATGATGTCCCTTTTTAAATAAGTGCAGGTAGTAAAGGTCGTTCTGCCCTCCTGCAGCCAGACACTGGAATAACATGAACACGTGCTTCAAATCAGAGACTGTGAAAGGTGCCCAAAGGGGACAGGCAGGACCCCATGGATGTCAATATGAGCCCCAAAGTTCTCATGGCTCCTTTGTACTTGTATGAAGTGTAATGCAGTTAGAAGACCTCTGTTTTATCCCAGAACAACTTTCCCGCTTGACTCCTGAGTCGGGTGGACAGGGGATGGAGAAAGCCAGCTGCATTGCTGGGCTTTCCAGAAGGAGTTAAGAAGGCTTTCAGAGGTCAGCTTGCCCAGCTGTGATGCTGGGCTCCATACCAGGCCCACAGAAGCTGCTGAGCACTGGTGTCACCTCTCTAAAATGGGGTCTGGAGTGCCTGAAAGGGGGGTGAGCAGTTTTATGGACAGAAACAGTGGCTTGCTGCAGACACTGTGCTTGTTTCTGTAAAAAAAAAGGCCAAAATCAAGACAGTCTGAGGTGCAGAAGGGATCCAGCAGATCCTCAGTGCAGCCCAGTGGGTTGCAGACCTCGACCTGGCAGCCATCTTGCTGGGACTGGTCTCAGCATGGGGGCAGCAGGACAGCCACCTCCCTCCAGGACAAGTCCTGCTTCTCTTCGGGTTTGTTTGACAGCAAGGATGTTCTTGCAATGCTGTGTCTCAGAGAGATGCAGGTCTGAGGGATCTGGAGGGAAGGCCTGGAAAAACATTTTCATTTCCTGGGAAATTCCAATATTTAACCTGTATTTTCACTTCAAATCCAGCTGAAAAGCTGAAACTGGAAATTTTCCTGGGGAATGGATAGTCTGAACAAAATGCATGTTTGGAAATGTCAGAGTGTGGTTGCTCTGAAAAGGTAAATCCCGGTTCCTTTTCCCAATCCTGAGCTGGTTGCCAGAAACCGTTTCATATTCAAACACACACAGAGCATGGCATTTGCGTCCCAGTTTCAGAAGGACTAATGCCTGCTCCAGGATATGACACTGTGATAGATGAGCTCTCAGTGGTGTAAATTGGGGTAGTCCCGTCAAACACCACAATACCAGGGATGGCTCAAGTGCCTGGGACTTTGCTCCTGGGTCCCCTTGGCTTCTGTGTCATCTCTGCTCACCCCAGCCAGCTGAGCTCGGCCAGGCCAGCATTGCTGCTCTCCCCCTCAGACTCAGCCCTGAAGCATCTTTCCTGGCAGGGAGTTTTACTAAACTTTTCCCTTCTCCATATTTTTACTGAAGTCTCATAATGCCCCCCTTCTTCTTTGCCCGGTGCTAAATACGAGCTGATTACTCAGTTCCAAGAAACCTGATCTTTATGGCCAAGCATAATAAACAGTACCCAGACATGTGAGACAGTGCAGTTACAGCTATTTCTGGCCGGCAGATTTGTTCCCTCATATATTGGCTGCTCCGAGCTCCCTCAGAGGAGCTGAGGTCACTACCGAGTTTCAGACTGGAGCTTCAAACTGGAATTTGGGAACATTCAAAAGCTCGATTTTTGTTGTTGTTGATTTTTTCCCCCCTCCTTTCAACTGCACTCTGAACTGGTCACCCCAAAGGGCAGCTGGCCCCGCTGGTTACTCAGCCATGCCTTGTCGTGCCCAAGGGGCTGAGAAGGAAATGAGCACCCTTTTCTATGTGGTCCTGCAGTGCTGGGGTTCATCTCACCTTAGTGCTGTGTGCGAACCTTGGTCAGAGCTGCTGGAACTTGATTCACGCCATCTAACGTGCCCTTGAGTCTGGTGAAACACCCTGTGATTGCTGCCTCACTATGCTTGGCGTCTGTCTCACCCCAGAGAGCGAAGCTGTCTGCAGGGCTGAGCATGGCCCCACACCCCAGGAAACAGTGGGTGCTCCCTGTTCCCCAGTGCAACCACCCAGAATCCCCAGTACTTTTTTAATGCAGCAAAGGTGCTGGTACTGCTTGAGAGTTGAGGATCCCCTCTTGCAGTCATGGCCCTTGATGCCGTTCACACGGCTCAGAGGGGTACAGGGCTTGGGAGGCAGTTTCCATCCTTCCCTTGGCCTGACCCAAAGGGTATATGAGTCAGTGGGAGTTTTCCCTTTGCTTAACAGAATGTCTTAAAGGACAGAAGGACACCTGTACCCCTACCTCAAGGCTCCCCACCTCTCCTTTCTCTCCAGATCCCATTCCGATTCTGCCAAGATGGCACCCAAAAAGAAAACGCCCAAGAAGCCCAAGGTGGATAAAGAGGATGCATCCATCACCTCGGTGATGGTGGAAGATGCTTTGCTAGATGTCGAACACCTCAATCACTTGAATGGTTTGTACGACAGCGGCTCTAACGGCTTCCACTGCACGGCCACGGAGGTTGAAGCGCCAGACCATGGAGCCAGCCTTTTGGAGGGGATGAACCAGATGCGCCAGAAGCAGTTCCTCTGCGATCTTACCATTGCCACGAAAACAAAGTCTTTTGAGGTGCATAAGCTCGTCCTGGCTTCCTGCAGTGAGTACTTCCACCACCTGCTGCAGAGGGACCCTCAGCTGCGCCGGGTGGAGCTCCACGACATCTCACCGCTGGGCCTGACCACCATCATCACCTATGCCTACACGGGGAAGCTGAGCCTCTCCCTGTACACCATCGGCAGCACCATCGCTGCGGCCACCCAGCTGCAGGTGCCGGCACTGCTGAACATGTGCAGTGACTTCCTCATTCGGGAGATGGCTGTGGAGAACTGCGTGTACATCGCCAACATCTCAGCCACCTACAGCCTCAACCAGGTGAAAGATGCCACACGGAAATTCATCCGGGAAAACTTCCTGGAGTTCTCCAAGACTGACCAGTTCATGAAACTCCCCTTCGATCAGATCAATGAGCTGCTGATGGATGATGGCCTGCAGATACCCAGCGAGGTTGCAGCTTTCCAGATCGCTGTCAAGTGGCTGGAGTTTGACCCAAAACGGGTCCGGTATGCTGCTGACCTCCTGAGCAACATTCGATTTGGCACAATCTCAGCTCCGGACTTGGTCAACCATGTGCAACCTGTGCCACGCATGATGCAAGATCCACAATGCCACAAGCTCCTCGTGGATGCTATGAATTACCACCTGCTCCCCCACCAGCAAAACAGCCTTCAGTCTCGGAGAACCAGAATACGGGGAGGCCAGAGGGTGCTTGTCACAGTTGGGGGTCGTCCAGCTTTGACCGAGAAGGCTCTTAGCAGAGAGATCAGCTACAGGGATGCAGAGGGAAACTGGAACAAGCTGACAGAGATGCCAGCAAAAAGTTTTAACCAGTGCGTTGTGGTGATGGATGGATTCATCTACATTGCGGGTGGTGAAGACCAAAACGATGCCAGGAACCAGGCCAAGCATGCCGTCAGCAGCCTGAACAGGTAAGGCGGGCTCCACCTGCCACGCAGATCCTGGGAGGGGGTTCAGAGCTGTGCCGTGTCTACCTGTGCACCAGCATCCCTCATGGGGTGAGGGACGAGCACAGCAGAAAGGTTCCTCTTTGCTCTCAGTGACCACAAGGTAGGTCTGGCCTCTCAGATAATGCTGCCAGGGAGGGACAAACACAGTGAGACCCAGCACCAGGTGCTGGACTGTGAGACTCAAGACCTGGGAACCACTTCCAGGCGTTTGTTCTGTGTGACCTTAACCTGGGCTTCCCCTGGGGACTCTGGTGCTTGGGCTGTGCTGCCCATGTCCTCTGGCAACGCACAGCACTGGTGCAGGATGAGAGCAAGGCAGGGCTTCTTCATAGCTGCAAGGCTACTGGAGAAATGGGGGACCTCATTATTTAGAAGTAACCCGTTTTGTTACTCTGGGGGGCTCCCCTTTTAGCCCCCTGGCTGTTCCTCCAGCCAGTGCCAGCCTCGACCTGGTCTCTGGTTTGCCTGGGTTCATTTTAAGGTACATTTACTATCTGTAAGATTCCTCTTGCCCTTCAGGCTTTCTTCTCTGTGCCTCCATTTCTCTTTTCATCATCTAAATGACAAGGTTTGTTTGCTAAATCCCCATAAACCAGTCACTGGATTGCCAAGGGATTAATATTCAAAGAAAGGACACGTAACCATGGCAACCTGACATGCAGTATTTTGTTTGCAACCTAAACCTGAACTTGCAGTGGCTCTGCCCACAGCTTGGCTTTGCCACCTGAGGCTCCACACACAACGTCGTAGGCACTACTCGAGGGAAACCCTTCACGGCCCCAAATCACCACCCCTCAGTTAGGAGCCGTCACTGGGCTATTTCTCCTGCACCGAGTGAGGTCTCAGGGACCTACTGGCAGGTCTCTTTTCTGTTTCTGGCCGGTAGCTCATCCACCTTTCCCAGCCTGGCTTTGGTCCCTGTGGCATCGCTCTGGGGACACAGCCATTCCAGTTCCCTCTGCCATCTCGTGGGCAAACAAGGAACCAGCTTCTTACCACCTGCCTGCCTTTGGCCTGGCAGGATGAGCTGGGAAGACCTGTCCCTAGGACCTCTTCTACCTGCCAAGACCCAACAGAGGGGACAGTGACAGTGCTTGGGGACACCTCAGATTGGCAGCACTCAGAATTTCCAAGCCAGGCTGGAGCTTGTGGTGGCAGGAGCAATGCTGGGCTGTTCTGAGGGTTAGAGCAGCAACAACCCCAGCAGTCACAGGTAGGATCCAGTCCTGTGCAGTGGCATTGTCTCCATCTGCACTGCCTGTCCAGATGCTTTAGTGCTGGAGAAGACAGAGAGGCTCTTCCAGAGCACAAGTTGTTTCCTCCGAAGGCAGATGTCTGGCAGGCCCCACTTCTCCCCACGGCTCTGGCACTAGTCCTGGACAGACAGATCTGCCCTTCATTCCCCAGGTATGACCCACGCTTCAACACCTGGCTGCACCTGGCCAGCATGCAGCACAGGAGGACGCACTTCAGCCTGAACACCTGCGACGGGCTCCTCTACGCTGTCGGAGGGCGCAACGCTGAGGGTGCATTGGCATCTGTCGAGTGCTATGTCCCCACCACCAACAGCTGGCAGAGCAAGGCAAATCTGGAGACACCCCGCTGCTGCCACGCCACCACCGTCATTGATGGCAAGCTCCTGGTCACCGGCGGCTACATCAGCCATGCTTATTCCCGCACAGTGTGCTGCTACGAGCCCAGCACTGACACCTGGAGAGAGCAGGCAAGGCTCAGCACCCCCCGGGGCTGGCACTGTGCAGCCACCGTGGCCAACCGAGCGTACGTGCTGGGTGGGAGCCAGCTGGGTCCCCAGGGCGAGCGGGTGGACGTGATGTCCGTGGAGTGCTACAGCCCACTCACGGGGCAGTGGAGTTACATGGCACCCCTGCCCACGGGGGTCAGCACAGCTGGGGTGGCTTTGTTGGAGGGGCGCTTGTGCCTGGTGGGTGGCTGGAATGAGAGCGGGAAGAGGTATCAGAAATGCGTGCAGTGCTACAATCCTGACCTCAACGAGTGGGCTGAGGACGAGGACCTCCCTGAGGCCACCGTGGGTGTCTCGTGCTGCACCATCACCCTCCCGCGTCCCCTGAGCTCCAGGTCCCGGGCCAGCTCTGTGGCCTCAGCAGCAGCCAGCACATAAAGAGCTCTGGGTGCCATGTGGCTTATGCCAGCATCTAGGGAAGGAGACAGAGCTCAGGAGCGTGGTGTACCTGGATGAGCAGGCACGCTGGTGTTTGGAGTCACTGCGAAGTCTCAGGCACTCTTATTCTGTCATGGCAAGTTTTGGGCTCTAGGAAAGTGTCTTCTGAGCTGCCTGCATCTCCATCCCGCAGCTTAAGCAGGGATTGCTCAAGCAGGGCAGACATGGAAGCAAGCAGGACAGAAGAGCTTTTTTCCTCAGCCTGCAGCACTGCATTGCAGTGTGGACTGGAAAAAAATGGGGAAAAAAAAAAAGAAGAAAAACAAACTAGAATTTTGTTTGAAATTCTACTGTAGGAGTAGTATCACGAGACACTTTCAACAGTAGTATTGCTATTAGGTACAAGGAAGTGACAGGTCTAGAACAGACCCTGTTGCTCACGTAGCATTTGTTCAAGGGAAAAACATTTAATATTTACTCATTGAAGCTAGATACCTTCAGACTAGGAATAAAGTGAATCTTGATAGCAAGGAAGAGAACTACTGGAGCAACTCATGAAGATCTCTTGCTCTTCCAAGTGCTGCACTCTAGTTCAGAGGGTAGAAGGGAAGTGCCTGAAGATGCTATGAAACTCTAGGAAATGTGAGAGGCAAATGGTGCCCTGAAAATAAGTGTCAGCTGGAACAGAATCCCTTCACACCTAAACCAGAAGCCCTTATGGATTTATTCCTAGCCAGGTCCTGTTACTTTGTACCATCGAGCTGACAGCTTGGCTTTGAACTTAGTGCTTCCCCATTACTGTAACCGCAGTCCGACCTGCGAAAGGAGACATCATGGGGAAACTCGAGTTTCCAGGGGCAAACACTTGCTCAGTGCCTGGGGTCCTTCCCCGTCACTGTGTCCGAGTAAGACAGTAATCAGTCTTTATTAAAACCTGGCTCCCCTTTCAGAGGGCACAGGGACTGCAGCCCCTACAGCGCTGCAGAGCAGACTCGGGCTCTTGGGCCGAGCACATCAGGACAAATGGCACCACAACACCCCAAACGCTGCCCCAACAGGTCTTGGATACAGCCCCAGAGCAGTGATAGCCTGTGACGAGCAGGAGGCAAGAGAGTGGCGATTATTTCCTGGTCTCAAACCCATGGTCATAACAAGACATCAGTCACATGCTGAGACCAGCATCTTCTGGTAACAGATCCTGTTCCTGGAGCACATTTTGGAGCGCACAGGTCATTCTAGATGGGCTTATCCCCTTTGTCTCAGGCTGAGGCAGCTATGTGCTGCTGAGCATCCAGACAAATGCTCGTTTTTGTTCTGGTCTCTTTTGCACAGCACAGTGAAATTGCATCCAGGAAGCCAATGAGCTGCACAAGGGAACCCCAATGTGCCGTGAAGATGCCAAGACGAGAGCCTCAGCAAAGCAGGCTGGTTTGCACTTCCTTTCACAACTCACCAAAACTGAGCAGCTTGCAGTAGTTACAGTTCACAGGAAGGTACTGATCTTCCTCTGAGAATTCTGTCTCAATTAAAGAGTTCACATCAAGCATAAAGCTATACTAAGGCAGAATGCCATTTCTGTTCAAATTCTGCTTTCCTCTGTGCATTTTAGCATGCACAGCACACACTGCCAGGTGTATTTTGGAATGGGCTCCATCCTGAACAGTCCTGGCCACCTCCCCTGGACTACAACTCCCAACAGGCTTGACAACAGTCTAGTATTTCAGACAACACTGTACAGTGGTTGTGTTGTGGACTGTATCCATGGTGGTGTGTGTGCGCAGACTTGTATCGAAGTGAGTTTGTTCCTTGCTTTTTTTCTTTATTATAACTTTTCACTGTAAGATGCAGGAGGGGACTGAACACTAAAGGCAGAGGCAAGGGTGTTGCTGAACTCCACTCGTGTGAGCTGTATTGTCCTGCAAGGAATTTTCTCTTTAAACAATAAAGGCCATTCCTTTGCAGGGGAAAACAGTCTGGCTGTGTGATTACAGCAGTGTAAGTTCACACTCCTGAAACATTTTAACAAACAAGTCAAGATTCATCCTCTACATTCCAAGCACATCCAATAATTGCTTCAAGATTTCTATAGTATGTTAAGAGCACCACAATCTGCGGGACAGAAACAACCCTACCGGCAGCAGGTACAGACACGAGGTCACTCCCTACCCACAGAAGCAGCGTGAATCAGGAGGTCCTGCTGGCTGATCTCAGCTCTCTCCTGTGGTACCAGTTTGAATCCCAACTCGGGAACCTCACCAGTGCCCTGGCGCTGCCAGCACCACAGGCCTTACCCAGCCCTCAGCCCTCCCAACCAGTCCTGTCACACTAGCTTAGACAAAGAACCCTCAGCCACATTTTTGCTTTATGGCTCTGTTTTATTAAGATGATACATGTGCCGCTTCCTTTGGCTTCCCAATGACTTTGCACTCCCAACAGTTCCTAGAGCGAGAGTTTCTTCTGCTAATTCATAATTCCTCGTCCTTAGAGCAGGCTGCCCTTAACACTGCAAGTTGGTCTGTGGAGGATCAGAACCAGCACACTGACTGACTTTGTTCCCCTCAGGAATTTAACGCTCCAGAAATTCTGGTCTACAACTCCCAGTGATCAAAAAGCACTTTTTTTCATCTTCTTTCTATACCCACCTGCAGACTATATTAAGAGTTCTCCATACTACTTGTGCAGCTGGACAGTATGGAAGTGGAGACTGCACCACGTAAATCCAACACTTGCTCCTCCCGAACAGCACGTTCTCTTCAAGTGCACAGCATCAGTCCATGTTCTTCTGCTGCTTTTCGGGTGTAAGTGACCCTTGCTCCCCGCAGCTTCCCAGGTCAGGAGGAGCCCCCACAAAATTCACAACAGAAGTTAGGGGTTAGAAAATTTTATTTGCTTTTTTGGTAACACGAACTGCTGGTTTGTCAGGAACTGCTCATTTACCGGGAAGGATGATACCATCATACTGTGAGAAAGAAAGAAGGAACCATGTGAGAAATTACCATCAGGTAAAGGTGCAGTAATGCTGTGCACAAAACAGTCACCACGTTCATTTGAAGCCAGCCAGCCAACACGGACATGAAACCCCAGTTCTGCAGCCTTTCTACTTTGCTGTTGTGCTGTTAACTTTCAAGGGGGAATTTGTTCAGATAAGCATTAAACTCTGCTCATCAGCCCAGCTAAACAAGAAGCCCCACCCTTTACAGGCTGATCTGACCAGAACTACACTGGTCCCTTTTACAGTCCCAAGATTTGGTCCCTGAAGGTAACAATGTCACAGAGAGCAGAATCAGGCAGGAGGAGGGGAAGAAAGCCATTCAGCAGGAGTAAGCTGGAACCCTCCCTGTGCAGGGTGTGACTAGTGTAGATCTAGGCAGAGCAGCCAGTAAAGAGCCTCCAGACAGACTGTCCACTCTTTCCACCTCTGAAAAAATACCAGTAGCCCTGATCTCTGAGCATTTTCAATCAAGCTTTTGGCATCTCCCCTTCATTATCCAGTCTGTGTCAGACAGCGCTATGGACAGATAAACCCAAGAACCTGTTTTATTTGGTCATTCCACCCTCCAAGTCTGGCAGCTGAGCTAGGAGCTGCATCAGATAAACAAATCCCCTCTCTGCCTCGTCACTAGTGATCCACATACACATAACACCTCCAAAAACTGTGGGAGACCGATTTACACAAGAGCTGATACTTCCAGCTATCCTGCAAGAGCTGCTCTTTCAGTTCAGCACACAAAAAAAGGAGCATGAACAGCACTCACGCTCAAACACAGCTTCTACTGCCCCAGAGCAGTAAAAATCAATTATTTAAGCAGTGATCACAATGTCCACCTGCCCAGTGACTTGTTCCAGTCTTTCCACAGTGAAGCATTTTGTTGATACTTGCTACGAAACTCTTGGGATACAAAAATAAAGATGGATTTTACCTTTTGCTGAAACCAGCGCATGGCTTCTTCCTTTCCAATTCTGTGCTTGGCTCCAATGTTGCCAGTCCTGCGTTTCTTGTCAGCAATGCTGAAACCAGGTCTGCCGAGCACCTGCCCAGAGAGGAGACCAACAGCACTATTTCATTCTGGCACGTATTTATTTTCTTAAACTTAATAGTTTCCTAGGAGGGAAGGCTAGGATTTCCACACCAGTAACATCTTGTTCTCTGAGTCATGTTCAGGACTGTTATCCTCTACAGCCTCAATGTAAACTGAAAGCTACGTAACTCCTGAGCAGCCAGGTAAACTGACAGGGACCGAGCCTAGGTGGGACAACTCAGCACATACACCAACTCAGAGAAAACAAAGCAAGTGTGGAAGATTCACTATTCCATACCCAGAGGCCTCAGTTCTCAAGAAAAGGTACATTGAGCAGCATTGCTAACATGTACGGAACCGCTTCCCTCTATTTCGATTCAGTGAGGCGCAGCAGAATGGAACAAGTCAAACACGCTGGCCACCACTGCTGCAGGACCCAGCCCCAGCCCTCTGAATGGAGGGAGAATCTTCCAGCAACGCAGCCCATCTTTCAGTCTGCATTCCTGAAGCCCCTGCTGCTCCTTCCTTCCCCAAACCTAGCACAGCTGCCTCAGTGGTATCCCAGGAGTACCAGTAAGAATAACAGTATGTGTTTCTGAAGAAGCTTTGTAAGACACGTCAGAAACCAGGGATTTTACAGCAGCCCTGGGAATCTCAGTTTAGGCTTGGGTTTTGTTGACATTTTTTTTATCTTCCAGCACTTGGCAGAAAGTTCACGAGCCAGTTATTGTTCTAGGTTCCTTCTAGAGCTTTGACACAAGTCCAGTAGCTGCAAGGAAGCAGGGGATACGCACCACGTAAAAGTCCAAGCCGTAGATACCAATACTGGGATCGTATTTAATTCCCAGATCGATGTGCTCCTGGATTCCAAAGCCAAAGTTCCCAGTGTCTGAGAAGTTATTTTTTCTCAACTCGTATTCTCGCACCTGAAACATTTGTTGTTGGTCACTATTTCATTACTGACTGCAAGAAGAGTAAAAAGTCTTGCATGTTCTACTAACTGCTACCAGACCCACAACTCACTTACATGCTGTCTTTAGCCCTAAGATTTTGCTCCCACAGCCTCCTCACAAATCACAGCAGCAAAGGCAGAACCCCAAAACAAAGCAGCAAATGCACCAGCTAACTCTTAAATAAGGATGAAGCAGCAACCAGACAAACAGTGCAAACACTGCAGACTGTGTATCAGACTCTGTCCATGACTGACTTGTAACCAGATCAGGTGCAACATTTCAAAACACACATCTTTTCAGTTGGTTGTTCCTTCACAAATCAAAGATCCAGACCTGCCAAATCCTCACCTTCAACCCCTTCTCCAGAATCTCCTCTGCTTTGGCCCCACGAACCGTGCAATGAACAGCAATCTTCTCATTTCTCCTGATTCCAAAGGATCTTACAGTGTATCGTGCTGTAGGCAGCAATAATTCCACTTAGAGGCTGTTCACAGAATTCCCACCCAGGGCATTCAGAGCTTAAGATGACCAAAGAAATGACTTTAAAGGAAATAAAAAAGAACCAAGACAACCATGCGCTCCTCATTGGGGATGAGGGCAGAGAAGCAGCCCAAGTCTGGAGGCAGAATGGAACTGACAGCAACAGCCGCCAGCACCTGAGGATTTAAGGTCCCCAGTTCTCACCACAAGGCCCAGCTCAGAGCAGACCCCCACCACAGGCTCCGTCATGGAGCCACACTACCACTTCACCCCCTGCACGCCCACCAGAGGAAAGAGAACCACCACTGCTCAAGCCAGAAAACAAACCGCACCTTGGCAGCCCCCAGCACAAGCAGCCCCCCCCGGGCAGCCAACAGGTAAACCCCCCGGGCAGCCAACAGGTAAACCCCACACACACCTTTGGAGAAAACGGGGGTCTGGCCCGTCAGCTGCTCCAGCACTTTGGCCGCTCGGGTGAGCCTGTCCCCGCTCTCCCCGACGCAGATGTTGAGGCAGAGCTTGCGGATGCGCAGCTCCCGCATGGGGTTCTCCTTCTCACCTTGGTCTTGCTGCGGAGAAACGACACGGGGGGCTAACGGGGGGCACCAGGCCGCTACCGCAGCCCGGCCCCGAGCCCTGCCCCACCGCCGCGGCGAACCCCAGCGCGGCGCCACA
>JAVJGI010000040.1:115303339-115321551 GCA_035590275.1 Ibycter americanus
CCCGCCACCCCGGGTCCCGCCCCGGCCGGGTCCCGCCCCCGCCGCGTGACCCGCGTCGCGCGCGAGTCATGTGGCCAGACAAGATGGCGGCGGTCAGGGCGGTGGTGGCGGTGCTGCTGGGGCTGTGCCTGGGCTGCGCGGCCGCCGCCGTCCCCCTGGTTATCTGGCACGGCATGGGTGAGCCGGGACCGGCAGCGGGGGCGGGCCCGATCCTCCGGTAACGGCTCTGTGGGCGGGGCAGCGGCGCTTAGCTGGCCCAGCCGGTGGACGGGGCCGTGCCGGGACGCGAGCAGGCCCGAGGGGAGCTCGCAGGCCGCCCCCGGCCCCGCTCCGATGTCCCCCTCCTCCGGGCCGCTGTTTTCCGCGGAGACCGGGAGGTGCCGACTCTCCTTTCCCCGGCCCGTGTGTGCGGTGGCGGCTCCTGGCCCTGTTGTAGCGGGCGGGGGGCTGGTATGTTTGCGGAGGCGAGGTGAGGGCCTGGGTGGTGGCGTGATGGTGTGTCGCGTTGTTCCCTTTCACAGGAGACAGTTGCTGCAATCCACAAAGCATGGGCTACATTAAAAAAATAGTGGAGAATAAAATACCAGGAATTTATGTTCTGTCTCTCAAGATTGGAAGCAACCTGATACAGGTAACTAACTCAGCTGTCACTCACGTTTCTGCTTGGCAGGGTGGTGGCCGGTGTGTGGATCCGAAGGTGCGGTAGTTATTGCAGTCTCTGTTGTCAACATGATTCCACAAGGATTTGCGTTGTGCTATCTCTTAATTTTTTTTCTTCCTTGTGAAGTAAACAGTTTTGACAGGTAGAAACCCAACAAAGTCTAGATAATACCTGCAGAAAAGAACTGGGGAAAAACAAATCCCTAGTCTAAATTGGATTAATATGCAAATCCAGTGATTAGCACTCTAACCACTCCACGTAATATAAAGGCATGTGATAAGGTACCGTACTAAAGCAGAGCTTTATCCCTTGCCATCCTTTTTGATTTCCAACTGTTTATTCACAATATGTCTTCAGTATAATATAGGTGTAGACCTTCTCTGCACCTTCATGTTTTTTGACAGTTTTATGTAGCCCTACAGAATTGTTTTTTAAAAGTCTCTCAGGATATTGTGCAATGTATGTTATTTTCTGGGATCTGGAGAGGATGGGTGAAGTTTGATTTTTAATTGTTATAAATATATACAGACACATAAAAACTGAAGGGACTCAAATTGTCAAAAAGTTTGGGGAAATGTCACTTTTCTATACGAGAGTTTTGCCAAGCAGAGTAGGAACAATGACATGGTGAAGGGAAGTCTCAAAACTGGAATGTACTTCTGTCATATTGTGAAAGTTAAGGTCCTCTTCCAAAAGCAGAATTGTGAGCGACCTATTGGCAGAGATCAAAATAATATAAGCCATTGTAAAGGTACAAGGTATACATTCTAATCTGGCTAATCCATCAGGATATGGAGAACAGCTTCTTTATGAATGTGAACGATCAAGTGAGAGAGGTGTGCAGCCAACTTGCAAAGGACCCTCACCTGAAAGGAGGCTACAACGCAATGGGCTTCTCCCAAGGAGGCCAGTTCCTGTAAGTTTACACTTCTGTTCCATTTCCAGTGCTTTCTCTTGGGTTTTAGGTTCTGATTTAAAACTCTTCAAATACTAAGCAGATGTAAACTGACAAACCCCTTCAAAAGGGTAGTTGTGCTCCAAAGAAGGTAAGAACATGTTTGCCTATAGCCCTCCTCTACCAGGAAGGGTTAATTCTCTTAGCACAGGTTACCCAAATACCTGAGCCTACACAGTGGCAAGCTGAGAGCTGCATGTGAACCAGCACTGGTGGCCTGGGCATGCTGAGTGCCAGCTCAGCTCCTTCCTTTTTTCCCACAGGAGGGCAGTGGCCCAGAGGTGTCCTTCTCCTCCCATGCTCAATTTGATCTCCATTGGGGGACAGCACCAAGGTAGTGTCCTCGTAAGCTATCCCACCTCCTAAGCACTTTGAAGGGTAGGGGGCTCTTGTTGGCAGAAAGGATGTTTTTTTGGCCTTTTCCTAAAATCTGGCCATTTTCTCGTGAATTAAACTGTCCCTTTGTTCTTGTCTGAATCTGGTGATCTGCTTTGGCCCATTTGTTAGCCAACTGCGTTATCTTCTGTCTTGGTCTTGCTTAACTGGCGATAAAAAGTGACCTTTGTAAGTAGACAACTTATGGTCTAGGTAGAATTCTTCTGTATTTTGGAAGCACTTGGGATTAGTTGTTTCGGGAGAAGAAATTTCTAACTACAGAGCAAAGCTTTTGTGAAACTAAACCTTCTGGGTCACACGGATATTTTACAATCAGCATCTAGAAGGCTAAAGCCCCAGGGAAAGGGATGTGCTTTTTACAGTAGATTAAAGAGACAGTATGAAATTAAAGAGACAGAAATGATTAAAGAGACAGTGTACAGTTAAGAGAGGCTGACTGAATTTCAGATACTCTCCCCTGAGAAGCTCCATGGCTTGAGTTTCTTTCTTTGTAGTAGGGTGGGAAGACTTGTAAGGAACCATCCTGAGACCTCCTGGGAACAGACCAGGCGAGCTGGACGGTATTCTGCTCGTCTGCATGCCCCCATTCTCCAGAGCAATACCCTCAGCTCAAGAACATCATCCATTATCTTTGTGTGTAATCGTGCCCAGGGGTAGGAGGGCTGTCTAATGAGATTGCAGGATTAAAGGCTGCCTGATTCCTTGGGTAATTCTTGCCACTGTTCTGTAAGAAGGTGGTTCTTTACCAGCTGGGGGATTAAGGGATTTCACTGTCTCACAGAGTTATTACACATTTCTCCATACCCCAGGCGTGTACGGCTTTCCACGCTGTCCTGGTGAGAGCTCCCATATCTGTGACTGGATCCGAAAGACGCTGGATCTTGGTGCCTACACGCAAGCTGTTCAAGAGCAGTGAGTATATTCATCAAGCTGTAACAACAGCGGCCAGGCGCACCTAAGCAGCTCTGGGTTTCCAGCCTGATCTTTGGTTTCTCTCTTCTCCAGCTTGGTACAAGCAGAGTATTGGCATGACCCTCTGAAGGAGGAGGACTACAGGAAAAACAGCATCTTTTTGGCTGATATAAATCAGGAGAGGGTAAGGACCTGGCTGATGGTTAAATGCTAGTAGGAAAGCAGAAGCCTTAGCAGTGAGTTCACTCACATTCATGCTCCCTGGCAGTTGTCTTGCTGGAGTTCGAAGGGAAGCATTTTTTGCCCTGCGTCCCAGGGGTGTAGGAAGTGTTTTTGCTGGTGGATTTATGAGTGAGACTTGTCTGTGGCAGAGCAGTTCCTGTGTGTCTGCACTTTTTTGGAGTGGTTGGTTTAGATAAGCCACATGCTCAGTCATCACCTTTCCAGTGGGTAAATCCTCTCCCTTCCCTGGCAAGGCAGGGGATGCCCATCCCCTCTTTACAGCCTGGAGATGAGGCTGAACGCCTCGAGCACAGCCAAGGGCGGCTGTTAACAGAAACACACATTCCTGCCTAGGCTGGTGCAGTCCAGAGTTTCCTTTGCAGATGCAGGCCAAGTTCGAGCAGGCTGTTTCCCTAACGTGTCTCAGTGGGCTTTCCAGTGACTTGGATCTGTTCTCTATTGCTTTCATCCAGGGCATCAACGAGACATACAAGAAAAATCTGATGGCTCTGAAAAAGTTTGTGATGGTAAAATTTCTCAACGATACCATGGTCGACCCTCCGATCTCTGAGGTGAGGCAGGCAGGACGGGTGCTGCTTTCGGGTAGTGGTTTGGTGCTTGCTTGTTTGTTTCTGGTTTGTCCTTTTATGGCAGAACTTGAGGCTGGCAAGGAGCAGGCTGAGCACAAACATAGGCCTTATACCGCACTGTTTCCAGCAGAAGCTGGTGAGAACCCGCTTATCTCCTGGGAGCCCTTCAGCAACCATTTCCTTCTTTTTATTCTGACAGTGGTTTGGGTTTTACAAAAGTGGCCAAGCCAAGGAGACCATCCCACTGAAGGAGACCTCACTGTACAAAGAGGTGTGTTTTGCTGGGGTCTGAGGGGTTTCTGCTGTTTCCACTCTGTAGTGTCCCTGGGGTCTTGAGGAGCTCGCAGCTCTGCTCTACTCACCATCTTTGCTATTCCTGGGACACTGCCTCCTCTTGCCAGTAGCTCTTTGGGAAGGCATTTCTCTCCAGGCCAGTTCTGGCAGTGGCAATTACAGTGGTGGTCTCATACCTGGCTCAAGATCCCCCTTGCAGCATGTGTTTAATGAACTCTGCTCCTTTTTAAAGCCTTATTGATAAGTCATCCCTTTTCCCCTGTATGAGGGGAAGGCTCTGAAGAGCAGAAGTGAAACCCACTCTAGCCTGCCAGCCACTTCTGCTGCAACAACAGTCCCTGACCATCAGTGCTTTTCTCCATGCCGGGTTCCCCAGCCATTGCCAGCGCTTGGCCGTGGCAGGGCTCAGGAAACTTAGCTATGGTCATGCTTCTCTCTGCAGGATCGCCTGGGGCTGCAGGAAATGGACAAAGCAGGAAAGCTGGTGTTCCTGGGGGTGAAAGGGGATCACCTGCACTTCTCAGAAGAATGGTTTTACACCACTATCCTCCCCTTCCTCCAGTGACGCGAAGGGGAGGCCCCCTGTGAGAGCACTGGGGAGGTCTGCTGCTGTAGTTAACGCAGCTACCACTGTACAACAGCACTTTTTGTGTACAAGCCTACGGGGGGTCTGGGGAAGGGGAAGAAGAGGGGGTTTAGCTCAGCAGTTCCACTGTGTGCAGAGACAGCACCTGTTACACTGCAGTAAGAGACCAGGATTTGTCTGAACATAATTACGCTCCAATATGGGTGGACTGAGCCTCACCCTAACTCCGAAGCACTCCATCCTGCACAGGCCTTGGTAAGTCTACTTCAGTTCTCAGAGCTGGGGCTGTGCTGGTCACTTGGTGATGGCAAAATGATTATCTGAGAGGGTTTTTTTCCATCACCTGTTCCTTGCGGAACGCAATGGCAGTATTAAGCGAAATCACTAGTGCAAGAATGCTGCATCTCTTAAAGGGATCAGCAAGTAGGCTTACATGGCTGTATGCAGAGGAAAGATAGTACAGCCTATCCTTCAAGATGGAGAAAAGGGCCAAATTTAGGGGGTTCTAGGGAAAAAGGAGGGTTTTGAATTAAGTAAGTATTGAGAGCTTGAAACTTTCAACTAATGGCTTGTTCTATGCACTTTTATACAGCAACTGAAATCAATAAAGACCACCTAACAAAAAAAAAAAAAGATTTGACAACTACTGACCATTTGGATTGGAGGGGAGTTGAAGAAAGTCTGTACTTCCCCACAGGGAAAGTATTCAAAGCAGTCTAGGCAGGGTCAGGCAGCACGGAGCATCTTGTCCTACCTGAGGTCCTATGTGCCCCCAAAGAATGGACAAGAGCCATTGTAATGAGCAAGTTGGCATTAACTTTATTCTATCTTCTGTATAATCTTAAGTACATAAGAAAGGTTTTTTCACAAGCCTCAGGAGAAGACGAGTACAAGTCACAGGACAGTCTCAAAATAAAAAAATTGCATATTTTTTTTTTTGTAAGTTTTGTCCTAGAGAAAAAGAACATTGACACTTTACAGAGGAAATGCATTTAAGATATGCTTATGCCACCCGAGGCGTTGGAAAAAAGAAGGTCAAAGCACGTGCAGCTCCCTTTATGGGTCAGTACAGTACTGTGTCTTAGATCCATCACTCTGCTCCAGGGCCCTGGAACAGAGGCTACAAGCTTCCACCAAAGTAAAGAGCCAAGCAACAGGGGAAAGGGCAGGCTGAGAGGATTCACTTTATGGGGACCGATTGCAGATGAGGAAGAGAGTGATGAACCGACTTGATCCAACTTGGGTATTTACAATACTGCATTACTGACCCTGGAATGAAGGAGACCCTTCCTCTGCAGGAGGGGACAGGTTCAGAAGAACTGTCCTGGAAGACTGAACCTGAGTTCAGCTGCTCCGAGAAGGAAGCCCTGGAGCAAAGATTCCCTTGCCAGGGTGGAGGGCTCATGGAATAAGAGGTGCTCAGCTCCAAGCTACCAGCCAGACTGCGGGGGAGGGGGGTAACCACAGTTACTCCACTGCAGTCTTCCTGTGGCACTGGTTAATATAAAGCCTCCTGTCATGGCACAATCAGAAATACACTGAGCTAGTAGGAATGATGAAAGAGAAATCAGGGTGGAATTCTATGGCCCAGGTCCTCAGCCTTTAGTCCGACAAAGCCATTCCCATGTCCTGTAATGCCATCAACTGGTATGTAGAGCTGGAATTAGCAGCTTCCAGGACCTTCTCAAGACATCTGCCATAGCAACTGGGTACTCTGGGCCCCGACAGACGCCGTTATTTGTTAAAAAGGGGACAACATTCCTCTCTCACATGAACAGTTTGCTTAAAGTCAATACAAAAAAAACCGAACAACACTCTGAAAGCCAACTGCCAGTACTGGCTGTGAAGTTCACCAAAAATCTGACTTGATCAATTGATGCAGTTAGATCAGACAAGGGGAAAGAGAAAAAAATATACCTTCCTGCTAATAGATGTGGACGATAACTGACCCGCCACGTACACCAAACCCCAGGCAGAGGTATTTCAGTGACGGCAGGTAGCTGTGTCTCTCGGGTAGAAGAGAAGCAGTTTGAGAGCAGAAAGGTACAAGAAATCTAAGAGAATCTGAAAGCAGATTTGTCCCACAGCAGGGCCAGGGGAGGGTACGAGCCTTGGAGCTTTTCTGCTTAGCCAGCAATTTCCGTCACAGTGGTAACCAACTTCTGACCATTCCACACTGTCTTGAACTGTTCTGGGACAGGGAATTCAGTCTGGAGGGTAAAAATAGAAATCTGTTGTCAAAAATTGGTTTATGACTAAGACTAGTAACTACTCCCACTGTACCATGAACAACCCTCTCTGGTACCACGAACACTGCCTGTTCTGCCCCCAGGAGATCCTGAGGAAGAAGCAGCTCTCTCAAAACAGCAAGTATCTCATCATAAAGACAACCTGATATGCTGGTTTTAATATCTGATCATCATGCACAGCCTCCAAAGTCTAAAGTCTAAAATTGTTCCTCCAAACCTCACTGTAACCAACATTCCCTGCAGGGCTCGATACAAATCCTGCCCTGCATTACCCCAACCAGACCTCCACAATGATTTCAAAACTAACACTTACAAAGTCACCACCCTCTGTGGGAATAAGGACATTCATCTCTGATGACTTGGCACTGACGATTTCGCAGTCTAGGGAGTTCTTGCTCAGATACACGTGGCAACCGTCTGTCTTGTTGATGGAAATCGTTGGCACTTTACCCATTACCTAGCGGGGTGGTCGAAGCAGCAGTTAGAGGAACATTAGTTTGAACTCAGCAACCACAACGTTTTTCTTTTGCTCTTGCTTTCAAGGCCAGAGGTTTGGACTCCAACCTCCCTGCTGCAGACACGCTGGATGCAAGTACTCCCACCTTTACTAAAAATTGGAAGTTACTTGTTTTGATCTTTTTAGAACAAAACTACAGTGAACACTGGCCAAGCTGACCATCCCACATCAGATACCAAAATGGGAATCAGAGGAGATTCTACTGCTGCCCTCCTACTCTGGCAGTCGTATCACGCTGCCTGCCCCAGAGGCTAATCTTCTACCTAGAGCCCTGAAACAGCTCAGTGAGGGAAATTTCAGCCCTTTCCTAAGGGCTGGGCAGGGTGAGCTGCAGAGCAGTAGGACAGACGGTGCTTCATGGATGTTCTCCAAAGATGCACATTCCTGTTCTGGAAATAAAACTACTCAAACCAGCCAATGCTACAGACACCCTGTTGTACAGCGCAGCAGTCACACTCCAGGCAGAGAACAGGAGACAGACACTCACCTGAACTTTAACGTCCCTGCTGTTTATGATCTCTACGATGCCCACCACGTCATCAAACACTAGACCTAGCTTCTTACAGTTATCTGCAAAGAAAAGACAGAGCAGGTCACAGAAACGTTTTAGAGATTCAGCCTTCTACAAACAGACAGTACACAGAAGCAGTTTTCAGGGTTTCTCTGCTTACCAAGGGTGATGGAGTTGATCTTGCCTTTGATTTGGAGCGTACTATTTGTGCACTTAAAAACATATGCTACCTGCTTCAACTCTGTATCGCTGATTACCAGGTTAGTGGCATTCTCCTGGTTCTCCTGAAAAGACAGGCAAAATACTTTATTTTCTGAATGCAGACCAATCCATCCATGTGAACAGCAGGGCAGTGCAGCCCCTTTAAAAGCAAACTGCATGTACCTTCAGGCTGGTGCCTCTTACAAGGAAGGTCTTCAGACCTTCCTTCCCTGCTGCAAAGTTCCCATCCCTCCAGCCCACTCACACTGACACCAGGCACTCACCACTCTCCACTTTTTGCCCTCTAATTCTAGCAGCGCAGGTGCCTTTGGAGAGGTTTTTTGGGAGGGATTAGCATTACACGCTGGTTTGGGAGCAGTGAAAGGTTTGGGTCCACTTCTCACAGGACCCCCTTGGTTCTTCAGGGCTGGATTCTTGTGGGTCTTCATGTCATCTGAAACATGTCTTAAGCCTGCAAGAGAAGTCAAACCTGAGATCCAGCTCTCCAAGAACGCAGACATCGGCAATTACAACAATCATCATGAAAACATTTTTCAAAATGCAAATAAACTGCAACTGGGTCTAAGTTGAGTCCAAGCATGAGTGACAGCAAGTGAAAGAGGGAGCAAGAAATACTGATGCAATCTTGACGAGAACACTAGATGTACTGTAGAACCAGAAGGCGCCAGCTCTTCCACTCTGCAGCTGGAAAAAGCCCCGAGTCAAGCACCTCACCTTTTTTCACTCTGTCCTGACACGCTGGTCAGGTAACACAAAAAAGGGGTCAGTTTTGTGCAAATTTGAGTAGGTGCAAAATCACACCCTTTGTACTGGAGTCGTGCAGGCAACCAAAGGTCTCACTCTCTCCATTCCAGCTAGAGATTAATCTCTTGCTACACTTGACAGATAAGGCTGAGAACTCTAACTCAGACGTGTTCCCTGCCTCAGGGCTGCTTCTGACTCCCAGCCTCATGCTCGGATCAGATGGCCTTTTGTTACTGCAAGCCTACTTTCTAAGCCGGTATATTGAGGGACAATGGCAAAACGAGGACTCGCAGCACAACGGTACTCTCGCTGGTGGCTGCCCTCCCTCTGCTAGCTACTTCCACCTACCAGAGGTGATGCCTTCTCCCCGATTGATCTGGGCGAAGAGCGCGGAGCGGGAGGCAGAGTCATCTGTGCTGGAGCTGGTGGGGGCAGGAGCAGGTGGGGGAGGAGGGCCTGGTGGGGGAGGCGCAGCCCCGGCTGGGGGAGCAGATGGTGATTTAGCCCCTTCTGTTGCTACAGGACCCTGTAAGAGGCCAGCAACAGGAAAAGCAATTGCACAAGCTCCGTATCTGCTGCAATAATCATGCAATACTCATCTAAGAAGCTCTTGCAGATGTAAGCCACCACTTACTGTTTTGCTCCAAGTCAGCCCTGTGGTGTGATACTCTTTGATATAGGCCTGCAGCTCTGTCCAGATACTCAGATAAGCTTTCACCCAGTCCACTTGCTTTTTATCTCTGAGGACACAAGGAGATCGTGAGGAGCAAGCAGGTTCATTTGCCATTAAAACTCATGGACTACCAACAGTTCTTTACACCTCTCCATCTCTCAGCCTACAGGGCAAGACACAGCTGGACCAACACAGCAGCCTTACACCTCCAGCACTGCATTCTAGCTTCAGTATTTATCTTGCACCCGCAGGAAGAAGGCCACAGGCCTGGCTCTGCACTGTCACCCATTTCACCTGAGGAGTCTGGTACTTCCCACAAGACCCATTGCCGAGACACAAGCTGCTGCCCTGGGAGACAGCTCAGCCACCAGATGATGCTGAGACAAGAGCCGCAATACACTTGTTACCAGGGACTCCAGCTGCAACATGAATGCAAGGAACCTTGTCCCTAAGCATCAGGAAAGAACAGCTAAGTGAGGCTTTGTAAATATACCCTGCCTTTAAAAAGAATGAATGAATGAAAGACTAAGCTGTGGTTAGATGCTGAAGTAGCCCCTACACAACCAATTAGCTGTGTTCGATGACATCTTTAAGAGAGAAGGTAAACTTACACATCCTTGTACTCCTTGAGGATCCGGTTGGTATAAAACATGGCAGCATCAGTCATTTCCTTCACATAAGGACCAGGCTTTGGAGCCTAGGAAAGAACGAACACATTGGCATGGAACAGCTGACCAGGGAGCCAGACTTTTCCCACCAGCCCAAGAAAACCACTTCCCACTGGTGTTCTTACCATGGCCACCCAGCCCAGGGCTGGGATGCTCTCACTAACTGCTGATAAGTGATTGAACAGTTTGCTACCACGGTTCTTCTCCCTGAAATTCTGCACCACCTGGATTTGCTCTGAAATTGGTTTCAGAAGTGATGAGAACGCATTCTGCAGAACAAGAGAGACAATAACAATTAAGAACATTAGTATTGCTCTGGAATGGCTGCACATCTTCATGGGCGGCTCTGCTGAGATGATGGTCACTCGGAGGAAGATTCCAACTGGCGCAAGTTCCTCCTACAGCTTCTGTCCAGGCTTAGCTCTCCCTGCAAGCCCAGCTCGGTCCCACAGCCTAGCTCCTCCAGGGTTGAAGTCATAGCTCCCAGCCGGATTGGTATTATGGGAGTACGCCAAGAACTGTGACTCATGTTCAATCCAAGAGACACTGACAAAGCTTGTTAGTAACAACGACAGAAATAGCATTTGCCTTTCCTGGATTCTTTTGTTCCAAGACAGTTTGTTAAATTTTTTCTCTCCTTTACAAACTCTCAGAGAAAGGGGTGCTACGCAGGCTTTTGCAGTTTGGGATCTACAGCCTGCATTACAATCGGAGTCACAGCAAGTTCTCCAGTCACCCGGTCAAGCCAGACTTCAGGATTCAAGTTACTTCTCAAGTCAATCCACACCTTTAGTATTTGGATGATAAAAATTGTTTCTGTGTGTTGCTCGCTTGGAAGGCTGACTGATAGCGTTAGAAGTCTTCTGAGGTCAGACCAGCCAGCCAGAGATGCCTCTTAGGCAACTTTTCTTTCTTTTAAGATCAGGAAGTCTCCTGCTGGTGGCAGCAGTGAGAGACAAATTTGGGCAAAACTTGCTTTTCAAAGCCTCAGCTTTTCCTTTTGCTGTCCCTTCCCCTGTTTAGATGAGAACAGAGAGGTTCCAAGCACCACTGGCCAGGCTACACTTTCAGAAGCTCCAGCCTAGCACTGTCATCAAGTAACAGGATAGGGAAATTCTTCGCCACAAGCAATGAGAGTTCATACATTTTGCTTTTTAAACTGGCTACTCCAGAACTGACTAGACTCCTGCAAGACAACCTGCACAGAGATCTACATTAGATTAAAAGATTATGAACAAAGAATAACCTTAAGTAATGTATCAGTGGAATTTATAAGCAGAATCTCAGACTAGAGACTATGCAGAGCACCACCCCAGCAAGCCTGGTGAAAGATAAACAATGCTGAATTTGGGGGAAAAGATGCAGATATAATTTGCAGTGAAAGTAGCACAGAAATCCAGCTACCACAATGTAACAGTAGAAGCCATGACTAAACCAGATAATAACTGCAAAGAAAAGCAAGGAGGGATCCTGTTGCTCAGGAAAAACGGTTCTCAGCAGGGAAAAACCAATGCATTCAGGATCAGATTCTCAGTCACACATCCTGCTGAGAAGCAGTAACCTAGGGTAAAGTGTTAAATTACTTACTTAAGGACAAATCAATCCTAAAAGCCTCGCTATTATTCAGAGGCCATTCAACAGAGACAAATGTCTGTTATACTTCAGAAGGAGCTTGATGCCCGAAAGTCTGTAAGCATCACATAATGAAAAGCACGCTCTAGGCAAATCCCACTGTGGCTCCTGTCTCAGATAAGTTCCTGTCTGCAGGTTGCATCTCAGGGAACAGTGATTGTGCAGCACTGGTGCCAGGTGAAACTCGAGACAGATGCTGCGAGATGATGCTCACAAGCTGCTCTGACAGCTACAGAAAACTTGTTGCTCTAATGACTGGAAAATCCCAGTTCTGCAGCTCTAAGAATCAACTTCTGGAATTCTGCCCAGTATTGGATGAGCACCCGGAACAGTTCACACTTTCAGCAAGTGCCACCTCACGAATTCAAGCGTCTCCAGTCCTCCTCTGGTTCCTCTTTTGGAGCAACTGTATTGGCCCAGATTCCCCTGCACTTGCAGTCTTCCCTGACCCAGAGGTAAGAGCATACCTGGTTTCTGGTAAGCAATTTCCCAGACTTACCTCTGTTGGCTGCTGGTGTTGAGATGCCATCACCAGAAGAGCCCTCTCACTCATCAAGCCCACGTGAACCATCTCAGCCTAAGAATAGAGAAAAACATCAGAGAGCTTCCCTTGTACCCAGTGTAACGCTAACGGTCATTCAAGCTCCTGCTGCCCACAGCTCCTAGTCTGTAAGAAAGCAGCTATGCTGATCTCAGAGCACATATTCTTGGAGACACCCATCCTCAAAGAAAACTCACAAAAGTGCAACAGCTCTTGGGCTGGGTAGTTTACAGGCTTCCTAAAGGCATGCACCAAAGTCTATAAAGAGAGCTAGGCACCCAGATACCAAATATTTCAAGGAGGAGGTTTGATTCATCATGTGTGTGTAGGTGGAAATCTGCTGGAGGTTATCTGGGCATCTGCATCTGTTTTGGATCCTTGGGGATTATAAACATCCTAGAATACAGTGCTAAAGGAATGCAAACACCAAGAGCAAACTTGGCCCTTAACAGCCCTGAAGGACAAGCAGCATCTGTTTAGAGCTGAGGGAGAAGAACGTGATTCCTTACATGCTTCTGCACATCCCCACCAACTTCTTTGCTGATCTTGATGTATTCAGCTACTGGGCCAGCCAGAAGGGCATCGAAAGCCTGCACGTACTGAGCCACTCCTGCAGAGAAGGAACCACAATACAGGTATCACCGAGAGGCACCGGCTGGGCTTCTGGGCTGGGAGCACTCACGTGTGCACACCGCACTCGTGGGCTGCACCTCCCAGCCGGGTCATGGCAGGAGGCTCAGCCTGAAGCATGCAGCTGAACGCCGACAAGGGAAGTGCTGCAGGCACAGGAAGTCCTTATCTTAGCAGGATGGTAACCGCAGGCCTCTCTGCGTTTGCTCAGTACCTGCTGCGAAACTCACTTCCCCTCTGTGCACATCTAACAGCCTTTTGCATGCCCTGCACGAGCACCACCCGCTCTGCAACAGCTACTGCTGATGCCGCACCGGCTGGCTGACACTTCAGCACAGGGACTCCCATGGGGTGATGCTGCTGCGGAGGTGCTTTGTGCCTTACCTTTGGAAGAGCCATCTCCACACATGCCAGGTCCTTGGCACACTGTCTCCAGGCGCTCCACAGCCTTCTCCAACCGTTCAACCAGTCTTTCCATATCTACCACTGTCCACAACCTGCACACACAGAAGACAATTATTCGCATCCTCTGATAGCATGAATGGGATGCCAAACGCTGAAGAGGGTTTATCAGCTGCCTGGTACAAGCTCTACCAGTTCCAGAAGAATATTTTCTACCTAGCTTTGCACGCTGATGATGGACAGCAGGGTATCCTCACATAAGCATGACACTGCTTACACAACAGCCACTTTCTATTGCCACAGTTGCTCCTTAACGGCCACATCGTTTCTATTCCATTGTATGGACTTCCTACACCTATAAGGATACAAAACTTATATCTTCTAACCTTGTATTGACACCTCAATCAAACAAAGCTCTGTACAGAATCTCATTGCAGTCAGTTCCTGTGACCACGCAGCAAATCAAGTACAACTGATTTGCTGGGAGACTACACACCAGATTAGAACTAGTAGTTTTGTTTCTGCAAATGCATCTGCAGGGACCTCCCAGAGTCCTGAATTCCTCCAAGGAACATCTGTAATTCCACCGTCGCTCCAGTACAAAGCACCAGCACGCAGAACGAGGCACCCTGGCACACACTAAGATGAGCAGCTGCACAAGCTAAGAAGGCATAGCTGCTTCTACAACAATGTGCCCTGTTCATCCTCTCCCTCTACAGGCTTTGGTATCTGAACTGCAGAACCTACCCTGCAGGCACTGCACAGGGAAGTGATTTAGGTATGTAAGTCATTTGCAGCGTCTCATCTGGAAACGTCTTAAGAGTCATATAAACTTTCCATTAATTACTGCTTTGCAGAGGCTCTGCACCAAGGAGCAAGACAAGTCATGCTCCAAGCACAGTAATGCACAGGGAATGCAGGGAGGAAGTAGCAAGTCACCAATTGCATTTTTATCTTATCACCTCTCATCGGAATATTTTACATGAATCACGATTATGGGCTGGACACAGCTTCCTTCTTACTGCAACAGCCTGCAAAAGCTCAAAACCCTGCCTGGAAGAGAACAGCCTTCCCAGCACATTCCCCAGCACACCCAAAAAGGCAGGCAGCTGCATCAAAGGAACTGATCCTAGCTCGCCCTCAGAAACAAAACCTGAAGATCTAACAAGGATTTTGCTTTTGCTCACAAGCCTTCTCAGCCCTGCTCCAAAGTGCATGTTTTCACCCAATTTCCAGAGGATGTGGGGCAGATCCAGTGTTAGTCACAAGCGGCACTGATGTCACAGGACAAACAAGGCCATTTTCCACCCCTCTTTCGCCTGCTTGCATCAGGAGAAGCAGCACTGATGTGGGGGGCAGGGGAGAGGCCACCCCCCTTTCCAAAAGGAAGAGAGCGGTTTCCTCCTCTGTGCAAGAGCGAGCCAGAGGACGTACTGTGTATAAAACTGGACAGCAGTAACTGGATGGCTTCCAGATACAAAAAAAGTTCAGAGAGGCTGAAACTTGTGGGCAGTCACCCATATAATCAACAGTAATGAGTACCTCTTCTTTTTTCCTTTTTTTTTTATTTATTCTGTACAATGTAGAAATCCTGACCACAGAATCGTCAGCTCTCTGCTGCAGCTGAGGACGACGCATCCAGAATGGGGCTCACGTCTTCCAGTGGGAGCGCAGCCAAGAGCGGGGCTCTGCCTCCCTCGCTCTCAGCACACTAAAAAAGGGTATTTTTTCCCCCAAAAGAGCCACCTGTTAAGAAAACTCTCCCTTGCTTCAAGAGTGCGGCAAGATAGAGGGGTGTAACCAGGGATTTCAGGAAGGACACCAGGTTTACCAGGTGCTGAGCAGACAAAGCCGCTGTTCTGCACCACTGATCCCCACCACGTTCTACACGAGGCTCTAATCTGATCAGCCCCATTACTGAGCCGCAAACTGCATTTCAAATCAGGATTACAAACCAGAAAGTCCAGATGGAAAGCTGCTTCCTACCACCAGCACTAAAACATGCTGCTGCGAGTAGCATATCATATCATCACTTCTAGATATGCTGTCGGGATTGATGTCCTTTAACAAGAAAGTGTTCCCTGAGATTCGGATTCCTTCCAGTCTCCTTGCCGTTTGACACATCCTTCCTGGTTTTCCTGACAGAAGCCAGAAACTCACAGTGCTTGATACCAGCTTTGTAAACCTAGTGCTATCCAGCAGATGGTGAACTCATTTTAATTTCTGTTTAATGGGCAGCATTAGGTCAACTTGCAAGATAAGTCACTTGGTAAATTGGCAGCACAATCAGAACCAAGTGCAGGCAGCACAAAGTCCTAGAGCAGGCAGCTAAATCTTAGTCACTCCTCGCTAAAGCTATCTTGACTCACCCTTGCTATGCACTTTGCTCTGTGGATGCAGCTCTTTCTGCTATCGACATAACCCACATGGAATGAAATAAAAAGATTTATTTGTAACTAACATCAACAGCCGGAGCTTGCAATCTAGAGATTAACATCTAGCAAGGAAAAAATAAAAAATAATAATAAAAAAATCACAAAGTAGACGTGCTCAGGCTACACCTGGACAATGTTCTGTCTATTGATCACTTCAAATGCAAAATAGTTTCAGGAAGTGACAAACTGACTTCACGGATCTCAGTACAGCACATCTAATCGGATCTCATTTGCCTTCTTTAAAAAGGAAGTTCAGACACACAGATCACTTAAGAGTCATTTTCGTTCAGCACATCGTCCTATGCTCAGGAGGAATGAGAAAGGCTTTCAAGCTACACCGTGGAGCTGGGGGTTAGAGTTCTCCGGCTGACAGAAGTGGAGTCGAGATGAAGCTCTCCCTTTTGGGAATATAATGCAGGCCTTAAATCTAGGTCTTGTTTAAATTCAATTGAACTTTGATTACCAATGGAGCAGAAGCTATGGACTCACAGCAAACGCACATTTCACCCTGGGCCAGAAAGTCCATTCATTTTCATAGCACATTTGATTAATCTATTAACTAACCTTTATTTCCATCAAAGCTTGGGAACATGGCTTTGAACACACTGTACAGCAAGCATGCTTTCATCCTACTGCTAGACTGTTTTGATGTACTGATCAGAGCAATAAAAGGAAGGAACTCTATCTGTAAAAACACTAGGTATCCCAAAGCCGATCCTGTACAACACACAGGAGTTTCCCGTTTGGAGAATACCAAGGAGTCGGCATGTCCCAGTCAAAGGCCAGTCCTCAGAGGAGCGAGCAAGTTCTCAGAGAAACAGCATAAATGAAATTCTTCTGGTTGCCTGAGACAGCACACTAAACCTGAGTCCTCACTTAGACATTCTGGAAGACACAAATGTTAGTTTTATAGCCAAAGCAAGTCCAACCTACGCCTCTGTTCGGATTCAGCTTTTGTGAAGCCCGACAAACTGCTGTCAGCAACACAAAATTTGCATCAGCTACTTCCTGTTTCTACAGGCAAAAGGAATAAAGATGGGACAACTAAATTAAGAACATACCACAGTTTATTTCTGAGCTGACACTGGAGTATCTCCGGGGATCAGCTACCAGATGATTCCCAACAATTATATCTTCCAAAGCCCGAAGAATTTTTTTTTAAAAACAGTTCAGCTCTTCACAGAAGGAATTATTTGAAGTAAGACAGGACTCAAATGCCTGAATTTAGTCAGTTGTCAGGACCAGCCATGAACACAAGACAGCTATTGCTAGTCCCAGCAGTTGCCAAGACAGAGATCTCTGCTGTTTATAGTACAACAATACTTGTTGACATTGCTCCAGAACCCACGGTGACTACTTCTGGTATTTCAGAGCTATTTAATTTAGAAAACCAAAAGTCCTTTTTTTAAAAAAAAAAAATAAAAAAAATCGATCTGGACCCTATTTAAGCTCTCCAAAATAACAAATCCTACTGAAGTCATTAAAAATATTATTTGGTATTTTGACTCAAACACTAAGAGATGGTTAAAGTATCACTTTGCTCCACGCTAGTGAGCGCAAGGACTCCTTTTTCATCACAATTACATGAAATAGGAGATTTGCACTTGCCAGACTCTGTGGCAATGCTCCTCTCATTTCCATTCCCTGTCAGGGCGATGAATCCACCAGGGAAGTAACTGAGAATCTCAGATCTAAGCTAAATTGGATGCAGTACCAAGCTCCATATCAGGAATTCAGAGCATCGAACTTCGTCAGCATCCCTCCTGAGCTGTGCCTGCTCAAGCAGAGGCTGCTTGGCTGAACTTTGTTCCATGAATAATAGGGAGTATTTTTGGCTTTCAGAAACCTCAGCAATATTCCAGGGACACAAGGATCGCCTCAGAAGAGCAAGGGAACACAGCAGTTTCTCCACACCACAGATTCCTGGGTTTGCAGTGATGCGCATCCGTAGCCTAGATCTTGGGGAATTCCAGAACCCGATGTGCAAAATCTTAACGCACGAAACGCCCGTATTATTGTTTTTTTTTTTTCATTTCACTATCGGAAAATCCAAAGCAGTCACATACCCCCCAACTAACCACCAGGGAAATCAGGAGCCAGCAACAGGCTGAAGACAAGCACTACCCCCGGGCGCAGCAGGACGCAGAGCGTTCCTGGGGGGTGGAAGCACAAGCTGCAGGAATACCCTCGCTTCAGGCTGCGGCAAATCCCTGGAAAGGTGGATACAGGACCTGCACACACACAGCAGCTCCCTGCCCCGGTGAGTCACCGGCAGCTGCCAGCCCCGGTAACCTGCCGGCCCCTCCGCTTCCCCCCGCCACCGGGTGAGGCGGCCCGGGCCCGGCACCGCCCGCAGCCCCCGACCCCGCTCC
>JAVJGI010000040.1:115322301-115338384 GCA_035590275.1 Ibycter americanus
GAGGGGCAGGATGGGGCCCAGGACCCCCAGGGGGGGCCGGGCCCCCCGGGGAGGGGCTGGGGGAGCTCCGGGAGTTCGAGGTGCCCGAGGCCGCCACAGAGGGGCGGGGGGGGAGCTGAGAGCCCCAGCAGGGGCAGCTGGGCCCCCCCCAGGGCAGGTCTGAGGGTGGGCTGCAGACACCCCAAGCAGGGCTGTTGGGTCAGTGGGGTCCTCAGGAGGTCTGGGACCCCCTGAGAGGGGCTGGGGATGGTTTGGGGTGCTGGGAGGAGGTGGGAACCCCTGGGAGAGGGGTTAGGCTGGAGGTTGAGGCCCTAGAGATGTGGCTGGGGGCTGCGTCCAGTGGGGCTCGGTGGGATGAGCCCCCCTCGTGGGGAGGGGGATTGTCCCAGTCTTGCAAGGACTGTGCTTGGCTGGGGCTAGGAGAAGGTGGAAGGGTCCTCCGGAATGGTATCTGGCTGCGTCGGGGGCAGCTGAGGTCAAGGCCCCTCCGAGCTGTGTCTGGTGGGTGCAGGACAGGAGAAAGGTCCCTCTGGGGAGCTGCTGGCCATCGAAACAGCTACACCCCCTCCTCGGGCTAAATCCTGGGGGGCCTGGGCCCCTGATGCTCTGTGCCAGGGTGGTTGGCATTGCTGCCTCTGTGCAGCAAGGGTGGTTTTACTCTCAGTGTGTGCTGGCTCGTCCCAAGCATCAAAAAACTCCTACAAGGCTCCTGTGATTCTGCGGGTATGGAGCGCTTTGGAGCCTGGTGCTCACAGACCCTCTTTGATCTGAGGATCTCAGAGCACTTGGCAGAGGGTGGATAAATGTTGTTGTCCCAGCTTTGTTGCTGGAGAGACCAAGACCGGGGTGGTGAAGGGAAAAATAACTTGGAGTCAGGAAAAGGTCCCTGGAGTCAACATGGGATTGCTCCCACAGAGGGCTCTGCCGTCTGCTTTTACCATTAGGGCACGACTTGCTCTAAAAAGAGGTTTGCTGCCATGGTTGGAGAAAGGGCAACAGTTATGCCTGCCTGCTGTGTGGGATGCTGGAGCTTTGCTGGGTGGTTTTGGGCCCCAGCAGCCCCAGGGAGGAGGCCTCGGAGGCCTCGGAGCTGGGGGTCTGCGCAGACAAACCCAGAGCATCTGTCCTGGCGAGGGCTGGGACACGCTGGCAGGATGGGAAGGAGGAGAGAACCCAGCGAGGCCGGCGGCTTTGCCACGGCTTCCTGCCCTCTGCTCTGCTACCATAGATGGTCACATCTGTGTGTGGTCACATCATCCCGCAGCGCAGGGGGGAAGCGGGGCCGTCCGCCGCCGAGCTCCCGAGCCGAGATCCAGGCTCCCTCTGTGGGATCCCAACCAGGGCAGGCGGGAGCAGGGCTGAGCCTGGGATCAGCCAAGGGCTGGGAGCAGGATTGCCGGGAGCGTGGCTCTGCTGACATCTAGTGAGGTTGTCTCCTCCGGCTTCATGCTCCCTGCGAGCTGGGGAGGCATTCAGAACCCTGTGAGGGTTTGATTTTTCTGAGCAGGCAGTGGAGAGGAGTTGTGTGTCTGGGTGAAGACCCAGGTCACTACTATTCCCCCCCCGCCACCTCCATGAAGCTCCCCCGGCTCCCAGCAGCTGCCCTGGCAGAGCAGACAGAGCCAAGCACCTTTGCCCTCACGTCATCCTTTCCAGTTCGGGTGAAGCCTATAGAGGAGACAAGCAGCTCCCTGCAGTCACTGATGCTGTTTGCTTTGGTTTCTGGTTTTCTTGCCCTGTTTTCCACCCTGCCAACGTCTGATCTGCTTCTTGCAGCTGTCCCCATCAGGATCAGACACCTTAGGATCAACTGACATGATGCAAAATGGCAACTAAGATACAGCCATGTCTTTTCCATGCAGCCAATGGCTTATATTTTATGGCATCCTATAACAGTCACAGCAGCAAAGCACCAGCCACGTCCTGCCTCGCTGGTGCAGGGGTGTTCCTAATCCCGGTGGGACAGCACAGGCAGGAGCTGTCCTCCTGGGCTGTGTCTGTGAGGAGGAAGCGAGACTGGGGAGAGGAACTAGAAATAAGCGGAGAACAGGGAGAGGAAGGGCACTGCTTGCTGGGGATATCGCAGCCCAGCCCCAGGCCACAGTGTTTGCTTCTGGGGTGAGTCCATTCAGCTGAACGTAGTTCCTGAAGGAACAAAGATCAAGTTCCTGGTAAGGCTGGGTCACAGAAAAACTGCCTGTTTACAGAAGGACTGTAAAGCAGGTCAGTGCTCTGTGGGGGATCCCAGTGCCTGTAAAACATGCCAGCCTGTGACCGTCACTGTCCTGTCTCCGGGGAAAAGCTTTCAGCTTCCCCATGCTGCTGCCAGGTGGTTGGTGCCTTGTCCCCCTTTCCTCCAAGAACCACGGGAATATTTACTTCTTTTTTTTAGCCATAAAATGGCTAAAATGCCTTTGTATCCCCTAGACAGCGCCCTTTGGCTTGTTGCAGCCGCAGGAGAGCACTTGTCTCTGCTCTTTGGGGTGTGAGGAGGGCACTTGTCCGAGCTCCAGCCTAGGTCCTTGTGATGCTCAGTGCCTCCAACTCCTCCGCAGGAGCAAACACAGTCCTGGCAGGGGCTCAGGCAGTCCCATGCTTTCAGTGCTCCCTGAGCCATCTCTGGTTAAGGCTAAGCCTGAGTGCCAGCCTGCATGCAGCATTCCATTTCCCAGCAAAGCAATTTACTGCTTCATTCCTGGGAAAACGGATTTTTTTTTTTTTTGTAGCAGGAAACCATCTCATTGCCCCATGTTTCTGTCCCCGTACTGCAGCGCCTTGGCTGCTTACATCCTTGGAAACAGTGGGTTTGCAAAACATTAACTAAAACCCACCAAAACAGGTCGGTAGCCTTCAGTCTCTATTTGCAGATAAAGTGAGTGACCTCAGCCAGGTGGCACAGACAAGGTGACCCTTGGGGACAGCTGTACCCCAGAACGACTCCATCCTGCGCAGCTGACCCTGGGTTAACTCTGCCTTCCCCAGCTGGTGACAGAGCCCAGCCCAGCTGGGGATCAGTGTGCCAGGGAGGTGGACCTGCTCACCATGACCCACTGGCCAGCACTCCCATCCCGAGCATTGCCCTGCTCCAGCAGTCCCGCTTCTCCCCAGAGCTTCCCAGGCTGAGCTAGTCTCCAGCTGGATCTGTTCCCTGCTCCAGCCCCGCTGGACACCGTACCAGCACAGTGGGGTGGCTGCACTGTCAGACATCCCTTTCCGTGGGAGCCTGTGCTTGGTTCGGCTTGAAGTGTCCACGAAAGCAGCCCTGGGTGATTTCTGCTGCCATGTGGGGCACACAGGTCCTTCTAACCCAGGGGCCAAGGGAAAACCATCCCCACCAGCAGCTCTTTGAATGTTTCATAGATCTCTTCTGCTCTGAGATAAACCCAAGATTTTTTGCCCTTTCCCTGCAGATAAGGAGGGGGGTTATTCCTCACCCTTTGCAGGGAGAGACTTTTCACACTTCCACTTATCTGCCATAGGGTAAATAGACACAGCGTGGCTGCTATCACCTCCAGGACTGTCCCTCCTGCTCCAGCCACTCCTGCTGCCTCCGTCTGCCTCAGCCAGGAGGGGACCTGCCTCTTGACAAAGCCACCCTTGGTGACACACAGAGGATGTAAGTCCAATTCTGTAGGTTCTGCTGCTGCCTTTTGGAGGCTACAACTGATGTTTGCTTGGTTTGTCCCCTCCACAGTCACCTCCCAGGATGAGTGCCCCGTGGTTGTGGTGAATGTGTCTGTGCCACATCACCTCCCAGCCCCCTCCTCTCCACCCTGGCACATCCAGCCCCCATGGCACATCACTGGTGCTGCCCTGTGGTGTCACCAGAGCAGCATCCTCCTGAAATGCCCCTCTCAGAGCTTTGTGCTGCAAAACAGGCAGAGCAGCCCACCAGCCCGGACTCAGCCGAACGCACTGGGAGCTGGCACCCAGCAAGTTTCCCCAGGGCTCAGGGTGAGCCTTGCAGCTTGAGCAGAGGCCCTGGGAGGGGTATTAGGTGCACTAGCATGCTCTGATGTGTGTCAGTGGAGAGACGGGTGCCCACAGCAGCCTGGCCTCCCCCCTGAGTGAGCCCTGGGTGCTGGAACATGGGCCTGCACCCCTGCTCCTTCTCCAAGCCCCACTGCTCATATGGATCTTCACCCATGTACAATGAAAGGCTCTTTCCCTTGTGGACAAAAGGGACCAGACTACCTGGTTCCCTGAGAACTGAAACCCTCTGCTCCCTTCCAGCATGGGCAGCAGTGCCCCCCAAGTTCAGTGGAAGGCTCCCCAAGCCCCTGGCACCAGATGGGTAACCCCTGCCCCCCAGCTGGCCCTGGAGCTTGTTAAAGCCCATCAGCTGGGAATCAGGGCTGATTCCCAGCACCCACATATGGTTTCTGGGCAGCACAGCCCCAGCCCATATGCCATTACAGGCATCAGCTCAGCAGGTGCTGAGCGCACAGCTGACACCCTGCATTTTCCATGTTCTGGCTTTGATTTCACAGGGCCAGTCCTGCCCATACATTAGCCCTGACACGTGGCTTGCCCGGCCAGTGTGGAGGACACAGCAGCCATGTAACTCCAGCTCTGCAGGGAGGTGCTTCCCAGATGCTTGGGTGCATTTGCTTCATCATCAAGGTTAGTGTGGATTAAGCCATAGCACAGCTGCTGTTGGAGGCCAGCTGTAGGTGCAGGCAGCATCTCCCCATGCATTTCTGGCCAGGCAGACTTCTCATGCCAGAGAGGTTTTGCTCATGCTCGTAGTGAAAGCCCTCTGTAATCAGGACTGAAGCAAGACATGGTCTCTGCTTCAAGGCTGGAGTTTTGCCCAGGGGTCAGTGCTATCAACTCCCACGGTCATTTCTCCCCCCCTCCCCAATCCATTTTCTTAAAAGCCTCAAATAGAAGAGGTGTGCTCAGCTAGGAATGTCTGGGCTCTGTTTCAAGCTCAGTATGGTTTTAGTCTCTTGAGCTGGCTGCAAAAAACTTGAACAGAGACTCCTTAAGAACCCCACAGAGCCAAAAAAGGGGAGGCAAAGGATAAAATATCCCTGATTTCTGTTGAAACTCTTTTAAAAAAGGAAAGCAAACAGCAATCTTTCAAATCCTTGGAGACAGCAACATTACCCACACCCCTCAGAGGCGGCCAGGCCATAGCAATGGCTAGGATGACTCCTTGCAGACACAGCCAGGAGCAGGGCAGGGGTCAGTACGTTTGCAACAATCTCCAGCTCTGTGCTTGGCTGGAGCACTGTCCTCCTCCTCTTACAGAGGGTGCACATGGCGCCTACCTGCCCTGCCACAGGGGCTTCACAGAGCACTGGCTTTGTCCCCCTTGGCTTGTCCTGCCCTTGTTCCTTTGCTGCAGGCTCCATCCCTCCGGGAGCAGGGGGCACCCAGGCCATGGCTAACGCTGCATCTTGCCCTCTGCTCAGCACAGAGCCAGCTCCCAGCCTCCTTGCATCATCCCTTTTGCTTCTTTCCATGACCCACGACATGGTGGCAGAGTGGGGCCCAGTTAAACATTCTCAGCTAGGGCCTAATCTCTCTGCCTACTTTTAAAACCCCATCCTCATTCCAGTCCTTTGTACCCAAATGTGGAACAAAGGATGAGCTGTCCTTTCCTTTGAGCCCCCGGCTCTCAGCTCAGGCACTGACCCCACAAACTTCTTGGTGTGACAAATGTGCTTAACAAAAGGAGACAGCCCTGTCCCCCCGTGCAGTGGCCATGGGGACAGCAGCAGAGCTAGCACAGTGCCCTCACACTGGGCATCTGCCCCAACTGTACGGGTGGCTGCTCCATCTCTGGTGCATCCTCCCTGCGCTTAACTCCAGCTGGCTTTTCCCCTCTGCGTTACACTTGCTGCCACAGGAGTGTGGTGGTCCTGCTGAGCAGGGAGGGCAGGGCTCTCCCCATTTCTGCTGCAGAGAGGGGAATGCAAGAGCAAGGTATAAATATCGACAAAGATTAGCCCCTGCAAAGCACTCTACCCTGACAGAAAGTGTTGAGTGTCACCCACAGCCTGCATTCCCTTTCTCTCCGCTCCCCAGCTGCCTCTCCTGTTTCCAGCCCTGGGTTCACAGTCTCTGCTGCCAGCACTTTGATTTCATTCCTCCCTCCACCCCCGTTCCCTCTTGAAAGAGAGAAAATAATAGAGCCTTTGTTGGGTCACTGCGGCACAGGCACTGAGCAAGGAGCCACATGGGGGTAAGGGGCTGCCGGACACAGCCGCCTGCCTGGATTATGGCATTCCTGCGCCTTCGGCGCAGGGGCAGTCAATCCTACACCCCATGGCATGTAAAGGGACCCTGGGCTTGCTGACATCCACAAAAAAACCAAACAACAATCCAGCTAAACAAAAAAAATTCTCTATACCCACACCGTTGACTTCACCCACTTTTATGTAAATTAATATTAACAGGTCCTTGAGTTTTGTTTCTGTACAGATATATACAAATAGGAAATAGTTTCATATTTACATCATTAAGTTAATTAGGCTCTATAAAAAAAACAAAGGCTTTCCAAATTAGTGTCATATGTACAGACAGCAGAGGTGAGCTCACGTCCTTGGCGCGGTCACATTGACAGTGTAATGTACACTAACCATTACCCCAGTCCCACAGGTGATCGGCCCCACGCAGGCCGGGCACAGACAGGCAGCAGGCACGAGTGTTAATGAGCAAAAGGATCCCGCTCCAGCCTTTTCTGCTCTCCAGGACCCGGCAGGGAATAGTGCTTGCTTCTCATGAGGCACACAAGTACCACAGGGTCAATTTGTGTAATGTACACTACCAGCGCTCTGTGGATCCCGTGGAAGGCACAAGACCAGCACAGATCTCGTGTTCGAGTTGGTGGATGCTCTGCACGGCTTCTCCCGGGCACCCCTTGATGGTGCATACCTACAGCGGCACAAGGCTGGTCCAGCCCCGAAGGGGCCAAGTCCTTCGGAGAGCCCCGGCGTCAGCAGACGGACCCAGCCCTGAGTCACACGATGCTGGCCAGTTCTGTGTTGTCCGACTCCGAGCTGCTGTTGCTCTCCTCCCTGGGGACAAAGGGGTGGGGAGGAGGCATGGAGTGAGCCATGGAGCAAGACCTGCCCCTGAGCAGACTTCTGCCTTGGAGCATAGGAGCCTCCGAAGAGCTTGAGCAGCACATCACCACCTTGCGCGGTCCCCAAACGAGTTTTCTTTAGCAACTGGGGCGGGTTCCCGTTCATCTCAAACACTTCATGCCATCTCTTTGGAAGCCAGGATTGGCGAAACAAGCCAGCCCTTCCCTCACCCCACCACCCACGGGTCCTGGAGAATTCCCGGACAAGTCACAGTGTGTCCCAACCCGTCTGGGCCTGATCCTGCTCCCACACACACTGCTAGCATGCCATGGTTGCAACCTCCATAACACAAGCTGACACTCACCTTAAGTCCTGTAGTGCCTTCTTGTTTTTCCTCCGCTTCTCCTCATCGATGGGGTACAGCTTGAACAGGAGCAAGCCCAGCAGGATCAGCCCCACAGGCACAGCTGACACGAGCATCTTCAAGGTGAAGTTCACCTCACTGGGCTGGGAGCAGCCCCGGGTCTGGTACCCTGCAAAGCTACAGACAGAAAGGTACCTTCAGGCAAAGGCAGGCGAGTTTGTAGGTGAACCTGTCCCTGCAGTGAGAAGTTTGGAGCCACAACTGGATTTAAACCCCTCTCCCCCCCGAACCCTCCCAGCCCTTGGGAAGCAGAGCTGCAAGACTGCCTGCCTCTCTCTCTGCCCCTTAGCTCCCATGCAAGAACTCACTCTAAGCTAAGTGTGGAGATGCCCAGGGAGACTCCAGAGGTAAACTTGGTGAAAAAGACATAGAAGGAGAAGAAGATGGCTTCATGGCCGTGGGAGTCGGGGTGCTGCAGCTTGAAGTCGTCTATGACGTCTGGGAGCATGGACCTGTGTGGAGAACACGATGGTGATCATGAGGACTGAGCCAACAAAGCACCTCCTCTCCCTGCTGAGAGGATTTCCCTCCAAGAGCCCCATCTTGGGCTGAAAACGTTACAGAAAGTCCTCCCGAGGATTTCTAGCCCTCGAAGCACCTTGCCCAGCTCTCAGGGTGCAGTGCCAAGAGCACCAGGACCTCGCACTCACCAGGGTAGGAGGAAAGCGGCTGCGACGCTGATCCCAGCTGCAACAGCCACGACGTAGGTGACGATGAGGTTACTGTCCAGGACAGCCACCATGATGAGGAAGGGGATGGCAGACTATATAGGGGACAGAAGCCAGGTTGGTGTCAGTAGTGCCTGACCCTGACCGCCTGACTGTTCCCCTTCCCTCCCATGCATGCCAGCCCTCTGACTGCAGGGATGGCCAGGTAAGCAGTGGTGCAGCTTTCCTCCCAGAGCCCTGCAGCAGCCATTTCTGCTGGCCTTGGCCACATCCGTGACAGCACAAATAGCAGGATGAGGGACAGGCACCAAATCATCATTAGCAGCAACTTCTGCCCAGCTCTGGGCCCTCCTGGGGGGACACAGCTCTGCTCACCCCATGTGGGAAACACCATCCTCACATGCACCTCTGCACTCGAGGAGACCCACTCACCGAAATGCCCACGTAGACAGCTGTCTTCTTCCCAAAGCGGGTAAGGAACCACTGCCAGAGGGGAATGGTCAAGGTGGCAGAGAGCTACGGGAAGAGAAGGGGTCACGGTGTCACTTGCTGGCCAGGCTCTTTGCTGGCGGAAAAGCTCTTCCCAGCAAGGAGCAGCTGCTGGGCAGAGCCTCCCCCATCACATTTCCAGCACCTCTGGATTGCCACATGCTCCAGAGGCTGGCACACAGCCACGCTGCCTACTCCTGCCCTTGTCCCATCCCTCACCTGCCTCCGCTCCCAGGAAGGAGAGCTCACAATTGGAGCGGCTGCATGGGGCCACCTCCTCCCCCAGTGCGGAGCACCTTGGCACCCAGCACCACAGTCCTCAGTGCACCCAGCAGGTGCCAGCCCACCACCCCATACAGCGGGAGGACCCGAATCCATCCTTGGTGCTGGGAAGGGACCTGATCTTGCCACTGCTGCCTGCGCACAGCGTGGCCAAGAGCCAGGCTCTGTGGGGACCCTGGCACCTTGGATCTCTCCACCCCATGGAGCAGGGAGGGTGGGAAGGGCTGTCAGGGATGAGGCAAGCTAGAAAGGGCTCTCAAGGAGCTGTTTTGCTCCATCTTCCTGGCAGTGAACACTGAGATCCTTTTCTCCAGGCGGGGAGGGGAGGGAAGGGAGATAAGTGGCAGGATTTGGACAAAAGGTCCCCATGCCTCCTGGTCTCCCCCGTCTCTGGCTGCCTTCACGCAGGAACAAAGACCTCGCTGTTCCCACCAACCCGCCCAGCCTTCACAGGACATTTGGCAGCTCCTTCTCCCTCCCCTCCTCCCAGGGGACCTTCAGTCACTGTCCCCATAACAGATCATCACAGCCCCACAGCCTCCCTCCCCTCAGCCCACAGAGCACCCATCCCATGCCAGTTCCTGGGCAGGACCCATGGGATCCCACAGCACACATCCCACCACAGTCCCAGCCCTGAGGGGCTCCAGGCCAGGGCCATACGCACCATGATGGCCAGGAGGATGTTCTGGAACTCGTTGCGGAAGCCCAGAGTGTAGGTGCAGAAGAGGGCAAAGTTACCCTCCAGCAGCTGCAGAGGAGACAGGCAGGGGTTAGGGGAGGACGGGCATCCCAGCCACCCTGGAGGGATGCGCTCCTCCTCACAAGGCTGCGCCCAAAGCACAAGCAGGGGAAGAAAGCGGCCATTCACGGACCCATCCAAGGCCATGAGACCACATCCTTCCTCTCTGCCCAGGGCAAGTCCGGCTCATTGAGCTACCACCTCACGTGCTCCCAGCCCACTGGGATTCTGCTGGGGCCCTGCACTGTTCACCCCCCAGCCATCTCCAAGCTGCGCTGCTGCCGTTCCCTCTCCCCTGTCCTTCCAGCCTGGCTGTGCTTACCATGAAGGCCAGTGAGGTGAAGAGGAAGCCGGCGATGAGCTTGATGTAGGCACCGTGGTTCATCACCAGCTTCAGTCCCTGGAAGAAGGAGACAGGCTCGTCCGACTGGAGCTCAGAGGACTCTGGGGAGCAGAGCAGATCAGCCCATCGTTAGACTCACTGAAACAGCACCCTTGGGGGCAAGGGGTGCAGTGCTTCATGCTCGCTGCTGAGCACCCTGCACAAGTCCTTGCCCACCTACAGTATCCCACCTCAAGGGAGTCAGAACAATGCCCGCAGGGACCTCCCTGCCCTCACTCAGGGGTCCCTCAGCCCCACAGAGAGGAGAGAATGGCCTGGCTGATTTGCCCAGGATAAGCAGAGCTGGTCATAAAGCAGAGGGAGGGAAGGACAGAAGCTACTGGACTTTGGATATCACCTCACCTCAGGATGCCCTTGTTGGCATTAACAACCTTGGCTAGCCAAAACTGTAAGATAACGTTTATCTCTGACAGTGCAGAGCAGAGAGCTAAGTCCTCATGGCTATGCTGTAATGTACCCCAGAGATGCTCTGGCCCCCGGCCCACAGCACTGCCCTTCTGCAGCACCTTCCCCAGGCCCCCATACCCAGACCTCAGCTCTACCTACCCCTCTCCTCTGGGGCTTGACCCAGAAATGAGGTGCTGAGAGCTCAGCCAGGCTCCTGAGGAGCCCCTGGCAGGAACCACAACATTTTCACAAGCCCGGAGTATCCCAGCATGTCTCAAGCCTCACCTCTCTTCTCCCGCACGCCCACAGACAGGATCACGGCGCAGAGGATGTAGAGTCCCCCAATGACCCCCGCAGCGATCATGTAGGCATTTCTCTGTGCAAGAGAGGAGGGAGTGGTGAGGAAGGGGGCTTCTCCCAGGAGTCAGGCCAGTCAAAGTCAAGGAGAGGGGGCTGCCAGCAGGTCCCCCCAGCTTACTGTGTCTGTGAGTGACCCAGTGTCATGGGTCATGTTTAGTTCCTCCATGGCCACCGAGGAGTTGGTCTTGCCAATGAAGAGGGGGCTCTCGATGCAGGGAGTATCCACCTTGCCCACGATCTGGCCCTGGATGGCAGTGCCCAGCACAGTGCCCAGCACTTCCACAGTCATACCTGGAGGGAGAAGACAGTGGGACTCAGTGCGGCCCTTGGGTACCCAGGGCATGGGTGCAAAACCCTTCACAGCAGAGCCTCCCCAGCTGCAATTCATCGCCCTTCACCAGGAGAAATGAGCCAGCTCAGCTCTCTTACAGCTCCCTCCACCAAGTGATAAGGAGAAGGGGAATGTCTGCTGGGGAAACTGAGGCAGGGAAAGAAGCCAAGACTTGGTCATGCTGCTCCCACTACTGTATGACAGAGCGGAAAGAAAGACCCAGGAGCTCAGATCCCCCACCATCTGCTCCAGGCACTTGGCCATAACAGGGACCACCTCCCCATCAGCCCTAGACAAGGATGTCTGCTGGAGGAGCCAGGGAAAAGAAATGGAAAGAGCTGAACCAGCAGCAATTCAAGCCCTGAACAATGTTCATCATACACCACACCTTGGGGTGAGGTGTGATCAAATGAGCCTTTCCAGCAGGGCATCTGGATGAGGATCGTGCCCCAGCAAGAGCTGCAGCAGAGGAGCTGAGCACCAGCTGCCCCCCAGCCATGGCAAGGAAGGGAAGGAAATACTCTTACGGTAGGCAGTGGCTGAGTCCCGCTCACTCTGCTCCCTGCTGATGAACATGGTCAGTGCTGAGTAAGGCACGTGGAAGCACTGCAATGGCACAAGGAATATTAGCTCAGGGATGGTGCAACAGCCTGTGGCACCCAGGGCAGGGGGAAAACCTGCCCCTCTGTAGCTCAGCAAGGTGAAGGCAGGGATTCATACTCCCCATCCCTCCCCCACTGGCCCTGGTGCATGCAGAGCCCAACTCACCGTCACGAGGGTCTGGAAGATGCAGTAGAAGACAAGATACCACATCACTTGGCCTCTGGAGATGTCCGGCACAAACCAGATGAGAAAGTAGGAGATGACAGCAAATGGGGTGGAGAAGATGATCCTTTGGGAGGACACAGCATTAGCCTCACAGGCATGCAGTGCCTGGGTAACCCCAACAGCTCAGTTCTCCCCACTGCCACATGTCCAGTGGGGTTCAGGCATCTGATTTTGGGGGCTCCTGAGCTGCCCTGGGGTGGCCCACCCTGCTCCAGCACTTGGACAGGAGGCGGTGGCCACAGATTGGGTGATTCAGACCAGGCTGAAGGCCACAGCTATGGTCTCACAGCATGGGAAGGGGAAAAGCTGGCTCAGACTTCCAGGGAAGAGTTTTAGTTGCAAAAATAGACATCCCTCCTTCGATGGAAGTGATTGATCTGCTTCTGCCTTTGGCTTCCAGCCCAGACCCTGACCTCTCCCCCAAGCAGTACTGCTGTCGGGTTGTAATCACCTTCCTCATCCTGGCAAGGGCTGGGGAGCAGCCAGGCAGCACAGCCCTGCTCCCCAGCAGCCAGACACCTCTCACCAGCTTGGCTTTGCTGCCAGGCTCCCTGACCCCTGGTCCCAGGGTTGCATCCGTTCTGCTGGCAGGGATGAGGCACACCACCAGCCAGCAGCAGGCCGGCTCATTCTTCCACCCCTGCCCAGCTTCTCGGAGCTGCAGGCACAGGGACATTGGATGTAAAGCACAACAGAGGATCGGAGGGGATTGCTGTCCCAGCAAGACCAGCCAGCAAGAGTGATCACAGCAGGAAGCCACCCATGACATCTCTCTGCTTCATCCAGCACATTTTATAACCCTTGTCCTGCTGCATCCAGGCAGGGAACAGCTCTACCCCACACCAGCAGCCCAAGGGCACCACAAGCACCCAGGTCCCCTTGTCACTCAGGAGGGCACGGGAGGAATTTGGGAGGGAAGTGAGCCAGGTGTTGAGGTTGCATCCACATCTGCTTAGGAGATTGATCTTGCAAGTACCCTGTGCTCCACGAACTACTGGATGGAGGCTGCGTCCTGGAATAAAGCCAGCAGAACCGGACATGGGACAGAGCCACGCATGGTCAGGACTGGCCCTCCGCCACTCCACTGCCAGGGTACAGCAAGATCTTTCCATCTGGGCTGACGTGCAAGACACAAAGTTTAAATTTAAAGTTGGGGGTGGGGTGGGGGGGGAGCGAGAAACTAAATCTCCACGGATGGAGTTGGCAGAGGCATTGCACAGGACCCAACACATACACATTTTTCAGTGCGCACGTCACCCCGGCAGAGGGGGAAGGGGCGAGCCGGCTCCAGCCACTCCTCTCCTGCGCACTTCTTGTTGCACGCATACGTGGAGCCAAAGGGAAATTTTGAATGAATCACCACAGCCGCGCGGCGGGAAGCACGTCACACTCGCCGCGGGTGCCAGTGCCTGCACGCCAAATATACCAGTTCCCTGCGGGCCAATCCCAGCACCAGGACGAGGGTGCTGAGCCTTGGCCGGGGCTGACCAACAGCCGCAGCAAGTGACTGAGAGTTACCCCTGACCGAGGCTGAGGTGATTAAGACGTTCCGAGGAGGCTGCTGCCGCCGCCGTGACGCGCTCGCCCGCTCATTGGCCACAGCGGGATGGTGTGTTTCTTTGTGCCACGGCTTTCACACCCCTTCCCAGCCCTGCACACCCCTTCCCAGCCCGGCGGTTAATCGTTTGCAAATGGCTGCTGCTCCGAAGAAGGAAGGTCAAAGCCAGGGCTCTTCAGTCAACGACACATCAAGGAAAAGTTTAGTCACTGAGAAGGCTGGGGTGCCCAAGGAAACGGGGACCTGCTCAGGGTGGGGGACAGAGCGGGGTCCCTGAGGCTGGGGGAGAGGAGGGGGCAGCCAGTGGATGAGCTGCTGAGACAAAAATGTGCCAAAAAGAAAGAACTGAAAGGGAAAGAGGCGACGGCCGTTGGGGAAGGGCCTCTCTCCCTTCTGAGGACCTGGAGCTTTAAGCTAGAGCTGCCGGCAGCCGGCTGGGACTCAGCCTCACAGATCGGACCCTTCAGAGCCCGGCAGAAACTGTGAGCAATAAACCCTGGCACACAGGGGGTTATACAGGGTCACCTCATGGGTGCTGAGGGCTAGGGTCAGACAGCAACCTCAGAGACTGCTGCACAGCACCTGCAGCTCCTGGCTTTGTAGATGGGGAAACTGAGGCAGCAGCAAGAAGCTCTGCAGCCCCACACAGCCAGCCCCACTGCGGCCAACGAACCCTGAGTTTGTGAGGTTTAAACTCAGCAGGTTGCCCTTGAGCCATGTACAACAGCAGCAAGCTCCTTGCAGCCGGCTGCCCCGGCACTGCTGAGGGGCCCAGTGCAAGTCAAAAGCTCTGGCTAATTTTAACGAAGCAGGAGCCGTTTGGAGGAATGCAGCCGCTCCATCCCCACCCCCTGCCTCGACGACGGGAGATTACAGCAAGCAGAGCCGCAGCGATCATCCCAGCGTGCATGGCTATCCCACGCAGCCCTGCCCGCACGCCCAGGCAGCCCTGCGCTAATCTCTGGACCCCAGACCCTGCCACACATGCGGCTGCAGAGAAGCTATTTCAGGCCATGTGTGGAGCCTGGCTTTAACAACAGCCGACTGCCACTGCCCAGAGCTATTCCAGGAAAGTCCGGAAGCAGAGGGTATAATCTGCGGGGGAAAGGACTGCATCCCTCTAATTCTACTCCCCCCATGCCCACCCTCTTTGCTGCATTGTATTTCAGCAATCCTGCAGGCACCCAGGACATGGGTTATTTTAGCACAGGACATGCCTCCATGTCCACACTTAGGCATTAGCGCTCTGGAACGCTCCGTGTCCCGTGCAGGGGCAGGTGTTTACAGATGTCCTACGTCTGCCCTGGGTGTAGGCATGAGACCTTCAGGGCTTCACAAACCCCGTCCCATCTTCTCCAACTTTGGCACCCCTTTGCTCAGCACCCTGCTTCCAAGGACAGCAAAAGCACCCACCCATATCCATGACAGCTATTTTCCTGCTAAAAGAGCATCCTCGTGACTGTCAGCCGGCACCCCGCCACCACGCATTGACCGCTCACACCCCTGTCCCTCCTCCCTATGGGTGCAATGCCATCTGCTCCACTGGCAACATGGCCCTGTCACCAACCCCCACAGGAACAAAGTCCGGCATGGGAGTGTGGCACCAGGACAGCTCTCAGGGAGCCTGGAGCTGCTGCAGGTACAGTGACACGGAGGCCAGCCAGGTCCACATCATACAGGGGTGGCTTGGGACCAAAGTAACGGGCACAAACTTGAAGCCTTGGGCTTTTTGGGGCACTCGGCATCTCACCTGGGTGAGATAGGGCATGAGTACGTCCTGCCCTGTAAACCTCATGCCAAGGGACACCCAAAGCTGACTGGAGGCACTGTGACACATCAGGCAGGGATGCAGGGTGCTACAGGCGGCTCTTACCAGGGCATCAGGCGGCCAAAGCGAGTCCACGACGTTTTGCTGATGAAGAAGCCCACCATGGGGTCTGTGATGGCATCCCAGGCTCGCCCCACAAACAGGATGATGGAGGCATAGAAGGGGTCCAGCTGCAGGAAGAAGATCTTGTGTCAGCACACACAAGTCCCCATGCCCCTGGCTGCCCTTCCTGAGGTCCTCAGGACCTTCCCAACAGTACCACGACCCCCCTGCCAGCTGGGAGCAGGGATGGATCCCTCAGCCTTGTCCCCTCATCAGTGGGATTTGAGGAATGAGTGGGATTTTGACCCAGTCCCTCCCAGCTCTGCCCCACCACCTTCCTTCCATCCCAAACTTCCATTTCTCGGAGCAGAGCTCCCCAAAACCAGCCCCGCGGGCAGCACAAGGGTCCCCCAGGGACACCTCTCCCCGTGGCTTCCCTCCCTGTTCCCCACCGGCATGGAATGCCGTGGGATTGCGGGACGGATCCCCGCATCCCTCAGGACAGATACCACCAGCCTGGTTTATCCCCTGGGGAACCCGAGGCGCGTGGAGCGGGGGCCGGCCTGGTGAGAACCCACAGCCCCCGGACCGACACCCACGCAGGTCCGCGACCCCTGTGTGACCGACAGCCCCCCCCCGCCAAAAGCGGGGCGCCCCGCTTCCAGCGGGGGCCGGGGCACCGGTAAGCCCCGGGGCGCCCCTCCGCC
>JAVJGI010000040.1:115354825-115392179 GCA_035590275.1 Ibycter americanus
AAGGGGCCCAGCCCCGTGGGGCTGCAGCTGGGCCTGCCTGGGGACCCCGCGGCCGGCTGCCTGCGGGCAGCACCCCGGGGATGGATCCTGCCCGCTGGGTGTGTGCCCGCTGCCCCTGTCCCCACGGCCAGTTGGTGGTTTTGGGGTGAGCGGTGTCACAGCCGCCCTCCGGCATTCAGGGGAAGCCTGCCGGCCTGGCTTGTTACCCCTGAACGAGGCGGCACCACCAGAACTGAGGGCTGGGTTTGTTCAGACCCCCCACGATACATTTAGCTTTTCAAAGGAAACCAAAGAGTGTTTTAATTTTAACCCACGAAAAGCTATGTGGAGGTGGAAGGAGCAGTTGACCAAGGCAACGCAGCAGCTGGAGTTGATCGATAGTGAGCGATACCCAGGGTTGCCCCCGCAGATGCAGACCTGCCGACATGGGCCGTGGGGACATGCGGTGGGTCCTGCCTAAGAAACGGCAGCTGGAGGAGGGCAGCAGCCATCCCGCGCTTGTCTGTGGGCACAGCATAAGTGAGGCTGTGACATGGCGGCTGGAGGTGACTGCTCCTCTCCCTGGTCGCCAGCAAAAGGACACCAAGGAGATATGGGAAAGAATATTAAAAATGATATTTGCTGCTTGCCAGTGACAGTCTCTGTGGTCTTGTCTCTTATTGCAAGTGGCAGCGTGGAATATATCGCTTGTACAGTCCAGCTCAGTAGATGCTGAGGAACTGAGCCTCGTGTTTTCAGTCCTAACTGCGTTCAGCTACCAGAGCTTTGCCACAAGATGCAGATTTCATCCACCAAATGGATTTTGTTGTTGTTGAGTAAAATGTCTTCCTTCCTAATCAACGCTTTCACTGTTCTGTTTCTCTAGCGCCTGAACTTTCCATCAAGGTTAACATTTAACGTTATTTATTGCGCTTTTTAAAAAGGTGTTTTCTGCCAACAACAACCCTTGCCCTTTGTGCTGCTCAGAGATCGACTCTGGCTCTCCTATGGCCACCTCCTGGTTTCCTTCTCTAGATGGCCGATGCTGGTCACTTTGTATCCTAGAGAGCTAAATTTAAAACCTCCCTCTCCTGCATTTGGAGCAAGCAATCAGAAAGCTTTAATTTTATGGAATGTTTTCCTTAAGCTCTTGGAGAAAGAGTGTTTGAGATCTGAGCTGAATTGACAAAACCCTGCAGGGGCAAAACATTCACGCGATACGCAGAAGCTTTGTCCAGCGCTGCCTGATTGCGGGCAGCTGCCCTCCTGGCTGCCCAGCCCAGCCATTGTGAACTGTCAGGCACTGCTGGTGTTGCGAGTCCTTAGTGAAGGTCCGTCTTGCTCTCCCTGAGCCCGGTGGGACTGCCTGCGGGCTAGTTTTCTCTGCAGACCTAGGCTGGGATGGGGCAGCTTTTAGGTGGCTGCCGTGAAGTTTCCGAGGCGGGTTACTCTGCTCTAGTGTCTGCATCAGAAATGTCTCTGAGCCGAGCTCTGCTGGTGTGGTTTTACTGGTACTGACCTTCCTGATCCAGACAAGCCCTAGAGCTTTTGTTCGGTTTTTCGTGCCCATTTGTATACTGTGAACGCTGAGATTCTCAGGCCTTGCAGTGACCACCAGCCCAGCGTACAGCAGGCTTTAATATCAGGGATGCAGCTATTAACTTAAGCGATGCTGCGATCACGAGGCTCCTGCTGCATTCCAAGCTCTGCAGACGTAGCTGGAGCCGACTGGCATGCTGTGAATTCTTGTTTCATGCTGGTGGATGTTTTGAAGCGTGTATTTTGTGCTCTGGTTGTTTCAGGTCCCACTATGGGAATGCAGGCGCTGGGAGGACTCTGGCTGCAGGCGCCCAATGGCATCTGGGCTCGAGTGGCTCTTGTCCTCCTTTCCTTTTAATCTCATTCTAGCGTGACTGTGGAGCGAGCTGAGTAGCTCTGCTACTTTTATCCCATAACGCAGCGTGCTTTCAGCGTGGCCTCTCGGGGCGGCGAGGCGGGGGAGCCCTGCTTCTCTGCAGCTCCGGCTGCCTGAAGGCACAGCCTCAAGCAGTGTGTGTCTGCGCCTCCCCCACCATGCTCCACTAACCCCCGTGCCCCGCTTAGGCGGCTGCAGCCAGCCAACTGGGTCTGCTTTCTTTCTGGCTTTGTTCCCATGGAATATTGTCTCCCCGCTGCATATCCCTCTGCCACGCAGAGCTGGCTCCGGTGTCCTTGCGGAAGAGTCGCTGGGTTTTAAAAATCCCATTGCTCATTCTCGACTGACAGCTGCCAGCGGCCATGTCGCCCTCAGCCCCCTCTGTCCATTCATCGCTGCGTCCGTGGAGCTCTGACAAATGCTGGCAGTGTTTTGGGCAGCTGCTGGAGCTGGAGCCAGGCTCGGGAAGGGGCCGGGGAGCCCCGAGCCCACCTGTTCCCGCACACAGGCACCCCTCTATCTCCAGAGCATTTTTGTCATGATTGTGGGTCACTGTGGTCAAATTACAGACTTAGCTGCTGCCTGCGAGCAGCTCAGGAGCTCTGGCTAATCTGATGACCTCTTAATCTTTCTTTTTGTCCTTTCTGTTGCCGTTTGTCATCCCAGTGAGTTTCCTTTAGGAGTAAGTCATTCCCTGGGAAAGCCAGGCGAGGTGAAGCCAGTCCCATTTCTTAGTTCCTGGCTGAGCAGTGAGCATGCAGCAATCCTGGTGCCAGCTTGCTGAAGGGCCATGTCTGCTCCCGATCCCACTGTCCCTTCTGGATTTCACCCTTGGAAGTGGAGATGCAGTCCTCTGAAGGCTGTTGTAGCACGCTGGGTACGTTTGCCAGTTAATATGTCAAGTCAGGATATATTAAAGAGCCTTTGCTGACATCCTTCTCATGGCAGGGATCAGGGCGGGGAGTGAGTCGTGCTCTCCTTGCACCCTGGCTTGCTTTGGGTCCTCCATGCCCCTCTCCAGCTGGGAGATCCCTCAGCCTCTGTCAAATCTTGACACTCTTCCTGGCTGTAGGTGGCACAGCCATCATGTCGCCTTCTATACTGCGCTCCCTGCGCTCAGGGCAAGGACAGTGCCTTTCCCCCTCTAGTGCAGACAGTGACAAAGAGCCAGAGTCTGGGATTGTGCGTGAAACTGGTGGCAGAGCCAGGGTTTGGGAGAGCCTGCCCTTCCCAGGCTGTGGGCTGAGGATTGATCCTCACAGGCAGTTTCCTGAGGATCGCTGGTGTTTGTGTCTCTGCCTCAGTTTCCCCACCCTTTCAAAAGGGAGATGGCTCTGACCTTCCAGCACCGTGCTGTGCGCTGTGGGGCTGACCTGCCCGGGGGTTTCAGCAGCAGAGGTGGGAGGATGCCGTCAAGGCTAAGCATCTTTAGTCCCCAGCTTGTATTTGCCGTCTCAGAGGCCTGCTACTGCAGGCTGCCGCTAATCTGTTTTGGGGCCTTAGAAAGCAACAAAGGCTTATCTGAGCCGCTTGCTGAAAATAGAAATGAGTGTCAGGAGGACGTCTCGGTGCGAGGCCCTGCCGACAGCCAGCTGGTGGAAACCTTCTCAGGGCTTTGCTGGGTGTGTGTAAAAGGCCGCCTTTGTTTCCTCCCGGCCCACACACTGATACCGCATTCCTCCTCTTGTTGCCAGATATTCGGGGAGGCTCTTGGTGGTTAATCTCCAGGAGAACCTTGGGGGATTGGAGCCTGAACTGTAAATCCTGGCTCTGCCCGCGCAGGGCACTGGGAGCTCCCGGCTGCCTCCGAGCCTCCCTCTGTATCGACTGGGATTTCAGACAGACGAGTGGGAGTCGGAGGAGCTGGAGGGCTGGACTGGCCCTTGCCGGGGGAGAGAAGGCACTGAGCCAAAGCTCACCAAATCCAAAGGCTTTCCAGCGCCAACTGGAGACCTGCGTTGAATGGTGCTGCGCAGCCTGGGCTTGGCTAATGGAAGGGGATCGATAGGCTGCAGCCAGCCACAGGGCACGTTGGCAGAGAGCTGCCTCTTGGGCCTCTCTTGTCTGCTCTCGTCCCCTGGAGCCAGCTGGGTTTCTGCAGGGCAGAAAGGAAAAGCATTTGGTTGCCCTCCTGCTCCCGCCTTGCTTCCTGCCCCCAGGCGAGCTTTTCTCCCCGCAGAGGGACCGGAGCAGGAGCTGGCCCTTGCCCTCCGAGCAGCAAGTGCAAGAGTTAAGCAAGATGGGGAGTGCCTGCCGAGCTGCAGCCGGTTCAGCCGCCCCAGCAGCTCGCATGACTGCTCCAGGCAGGGATCGGGCTTCCCTGCTCCACTAACCTCTGATCGTCCCTTGCCGCCGCTCCGTGCCTTCTGCCCGTGGGTCGCCTCTGTGTCACCTTGTCCTTCTCTCTGGGACCCAGGGAGGCAGTGGGTGGAGGCTGCGCTGCCGCTGGAGGCTTGGCAGCTTCTCAGGGGGGATTAAGGGGAAATTTGTTTCTGGAAGTCTGGCCCTCTGGCTGAGGTGGTTTCTGGGTGATGGAGGGGGAAGTGAGTACAGCCATTTCCAGTCCTTTCTCCCATCAGCCCAGTTCATCCCAAGCTGGGAGACTGCTCCAAGCAGGAAGGTGCTGAGACTTAAACACCTCCTCTCTGACCATGGCACGAAGCAGAGCCTTAGCCACCGCCTGGCACGGAGGGTGCTCAGTCCTTGCCATGGCACAGAGCTGGGCTGGGCAGAAAGGCTTTATGTGCCCCGCTGCAACCATGTGCCTGCTGGCCAGCATGCTCGGGGTGCAGGTCCCCGCTCTGATCTCTGTTTGTCTGCAGCTCTCTGGAGCCTCGCAACACCCGCTGACAGGCATGCCCGGAGCACAGGGGCACCCTGTGCTGAGGGAGGTTGTGTTTGCATGCCATGGTGAGCAGCGTGAGCAGCCTTTCTTGCTTCTCCTGGGCAAAAGATGCTCTCATCTGAAAGGGCTCTGCTCACGGGACCCAGCCAAGCCGTGGGGATGGGATGCCAGGCTGAGGTGGCTCTGATACTTGCACTGCCTGGGTCTGCAGGCTGGGCTGTGGCTGTTGCTTTATGCAGCCTGGAGGGTGGATTTGGGCTGTGGCTCAGATGCGTGCTGCTGGGATCGCAGGTTGCCTTGGCTCCTTACCAAGAATGCTCCTGAGGGGTTGGTTTGGGTGGCTTTTCTTTCTTGCTCTGCTCTTAGCTGTCTAGCTGAGGGCCGGCATCTCTCAGCTGTGCTCTCCCAGGTTGTATATCCCAAACTCAAGACTGAAGACACACCTCGAAGCAGCGAGATGCTGCTGGTTGTGCTCACCGCTGTCTCCGGGCACCTTGGTGCAGGACAGTGCCTGGGGTCACTGACTGATGAGTTTTGCTTCCCTCTCTATCTAGTTGGCTCGGTGAGAGCAGGCAGTAGGCAGTACACCAGGCTTCTAAGGTGTGCATGAGCTGAGACAGTTTATGTGTGTCTAGGAGGCTCCATGGAGTTTTATATTGTACCCAGAGATCTTTGTGTGTTACGGGAAGCAGCGATCCACGTTCCTAAACAAGACTCGGTGCTGTGCTGGAGATGTGTGTTTGGAGAGAGGCACACCTGAGCTTTTAGCTGCAACAGCAGCAGGTGAGGAGATGGCAGCTTGGAGGCAGCTACCCTCATTGTTTCAAAGCTCTGTGCTTCTGAGCCAGCCTTGGCTGATTCTGCTGACCGGGCTCTGACACCGCTCTCCGATCACTCGATCAGCCTTTCCATCCTGAACTGCAGGGTTATATCAGACCAGGAAAGCAGTCATGGGTGATCAGACTCACGGTTCATCTCCCGTGGGCAGGAACAAACACCAGAGAGAGGCAGTTTGGCCCTGGCAGGAGCAGGCTTTGGTGACACTCCTGCTGCCACGCCTGAACGGGTTGCGTGCCCCTGCCTGTGCTGACTGTTTCTCCAGAGACCAGCAAGGGGCTGGGAGGGGTGACTGGGACAGGCAGGGGCTGTGCGTGGTGGGAGCAGCAGTGGTCGGTGGGGATTTCTTGGGACACAGAGGTGAACAATAGGCTTTTCTCTCCCCCAGGTGTACAAGGGCTTGGACATCATCACGAACAAGGTTTCTCCCCAGGAGCAGCGTCTGTGCAGACACCACATGATCAGCTTTGTGGATCCCCTTGTCTCTAACTACACAGTGGTCGATTTCAGAGACAAAGCTGTGGATCTGATATCCTTCACGCTGCAGCCTGCCTGGCCGAGCAGATACAGACTTCCCCCCTCCACAACCAGGCCTGCAAGAGGGATCTTGGGCTCTTCACATTGCAACTAACTCCAGCTTTCAGAGAATACTGCTAGCAAGAGGGGCTTAGACCTTCTTTTACCCAGCTAATGCTCAGGGCTGGTTGGGGAAGATCTCTGCTGCACTGCAGCAGTGCTGAGCTGGGTATTGCCCTCCCTGGCAGTCCCTGGGTGTCCCTGAGTTTTGGTGGTAGCTGGCACAGGTAGCAGAGGATAGTGAGAGAGGAAGGACACCTATATATAACCCTGTCCTGCAGCCTCACCAGCTCTGTGGGGCTGGGAGAGTGGCGTTTGGGCCCCAGGCTGCTGCTCCCCACAGCCCTCCCTCCCTGCTGTGCGTTTCTGCTTACGCTCCTTGATGATGGCACATTGAAGATATCTTTGCTAGAGACAAGATCCCGATTGTTGTGGGAGGAACCAACTACTACATCGAGTCACTGCTCTGGAAGGTCCTTATCAACACCAAGGTACTGTTGGGGGTCCGTGTATCCCTCTGGGAAAGGGTGAGCCCCATGTTCAGGACAGGCTTCCAGTGACCAGGCATGGTGTGCCCCCTGGTAGAGTGTGGCAAGGAGAACCAGAAGCCCCCTCATTCACTCCGTGGGTCTGGGGGATCTTCTTGCTTATGCTGGCCTGGCACAGATGAGTGGCTTGATTCAGGGCTGCCTTGTACCCTGCAGGAGAAGGCCAGCACACTCCCCGGGCCACTCACTGACCGGAAAGTGGAGCTGGAGCAGATGGACGGCATTGAGCTCCATCGCCGCCTGAGCCAGGTAGACCCGGAGATGGCAGCCAAGCTGCACCCCCACGACAAGCGCAAAGTGGCCAGGTGAGCTTGGCATGCCAGGGGCAGGAGGTGCCAGGGCCCAGCACCCCTTCCTGAAGGAAGTGTGTGCCTGGGAATGTGGCAAGATGGGCTCTCCCATCCCAGGGGGGTGCTTCTAGCCTCTTAGCAAGGTGTGTGGGGAGCTTGGAGCACTGGTGTTGGGGAGCCCTCTGGGATTTGAGACCTTTGGCCATGCAACCTCCAGCTTGAACTGCCTTTGGGGTCCAGGACAGCGCATTGCTCCTGGCTTTTGTGCACCAGGGTTGCTCCCGCTCCAGTGCCCCAGCAGCAGGATTTATCTGGAGCTATTTAAAGAGTAAGCTGCCGTGCTGGCTGAGTAACATAGCTGAGCTCTGTGGGAACAGCACAGCAGCAAGACCAGGCTTGCTGCTTTGGCGGGCCCATCCCAGCCGAGCCCTGGCCCGGGGGGAGCAGAACACCGCCCACCGCATTCGCACGGTGCAGGGGGACAGAGGGTTGGGCACCCCGCACAGCTTTCTCCACCTCCCTGGCTGGGCCGGGCTGGGCTGAGCTGGTGGTAATGCTTCATAGCATCAGCGCTGGCCCCTTCCCTGCAGTCCTGCCTGGCTGGAAAGGGCAGGGCTGGAGCCAGAACCCCATCCCCTGCAGGGCTTGTCCCGGTGCCAGGCAGGAGTGGGTGGCTGTGCTCTGGGCTCCTTGGGTGCCATCACTGTGCTCTGCATTGCATTGCACCCCCAGGACCTGGGTGTGCTTGGGATGCTGGGCACGGGAGGGGGCAGAAACCTGCCCTCCCCCCACATGAGAGGGTTGGATCTCAGCAAGTGTCTGCGGTTCCCTTTGCCGGAGCCCCCAGGGCTGCTGGGGAAATGGAAAAGCTCATCCTCACCCAGCCTCTGAGCTCTGTCTGTCTCCGCTTACAGGAGCCTCCAAGTGTTTGAAGAGACGGGGATCCCCCATAGTGAAATCTTGCACCAGCAGCAGGAGGAGGAAGGTGGAGGGCCCTTAGGTGGGCCCCTGAAATATCCACATTCCTGCATCCTGTGGCTCCATGCAGACCAGGCAGGTGAGAGTGGGCTCCTGGCTGGCTGGGTAGGGTGATGCAAGGTTAGGGCTGACTCCCTGCTCCTGCCCCAGCCTCATCCCTGAAGAAGGCAGCAATTCCTTTGGAATCAGTGGGCGTGACAGAGGACTTGCTCCCCTTGCCTGCTGGGCTCTGCCTTCCTTAGGTGGATGGGGAGGCTGGCAGTGCTGAACCGTGTCCTGGCACGTTGTCCAGCTATGGGCCTCCTGAGGGCATGGCTCCGAGCGGCTGAGCATGTCCTGTTCTCCTCCTCCCAGCTCTGGACCAGCGGCTGGAGAAGCGGGTAGATGACATGCTGGCTGCAGGGCTGTTGGAGGAACTGCGGGACTTCCACCAACGCTACAACCGAGAAAAGGTGGCTGAGAACCGGTGGGTGATAAGCCAGCTGCCTTTCTGCTCCCACTCCCACCTGCCAGACCCATGCAAGAGCCCAGCCGAGCCCTGCCTGCAGCACTTCCAGTGTATTGCTGCTCCCAGCCCTCTCCTGGCAGCATCTGCTCCTGTGGCAGGGCCGGCAGACAGGATGGGTGCCTGCCTCTGTGGGGGCACCGTCAGCAGAGAGGTCTGAACCAGCCAGATCCTCCAGCACTTCCTGGCCTTCCCTGCCAGAACCCTTAGACCAGGGTTGGTCAAGCAGCAGAGTCTCTGTGGGTCTTAGGGTTGAATTAGTTTTGCCTGGACCATACCTGCCAAGTGGTGACATTTCCCTTCAATAAAATTTACTTGGTGCTGCCTGAACATTCACATGACAAAACTGACATGAGGTGGCACTGAAGGCACTGGTGTGTGTTCCCCTGGTTTGGCTTGTCCCCTGAGGCCATGTGCTTGTGTCACCTGCGGAGGTCCCGGCAGGGTGAGACGCAGGGACCTCAGCTCTTGTGGGGAGGGTTGAGGTCTCCCACTGTTCTGAAGGAGATGGCCTTGACCCCTGCCTCTTGTCTTGTTCTCCAGGCAGGATTACCAGCATGGCATCTTCCAGTCCATTGGCTTCAAGGAGTTCCATGAATACCTCATCAGCGAGGGGAACTGCTCACCTGAGACTAGTGCCTTGCTGCTGCAAAAAGGTGGGAGGAGCACCCTGCACGCCCTATGTCCCTCAGCCCCATGCAGTCCCAGGTGACACTGTGTGATGGTCTGGGCCAAGCTCAAACCTTGGGGCAGGTCCTGTTGGGGTTGAGCTGCACCTTTCTCTCTGCATTTTCCACTTCTGCCAGCCCAGAGGGGCAGGGACTCCTTTTTCGGTGCCTGGATTGCACCTCTGAGCACACCCAGAGCAATTCCTCCCTCCCTTCCCCCAGGTCTCCTTGCAAGATGTACTGGGCGTAGTATGACTTGGGATCTAGAGCTGGTCCACCAGTGACCTGGGTGGTGGAATCCCAGCTGGGGTGTGAATGCTGTGGAGAACAGGGCTAGGAAGAAGGAACGAAGGAGAACTCAGATCTGATTCAGCAGAATTATGGTGGGAAGGAGTCTGGGGATCTAGTGGATCACAGCATGAGTCAATAGTGATGCACTCTGATGGCATATTTTGTTCTGGAGTGTCTGGACTAACGGGTTGTTGTTAGAGGAGAGAGGTGCTCTGCTTCTCAGCCCAGCAGAGGTCCCAGGCAGAGTCGATCCGTGTCGAGGAGGGTTCAGTGCGAAGCAGAGGTGGAGGCTGAGGAAACCACAGAAACGATAAAAGGCTCGAAAACAAGTCTGGTGCAGCAGGGGCTTGTTGTGTCTGCCCAGGAGATGATTATGGAGGGATACGATAAGTCTGGTACTAAATATTGAAAGGTTGTACAGTGGTAAACTATCCTCTTGGCCCCCGGTGGGTAGGACAAGCAGTCCTGGGCTCCATTTGGGCAGAGGAGTATTCGGTTAGGCATTACGAGAGCAGTGCTGCAGCCCTTGCACAGATTGTCCTCCCTGCTAAAAGCTTCAGGGTGGAGGTTTTGGGACACCTTGTCCAGCTCTTCTGCACTGCCACTGATCCTATGCTGTCTGGCAGGGCTCGGTCTCTTTGCCATGATGACCACTTCTCACTGCTGGCTCGGGGAGTAGAAAGACTTCTCTGAAGCGAGCATGGTACCATCCAGCACAAACTTTTGTCTTGTGTGATTTCCCTCTCCTGGAGCCGACAGCCTCTTCTCACTCAGCTCTGAGCTGAGCTTGCGGTGTCGCACTAACCTTTGGGGTTTTTTTAATCCCTCTCTTTCAAAGGGATCCAGGCCCTGAAACAAGTGACCAAGAGATACGCCCGGAGGCAGAACAAATGGGTCCGAAACCGCTTCCTGAGACGTAAGTCCTCTATTCCTGCCATACCTTGCCATACCTGTTCTTGCATCTCTTCTCATCCCTTCTCAGCGTGTCCCCTGCTCCCAGCTTAAGAGAGGAGAGAGGTGGCTCTGCTGCTGTGGGGCAGTGTGTGCTGGGGCAGGCAGGAATCTGGCAGAGGTCAGGCGATCCTGCCTGGATTCTTTCTGCTGGCCCAGGCTGCCCTGGCTCTGCAGGTGTCTGCCCCTAGCCAGATCCCTCCAGGAGCCACGAGCACCCTGTGTCCCAGTCCATCCAGGAGGCTCTGCCCTGATTCCTTCCCACATGTTTGGGTTGCAGAGCAGCTGCTTGGCCCTTCTGAGACAGCCTGCCCAGCACTGGCCATGTTTATCTTGCCCACAGCCTCTCTGCCCGGAAGCTCAGGAGGACCCCTGGCTGCCCGGGAACACCTTTTCCTCCCCACAGAAGTGCCATCAGGATGGCTAATCCCCCAACAGAACAAAGCAAGCAAATGCTCAGCCCTGTGCTGGGCAGCAGTAGATGATGATAGCCACAGCATCTTTGCAGCCTGTCCTGCTGATGGCTCCCGAGGGGCTCCGGGAGGGGGTGCCCAGCATGATCCCTCTCCCCACGCACCCACACATGCTCCCTGCGTGGGGGGAAAAGCCCAGTTGACAGCTGCCCTCCAGATTAGGAACAGGAGCCCGTTGGCTGCTCTTAGCCTGGGCCGTGCTCACCACGGTGGCAGGGAGCCAGCAGGACTTCCCCATCCCAGCCCCGGCCTTGGAGCAGGGCCAGGAGCAGCAGCTGGGAGCCGGGCACTTGTTGAAAGGTGCTTGGTAGGGGCAAAACAACAATAAATTAAAAAAAAAAAAAAAAAAGGCAGGGAGAAACTTGACTCAAAAGACTGGCTTTGAACGAGGTGCAAGAGCTTTCCCGGAGCCGTGTGCTGGGTGGCTGTGGCTCACCTTTCTGGTGGCAGGTGTGCTTCAGATCAGCCCTGTCAGGAGCTCGTTTGTGGTTAGGGCAATAAAAAGCAGCACCTGCTGGAGACTGGCACATGGCAGCCTTTGATGGCTTTGGCCGAGCGGGACCGTGTGCCCGCTGCCTGCGGGCAGGTGAGCCGTGGCAGGGCAGCGATGCTGCTGGAGGGAGTGGGCGCGCTCTGATTGCAGCTGGCTCACCCTGGCCGGGCTGCAGTGAGCACCCCGTGCCCTTGTGCCGGGCTGGGGGAGGCCGAAGGGGTGGCTTTGAAACTGCGCTTTGTCAGGTCGAGGCATTATAAAGCATCTCCTGCCATGGCCTCTGCAGCCGCACAAGCAATTACAGCTCTGAGTGGGAACCTGCACGTGCGGATTCCTCATCCAGACTCCATGCCTGCATCTCCTTGTAGGCTCTGTATGATGGCTTTGTGCCTGGATCTAGCTTTTTGATCTGCTGCAGCCTCCTGTGGACCACGGCTGTGATGGAAGTGTTTGTTGTTGTGACGAGCTGTTGGGGTGCTTGGATTTCGTAACGCTGTTCCCTGAAGGCAGACAACCATGAAGGTGCTTGCTTGAGTTCTTACGTGTTCTTGCTGTTTGCGAGGGTGGTGCCCCCCCCAGCTGAGATCTTTGGTAATTTTGGTGCTGGAAAGGCTGATGCCATTTGCTTCTGAATGCTAAAGGACAGCTAGATAGGAAAAAGCAGATCCCCCCTGCTCGCAGCGTGCTCCCGTGGGTGCTGGGACATGGTGCTGGGGGGGTTCTGGCAGTGACCTGCCCTTCTGGGTCTCCGTAGGTCCCGGGCCCAACGTGCCCCCGGTGTATGGCTTGGAGGCGTCTGATCTCTTGCGGTGGGAGGAGGACGTGCTGAAACCTGCTCTGGAGATTGTGGAGAGCTTCATCCAGGTACTGGGCAACTGGAGTTAACACGAGTCGTAGCTGAGAAGCCGATTGCTCAGTAGCCTGCAGGCCCCATAACTTGGCACTTAGTGTCTCCCATGGGCAGGGCTCTCTGCTTACATGTCCAGCCTTGGGCTTTCCTTGCAGTGGCAGAGGGTTGTTGGCTACACTGAAAATTTCTCCTAATGCCCAGTGCTCATCTTGCATGATAAAACTGCAGCATCTGTCCTGCTAACCTTAGTGTTTGGGTATGGCAAGTTCACATTCCAAACTCAACCAAAGTGAACGCAGGCAAGCAATTTTTCATAGCAGAAACCAATTTGAGACATTATTTAATCTACAGGGACGTGACCCCCCGGCGGAGCCTGTGAAGATGGAGTATGATGTAAACGAGAACAAACGGAGCCATCGCGTGTGTGAGCTCTGCGACAGAGTCATCATCGGGGACAGGGAGTGGGCAGGTAGGATCTGGCAAGGGCGAGAGGAGAGGACCTGGGAGGGGGTGCAGGGAGCGCAGTTATGCGGAGGGATGGAGCGAGGCAGTTCTCCGAAGCAGAGCAGCTTCCTTGGCTGGATGACCCTCGGCACATGATCTTGGGCTTTCAAGGATTGTTTACAGCCCGTGTATGAAAGCAGCCATTTGCAAGCCCAGAGGGGGTGCAGGAGCTGTGCCACAGCAGCCATCTGTCGGGCTTCCCCCCCTTCCTCAGCACCCAGTAAACACTGCCGCTCTCTGCCGTCACGCCAGACGTGGGGATCTATACGTAGCATCAAGCCTTAGAGCTGTCTGTGTTTAGTCAGGGCTGCTGGTCCTTTTCAGCGCTTTAAATACTTTGTCAAAAAGCACAGAACAAATTTGTTTCTTCTAAAATTTTGTTGTGTAAAACGAAAGTTTTTAGATGTTTTTAATAGCTCAGTTCTGCTCCAATATCTCCTATTTATGTGTTGGGTTTTTTTAAAAAGTCTTCCTAGCTGTAATGGTAATAGAAAGGGATTTTCTATTTCCAATAGACTTACTTTAAAAGAGCTCAGCTGGAATCAGATTAACTCAGTGAATTTATCTGTGCTGTGAGGCTCATGCTGAGAACCAGAAACAAAAAGTAGTGGAGAAACTGGCTGCAGAAATGAAACTGGTAAATCTCCATGTGTCGCCCAAATGCAGTATATGCAGACACAATGCAAAGATAAATTTCCCAGGTCGCTGGTTGTTGGATTTGAATGAGTTGCTTATTCCTGTTGAGCGGGCGACTGCTGAAAGCAAAGATGGAAGCTGGCTCAGAATGGGAAGCTCATTGTAGTGAGATCAGTTTGTAAGTGTAATTGTTATTTTAGCCAGTCTCAGCTTGGAGGTGCTTTGAAGGAGCTTTACCTACTCCAGAACTAGAGCACTCTGAAAGCTATTGGGATCCGTGCCATCCTTCCAGGTCCAGCAAGTTTTGTGACCGCGTGGGAACTCCTTAAGATCCCCTCCCAACACTACAGCTGAAACTACACATCCTCTAGGGATTTCATCCCAAATTCTGGTAGATGATGACAATACCTTTCTCAACCAAGACCAGCTGTTGTTCTTTGCATCCAGCTGAGTTTGGCTCCAGTCCCCACATGGTGGGAGAAAAATGGTCCAAAACCTGGGCGTTACTTGTGACTGCAAAATGTAAAAACTCAAAGGGAAGTGAAAACAGTAGTGGGAGCTGAGTCGATCTGCAATCTGGTCTGTTTTCTTAAGTCAAGTTACAGATAGTTCTGGGAACTGGTTCCCGGTACCCCACTGGCTCTGGAAGGCTTTAAAATTTTATCTAATTTTACAACTTTGTATGGACTTAAAAGAGCACACCTGCCCAGACAGCAGCAGCGATCAGCACTTTTTCCAGCCCCTGTAAGCTTTGGTGTTGCTTGCGACAAATTGTAAGAGGTGAGACTTTATTTCAAGCTGAGGGTGACCCTACAGCGTTGTGATAAAGCAGCAGCTTTGCATGTAATTTCATCCTTTGGCAGAAAAGGATGACTGGAAAACGCCTGAGGGCCTTGATTCAGTGAACACATACCCTCGTTTAATTAAGGCCCTGCCTGAAAAGTTTGCTGCTTTAATTGCTGCTCTGATCTCTTGGAAATAGCAAAACCACCCTGCTAAGATGGTACATTGGTCTGGTTAGATAAAGCGCCTTCTACTTAGATAATACCACTGATACGAGAGGTTTTACTGTCCTTAACTATGTGATTTCAAACAGAAATGCAGCTCCTGCTGCCCTGCTGTCAGTACAAGTTGCATCCCTGGGATTATGCCTCCGTTCCCGTCTGACTTCTGCAGAAGTGCTCTCGTAGCTGGGGGCCTTGCCCTGGAGTTATGCAAAAGCATAATTATGCTCCAGGCTCCGTCTGTAGCCACTCTGTAGATGTACAGGATATCCCCAGTGCTGCGGTGCAGGCATCCAGCCTACAAATGGTCCTGGCAGCGCTCCACAGGGTGGCGGGGAGTTGCACAACCTCGCCCGCATCCTGCAATGTGCCGCCTCTTTGGTAATACTTTCCTTCCTCCCAGCATCGTGTCTCGGTTGGGAGCAGGCTTGCTGGGAGAGTTGAGTCCTGAAAATCTGGAATCTTCTACAGAACCAGGATTTTTCCCTCTCCCAGTCCTTCCTGGAGTCAGAAGGCTTGGAAGGGTTGTCTCTCTCTGAGCCCTGATAGTTTGGCCTGAGAACTGTCCTGAGAAATGGCCAGGGCAGGGCTTGGGAGGTCACTTATCTGCGGGAATGAGTTGTGCAGCAGGATGGGAAGAGGGGATGCTCTGCACTGCAGCGGGGAGCGATCGGGTTGGGTGTTTACTACTCCAAGTTCCCCAGAATTAAATGCTCTGTTTGCCTCTTCCCTCAGCTCACACACGATCCAAATCCCACCTGCACCACCTGAAGAAGAGAAGGAAGCTGGCGGCCGCCAGCCGTGCTGCAGAGACTGCGGGGGACAGCGGGGGTGCAGAGACCTCGGACGAGGACAGCCGCTTGCCTTTGCCGCAGGCCTGCAAACCAGCTGGCGAAGGGGAGCAGCCGCGCTTCCACCTGTACGGCGAGGAAGCGATTTAGTCCTGGGTGGCCTTGAACCGAACGAGCTGAGTCATTTTTATTTCGGGCTGAGGCAGGTGTGTAAGTGATGGCCAAAGGCCATCGGCTGCATCAGATCCTCTTCATGTGGCCTCATTGTGCCATGTTCCCATGCTTCCCCAGCCCTGCCTGGAAAGGGCTGGGCCCCAGGGCAAGGCTGCTAGAGGCATCCAGCCATGCCAAGTGTTAATTCCTACCAGAGACGCAGCATTATCCTTGGAATGGTTGAGCCGATCCTGCTGGCATGCAAACGTGTCGTTCTAGGAGACAGAAATACCCTGCACTCCTCCAGCTTGGCCAGGAGTGCAGCTCCGGAGCTGAGTGAGCTCTTACTGCCTTTATTGTGGAGAGGATATTTTTTTTTTCTTTTATATGGAAATAAAGTTGCAAGATTATTGTGGGTTCCCCTCCCTATTAACCAGCGCAGTTTTCTTGCTCTTTGTTTCCACCTGGCCCAGGTTCTCTGCTCTGGGCACAGAGCAAGATGTCCAAGCCTGGTTCCTTCTTCCAGTCACCCTTTCTGCAGTTTCTGAGGGAGCAGAGCAGATGTTCCCAGCTCGGTGGAGGCAGGCTGATCCCTATGCACACAGCAGGTGCAGAAGGAGCTGGCACCTGTTAAACAGGAACTTGGAAATGATCTCATCAAGTTTGCAACAGATGAGCCTGTCCTAGTTAAAGCTGAATTCCCGGGGGTTTACACTGTGGTTTGGCAGTGGGAGCCGGCCCCGCATTTGAATCCGAGTTGCTGAGCAGCAAATTCCTTGTGCTGCGTCCGTGAGGCGGCTGGTCTCCGCAGCGTTGTTCCTGGAGGATGCAAGCGCGCCGTCTGTGCCACTGCGCTTCCCGGCGTGCCGCTCTGGGCGAAACCAGGAGGGCCTTTTCCAGGGCATTTGGGCTTCTCCCGGCAAATGCAATCAAGACTGTTCCTCCTGGGATGGTTTTGGGTTAGTAGAGCACAAATTTTTCCTTCAGCTGCTGGCGATACACCATGTGGCAAGAGCCATCTCCCAGGGCTTAGCCTGCAAGGGGAAGGGCTGCGTGGGTGGATCTGCCATCGCAGGCTCTGGAGATGCCTGCTCCGGTGGGATTAGATTAAACCTCCGGTTTATGTTCCTCAGCATTGAATTATTTCTGTAACGCTCCATGGGGTGGCTGCCTGGGGCCGTTTGATAGGGGTACGGGGTGGCTTGGGAGCTCGGGCTGAAGGGAATATGCAGGGAAGAGCTGGGAATTTGGGTTGGCTTTTCTCTGCCAGCATTGGGCAGAGCTGGGCATCAGCTCTGAAATGCTGGGCACCGCGTTTGCGTTGCTGGGTCTGTCTGCAGTGCCAGCTGAACCTCTGCTCCAGCCCAGGCTTGTTTGCCATCTGCGCTGACTCAAGCGTGTGTGGATGTGGGCTCAGCCCAGCGCTGGAGCACGTGGCCGAGGGGTCATGGAACCCTGTTCTCCGAGCCTGGATGGATGAGATGCAGGTGAAGCCGGGTGTAAAGCCCTGTTTGTCACCGATGTGCTGAGCGTGGCCTTGTGATAGCCAGCATGGACATGTTGAGTCATCTCCCCAGGCCAGGCTGGGATCATCTGGGCAGCTCTGTGAATGAGGGGTGGGATTATCTGCTGTTTCCTGAGTGGAGTCAGATGACCATACTGTTAGAAATGGATTTAATATCCTTAATCGGTTTAATATGAACTTTGTTATCCCCCCAGATAAATGTTATTCCTTCACTACAATTGCTGCTAGGCTGCCTGTTCTGCTCAAGAGCCTGCTCCTAACAGGCGGTGCTGCAGCCGCTCGGGCAGGGTCTCCCAGGCGTTCCCCCGGCTCCGTGCCGCCTGCTGCAGCCCCTTGTTTTGAGGGAAGGTGTCCCAGGTGTCCCAGGAGATCGGGGTGTGCTGTACCTGCTCGTTCGTGCTCTGGCTGGACTGGGAAATGGAAGGTGGAAGGATGCCCTGCTCCTGCCAGCAGCAAGAAGCAGGTGAGTGCTTCCTCAGAGGAGTAGGGGCTGCCAACGAGGAGGAGTTTTTACTTTTGCAGAGCCAGGGCCAGCAGGCCTGCCATGATTTGCTCTCCAGGGAAGAAGCCGGTGTCTGTTGTACCTCTGCTGTTCCAGGCAGGGACTGGGATGGAGCTCCTGGCAGGGGTTGCACCAGTTGCTGGCACCGGCACACCTGGTTCTCTTACTCCGGGCCCTGCCGGCTCCCCGGCCGCCTGCAGAAGGGACACACGATACAAAATCGCTCTCCTGGTCCCAGCCAGGACTTGCTGAGAAAGTTGTTGTGGGCTCATGTTTCAGGCTGCTGGAGAGGTTTGGGGATGGGGAATGGCACTTCGCTCCATCTGCCCTCCGCTAATCCCCAGACAAACGCAGCTCTTCCATCTGTGCAGCCGGAGCCGCCGAGCCCATCACACCAGCCACTTAATCTAAATGGCTTTGGCCAAAGATAAGGTCATTAATTACACTGGGATTAGAAAACAGTACAGGCCTGGCATGGCTTGGCTCACCATCAATTAAAGGCCTTGGCACCCTGTCCCGGCTGAGCATCGCAGCTGGAGAGCTGGAGCAGGAAGAGACTCGTGCCCTCGCTGGCGGGGCATCGTCCCCATGGCGCTGCCTGTCCTCAGAGGTGGCCTCTCACCTGGGCACTGGTGTTTTGGCATGGTGCTGGCATGGGCTCCGGTCCTTGGCCCCCGGCAGGTCTGTGTGCCTGGTGGAGCTGGTGATGCAGGTCCCAAGGGACACCCCTGGGACACGAGTGCAGCCAGCGCAGCCCAAATCCTGGTGTCTGGCAGCGAGGGGCACACGGCAGCATCCCACCACCTGCATCCCCATCGCTTACCGCCCCCAGCCTTCACCAGCCCCTTCCGTGGCACCGCATCAGGCTCTGGCTTGTGGCCACCATCCTTGGAGCTCGAAGCAGCCAAAGTCCCTCTGCTGATCTCAGATCCAGCATCCGTGATGTTCAAGGACTTGCGCTTGCTTCTCTTCCCTCCACCTTTTGGTTCCCTTTCCTTATCAACTTTTGGTTGTAAAATGCTTCGATTTGCTCATCCCGCAGGGAATTTCTCATCCGTGGGGTGCTGGGGTGGGATGCGCCGCCTGCTCTGCCCCCAGGGTGCTGCTTGGGGGATGGTGGGGCTGAGGCCACAGATGTGGCAGGAGTTTGGCCTCAGCTCTCCCCTCGTAGGGAAGGGGCAGCACTGCGGGGGCCGGGGGGGGACGTTACGGCGCTGGGGGGGGGATGTTACGGGTGGCCGGGCTGCGGCTCTGTGCCAGGAGCCGGCCGGCACCGTGGCACTGTGGCACAGCTGCCATCTCGCCCAGCACCGGTGACCAGCTGGTGTCTGTGCCCGTGTTCACTGGTGGGTTTAAAGGATCCAGCTGTCCCTTAACTCCTCTTGGTGGTCCTGGGTGGTGACGCTGTGCCGGCTCTTCCCACTCCAGTTCCCACACAGCAGGGACTGTCCCAGTGCCTCGGATGGGCTGGGGACCATCTGGGGGACGGTGTCACCTGGGGACATCAGCTCCTGCAGACACATGGCAGCTGCAGTCACCAAACGGAGCCGTGTCCTGGCCTTATCTTCAATTCCCAGGTGGGATCGTTGATCCGCAGAGCACCGAGGGGGGTTAACGAAGCCCTGGGTGCTGGGCTCGGTGGGAGGGGGCACTAGGGGTCTGCTTGGGGTCTGCAGGGCTGGCTGGCATCGCTGCCATCACAGGGCTGGTGGGCGAAGGTAGCTCCTGGGGAAACTGAGGCACGGCTGGGAGCAGGGCAGGGCAGGATCCCGTGGCCCATCCAGCGCCTTGGCAACGGTTTGGACAGGCTGCGGGAAGCCGTGTTGCAAGAGCCTAAAAATAAAAGGAGCTGTTGGTCGAGGTTGTGCAACAGCGTGTGCGTCCCGTGGCGCGGGAGTTCGGCAGCTTTGGCGGCAAAGCCTGGGTGTGCATGGCCGGATCCTGGCACCGGGCCTGGGAAATGCCAGTATGGGAAGCGCTGGGGGCTGCCAACTCTCCCCCCCCCACACCTTTGTCCCCTCCTTGTGCTGCTCACAGTCCCCCAGGGCTGCGGTGGCTGGGGAGGGCTGGTGGGTGTCCGTGCAGGATTGGGGATGTGGGTGCTGAGCTGGGCTGCGATGCGCGGGTGGGGTACCCACCCCCATGTCCCCATGTTGTCACCCTGAGCAGTTCAGTGGGGGGGTGTCTGGAGCTCAGAGGGCTGTGGGGACCCTGCCCTCGCACCCCCCAGCACACACCGGAGGCAGCGGTGGTCACCCATTGCACAAGTGGGGAAACTGAGGCACGGGCGTGCTGCCAGAGAGCCACCCTGCGGGAGGGCTGGGGGGGCCTGGTGTCACACGTGGGGTGCCCAGCACCCCCCGGCAGTGCAGGGGGCAGCGAGGGGGGGGCAGCAGTGCAGGCAGCTGCCCGTGGCTGCCTGGTGGGAAGGGTCGCGGGAAGGAGAGGGGTGTCGGGCTGGTGGGACACCAACCCTGGGGGACTTGGCCTTGCGCCCCAGGCATGCAGCCATGGCGGGCGAGTCCAGGGGTGTCCCCATGGGGGGGTGACAGCCTCCCCAAGGGCTGGCATTGGGCCCTGCGCTGCAGCGTGCTCGTCAGGGCCTCCCCCAGCTCGGGGGGCTGTTGGGGGGGTGCTGAGGCCAAGGGGGTCCCCCCATGGTGGAGCTGGCAGGAGGGGGGGCCACTGGGGCTGCTTTGTCACGGTGTCACAGGGCCATCTGCCGGCAAAGGCACGGGTCCTGTGGCAGCCAGCCATGGCCTCCGGCAGCCTCCCAGTCCTCCCAGTCTGCAGCTGCTGGGGCACTGGAGCGGTGGGGAGGGTGCAGCCCCACCATGGGGGTGCACCCTGGGGCCAGCCCTGGGCTCTTGTCCCTCCAGGAGCTCCTGGTCACTGGCAGCGTCATGGTGGGTTTGGGATGTGGCTGGGAGATGGGATTTGTCCCAGCAGGGATGGGTCCCCAGGGCATCACGGAGTGGGGGACGTGGTCCTGGGGGGGTTCAGTCCCGGGGGTGTCACGGACAGAGCCCACAAGGACTGGGCACAGTGATCCCGGTGCCTCCAGCTGATGCGGTGCAGGATGGGATGCAGCAGAGACGGTCCCACTCGACCACGAACAGACTAAATGTCATTTTATTTCACACCCCAAAAAAAAAAAATGTAGAAAAGAAGAGGTGAGTGGAGATTTAATTACTCATATTAAAAATCTACCAGATGAGACTGAGCCGTTGCCACCGGAGTCAGTGCAGATCTGCAGGGATGTTTATTTCTCCTCCTCCTCTGCAGCTGGATGCTCGGGATGAGGATGGGGATGGGGGCAACACCTGCCCCTTGCTCCCCTCCCCAAGGTGCCCCCGTGCCATGGGCACTCACTGCCACCGGCCCCATCGGCACATCCCTGCCCGGGTCCATCCTGCCCGGCCCCAGCACCCCGGTGGTGTCCCCATGGTGCCACCCGCACCTCGATTCCAGAAGCAGGTGCTATTTTGGGGGGTGGGATGGGGGGGCAGGAGCACGTGGGGGGTGGCCTCGGGCCATTTTGATTTTTTTTTTTTGTATTTCTGTGTATTTCTTATTGTCCCTTTTCCCTCTGTACAAAATGAGCGGTATGGTCATGGGCATCAGTGACACGGTGGTGTGCGGGGGGTCGGGGCCAGCTCCGGCGGCCACCCCCCCCCTGCTCACTGCAGCAGGGCCCGGATCTGTTTGGACGTGGTGTCATCGTTGAGGTGCCGAGTGGTGTACCTGGACAGAGAGGGGACAGTCACCCCACAGCACCCCCACCTGCTCTGCCACCATCCCACAGCGCTGCCGGAGGATGCCACGTCCCTGCTGTGTCCCCCGGCCCCCCCTGCTCACCTCAGAGCGTTCAGGAGCCCCTCGGTGCTGGTTGAGGGTTGGTCTTTCAAGACTTTGATGCAGCCTTTCATCTTGGGGAGGGGGGGGAGAGAGGCTGTGAGAGCCTGGATGTGCCGCGAGGGGCTGTCCCCCTTCCTCCCCATCCTCCTCCTCGCTGCTCACGGGGGAAGAGTTCCCCTCTGGACCAGCTCAGAGACATCCCCATAGGGGTCATCCAAGGAGAGGGACCCCCCCGAGCATCACAGCTACGTTGGGATGAGTGGGACAGCTATGACCCCCCCCCAGTGCACCCCACAGCCACTCACATCAATCTTGGAGGTCTTTGCGAAGGCCCCCACAGGGTGGACGTGGTCGTAGAGGATGATGACTCCGACCATCACCCGCATGCAGAAGAGAAGGGTCTCGGTGTTGGTGAAGCGGCTCCGGTACTCCCTGTACCAGGAGAGGGGCTGGCTTGAGCCCGGGGGGGATGGTGACAGAGGGACCCCAGCACTGAGATGTGCCCCCCAACCCATGCAGGGTACTCACGGGGTCTCCAGCATCACCCTGCAGACACAGGCCATGGTACTCAGGCAGTCAGTCGTATCCTCGATCGGGAGGGTCTTGTTCTGAAACCCAGCAGGTCCCGGCTGCCCTTTCCCCTCTCGGCCCCCCATGGGAGCCGCCAGCCCCACTTGACCCCCATGTGATGTCAGGGGGCTTCCCACCACCCTGAGGGTCCCCCCCAGCCTCGCTCACCTCTGAAACGAACTTGGTGGTGGCATTGCTGAGTGTTTTGAGCATGGGGGTGGCCTCAGCGTAGAAGAGGGACATCCTGTTGGCCATCTCGTTGTTCACCTCGCTCTCTGCATCCAGCTGTGGGGGGCGGATGATGGGGGCCATTGGGGTGGCCAACCTGAGCCACCCCCAGTCCTGTGGCCCCCCCCGGGGATGCCATTCCTGGGTGGGGACGGGCAGCACTGTCCTCTCACCTGCAGGTTGTTAATGCGATTTCGACTGATGGTCCTTCTGTAGTAGCTGAAGTCGTTCTGGATGGCGGGGTTGGTCATCTGCGGAGGGGATTCCTGTGTTAGGGGCCCGCGGCGAGTTTCGGGGGTCCCAAGGGACTGTGCTGCCTCACAGCTTTTGCACAACCCCAGTGTGGGGACCCCCAGCCCCCCCTGGCCCTCATGCCATGCGGTGGGGCGTGGGGAGGTACCTTGAGCTCGTCAAAGCTGAGGGTGAAGTGGAGGATCTCGGCGAACTGCTTGGCCAAGGCTTGTTCCCGCTCAAGGTGCTGGGTCGGGGCGTACGGGGGGCTGGTGAGGGCCTCCAGCAAGCTCCGCAGGGCATTCTCTGGGGATGAAGCACTGCTGGTCCCCCTCCTGCTCCCCTGCACCTCCCCAGCCCCGGCTGGGGAAACTGAGGCACAGGGCAGCGCATCACCCACACCTGAGCACTCCCCATGGGCAGGGCTCCCCCCAGCCTGTCCCATTCCTGCAGCCAGGGAAGGATGGGGGATGCAAGAGGGGGATGCAGGAAAGGGGGACGGGGGCTCGGGGCACTCACCCAGCCGCAGGGAGAACTCGTAGAAGCGCTTCAGCTTGGCGACGAGGGGGCAGACGGCGCTCCAGGCCCTCTCCTGCAGCCGCAGGTCCCCGGGGTTTTGGATGGCCTGCGGCGGGGAGAGCGCCAGGGGTTGCCACAAGCCATGGTGGGTGGGTGGGTGGGTGGGCAGCGGGCGCTGGGGCTGCACCCACCTCTCGGATCTCCTGCCCGGCACCTGTGTACGACTGCAGCTCGGCCAGGACAGCCTGCGCCTCCTCCAGCACGGCGTTCACCTGGTTCCACACCGCTGTCTCGGCCTCCGTCGGCTGCGCATCTGCAGGGCAGCGCCCCGGGGAGAGAAACCCGGAGGGCTCTGAGCGGGGCCCTGGGCGGCGAGAGCCGGAGCGGGGTGCCAGCACCCCGTCCCACAGCTCTCCCGCCAGCCCACAGCCCTTCCTGGTGGGTTTCTCCCCCTGGTCCGTCTCCTTGCCCCAGCTTGGGCCAAGCCGCAGAGGTGGGGCAGGTGGGGATGAGTCCTGGCTGCCCTGCACCCCAGTCCTGCTCACGGGGGTCCCTGAGCAGCCCTCGGCACGGGGCTGGCCCCAACGGGCTGCCAATGGCCCCGGGGAAGAGGTGCGGGGTGATAGCCCCCGGCCGTGGGTGTGCCCCGGTGGCCGTGGCCCCCCCTCCCCGGGGAGACCCCCGGACGGCAAAGGTAAGGGGAGGACATCTGGGATGGGCGCGATGCAATGGGCGACGGGTACGAGAACTCAAAATGGCGTGGATGTGGAACTCAGAATAAGTACGAAACGAAAAAGGAAAATAAAAATCCCATCTCACTTTCAAAGTCAAGGAAAAAATTAGGGCCTTGGTCAAGTTCGTTATAAGTCAACACTTTAAGAAGGTTCCCCATGTGAAACCTGCAAGAGAAGAAACAAGAGGAAAAAAGCATGATGGTGAGGTGGTGCTCGGGGAAGAGGTGCTGGGCTGCGGGCAGTGGCCGCCGGCGGCCGGAGCCCCCGTCCTCCCCCCACGGCTCCCCGGGGGCTCGGGGCTCTCCCAGCCGGCGGGTGGGTGACCCTGCGGCTGCCCCCGGCCCCCGGCTGCAGCCTCTTCCCCCCCGATGGCGATGAGTGCTGGCGGATGGGGTGATGGAGAGGAAGGAGCGAAGGGAGGAGAGAGCCGCCGGGCTCCGGCGAGGGGGGCGAAGCGGTGAGCAAGTCTCTGAAGTCTTGGCTACAGGCAGCCCCCCCATCTAGCTGCGGAGCCAGCCCCAAAACTGGGGGTCCCGGTGAACCCCCACAGCCCTGTCCCCGTGCTGGGGGGCTGCGGGGTGGGGGCTGGAGGAGGGCGAAAGCTGTGCTCGAAGGAACCAGGAAAGTCCCTCGCCGTGGGAGTGGGGTGGCTGCGTGACCCCAGCCCCGGCTATTTTGGGATGTGCCGGTGCCGGAGGCGGTGCGGCGAGCTGCGTATGGCCTCTCCCCGCCGGGACTGGGGCGAGCGGTTGCCGCTGCACTATTTTTACCCTCCTCGCTCTTGCTCTGAGCTGTGCCCCGGGAGGAAGGGGGAGGAGAGGGAGCAAGGGGGGGCCACAGGGCTGCGCCGAGCCTGGCATCCTGCCACGGCAGCCACCATCTCCCACATGCCCCCACATCCAGCCTGGGAGGGCCAGGAGCCATGCTTTCCCGTCCCAGTTAGCCCAGGCCAGTGGGATGCTGGGGCAGGTCACCTGGGCTGAACCGGGGTCCCCAATCCCCGTCCCTCGGGTGCAGGCTGCGACCACCGCACTGCCCTTCCCAGCAGCGCAGGATCCTTCCGTCCTCCTTCCCCTGCATCCCTGACCTCCAGGCTGTCCCTGCCGTGGTGGTGACAGGCTACATGCCACCTGGCCACCTGGTGCCATCGACTAGCAGCGGTGGGCACGTGCCTGAGGTCTTCGTGGGCCAGGTCCTGCTGCCAGGACATGTCCTGCATCCCCGCCGCTCAGCTAGGATGTCTCCCCACACTTTCAGGGATGGGGCATCTCTCGGGGTCCCGCTCCCCTGCCCCACTCAGCCCTTTGTGGGGCGCATTTGGGGCAGCCCTGAGGCGCCTGGGGACACAGGGCTGCTCGGGGACACCGTGCCTGTCCCCATCTTCCGGAGAGCAGCCCCGGTGGCAGCCCCGGCCCCCTCCCCGTGCCCGCCCTGCTCACGGGACTTACTTTCAAAATCCAGGAAAAAATGAGGACAGTTTTCTAAATCTTTGCCCAATACCTTTATCAGGTTGCCCATGGCCAGCAGACCTGAGCGAGAGAAACAGAATAGAGTGGAACAGCACCGGCACCGCCGGCCGGACACCCCAGCACACCCGAGCCCCCACTGTCACCGCAGCACCTACCTGCGCCCGTCCCACTGGGCTCCGTCCCACTGGGCTCCGCACCCCGCGGCCCCGTTACCCCCAGCCCACACCCTCCTGGCCGGGGCACACGGGTAGGAGCATCTACCGAAACGTGGCGGCTCGCCCGGCACTTCTGCCGCTGCCGTTTGCCGAGGCGGGGAGGGAAGCGGGGTGCGGGTTTGTGAGCATCGTGCTTCCTGTGGGCGCCCCTGGCCGTGTCACCTCCCCTGAGGCACCCCGCTTCCCCCGCCCTGGCCCCCCGCACTCGGCTGGGAGATGGGGGGCTGCCCCAGGTGACCCCCATGGGGACATACCAGTTCCCCTGGGTGACGGGGCTGGGCATCCCCCATGGACAGGGGAAGACCCCAATTGGGATTTCTGCCCCACAGGCCCGGTTTGGGGGTCTGATGCCTGCGCTGGAGCATCCCACCCGCCCCGCAGCCATGGTCCTGGGTCCTTACCTCGGTGTCCGGTGTGGTGGTGGCGGTGGCGATGGCAGGAGCAGGGGCTGTGCCACCCACCTGAATCACTTCATGGGCCGGCGGGGACCTGTGAGCAGGAGGACAAGAGGGTCAGGCTGCCCCACTGGACACCCCCATGCCCCGGGGACCCGCCGGTGGGTGACCAGGCAGGGAAGCATGGTGGGACACTGAGTCGCCCCGCCCCAGCTCGCAGCCCTGGACGCTGCTGCCAGCCTTCACCTCATTTACCTTGATTATTTTTTTAATGCCAGCAGCCAACGATGCTGAGAGCTCGCCAGGCACCGGCTGAGCATCCCCTTCCCTCCGCACCCCTTGGGGGACCTGTCAGCAGCTTGGGGACAATCTTGGGGCTGAGCCATCTGTCCCCATCTTTCCTTGGAGAGGCCAAGACCCCCAGGGGTGGCTTTCCTGGGGCCGCTGGTTGGGCTTGCTCTTTTCCATGCCTTGCGTGAAGATCCCTTTATGCCGCTGATGCGCCACAACCCAAATCCTGCAGGGATGGTCCCCCGGTTCCCCTGTCCCCCACGTTTTCTATGGGACTGTGGGGGGGGGTCGGGGTTGGCCCCACGCTGTTAGTAGGCTCTGGGAAACAGCCGCAGGATTCAGCAGGTTGTAATTAAGCGCTTGGGTTTAATTAACACGGCTGGGGAAGGGGAGAGGGAGAGCTGGAGCAGGCAGCAGCAGCAGGGAGGGATGGGGTGATCTCGTGCCTGGGATGAGGCTGCTGCGCCCCCAGCCCAGTGCTCCCCACTCAGCCCCAGCACAGCCCCTCAGCATCAACAGTGATGGCTCTGCCTTCCTCCTCTTCCTCTTCCTCTTCCTCCTCCTCCTCCTCCTCCTCCTCCTCCCAGGCCTGGTAAGTGGTGGCTTTATATTGAGGCTGCATGCGATGCACCAGCCTGATGCCAAAATGCGAGCTGCTTTGGGGGAGCCAGGGCACCCAGGTTCCCCTCTGCACACCCCTGCCTCAGTTTCCCCAAGTGCGGTGGGTGCTCGTACCATGCGGTGTGCCATAAAAATGCCCAGGGCTGCCCCAGCATTGTGACTCCCAGGTTTGTCCTGCTGGGTGCTGGGTTGTTTTGGAGGGGTGCAGAGCCTTGCAGGATGGTGCTGGGGGGTTCTGGGGTGCCCGGAGCAGCTGGTGGAGTGGGAGATCCACACCCGCTCTGCTCTGGCATTTGCATCCATGCTGTGATCAGCGTGCGGGTGTCCTCGTGCCCGTGCCACGCTTGTCCTTGACGGGTGGCTTGGGGCTGGGATTTGTCACCGCTGAGCTCTGCCTGTGCCCGGGGAGGGGGCACGGACGGGTCCCCACCGTGAGGACACCCCGATGTGAGGGCTGAGCTGTGGCACAGGGGTTCAGTGCCGGGTGGGAGGATGGGGATCGCTGCAGCCCCCCCAGTCTGGAGGGGTTGCTCCGCTTGGGGCTCAGCCTCTGATTTACGCCTTTTCCTTAGCCCCAGGTGCCTACACCCCATGGTGGTCCTTGGCCACCGCATGTCCCCTTCAGGTGGCTCTCGGGGAGGGTGAGGGGCTCCCTCCAGCACGGGCTGCCCATTGCTGTGCAGCTGAACCAGGGGAACCATGTGCCCCAAATCCACTGGGAAAGGCGCCCCATCCCAGGACTGTTTTTGCAGAGGGGTGCGCTGCCGGAGCGGGGCTGCCTGCGGTGGGTGCAGGGCTGGGGGCAGCAAATTCTGCCCCAGCCACACCCGTGGTGGCCCTGGGTTTTGTCCCTCCCTGTGGTGGCTTCCCCATGCCCCAGCCCTGCCTCAGCACCCGCTCCCCTCCCTGCCTCTCCCCGCTCCCCCCCGAGCACCCTGCCTCGTGGGGACCCCACGGTGGGTGTCACCTCCATGGGGACACCCCAACTGATAGGGTGAAGCCTCCCCTCCTGCTCCAGGCAGGGCCAAATCCTGCACCCGGGAGCATCGCTACCCCGCAGCCGGTGGCACCCAGGCTGGCCACGCCAAAGGGGCAGCAAAGCCCCCCAGTCGGGCCACCCCCGTGTCACCCACAGCCGTGTTGGGGCTGTGCCCCTGTGCCGCCAGTGCAGCATCGCTGTGGGCACTGCAACCTGGTGCAACGCCGCACCCCTGGCCAGGGGCTGGGTGCCCCTTCCCCTCCACCCAGCCCAACTACCCGCAGCCCCCCCTGCCCGCTGGGTGCCCTCTGGGTGCTGGGCCCCGTGCCCACTGCTGCCACCGAGCCCCTCCTGCGGCTGCCCCCCGCCCATGGCCGCGCCGGCATCACCGCAGCCGTTGCAGGGTCAGACGCGTGGTGCCTGAAGGATTTTTTTTGGGGGGGGGATGCACCTCACCCTGGGAACCAGGGTACTGGGGCCAGATCCTGTGCCAGGATGAGCTGGGGCACCCCCAGCCCTGCCCAGGGTGGGTTTGGGGCTTCCCGGCACTGTCACCCCCCCGGGTTTGGGGACCTTCCTGGCTGGAGGGAGGTGTGAGTCCCCCCACCATGGGGCTGAGCCCCCCCCAAGCGGGGCCGGTGGGGTGCTGGGGGCCTCCCCTCTGCCTTGCTATGGCTGCGGGTGAGCAGCAGGATTTACCGCAGGGCTGCCAGGGAGCTGCGCCGCAGCACCCAGCCGGCGCGGGCGAGCCCCCGGCGCTCGCTGGTGTTGCGGTGGGCTCTGACCCACCTGTCTGTAGAGGGCGCTGCTGTTACGGGCGACACCGTGGCCAGCGACTGGCTCGCTCGTGACAGGAGAGGCTGGGAAGACAGCTGGATACACTTGGCGGGTCAGGCTCGGCCCCGGCCCCGGGGGAGCAGGGGGTCATTTAGCTGAGGAGTTGTCAAATGGAGGTGTTTAAAACAGGCTTTTAAACTATATTTTTACTTTACGATAATGGTCCGTTGTCTGTGCAAGTTCCTTAGTCTCCAGGAGTGGTCTCATGGCGTTAGAGCAACCCCTTGATTGTTTTCCAAACTGTCTGAAATTTAGAGCACAGGCCTTGGACCAGAGTCTAGGATGAATACCTCTGGAGGAATCACAAAGCAAAATTTGTTGACTATTAGGGCGAGATTGTGCTTTTAGTCTTTTTGGGGGGATGGAATGCAATGGATTTGTGGCATTTACCCCAGATGACTGTAGTTTGGAGGAGAAAATGTGTAGAAATACGCATTGATTGTTATATAACACCACCTCACAGAACCATGTGATATTACTGATAATGTTTTTGAATTTTAGGTTGATGTAGAAACCTGATTCTTCCCTAAAGACCTTTAGAATTATGTGCATTTGCAAAAAGAAGTTCAAGATTTTCCTGTATTTTGCATGCCTCCTCTGAAAGGCTGGTGATGTAAAAGCTTTGTGGGAATCTCAACAACTACAGGACTTGGTGTCCCTGCTCACTTGTGCTCCTTGGTCTCTTGCTGTGGCACCGTATTTTGTTGTTCAGCATTTCCCTGGTAAGTAATCAAACTGACAACAGCAGGTTGTCAGCAAGTTTGCTTTCCTTGATGACCTAGCAGGTTTTGAATGAGGGACAGCAGAAGGAGGCTCTTTTAAACCACCACTGACTTGGACCATCAGCATGTATTCTTGCATTTGCACCTGCTTGCTGTCCCCATTCTCTTTCCATTGATACTCCTTTTGTCATACTGCAATGAGAATTAAATGGAGGGTAGGAGTCAGTTTAATACACACTTACAAAGTTTCTTGAGGAAAAATAGCTGAAAACCCCTAGGATGTTTTCAATGTAACATCTTTCATGTTTCTGTTGTGTTACTCTTGCAGAAGGAGGTGTGATTTGTCCAGACAAATCCCTATCTTCTGTCAAACCCAGATTGGGGTTCCAACATCAAATACTACATTAATGTAAAGTGTATACAGACAGATGCCTGCAAGTTCATAACAATTTCATCCTTGTGTATATGTATAGAAATCCATGGGAAACAAGACATAATCCTGTCCAAATATGTTGATAGTTATGCATGTAAAACATTCAGAACCACAGAGCAAGAGTATGTTGGTGACGTGAAGCTAAGATTAAGAGTATATGGCATCATTAAAAGTTACATAGTTGGCGGAAAAGACAGCCATACTTGCCTTTCCTTGATTGATGCAAAGATAAGGTTTATAAGATAATCATCTCATCTAAGTCATGGCTAGTTTCAGTATCACATTTTATGTTTTCCAGCAGATGAGGATTTATTAGGTGATGGAAATTCTATTAACAGGAAATGAGTCCAGTTTGGCTTTGTAAAATACAGTATGGGCCAAGTCCAGACTTAGATACATAATTTGCTATATCATTTTGTGGCATTGTAGTATAAGGGAGGGAAAGTTCTGAAGTTTGCTAGCATCCTTCTTTACATTTATGTATTAATTTTGTTCCTCAAACAAATCTATATAATTACTTGGGGGTAGGCTAAAGAGAGCTCCAGAATAATCATGCTGAAAGATTTTATGTTTGCTTTTAGCATTTTAGTTCCTCCATAAAAAAAGACAGATCTTATACAGATATGAGCAGGATGTGAACACCTTAGCGTATCTGTGAGACACTTTCCTTTTTTTGTCAGTGATGAAACCAGCATGGAAATGACCTCTGACACTGGAGCTCTGCATTCCAGAAATGTTGCTCAGCTTAGTGCAGGCCAGCGTTGGGAACCTGCTTGTTCACACAATGGTAGTATCATGCACTACACACCCGTGTGGCTCTGGGATGCTGTCCAGATAAATTGAGCTGCTGCAATAGATTTGCCTAATGAGTGATTGGATATTCACTTTCATCAGCTCCTGATCACTAGCAACTATACTTAACCCTTCACAATATTGGAACCCTTCAGTGTCTGCAGAACCACTGCTGTTTGGTTTTATCCATGACCTTTTTACTTCATCTTACGGGGGCAGAGCCATAGTTGCAATTCTGTGAGTTGCACCATTTTTTAGCCCAGGTTAGATGCAGCAGGTCTGACTGCTGGCCTTCCTAATGATGCTGTCTGGCAGCTGTGGGCTTCAGAAACATAGGGAGGTCAAGCTCTATCATCTGTACAGTGGGAACATGATGCCATCTGACAGTGTCTTGCCCTCCCTCAGGACTAGAAGCGTCAGACTCCTTTATGCTGATGGAATAGCAGAGCATAACTGGGGCCTGGATGGAGAGTGGTGTGATTTTATAAATTGGGTTTACTCCTTTGAGTCTTTTTGTAACTGGCATTACAGTATGGCCTTAGCATCATTCTACATAGGTGAATGTATTGGCAGCCAGGATTCTGTTTTTCTTAGCTTATTTATAAAAACATTCAGCTAGTCTTCTGCTAATTCTGGAAACAACTTACTCTTGCTTCAGTAGTAATACTCATCAATGAAGATTTGCTCCTGAATTCCAAAGATATTGTTGCTTATAATTCTTTAAAAATTTTAAGGAAGTTAGACACTGTACTAGATTCTTTCTTTTTGTGAGATCTTGAAGATTAGCTACTGATACTGCCCTATTCATGCCCCTTCAGTTGATGTTTTGTTAGGAATTGTCCACTGGACTCAAATTTACCAGAGGGTGGAAGGATCAAAAAAGGGGGCATAAAGAGTGAACCAGAGCCATTTTATACATATATGTGTATATATGGGGGAATAAGGTACGTGGAGATCTAGGCTTTATTCATTCTGCTGTTCACAGGACATTTTAGGGGTGCTTTCCTTGTTTTTAAGGCACAAAATTTGGCTTGCTAGGCTGGCAACGAAAGCATTCATTTAAAAACTTGCAAGAATGCAAACTATTTGTTTTGGCATTTTTGTCATGTGAGTAAGCCGACATGCTGTGATATTTATATTTTTTTTAATGCCAAGAACACATCCATTCCAGGCACCTATTTCCTGTGGACGTAAAAATCTCCAAATATGACAGGCTATTTACTGTCATCCAGATCTGCATTTTTCCAAAAGGTTCCAAGCTTATTTTTGCATTTACTATGTAAAATCCCAGACAATTAGATTCCCACCCGGCTAAATAAAACAACAGCAGTAGCTGCCAAGGTCTATGACCAATGGCAGTGTGTGCTGTGCCAGTCACCTGCAACTTTCCACTAACAGCAAGCATACCACTCTGTCCCTGCAGCTGACTCTTACTAGTATCAAGCCTGACACATCCAGATGAAGAACCCTTTCTGTCCCAAACTAAACAGTAAACACAAATCCCATTCATTGCAGAATACTCTGGTTTAGACAACTTTATTTTTACATGGTCAAAGAAAAAAACCAATCTGATTCTTCCCTAGCATCTGAAATTTGATAACTCAGGCTATAATTTTCAAAGGGTAATACCTTTTCTTTGCATTTTCTCTGTTGAAGCTTCTTATGGAAATATAGCAAGTTACCCTTACCAGAGTCCTTTGGGAAAAAAAGGTGTCTTTGACACTGCAGTGAGGCTGATGAAGCAGTCATGTCACTCATTTGATTTTCCTTGTGGTTGTTGCTTAGAAACATATCAGTTAAGCAGCCTTAATTTTAGAGTCCACTGCAATGTTTTGTTCTTCCTTAGCAGTTATGCTGGCTAAACTCTCTCTCTTAAAACAAAACTGTGTAATATTAGTACTGAGAGATTCTGAAAATGCACTAGGCTCTTTCTTACTGAACATCCTGAAACATGATTATCAGTCATAATGTAGTCCTGCTTGCACTTAAGTTGTTTAAACTGGTGCCATTACATTGCGTGTTTGTGGTTAGCTGTAGTTAGAACAGATACGGAACAGAAGCAGTTTGGCTTCATGTAAAAGGGACTTGATTTCCCGGGTGTACATTCTGATGTCGTGTCACATCTGCCAATAGTCTCTATGCAGACTCCCTTTTGCTTCTGGTTTTTGCCTTTCAGTCCTAAAATGCCTTGTAAAGGTCCCATTAAGACACAAGTTTGGAGAAAGCGCTGTTGTTGTTAGTGTTATTATGAATAGATGCCTTCAGGACTCCAATGTGGCATCCCTCAACAGCACTAAATTTACTTAAACTCTCCCAAAGAAATCACAAATCCATCAACATCTTTCATGAATTAATTTTATGTTGCAGGAAGGCCTCAGGGCAATGTGCGTGCTTTTAATATTACCAAGTTAAATTGCCTTGACTGCAGCTTTTTATTCACAGCAGAAAGCATTGTATTCATCTTCTGATTAGGTACAGATTAGTTTTTTGATGGAATAATTTGAGTAAGTAGAATATGTCAAGCACTGCAGCAAGATTACTGAGGTTCAAAGCACAGCACTTTGCATTTTGTTAATATCATGTAATTTTTACAGGCATCTATGCAGTTGGAACAGCAGAATGCATTTTTGTCAGCATTTGTGTTAAGAAATTTAAAAGAGGCATTTCAGCAAGATAACATAGGTGTTTTTTCTAAATTGAACTACACTTTCTGAGCTATGCAGTGTTTCTGGCCTGCTGCATAGTAAACCATTTTTCTGATTAATGTGTTGGTACTGTGAACATAAAAATCCTAGGAAAATGGTTTGATTGTATGTGTTTTAGAACTGCGATTGAAGTATCATATTTATCTTAACATTAAGTTTCATGAGCTATGGATTGCCACAAAACAATTGAACATCTTTTTTTTTCCTTAACAGGACAATGGTGCTGTGTTTTCTGAGCAGAACATTGCAACTAGCAAGACATTTATCCAGTCCACTGGGGAGACAACTCTGTTCAGCCAGCACAAATAAGCCAGTGCTGACTTTATTCACCAAGGTAAAAGTTGTTTACAGAATAAAGCTAGGCAAGACTGCATATTTATCAGCTTTGATATACATGAATCCCTGATGAAATGACTTGGCTGTGCTTTTTGTCCACTTCAAATTTTTGTAGTATTGTGCAGTTTGCTTTGGGGATGTCTTTTACACCAGGCTTTACAGCACAGTTGTACTCTTATTGTAGTGACCCAGTAGTTAAAACCAACAAATGAAGATTTCAGGGTAGTTGTGTCTCAGTGACACTACAGTCCATTTACTAGTTGAAAATTGTTCTCTAACTGCCAGTGTTTCATCCTGGAAATGGAGAACAAAGATGAGTTGTTATACATAATCTGCCCAGGACAAGCATCAACAGCCAAAGTAGGCTCTTCAAATCACTACTTTGATTTCAGCACTATCTGTGAGACTGAAAACATATCCAAGTAGTGTTGGTGGTACATGAGGAAAAAGTAGATTGTGCTTTACCCTCTTTTTGCTTTATTGGCTGTGTAATGCTAAGAGGAATACAATGCAGGCAAAAGTTTGTCTATGGCATGAGCTGATAAGATTGTTAAGCGTATTTAGGAAACAGATGTGAAAAGCAGAAATTATCATTTGTGGACTGTCACCTTCCGTGAATTGTCATTAAGAGCCTGTGTTACCTGCAAAGGTCTTCTGCACTTTTAGGTAGGATGGCAAGCTATGCTGCATTTATATGGTTGATGTAGCCTTCAAGAGGACAATAACTAGAAATGCAAAGCACTGAGAACGTCGACATCAGTGTGGCAGTATTTGTTTGAGATAGAATCATAGAATCGATGGATGTAATTAAAATAATGTCCTCCTCCTGAACAATGTTTGGTCATTCCATCTCTAGCTGTAAAGGAGTGTTTAAACTCTGTAACACATGAGTAGGTTAAAAAATAAAAGCTCACCATCTGCTTATTAATCAGAGCAATGCAAGCTATAAGAACTATACTTTAAAGTCACAGCTCGCTCTCCTGCCTGATTCAGCATCAACTCATTCATAATCCAAATGTGATAAGGTAGGAAATAATGAGCTTATCTTTGGGCTAATAATTGGAAAGAAGTTCTTTGCATTACTTTTGTGTCTTAAAATTTCTAGTTAAGACACTGTATGAAATTGATTTTTCTAATAGTAGAGTTCAAATAGTTCTCCAAAGTGGCCTATTGTTGAATGTGTTTTTAACTTAAAATGTTTTTGATGTCTGATACCACTGGCAATTGCAAAGCAAAATCTACTTTAAAATAATCTAATCTGCACTCTTAGTTTATTCCAATTAACTCCTTTTTCCCTCCTTCTTGTTCTTAAGAATAAGGAGAAAAGAGAAGGCAGGAGGGAACTGTGACTTCTGCAGCCAGCAGAAGCTAGCACTGCCAAATGGTTTTCCCCTGGCAGACTCCTTTTATGCCAATGCAAACATTCATGCTCCAGGTTTAAAAAAAACCCTCTTTTTTGCAAGGTTGCTATTAACTCAGATTAGTTCTCCTGTCTAGCTCTGCTGTGCAGCTGTTTGATTAGCTGTTTGATTCCTTATGTCAGCACAAAAGAAGCAGTGACAGAAAGATGGATATGCTTCTGTCAGCATCAATGCCAGCTTAAAATGACCGCAAACCTGCAGTCTAAGTATGCAGCACAAATGGCAGTTATCTGTAGAAATAAAACTGTCCCTTCCACTACATGTATTGTCTAACAGATCTAGCTGTCAGCACAGCATATGTCACTTTGGGAAGGGATTTTTTACTATCTCAGCAGTAGGAATCCCTTTTGCCACGGTAATACACATCTGAGAGAGAAGGTTGTCCAGGACAGCTTTATCCAGGCAGCCCTATTACAAATTAACATAAAGCAAGTGATGGCAGAGACCTACTGTTGCACTGTTCTACTGAAAAATATGTACTAATATACATGGACTGTTTATTTTTTAGTATTTTTTTGTATATTTTTATATTTTATTTTATTTATTATTAAACAAATTTTACTGTTAGTTGAAATAGTTCACTATCTGATTTTAAACTAGTTCCAATCTTAGTAGTAGTGCTTAATCTTGCCATCAGAGCAGTAAAAGCGTATTCTTTGCTAAGAGTCAGCTTAGTTTCTCAAATGCTTTATGTGACTGCTATGTTAGAAAGCTCTCTACAGGCCTAGTGGAACTGAGTATATCCTGCTTTAACTGTCAGGAGCCTGGCATGTTACAAAACTGATGTGCAGGATTCTGGGACGTTCCTTTCAGTCACCAGTATCAGGTATATCAGTTCCTCCAAAAGCAACAAGAACTAGTAAGAGCACAGCACTGTTGATTTTTAACATCTTACACAGGTTTTCAGAGCACAAGGACTTGTCTGTATGGGAAAGACAATTTAGATTAGATGTGAATTAAAAGTAGAGTATATAATCCAAAATAATTCACATGCAGGAAATAAGAAGTAGCTGTTTCAGATTGATTCCAAGTTTAAACAAGACTTAGAAAGACTTTTAGGTGGAAGGGAGAGATCTTTTCCAGCTGTGAGAGGTACTTCATGGCAGATGGACAGAGCCATCACCTTCACCACTGTATACTTTGCTACGTGAATTACAGGATAAATTATGCCATTACAAACACTGAAGCAACACACCTTCATGTGAGTCACTTTGTCAGGTATGCACTGCTCTAATGATCATGATGTGTGATCAGCAGAAGTCAGCTGCATAACTGTCGTGGAAGATCAGGGAGTTTTCAAAAATGAGAAGTTTTCTTTGACCCCATCTCTGGTCAAAACAATGCAGCTGTTTGCCAGATCTCCCTGCTGGAGTTTACCATCCTTCCAGCTCTGCAGGTTGGAGAATCATGCTTAATTCCTTTCAGGCAAAGTCAGCCAGATTATCTTAAATCACCTTCTTTTGCTATATGAACTGACCCAAGTGACTCAATCTGAAACAGATTAGAAATTACTCATGTGACTTCCTCATTCACCTTCTACCAAGGGAAATTATTCTATCAGAGTGGTACTTGCAGTTGTTTTCAGCTGGTGAGGGCAATGCTTTGAGTAGTCATTGTTGCTGACCAAAAGAAGGGGCCAGTGCATGACCTTCCAAACCATGCCCTTGAATCAGCCTTTGGAAGAGCTGTTGAAAACTGTTAATTTGCATCATGAGAAATATAAAAGCAAATGAGAAATCATTGAATTCTGTGACTGAATAATTTCTTTTCTTCTCATCCGTGCTGCACTGATAATGATTTAGAAAGCAGTAAGACGGGGTGGTATGGGGGAGGGAATCCACATTTATAGTAATGATCACTCCTGTCTGGGTATGTTACTTTATGGTACAAATGATCTTTGTGTTTTACTGCATGCTTTAAGTTGGTCTGAATATTTTCTTTTAGAAACCATGCCCTCTATGTGATGAAGCAAAAGAGGTGCTTGAGCCATATAAGAGAAGGGTAATGTATTGCAATACTGTATGTATTTTCTGTATAGAAAGGACAGTTAATCAGAATTCTTTCTTTGTAAAAGAAAATGGCTTGGATTTATTTGCATCTGTTATTCTTTCATGGGTGACCTCATCAAGACAATTTCAGCACTGATTTCCATAAAACTAATTATCTGAAAGCATTCTGTGACAATGCTACTCATAAATATTGGCAAACTAAACCAATATACACCTTGTCACAATTGTTTTTAAAATCTCTGCTTTTGTAAATACTATTGCCTTGTCTGGTAGAGGAGTTTACAACTGTTATGAAGCAGGTAATGATATCGTTTGGAAAGGATGTTAGTGAGTGGGACTGCAAATATTTAAACTACATGTGATTGCAATTTTTGCCGTTCTTCAGGTGGGTTTTGATCACTTTCTTGAAGGAAGAAACTTAACAGACCATTAAGAGGGGTTGCACTATGCTGCCTAACAGGCAACTGTTGTGTTGCCAGAGGCATATTTGTTGTTGGTGCTCACAGGGGAGTGGTTCTGCACAGAGGATGAGGAATGTTTTTCTGGACTAGGTAGAGAGTCCTTTGCAGATATGCAGCCAAGGATTGTGGCTATGTACCTTTTGTACCCACAAAATGGGCAATTGTCTACAACATGGAAAAATAAATGTAAACCCACCAATAAAACAGCCTTGTA
>JAVJGI010000040.1:115402162-115426462 GCA_035590275.1 Ibycter americanus
ATGGAGCTGCCGCGCACCGCCGGAGCGCCGGGGCGGCCCTGGGAGGAGGCTAAGGCGTTCTACGACAACCTCGCCCCCACGAAGAAACCCACATCGGTGAGACCCCCCGAGGTGCCGCGCCGCGCTTCGCACCCCGAGAGGAACCAGCTCCGCTGGATGCTTCAGCTCCCCTGGGTGCCGGCCCCCCTCCCCCGCATGCCCCATCCCCCCCCGGGTGCCCCTGGGTCTCTCCATCTCCTGCAGGGTCCTCCTGGGTGTCTCATCTTCTCTGGACTCCCTCTGGCTCTCTCTGGGTGCCGTCTCCTCCAGGTGCTCTGGGGTCCCCCGGGTGTCTCTGGTTTTTCTTTGACACCGCCCCCCATCTCCATCCAGGTCCTTGGGGAAGCCCTGGGTCATTCCAGGTGCCCCCACTCCTCCATGGCATCCCTTGGTTGCCTGGGGTCTCTCTGAATCCCGCCAGCCTCCCTGGTTTCCTGCAGGTCCCTGGGGTGCTCTCAGGTCCCTCTGGGCTGAGGTGTCCTTGCAGAGTGGCTCCGTGCCCCATGAGCTGCCTGTCCCCTGTGCCAAGGTGGGAGGCCCTGCCAGGGACAGAAGGGGTGGCTGTGGCCGAGCAGAGGGACAGCCTGGGGACCGAATCCCTGCCGGGGGCAGCAGGGTGTCGCAGGGGTGTAGCCACCCCTGCCAGGCTGGTCTGCTCGGGGAGATTAGAGGGAAAGCGGGTGTTATCTAACCAGGGTTGAGCCTGCTGGGTTTATATATGGGAGCGCCTGGAAGTGCTGCCGTATCTCAGAATAGCTGCGGCGGCGTGGGGCTGGCAGCCTGGCGGGGCTGGGGGCTGTGCCCCGGGGTGGGCAGGCCCTGGTGCCACAGCCTGCGAGCCCACCCAGCCATAGCCATCCTCAGGGCTGTGGGTCCCCCCAGCGTGTGGGGTCGGGGTGAGCTGCTGCCCATGGGAGCCCGGTGGCAGCCGGCACCGTTCACGGCAAAGCTCTGCAGGTGACCTCTCCGGCGAGGGGAGATGGCCAAGGCCCCGCTCTGCGCGCTCCAACTTGGAGCAGTCCCTGTGCTTTCCCAGCTGGGGACCCGGCTGCAGCCCCCAGTCCTGTACCCGCTGCCAAGGGGCAGCACTGCTGCCTTCGCCCTTCCCGGAGGAGAGGGACAGCCTGGCTTGGTGGCGGGATGCAGCTGGGTTGTCTTTCATGCCATGCTTTCAGCCTCCTGCGAATGTCAGCCCAGGCTCCTCCTCTTCCTCTCCTTGCAGCGAGCTCAGTGACCAGCACGCCTGTCTCTGCTGTACAGCTGGGGAAACTGAGGCACAGGCTTTGCTTGCACAAGTGACAGAGCCGTGCCATCCACTCATGTGGGGCTGGGGATGATGCCCGCGGTGCCTCCCCAGCCCCATGCCCCTCGGCTGGGGGCCCTGTGCCCATAGCCAGGCAGCTCGGCTGCCCTCGCACACAGCTGGGGCCAGCCTGCCCTGCCAGGCAGCTGCCAGGCGCCGTGATGGATGGCTGCAGAGCACTTTTCTGCATTATAAATAATGTGTTTGGAAAACTCAAAAACATCTCAGCCATTGCCCTGAACTTTAATCTGATCCCAAGCAGGGGGCTCCCAGCCACCCAGGGCTCGCTTGTGCAAGGAAATGGAGTTTGCTGTCGGCCATCTGCGCCCTTGTGGGTGCTGCGTCTGCCCGTCCTCTCGGCTGAATGTCCCTGCCAGCCGGAGCAGGTACTGGTGCGGGAGCAGGCACACGCTGTGGGGGCTGCTCCCCCCTGGAGATGGGCTGTAAGATGGCAGGAGGCAGGGTGATTTTGGGGAGCCCATTCCTGGCTTGGAAGTAGGTTAACAGGGTGTCCCCACAGCCCATGGGGCTCCCCGCTCCGCAGGGCTCTCCGCTCTTCCCATGCCCTGGCTTCCATGCCTGCTCCGGCCTCGCTCCTGCCAGCTGGGAGGTCAGCGATGAGACCTGCCACTCTTCAGCAATGCGGAATATGTCCCCCAGCCTCTCCAGTGACACCGTGGTGGGAGGAGAGGCTGGGTCGGTGGGAGCTGGCCTCCTGCTCACCCCCCCGGCTCTGCCAGTGCCCTGCACAGGGGGACCCAACCAGCTCACCAGGGTGCCTCAGTTTTGAGATGGGGTGGGGACCACACTTGACCCTGGAGCAAGCCCTTCCTCTTCCCATTCTGTGTCCAAACCTCATGCCAAAATTCACCTCCAAATTTTCAATTTGGCCATGAGGATTTGGTCTTCTGCAGCATCCAGGGAAGTGCCTGGAGCTGCCAGAGTTCCTCCAGGTTTTCAGGACTGAGGTGGGTCCAGGAGATTCAGCCCCAGGCAGTATAAAAGGATGAAGGGGTGCAGAATGGGGTCCCCACTGTGCTCTAGGGGCGACAGTGAAGCTGCTGGTGTTGGGTGCCGTTGTGGGCACCTGTGGGCCTCCCGGGTGGGAGGGCACAGCCCCGCCGCACATCCCGGGAGCGTGTGGGATTTCGAAATGTCTGCCTCTAATCCTTGGGGGGCTGCTTAGGATTTATATGTGATTAGAAGGGTGATTTAAAGGCCTGCCAGCTGTTGGGTCTGCAGAGGAAAATGTGCTATTTCCAGTCACTACTGAAATACATCTTTACCCCAAAATTAGGGTGTTTGGGTCTGCGATGGGGTTTGTGCTTTATGGAGCTGGAGCCTGCTGGAAAGGTCACTTATGCTTCTGAGATGGGGTTTGGACCTTGTGGACCACCTGGGGCTGTGCTAAGGGCTGATGTTCCCCTTCAGAGGGCTGGGTTGTCAGGACGCGTCCCTGGTTGTCCCTCCTGCCTGGCTGAGCCCAGGGATGGAGCCTTCCCCCGTGCTGCCCTGCTCGTACTTCTGTTAAACACATCATTAATTTCTCACTTGATGTTCAGGATGGGGCTGGATCTGATCTTCCCGTGGGAAGGGAGGAAGGGAGAGGAGCTCATCGTGAATCTCCAGGCAGCAAATTCAGTTGGATTTGGCTGAGCGAAGCCCCACAGCCGCTTCCTGGGCTTGTGTCGGATGATGAGATTTAACTGACCTTGGCTGACCTTGGATGCTGCTCTGAGGGTAAAAGAGGGTTTGTCACCCAGAGTGCCCAAACCTGCCGGGGCTGGGGCAGCTGGAGCAGGAGGCTGCACTGGGATGGGGTGCTGTGCAGGCTCCATGAAAGCTCGTGGGACTAAATGTATCCTGCAGAGGACTGTGAGTGGGACCCCTCCCATGCACACGCTTCCTATTAAAAATGAAGGGTGTTTTCCCCCAAAACGGTGATGTTTCAAGGCAAAGTGGGGTTTGTTGGGTTGTTCACAGCCCTCTGATGGAGGACTGGAGGTGCTGTGGTTCCTGTAGCACTGTGACTTTTTCTTTAAGGCTCATTTTTGAATGTAGTAATGATCATCTGCAGTACTAGTGGGGATGGAGAAGCATCCAAACAACCGGCCCTGAGGAGGGAACGCTTCCAAATGAAACCTCCACTTCAAAGAAATGTCAAAATGTGAATTCCTCCTTGCAGAGAATTGCCTTATTATTTTATTTTAAATGTCAGCATTTCCCAGAAAACAGCAGGGCTGTTCCAGCCCAGCCGGAGCTGGGATCTGTGTTAGTGCCTGGGTGAGACTTTCCGGCAGAAAGTGCTCCAAAGGTGCAAATCTTCTTGGCAGGAACGAACAGGATCCGGCAGGTCCCATTCCCAGAGGCCAGGCTTCCCGCCCGCAGGCAGCTGGGGCTCCAGCAGCCCACGCTGGGGCAGAGTTAGGCCCCAAGCTTACGGTTATTTTTATTGCTGTGTTTATTACCTCTTAAATTAACCTCCTGGAGGCTGGTGCCTTTAAATGGCAGGGAAGGGACCTTGAGCAGCCTGTTGCTCTTGCGCAAGGTGCCTGTGCGCTTGGCACCCGCCGGGTGCAAGATGTGTGCTGTGGGGAGATAGAGATGCAAATTCCAGCTGGGCATCCGGCTGGGCTCGGCTTGTGGCCCCATACTTGCATCTCACCCCCTTGAGCATCCCTCTGTGCCGTGCGTGCTGCTGACCTACTTTCTGTGCTGGGCATCCTCCTGCGAGGCTGGCTGTGGAGGATGCTCTGCCCTGCGGTCCGTCGGGGACCAGGAGCAGGGAGCAAACACCTGGCAGCTCTCCCACACACCCAGATAAATAACCCAGTGTTGCAGGGATGGGGGAGCAGCAGGACTCCTTGCTGAAAGGTAATGGCCGGATGTCTCAAGAGCTTTAATAGTTATTAATATTTTCAGCTAATAAATGGCCCATGACACCGGAGTTATTAATTAATGAGCTGGAGTGCCAAGTCTTGGCACTCCCCGACAAGTTAATAGCTAACATCCATTGGGTGGCTAAATGTCGGATGGGGACCTGGCTGTGGTTCGCTGGTGGGAGCGATGCTGGTGTCGCTGATCAGTTTCTGCAGGGACCTGGGTGATCACGCGTGTCCTGGGGGCTGCCCACCTGCTTTCGAAAAAGAGCCGCTTCCAAATGAGACCTTATTTCTCTGCGAATGCCATGGGAAAGGGATCCCTCTGGCCACAGCGATGTTCTCAGCCTGAGCTAATGTGTGTCTAGTCCTAATTGCCCACTGCTTAATCTCTTTGCTGTGGATTTTGGGTACTGATGTGGCCTTGGAGAGGTGTCTGGGACCAACCACGCTGCAGGGCTGTCCCCGGGCACCGCATGGGGAGGGCGGGCGGGTGCTGGGAATGGCATGGGGGCTGCCATTGACTCATTCCTGGGTGCGTCTCCATGCCGGGCAGGATCCACGGGGCCGGGTTAAGGGCACAGCGAGCCCCAGGGCAGGCCCAGCCCTGCGGGGAGCACAGATCCCCAATGCAGATGGGGTACCTGGTCCTTGCCAGGCTGCTGTTTCGGTAAATTTCAGCCCTAGGCAGGGTGGGAGCTTGAACTTTGGAGCACCTGGGTTTGCAGAGTGGCTGGTGAAGACGCCCTCCTGCCCTGGAGCAAATGGCATTGCCGGAAGATTACTCACGGGGCAACATGCTGTACCAGGATCCTGGAAATCACAGAGGAGCTGAGGGTGAGGTGGTTCTGAAGTGCTGACAGCTGGATTTCACAGGCTCCCTGGGGAGATGCATCCCTGAGCGCAGCCGGAGAGCTCGTGGGCTGGGATGACTCTCAGCTCCCGGGGAGCATCCCCCGTGTGAACCCTCAAGCCCTGTCCTGCTCTTGGGACTCGCTGCAGGCAGAGTGTGCTGGGGACGGGGCTGTCTGTGCCACTGTCCCTCCTTGGGATTTGCTGTTCCGGGAGCGAGGGTTTCTCGTTGGCCATCAGTCATGAATTTGCTTTCATGCTTGCGAGTGAGCGATGGGGATTAACACCCTTCTGCCCTCCAAGGGGAGAGGGAGGACGGGTGGGGGTCGAGATAAGATTGACTTTCCTGGTGTCCCCTCTCACTGCCAAGCCCCACTAGAGGCCCCTTGTTGACTTCAGTGGATTTTGGATCAAACCTTCGAACATTAATAATAATGACTCATAAATCATTGCTTGCACCACCTGTTTGTCATGTTTCCGCCCACAATAACTATATCAAGTGTTTTTATAAGCTGAGCTGGCACGAGTTGTTTGTCACATCTGGACAGCATTGTGGGAGTGTGGATCTGGCTGAGCTGCAGTGTGTGGTTTTTCCTGGCTGGGGAGGAGGGGAAAGCCACACAAATTCCTTCTGCTTGGGGTTGAGTGGTTCTCCTGGGGTAGCACGTTGGGTCTGGGTGAGTCCTGGGAGCCTGTTTGTAGTGGGAGGGCTTGGGCATGGTGTGAGCATCAGAAAAAGGCTCTCAGGTATCTGAAATGTGTGGGGACGGTGCATCAGGGCTTTATCTGTTGAAGCATTGGAAGATCAGGGTTGCAGCTGCCCCATTATCCTCCAGATCGCTCTGGAGGTGTCACCCACCCCGTGGCCTTTCATGTTGGAAGTTAAGAGATGCCTTCTCGGGCAGCGGGGCTGGGTGCAGGGGCTGCCTCCCCATTTTCTCCCTTTCTCTGCAGCCGAAGCCTGAGAACGCCATCACCATCGCAGTGTCATCGCGAGCGCTTTTCCGCATGGAGGAGGAGCAGAAGATTTACAACGAGCAAGGGGTGGAGGCCTACGTGAAATACCAGCTAGACCATGAGAATGAGCCCTTCCTCCCTGGGGCTGCCTTCCCCTTTGTCAAGGTGAGCACCCACCCACCTGAGCTGGATCAGCACTGTGGTCCTCACCCAAAAATTTTGGGGAGAAGGGAGTGCTATGGGGTGCTCGCATGGGGAAGGGATGGGAAATGAGCAGCATAACAGAAGGAATGTAGCCACAGAGCAAACAGAGGTTGAATAAACCTCCTGGCAAGTGATGTGCTTCTTCCAGGACTGAGGAAACGCTGAATTTTCCAAATTGGCAACTGAGCCCAAGAATTGAAGAAATCATCTCTTTGGATCATATTTAAAGGTTCCCTTTAGGGAATTATAATTTTTTTATTATTATTATTACAATTTATTTATTCTTTTAAATTGGCTGAATTTCGCCTTGCTACAGAGTCAGCCAATTTCTAATTTTGACATGTTGAAATGAGGCATTTCAAACTTTAAAAATATTTTCCAATTTCTGCCCCAGTTTCACTGGATTTAGCGCAGTTTTGTGTGCTGGCCATCACTGAAGGGATCTCTTGCCCATTCCCAATGAATAAACTAATCCACTTGATGGCGAGAGACTTGTTCTGTTTCTGAATGCTTGAAAAACACTTATCTGTAACTTTGAGCTAATTTATTCTCATCTCCTAATGAAAACTTCAAATCTTTTGTGTTTGAAAATAGAAGAATAGCTATGTGATTTGTCCCCCAAATCTTTCTTTCCCTGCTAAAGCTGCTTGCTAATGTCAGTTTGGCTCTGGGTGTAGCTGGGGTCAGGCCAGGTCCCCGGTTTTGGTGAACAGAAGTGTTTTGCTCAGTGGGAAGGGGGTCAGGTCCATGCCTGGGGCTTGCTGACACCCCCCCTCCCCTTGCCCTGGGGTGCTGCAGGCACTGGAAGCGGTGAACATGCAGCTGCGTGAGCTCTACCCTGACAGCGAGGAGCTCTTCGACATTGTCCTCATGACCAACAACCATGCCCAGGTTGGGGTTCGCTTGATCAACAGCATCAACCACTATGGTAAGCTGAGAGCAAAGCTGTCCTTTGCGTGGGTGCCGATGGCTTTTGGGCCGAGTGTTATTGCTTGGCAGCAAGAGAAGGAGACGCTTTCTCCTGTCTGTTCCTCCAAACCACACAAAGAGCCCGCTTCTCCCAAATTTCGTGGGCTTTGAGTGGAAGTTGGCTGGTGGTGAGGATGCTCTGGCTGCCAGCCATGCTGTTGAACGGCAGTACCAAAATTAGCCCCCATCCTGCTGACTCCTGGGGAAGCCACAGGGCAGCAGTGTCAAGGCTTGTTTGGGGGGCAGTCTGCCTCACCCCGGGATCCATCTGCCCTCAGATCTGTTCATCGAGAGGTTCTGCATGACGGGAGGGAACAGCCCCATCTGTTACCTCAAGGCCTATCACACCAACCTCTACCTCTCCTCTGATGCAGAGAAAGTGAGTGGGGCCATTGAAGAGGGTGAGTCTCCAGCTTGGTGGAGGGGCAGTGGGGGGAGTCTGGAGCCCTCGGGGGGTTGGTGCCAGGAGCAATAGCTTCAACATCCCTGTCCCTATGTTGATGTGCAGCTAGGATCTGCCTTGTCCCACATCCCATCCTTGATGCTCCAAAGAGCCTCTAGTTTCCATAGAAATAAGCCTTTCCTCGAGCTCTGCAGCTCTTCTGAGGCAAAGGCACTGTTTTTCCCCATTAATTCTTGTATGCAGAGGGAGGTTTGTCATCTGGAGATTTGTTTTTGCTGTAAAAGGTCTTGAGGCCAAGCTGCAGGCACTACTGGGGGCATGCATTTTCTTGCAGTGTTTGCTTCCAGCCCGTCATGTTTTGCTCTGCTCCTCAACGGATAAGCCATGAGGCTGAGTCCTTGGGTAACTGCCACCTCTTGCCTCACGCTTTACCTCCACAGGGATCGCTGCAGCCACCATCTTCAGCCCCAGCAAAGACCTGGAGGTGTCGGAGAACCAGCTGCGGGTGGCGTTTGATGGTGACGCTGTGCTCTTTTCTGATGAGTCGGAGCAGATCGTGAAGGCTCACGGCTTGGACATGTTCTTTGAGCATGAAAAGGCCCATGAGAACAAGCCTCTGGCACAGGTAGTGCTGGAGTGCAGCTAGAAAAAGCTGCTGGGAGAGAGGCAGCCTGCAGAGATGCTCTCACCTCTGGGAACAAGCCGGGGGTCGGCATGTGGAGTGTGGAATGGGGTGGGTCAGCAGCCTGGTAGTGCTGGCCCATGGGATGGCTGTGGCTGGCACCTCGCTGCTGTTTTTGGGGGCTCATGGGGAGAAGGGGTTAGCCAGCATGTCTGGCTCTGCTGGGACTGGGTGCCTGGAGGAAGGAATAGCTTGGAGGTCTGCAAAGTGATGGTTTCTTCTCGCTTTGGCAGGGACCCCTGAAGGGCTTCCTGGAGGCCTTGGGGAAGCTGCAGAAGAAGTTTTATTCCAAAGGGATGAGGATGGAGTGTCCCATTCGTACCTACCTGGTCACTGCCAGGAGCGCGGCCAGCTCGGGAGCCCGGGCCCTAAAGACTCTGCGCAGCTGGGGCCTGGAGACAGACGAGGCTTTATTCCTGGCCGGGGCTCCTAAGGGGCCGCTGCTGAAGAAGATCCGTCCTCACATCTTCTTTGATGACCAGATGTTCCATGTGGAGGGAGCCAAGGAGATGGGCACTGTCGCTGCCCACGTCCCCTACGGCATTGCCCAGAAGCACAAGCAGCCGGCACAGGAGAAGCAAACCCCGAACAGCAAGTAGCAGAGCTGGCTGGTCCCCCGGCGTGCGGCATGGTCCTCACCCCGTGCACCACGCTCCGACCTGGGTTGCAGCCTGCAAGGCAGAGAGCATTTGCTGTGGCGAGCGCGAGGTTATTGCCCAGCAGGAGCCTTGTCGAGGGCATGGATGGAGGAGGGGGCTGACGAAAGGCTTCCTTTTGCCTCTGTATTCGTTGCAATGTTGTGGCATCGTCCCCGTTCCTCATGGGACTGAGGGGTCCCCCGCGCTGGGCAGCCCCATGACAGCGAGCTGTTTCCCTGTTCCTCCATGTGCTCTGCACTTGCTTCAGGCAAAATCCCTTGAGGGTGGATGTTGCCTTTTGTGGACTGTTTGTGCCAGGCAGGTTTAACCTATTGGCATTTCTTGAAAACCACAGGTAACTCCCGAAGCCTTTGACTTGCAATGCAAATGTTCAGGCTGAACTGTTGAACTGGAAAGTTGGGAGCACACAAAACCCCTTCATGCGGCTTTGAAACAAGATGTTGTCCCTTTTAACTAAAATTAAACCATAATATTGTTCCTTCACGGACCCAGCCCCTGCTCCCCAGCTAGAAAATCTTTCATGTCTTTGTCCCTTCAGCAAGACTTTGTCAGCTGAACAGCTTTCCTTTCATGCAGTAAAATCTGGAAAAATGGAAACAAACACTTGAAAACAAAAAATAATCCTGTTTCCTGCTTGGAGCTTTGGGCTGGTGTATTGCTGGCCCAGGTTTTTATATTTGGGTTTCACAGTTGCATGATTTAGCACTTAAAAATAATAAATCTCAGTGAGGCATCCAAAGCCCAGCTCTTGTGTGAGCCATCCAGGGTCTGCAGACACATGCCTAGGGCTTGAATTAAGTTAAAAGCAGGCCGTAATATATTAGGGACATCATTTGAAGTCCATTTAGGTAAATCTGCAGAGAATTTTGCCTGGGGGTTTTAATTACAGGATTCCCTTCCCCCTCACCACTGTCTTTCTAGGCTGAGCCCATATGAATTGATAATCTTTTTCTCCTCAGTTTCTTAAAACCTCTGGTGTTGCCCAAAATAAACACCTCTGCTAGTGATGCTGTAAGAGAGAATCAAATCTCTGATTCAAAAACAGGAAGAGAAATCAATTGGAGAGCTGCTTCAAAATCGGCGTGAAAATCACACTGATGTTTCTGCACAGAGCCCTGTCCCAAAGGACGCTCTCAGGAGAAAAATTTGAAGATTACTTCTTTCTTGTGGGTTTTGGTTTTTGTTCGTTGTTGGTTTTTTTTTTTAGATGGTACACCCCATGGTTGGGCATGAAGGATGTCCAGCGTTATCAGACGGTAGTTTTCTACAAACACCAATTCTGAGGTTTTCCGAGGTATGTGTCTGGCTCTGGCTCAACTTTGCAGGGAGGTTTCACCTAGAACAGCTCTGCCCTTCCCAACAGCGAGGCTAGAGCTCGAGTTATCGCACTTTGGCGAATATATAAACAAGCTAGTGATGCCTTCAGTGGCTCGGGAGACGGTTTTCTCATTGCACTAAATCCTGCTCTAGCAGTGAAAAAGAAAATTGCACTTTTTTCCCCCTTGAACTATTTGACTTTGGCAGACCGTTATTTGTCACACCTGGGTGACAAGCACCTTAGAGGAAGGTCTGAAATACAAAGAAACAAAAAAAATGTCTGGAAAGAAATGAGTATCTCAGTAACGCATCTATTAATATACAGGTTTATAAAAAGGTCTTGTCTTTTTAATGTGAAGCCCAGATATTGGGATCTGAACTGTATCTCAGAGACCTTTTTGGCAGCTGGGAGGGGGAGAACAGCTTGGTCTCCCAGTAAACTTTTCCAAGGTGTTTCCTGAAGATCACATCGTGGAAGCCCAGCCAAGCCCAGCTCCCAAACGGGCTGCACCGGGGCCTCCTGCCAGCCGGAGAGGTGATGTTGCAAGCGGAACAGGGTTGTCAGCAAGCCCTTAGGAACCCCCGGCCAGGGCAGGGTGCTGGTGGGATGGGATCCAGGGTGCAAGCACTGCCACTGGGGATGGGTGCTTATGCTGGGTGCCGCGGGGGTTGCGTGCTTCGGATCAGTGGTGTTGGCAGGGCTGGGCTGTGCAGGAGAAGGTGCCTTGTCTGAAGGTGCTGTTGGCTCCAGGGAAGCGATGTGTTGTTTGGGGCAGGGCCCTGGATCTCAGCAGCTTTCGCTGCTGCCTTTCCAGGCCCCGAGATACACAGGGAGCTGGGTGCAGGGGCACTGTGCCGGGAGGAGCTTCAGTGACTCTGCTTAGGGTCCTCCTGCTGCCAGGGCAGCTTAGGGGCTCACTGGGAAACCTGGTGCTCGGGAAATGGGCCCCAAGCAAGGTAGATCCCCCTCTGCACCTCCTGAGCCCTTCCTGTGTGGGGAGGATTTTCGATTCCTACAATGGCTGCCCCATTTCCTTTTATCCACATGGCTTCCTACATTTTTTTTTCCCCCTCCTCCATCACTACAACTGGCAGGCATGGATTTGCTGCTTCTGTACTTTCCTCGTGTGCCCATCTGTGACATCCCCTTGGGCTGGGGGAGCGATGCGGTCCCCAGGACCGGCTGCATGGGCTGGGCATGTCTCCCACCCTGATGGGCCAGCACGGTTGTGCCTCTTGTGTTGCGCTGGCCGACAACTGGACTTTCCCGCTGTGTGTTGTTGCTGTGGGTTTCACTTCATTGTCCTCCGATGGTTTTTCTTGTGAATGGACTGCCACGTTAATGAAATCCCTCTGGGTGTTTTTCTGTAATAAACTGTGTTGGTCCCAGCCCGGCTCGCTCTGTTGCCATTCTCACAATGGGTATTTTGGCTCCCTGGCACAGCCAGTCTCGAGTCCCTGCTTGGGACCTCCCAGGCTTTATGGTGAAGGGGTGGGGTTGACAAGAAGGAAAAGGGCCTTTTGGGATTTAAGGGAATTCAGAAAATGTAATAAAAGCAGCTACCTGGGCACTGGAGACCTCTGGGAGAGAGGTGGGATTCCAGCCTTGAGAGATGCGCTGTGATACAGCTACCTCCCTCTGGTTCGTGAACAGGCTTTTGTTGTAACCTGGAATCGTGATGAAGTCCTGGATAAAAATAGAATTTGGCAGAAGAGTTTTGTCAACTTGATCTTCTCCCAGCCAACAGGTGGGAGGCAGCAAAAGCTTTTTAGAGTAGATTTATTGCTGCTGAAGTACCGGGTTTATCCAAATAGCAACACTGCAGTTCTGGTGTTAGCTCCTCCCTGCCAATAAGGAGAACAGATGGGTTGAGGGGAAGCAACAAATTCTCCATCCCTCACCAAATATAGCCAAGGAATGTCCATAGGCCCCAGGGCAGCATCTCTGCAATGGGTGTTCGCTTGAGGGATGGATGGCCCTCAGCAGAGAGCGTTCTTATGCAGCCTTGCTTGCTGGAATGCTGTCCCTGCACCCATCCCCAATCCTGCATGTTCTTCCACCAGATGCCTGGAGAAAAAATCAAATTCCAGCACTGATAAGACCCATGTTGCACCAGTGAAGGTCCAGGTGGGCCCACCTACTCCTGAAAGGTCAGGATGTCCATGCCAAAGCCAAGAGCTGCCTCTGATGTTCATGCAAAGACCACCCCGAGTCCTTGACTCACTCTTGGGGACCAGCCTTGGCACTGGGGCCAAGGGGCCAACAGGTCGTTGAGGGACATGGGCCAGGGCTGTGCAGGGAGGGAAGGAGGAGGTTGGTGCAGTTGGGTCTGCGATGTCTTGGCGTTGGTTTCCTGCAAGCTTGAGTTTTTATTTCTGTTGCCTGTTTTCTGAGCTTTTTCCTTCATCAGGCATCGAAGGGCTTTGCAATGAGTGTGCTTTAAAATAAAGAACATGGAGGAGGAGAAAGCGGAGGCAGAGCTGATGAAGAATTATGTTGCCACTCAGCTATTGTCAGCGCAGATGTTCACAAGGTAATCATGGCCTTTGAATAGCAAGAAGTGCTTTTCGTGATGAAGCCAGGATTTAACCCCAAGAACTTGTGGGGCTTCTTGGTGAGGGTGTGATGACCAGCTGCCTGGCAGGGAGCTCAGACAGAATGTGGACTCTGCTCTCCTGGTCCTCATGTATATCGGGTAAGTCATGACAGCTCCCTGCCTCAGTTTCCCCATCATTGTAACAGAGGTCAGAGTGATCCAGAGGTAACGTCAGGTCTGGAGGATGACTCCAGCTCCTTGCAGAAGAAAAGCAGAGATCCAGGAGTGCTCTGAAGTGCAGTGGAACCCCATATCTCTGCAGTGATGTCTGCGCGCCTGGTGGCAGGTCCCAGTGTGTAGGGACCATGCAAATACAGGGCTGCCCTGACAACACCACGGTGTTGGCTGTGAGGGGTCCCAGGCTGCGCTGGTGGAGACTCCATCTCGTCCCTGCAGTGCATGTAGTTTTATATCCCTATTCAGTGCAGAATAGGGGCCAACACATGTGAGCAAGGACCTGCAGCCATCCCAGGAGCCTAAAATGTCAGGGCAGGGGACCTGGTGACAGGGTGACAGAAACACTCAGAGTTGGAAGAATAGATAAGAGGACCTGGCGGCAAAAGAACAAGCAAAGGGCACTTGCAATCAGTGCTAGCGGGGCCGTGCCAGGATTTGAACAGCCTGACCATCTCGTTCCTTCGACACCGCTATTTATAGCAGTGTTCACTGATGGCTCTGTCACTGGTTCCTAAAATGGTTCCCCCGCGTGCACCCGGGGCGGCTGGGCTCGGCCGTCCCGCGCCGGGGAGGCCACCAACGAAGCAGTGACTCAATGGATCGTGTGTGAAGCCGCTCATCGCCCCGCTGACGGAGGAAGCCAGCGTCTCCCTCTGCCAAGAGGCAGCTCCACGCTGGGCAGCTCCTTGGAAGATGCACCAGACGGTTTCTGTTTAAGGCCTGGCCCCTCGCCAGAAAGAGTCAGTGGGGTAAATAGACCCACCTTCCACCCTGCTTCTTCCTTCCCCCTCCCCAGAACCGGGGCTTGTCCAGCTCTGTCTGGGAGCCAGCAATTTCCACAGCTTGATGTTGGTCCTTAAGGTAGCTGTGGGGATAGTTCTGTGCATCAGCCACACTGGTGGAAATAACCCTTTGGTTACTGGGCTGGAGCAAAATGCAAGAGGGCAAAGAGCTTGTAACTGCTGAGTAAATATGCCCCATTCCCCGCCTGGAGATTCACCTTTTAAAAAACTACTTCGTTTTCCCAGTTCTTCCCAGGCCAGTGAGCAATGGAGGCAGAGATCTCTGTGTCCTGGCGTTTTCCCATTCCTGCAGCGAAAGCTTCGTTACCAGGGCTGCACTTCAAAGCATTGCTGGCAGCACTGTGCTGGATAGGACTGTGCACATAATCCCACCGAGGAGGAGAGGAGGGGGTCTCCGCAGCCCTGGGGCTACAGATGCCAGGCAAGTATGGCTGCACTCGTAGGGGGTGATGGCCAGCCCCACGCTGCTGTGAGCTTGGCACAACCAGTGCCAAATTTTCTGATTGAATGGCTTGAGAGGAGATGGGCATTAGTGTTTAAAAACAAAAAAATAAAATTACAAATTTAATCCTCAGGGATAGCAGCCAGCAGTCCTGTGCACAGGATGTGACTTTTGCTTGTTTTCTCTTAGGGCAAATCGCATGGTTATCCCTCCTCTCTGTGGCAAAAAGGGGATGTGGAGCCCATGCTCTGAATTTTTAAGCTTTACTCGGTGGGAGCTCCAGTCCCGCTGGCTGGCGGTACACAGGAGTAGCTGGAACTGGCCCGTGCTCGTGCTGCGGCTGTGTCCTTGTCACCCCATGTCACCGTGGCTATCAGCAGCAAGCAGGGAGCCGCGCTTTCCCCCTCGGGATAAAGCAAATCCATTCACGGCCATGCAAGATGGCAGCAGGGTTGACGCCATCCCCCCCCAACACGGGGACCACTTCCAGTCACAACCCCCACGCCACCGCCTTAACGTGGCGGCAAAGCCCCAAGCAAGGACTGGCAGAGTCTGGCTAGGGAATTCTGTGGAAGGGAGAATAAATGAGGGAAAATCTGCCCTGATTGCGCTGCAAGGGAAACCTGGCTCCGCTGGCCCTATGCGGCGCTCGCTTCTGGGCTGCATCCGTCGGAATTTGTGCATGGGTGGAAGCGGTTGTGTGTGCTGGAAACTCGCGCCCATGTTGGCAGGGATGTGCTAATCCCAGGGAATGAACGGCGGGCCGGGTCCTGCCGCCACCGCCGTGGGGACAGGGACAGTTGTGGTGCCAAGCAGGTGCCACGAGAAGGCGCGGAGGCCTGTGCGGCATGGCGGGAGGGTGCGATGGTGGCAGGCGTCCTGTCCTTCGTGGGCCAAAGGGCTCCAGCTGGCATCGCCACCCTCCACAGTGCCGCCTGCTGCACCTTCCTGTTCAGGCGTGTGTCTGGGGAGTGTATGAGCCGGCATCTCTGCCGCAGCGCAGCCCCGGTGGCCATCTTAGCCCCCAGGCTGTCCCCAACCTGCCACCTTGTGGGGTAGGTCCTCCGTGGGGAAGGGCAGCTGCTTGAAGCCCACCAAGCTGGGAATGGAGACATTTTCCTCAGCGCCAGCTCTGGCACGGGGCACTGTGTCTGTAGGTGCCAGTGTGGCACTGAGGCAGGGCCACCATCTTGGGCACTGTGGTGCTGAGGCGGGGCCACCATCTTGGGCACTGTGGTGGTGAGGCAGGGCCACCATCTTGGGCACTGTGGTGCTGAGGCGTGGCTGCCATCTTGGGCACTGTGGTGCTGAGGCGGGGCCACCATCTTGGGCACTGTGGTGCTGAGGCGGGGCCGCCAGCTTGGGCACTGTGGTGGTGAGGCAGGGCCACCATCTTGGGCTCTGTGGTGCTGAGGCGGGGTCACCATCTTGGGCACTATGGTGGTGAGGCAGGGCCGCCATCTTGGGCTCTGTGGTGCTGAGGGGGGCCACCATCTTTGGCACTGTGGTGCCAAGGTGGGGCTGCCATTTCGGGTGCCACAGCAGGGTGGCCATCTCGGGCACCACGGCAACGCTGCCATCTCAGGCACCTTGTCACCGAGGGTGAACAGGCTGGGGGGCCACCCTGCACAGTGATGGGGGCTTTCCTGCTGGCTATATAAACAGGCCCCTGCTTCCTCGGCGGCCGGGCGGCCTCCTCCAGGTGCGGCTGGGAATCATTAGGAGCTCTTCGCGCCGGGCTGAGTGTGGGAACTGGAAGAGAAAGCTGGAGAGAGGCCTTCTTTCATCTCCCCACTCCCTCCTCCCCCTGTGTCTGCCAAGCCTGGCTTCCTTTTGAATCCTTTAGCTTGTGCCAAGTGAGGGAGAAGGAGGAGGGGGGGGGGATAAAGAGAAAAAGGGAAGAAAAAAAAAAACCCACAGGAATGTGTCCGGGGATCTGGCTTCATTCAGGCTGCCGAGCCCTGAATACCCCAGCTCCCGCTCGGGGAGCTGGAGGGAGGGAGGCCACGGCCGCCCCCGCGACAGAGGCAGGGGGAAAACAAACAGGGAAGCGGCATTTGTGCGGTGGCTGTTACCACAGTGACTGACAAAGGGCTGTCTGGGAGGGGGCCGCGGCCACATTCCCCCCCACCACAGGGCTGGGGAAGGCGGGAGCGCCGGGTCAGGGCACCCCGAGTCCCGCGGGGGGAGCGAGGGCTCTCGGCATCTGGGCAAAGCCCAGGCCCCGTTTCATCCCGCCTGGGGACATGGCTGCGCGCAGGGAGGGCGGGTGGGGGAGGGTGGGAGGCTTTTCTCTGGCGCTTTGGGAGGATGGGTTTTTGACTCGCTGCCGGCTTTATTCCCAGCAAATTAATAATTTCCTCTCACGGCAACAGTGTTGGCCTCTGTGTGTGTGTGTGTCGGTGTCTCCCACTGCCCTCCCAACAGTGTTTCCCCCCTTCCCCGCTGTGCACGGAGGGTCCGCGCCGCTCACAGCGGACTTCCTCCATCCGCATCCCCAGCTGGGCTTCTTCCAGCTGTGCATAACTGTCAGATTCGGCCCAGCTGTGACGGCCGCTGCCTCGGGAGCATCCCGGCGGGAGTGCTGGGCCCAGCTGTGAACTGATAATGCGAGTGCTGGAGGTGGCGGTGAAGCACATTGGGTGGCGGGGAGGAAAGGCGCAGCTCTGGGAAGGAGCTCTTGGCTTTGCAGCCTCTCTGGCAGAGCGCTTGGTGAAATGGGAAAGCGAGCAGGCAGGCAAGCACGCAGGGCAGTCACCAGCACATGTTTGCCTCTGTGCCTGCCTGCACAGGGTGCTGGAGATGCAGGGCAGCCGCAGGACAGACCCAGTACACCAGATGGGAGCACCGTCCACTCCAACTGCTGCAAAACGCCTGGCACTTAATTTGGCAGTGCTATGTGTCACCCAAGAGTACTTGCATAGCTGTACACGCTTGCACGAGCCCATGTACACGCACTTGCTGCTCCTCAGGGCACGCCTCCCTGTGTGCCATGGCTGGGCTCTGTGCGTGCCCCCTGCGTGTTCGCTCCTGTCACCCTGCAACCCCATTCCCACACCACCCTGCCTGCACAGCTGCCTGGAAACGCGCCGGGCTGCCTGCATACCCGCTGTAGCACAGATACCTCTCTCTTGTGTGGGCACACAATATGGCATGCAGTATCAGGAGATCTTCTGAGAACACAGTCCATTCCTCTGGCAGCATTGTGTTTTGTTCCTTATTTATATCCCCGGGGTGGTGCCACAGGTGGGCAATTGTTCCAGCTGACAGCCTGAAAGGCAAAGAAACAAGATTTAACTTCCTGCTATTCAATTAGAGAAAGTGAGCATTCATCACCAGCTGCTGGCTGCTGGCAGGAACAGACCCACCCACCGTGGCGGGCACAGGAAAAGCTCTCCTCGGCAGGAAAGCTGCCTGCTGCCACCGGCACGGTGGGCTCCCCACATGGCCCAGCTGTCAGTGCTGCTCTGCAGAGCCTCTAGGTAAGGCTGGATGCTTTCCCTCCTGTCCTGCACTGCAGTAGATGTTCTCTCCTGTGTGTGTTTGCGGAAAGGAGATTGCCTGTTCAAAGCAGCCACGTGGAAAGCACCAGCGCAGGTTGGTGGCGGGACACGAAGTGGCGAGCAGCCACACAAGGAGGGAAAGCCACAAGCCTGCGGTGCTGGAGGGAACGGCAGCACGGTGGCTTCCCCCCAGGCCAGCCCCATCGCTGCAGGTTCAGCCTCTGCCCTGAACTCTGCACGATCCCTGACCCTGGGGCCTCTGTGGCTGAGGGTTTGTGGCTTTGGAAGCCCTTTGGACGTGCACTTCCCCTCCTTTGTGCTTGAAGCTTGTCTTGACTGAGCGAGCAGATGCCCACCGGTGTGTGGAGGGGCAGGGGATGATCCCCATCCCTATTGAGTGAGGACCGAGAGCCTCCTTGTCTCTATTTCCCCACAGACGTGCACACTCCCTTGTGGTATTTTCGAGCATGCACTCCCACAAGCTGCATGTCTGGTAACAAACCTGCCTCCATCTTCCTCTGCGCTGCCTTTGAACCGTGCACGAAGCACCCACTCACCGAGGCCTTGTGGAAACTCCTGCAGTGCCAGGGCTGCAGTGAGGAGCCACAGGGCTTTCAGGAGCCCAAGGCCTGTGCCAGGAGCCCAAGGCCATTCCTGCTCCATTTCCTTTCCTCACTCTTCCCCTCCTGAGGCCGATCCAATTGGAGAGGAGTCTCCCGCTGCCTCCTCTTCCCGTCCCTTCCCCGTGCCATCTGTCCTCAGCACAGCGGCAACTTCACAGCTCCGTGCTGGTGGCGTTTCTGCAGAAGGTCCTTTTGTGCACCTCTTAGCTGGCTCTCTATTTTTAATCCTTCTGTCTCCACGGACTCAGGATATCTTCCAAGCTGGCTGTGATCATCAGGGATACAGTTGGAATCCGTTTCTCATTGCTGCACCAAGCCACACGCACACGTATGTGTTCAGATGCCTACACGCACGCCGGCTGCTGTGCCAGACTTTGCAGTACTGTCACTCTCCCCTGTTCGAGAAGACAGGCACCCCGTTGGGTAGGACCGAGCTGAGCACAGCACCTCGCACGAACATCGGTTATTACCCCAGACTAGGAAGGTTACACGCTGCAGCCAAGACAATCAACAGCAATTAGCCCTTTTGGGAACTCGACTTGAAATGCTGCAGAGGCTTTTCCGTGCGTGCCGATTGCTCTTCCTCCGGTCCTTTGGAAGTGATGTGAGTTGGACATGCCAAACCACTGGTCATGTCTGAGCAAAACTTGGTGCCTCGTGTCATTTCCATGAGGCTGGGAGGGCTCGGGGGGATGTCTGTGAATGTTAAAGGCACTTGTGTACCCAAGCAGTGAACGCACATGCTGTCATTACCTCTGCAATGCCATCTGGCCAGCAGCGATGCAGCTAGAAGCAGGGCTGTGCGCAGAAGAACATTTTACAACAGAAAGCAATTAACCGAATAAAGCCCTTTTTAAAATCCAGTAATTAAAAACAGTCCCTCCCCCTTGTTTTCCTTTTAAGCTGAAAGTTGCTGTTTACTCATTTGCTTTACAAAGTGTGCCTTGTTGTGGCTTCAGAAGAAATGAAAGTTTGAAGTGGTTAGAGAAGAAAGGCTTTGGGGCTGGTGCGTTCCAGGCAGGGCGGAGGGGCAGGGGCTCTCCAGCCCGGCTTGTTTGTATTTGTTCTTGTCTACTCACAAGATCGCTAAACACACATTTAACAAGTGGTGAAACTGTCTACCAGCCTGATCTCTCCCAGGGTTCATGAGAAGAGGCCTTGGCACATTAGCATTGCTGGGGGAGGGGGAGAAAAGGCCTTTTGAAGGGTTGGTGTTTTGGGGCTGAGCGAGGGAAGGGCTCCTTGTGCAGGCCAAGTTGCAAACAAAGGCATTGTGTTCCCCGGAGCCCTGGGGACTGGCCCCGGGGGAAGGCCAGGGCCTCGCTTCACCAGCCATGGGTTTTCCCGTCCCAGCTCCTCTTGTTGCTTTAGCAGGGGTGCAGCCTCAAGTTCATCCGTGTCCTTCCAGCACCTGGAGACAGGAGCAGGGCTGGCACCTCCGGGGTTGGCTCAGCTGGCCCCTGACAGCCGAGAGCCGAGGAGCCCACCGCTGCGTGGAGGGCTGCAGCGTTCATGCAGACCATCCTGTACCGCAGCAGCTCATCTTGACCTCATCGCCCTCTCCAGGTCCAAAACACGAGAGAGGAGCAGACCTGTGTCCACAGACAGTAAGTTACTGCTGGGCTGTCTGTGTGTAGCCACAGGGGAGCCCTGACCTCAGTTTGGGCTCCTGGACGAGCCAGTAACCCTGGCTGACAGCAGAGATGGTGCAATATTAATTATCACTCATTGCTGCTTCTCTGTAAAGTGAGTGCCCCGTGCATTAGCATCATTATGGCTGGGGAAACGGAGGCATATCAAGGGCAGTCGGGGCTAAAACGCTGGCGTCTAACGCTAACCGTCAGGATGCACTGCTGATTCTGGAGCAGGAAGGTGATCCTGTCCCTCGCGATCCTCCAGCACTGCTGACCTGGGGATGCAGTGACAGAGCTGACCTATGCCTGGCATTCACGGTTGCAGGTCCCAGCCTTGCCCTGGGCAGGCAGTCAGGGAGACAAGCACCATCTTTATGGTGCCGAAGCCCTTGTGGAGACAGCAACACCTCCGAGGTGTCCCAGCCCAGCAGGTGCAGCCTCATGGTGCCCCATCCCACGAGGTTTGCATGGCTGCCCAAGCTGAGCCGCATTCCTGGCCGCTGCGACAGGACCAGGCGCAGACCCGCCGCGGGGCAATAGGCGTGAGGACACAGACAGCCGTGCCAGGGCGGCGAGGGTAGCGCCGAGTTTCAGTCGTGCCCCGAGCAGATACAGGATCTGCCCTGTCCCTGCCTGGGGAAGGGTGAGGCCATAGGTTTGTGGGAAAATGTTGGTTTTCCCTCCCCTGGACTGCCCCTAGCAGTCGGCTGGGCTGGCTCTGAATTGCGTGGGCCGGGGAAGTGGGGGGGAGTTAACAATTGTAGTGCCTCTGGCTTGGAGAGGAGCCATGGCAAACAATCCTCTCCTGGCCACGCTCCAGATCTGACAAAACACAGAGGTGATATCGTATTCGTACCTACATGCTTTCATCCCAAATCACCTCCCGAAAGCCCTGCATGATTCTCCCGTCTGTGATGAATCCCTCTGCTTAGCCACAGAACAAGACAGCCTGTCCACAGCGCTGCAGCCAGGAATCCCGTCCAGCATCCCTGCGAGGCCTCTGCTTTTGAAATTACAGCTGTGGATCTGGCAGCCAGTGGTGGGACCTGAGGTTAGGAGGTGATGTTGACTGAAGATGTGCGGACAGGGCATTCCAGGCATGCACGGGGTTAAATCAGAGGTGTCAGTTCATGGGGAGGTAACAGATAAGTCCTGCTCCTTGCTGCCTCTGGCTTTCCAGAAGCCTTGCCCTCCCTCCCACATTCCAGCTGCTGCAGCTTTTCACAGCTGGTCGCTCTCCGGGGACATTTCCCAGGGCTGAGCAGGAGGGAGGGGAAGGAGCAGCCTGGTCCCAGCACGGGAAGGGGGGGTTGGTGGCTGGGCTGACCATCACCCCCACAGGGAACCTTGGACTGGAGCTCTTCACCCCCAGGAGCGGGCTGGCACAGGCAAACCTGGGCAATCCCAGGTTCCTGGCAGGGATCCACCCTCAGCCCTGGCCCGGAGAGTTTTTCCTGCTGCGGAGAAGGGACATCAATCTTTGCAGCTCACTTATTCCTTGGCCTCTGAAGCAGGGTAGCCAATTAGTGCTGGGTGTGATGGATGGCTTAGCCCCGTCCTCGTGACACCCATCCTCTGGAAACAGCTCCCACCATGCAGAGGCACAGCCAGCTGCAGTGGGGGACAGTTCTTCCCAGCCTCCAGAGTCCCAGAGGGTCTCACAGGGGTCCCAGGGATGGGGACAGGCACTGCAGCAGTGCTTGCTGAGCTCCCAGAGACCATGCAGGAGGGGAAACAGCCCTGAACGCTGGGCCAGGGTTGATAATTCAGGGCTCAGGAGAGATTTCCTCTAATAATTCCCTGGCTGTGGCAAAGCCCGTAGGTCTCTGGGAAAGAGCAGACTGGCTCTGGGCAGAGGTTGGTCACCCGCTCTTTGTGGCTCTGCGCGTGGGGTCAGCGTTTGCCGCTGCAAGAAAGTGTACCGTGGGAACAGCTTGCACGGATGCTCGGTGAGAGGCAAGCAGGCAGCAGAAACCCCAATTCTGCTCTTTGAGCCCATCTCCCCTTCCCCAGCATCGTTCCTTGTCCGCAGCAGGGTAGTTCTGCCCACTCTCTCTGACAAGACGTGGGCGATGCTCACTGAAACCTGGCTTCCCTCACGTGCAGCTAGACCCATTTAATCCTTCCCTATCGCCTCTATTGAACCGACTGTGCGGGGTCTCGGCAGCATCTCCGCTTTGGCTGCTCCATGGCGCAGCTAATCCTGGGGTGGTTCAGATGGCCCTCACAATCCCTGAGGGTTTGCTGGGGGCGATTATAAATGACTCTCCAGGAGCACAGGCTGGAAAATGGATCCGATTACAGGAGAAGTGGGTTTCGGGGGCCCTGCTCTGTTCATAATGAAGTGTAATCCTAGAAAAACATGTTGCCAATTACACTTCAATTGAACCCAGATAATGATGCTTAGACAAGGCCCAGAAAAGATCGAGTCTGGACAGTGAATTCCTTTCTAATGGAGAAGAAAAGTGTTCCTCTGTGGCAGGTCTGGGCTCTGCTTGGTTCAAGCTCATTGTGATATGAGCAAGAGCCTGAAATAACCAATCTCTGGATCCCATTTAAATGGTTTTATCAGTGGAAAGAGTATTAATCTCTCAAAAACACATGTTTATGGGAAGTTTAGTTTGGAGATGTATGTATTTTTAACTGAAATCCCTTTGGAAAGGGAGGAGGAGCGGGGCTCAAAATTGCTAAAATAACACATTTCTAATTCTTCTGCTTCAAAGTAACTTTTCATTTTGAAATGTGAGCTAATAACAGCTCGGATTCTTGACCGCTTTTTATAGTGAAAACAAAACATCAGAATTATAGAAACAAAGTGCTATAACCTAAAGCAAATGACTTATTTTATTGTATTTATTTTTCGGTTTGCAAACACTTCTGAGACATCAGTTTTCCTCTCCAGTGTGGGACGGCTGGTTCAGGTCTCTGTTGTTTTACTCTGGGAGGGAGGACGATATGGTTCAGTCTCGAAAAATGGTGACGGGGGCCGTGCCTTGCTCTGCCCCTGTGTGCTGGGCTGGGGCAGGCGTGGGTGAAGGGCAGGCAGTAGCTGCCATTTAGCTTTTACCAGAGCTGCTTGCAAGGTGTTGGGGGATTGCAGACGTCTCGGGGTTGGCGGGTGCAGTGTGGGTGAGCTGGCAGAGATGGCTGAGGCAGATAGGGAGCACCCGACCACGCGGCTGGGTGCCTCCTCGCACGGAAGGCGGGCGGTGGGGTGGCTTGGCCGGCCTGAGTGGTGACGGGCTGTTATCGCCGCCGCGGTCTTTGCAAAAGGCTTTGGGAAACCCACGTGTTGCCAGATCTCAGCGCTGATTATTTTTTTCAAAATAAAAGGCATTATTTTTGTACTGCAAGCCTCCACTTCAGCTCTCTCCTTCCTCCTGTCTCTCTCTCCCACACGCACAGGTTTTTGCTGCCTTGGGGGATTTTAGCAGCGCAGGGCTCTGAAAAACAGACTCCTACCTCCTTCCTGCAAGCTCAGGGAAAGCAAGATGCTCTCTAGATGCCGGGCTGCCGGTCAAAGTTTCCAGCATTACGGAATGAGACAAGAAAACAGCAATTCATCCCAGTGTCATAAAACCTAAAGTTGGGCTTTGGTTGGTTTGTTTTACAGGGTAGGTCTCAAATGCCCTGGCAGTGCCATGAGCTGGCCCTTGAAGATGCTCCAAGGCTGTGAGAGCGTGGCAGGGGGCCAAGCTCCCAGTGGGACCACCGCGGCATGGTGCCGGGGTGCCGAACCCATCCCGACGCCTCCAAGTGCGGTGCCACCGCTGCCGTCCCTGCCCTTGGCAGTGGCCACTGATTAATCCCAGTCGAGGGCCTTTTGAGCGGCGTCCTCAAACAGCACCGCGCTTCGAATAAGCTGGTTTCCATCTGAATCATAAGTCTCCAAAAGTGCCTGCGCCGCGCAGAGCCGGGCAGACATGTGTGTGCGTGTGGGGCTGGATGTTGATTTTTCCCTGAAACAACTCAAGGCTTTATCAGTCCCATCTCTTTCCCACGGTTTTCTGTTGCCAGTGAGGTCACTGGTCCCTTTAAACTGGGGCTGAGGCCAATGTGCAGCGGGTGGAAGGGGGGCCGTGGGCAGGAGGGGGGGGGACATGAGACGGTTCACACAGACTGTTCCTTTTACAGGAAGACTTGGGATTTCGACCAGCGAGCGGGAGGAGGCGGGGGGGGGCTGCTTCCAGCCTTCAGATGTTGCTTATTCTCCAGCTGTGAGAGCGGGTCCCCAGGCCCACATGTCTGGACACAAAA
>JAVJGI010000040.1:115426714-115439544 GCA_035590275.1 Ibycter americanus
GGGACGAAGTCGGGTTTTGGGGTCTCTGCTGCAGGGCAGCTCGGCAGCCTGCGGGGGAACCCGGGCTGGAGAGGGAGTTCCCCGGGACCGGGCACGGCGCTTGTTCTTGCCCCGGAGCTTGCAGCGGCTCCGTGCGAGCTCCTCGGGGCGGCCGAGTTCGGCGCTTGCCGGGGCACGGTGCGGGAGGGCACCGGGCTCAGCCACGGACTCGCCGGGAGTCGGCTGGCACCTCGCTTAACCCCTTCGGGCTGGGCTGGTCCTGCCCCGGGCCGGGAGCGGGTCACTCCGGTGTGCCAAGTGTGGGCTGGTGCTGGCGTTAGGGCTGACCCGGCCAAGTCGTAATACAACTATTAAAGCAGTGTTAACGAGCTGATGGCGCTCAGGAAGATGCCTCGTTAAAGCCAGCGCAATTGCCTTCTGCCAGGTGGGGAGAAGGGCAGCTCTGATCCTCCTTGCTCGCAGGTCTCTGCACCCCGAGATGGGGCAGCCCCCCCCCCGCCCACGCAAAGGCGCCGTCAGCAGCCTGGATGCCGCTGCAGCCCCAGCGATCCAAGGGCTCCCAGGGAAGGTGGAAGAAACGAGGAGGTTTTGCATGAGAAACGCTTCTGCTCTGCCGATGCATTTGTAATGCGCCAGCTGGGGCTTTGATCTTTATTAAAGAGGGAGCCCGTGCAGTCTGGCCGGCCAAGGGTGGCCCGCTGTAAGCATGGACTTTCAGTGTGCAGTTCGCAAGCTCCATCCCGTCACCGCTGAGCTGCAGTTTGGGCTCTGGGGGCTTTGCTGCTTAGTGAAATAGTGAGGACAGAACCTCTGCGTGGTTCCCCCGGCAAATGGGGGGCTTGCCTGGGCTGTGGCTCTGCTGGCAAAGGGCATCCCAGCCACCGCTGGAAGCCCAGGTTCCCATGCTGTGTCAGCCGTTCGTGGGCATGCCCGGGCTCTGAGCGTGCAGACGGCGCTGGGGATGAAGGAAAAGCTCAGTTATTTGTTCTCATCCGAAAATCAGCTGCTTTTGAACTCGTTTCGGTAGCCAAGTGTCCCCCTCCCTCCACATCCAGTGAGGCCCCAGATTAATTCATTCCTGTTTGCCGCTTGGTATCCTGAGCGGAGAAGTCGCCCTGCCCAGTGCCAAGCTCAGGTTCTCATGGGACTAAATGAGTCTGCCTCTCACTGATACGGTCACAGCAGAGTCAGGGATGTCCAACAAGTAATGTCCCGCACAACAAATTCACTGACCCTCATAGGCAGTTTCCAAGCACATCAATATTTAACCTTCCTGCTGCACATGCAATATATCCCACCTCTTTACATCGGTGCAGCACGCTGAGTCTGTAGTGCCCCGATGGATGAAATAGAGGAATTGTCATAATATTTTATTTCAGTGAACAGTAAAAATGGATTTTTGATCTCTCTCTGGTGCTGCTAATGTGTTTGTCTTCTCAAGCCAGTCGTAGAACCAGGCAGTGCTGTGATCTGGTGATATTTGTATACATGTATATTGTTGCTCATGTCACACAAACACATAGTCAAAGAGCCGTTCCTGTCCTGATGAGTTTACACCCCAAGTAATGCAGCATGGGACGCTGGCGGATCCAGCAAAATAAAACACTTCCAGGTGGGGAGCAAGGTGGAGCAATTAGGGCAGAGGGAGGCAGCCAGGCTGTCTGTCCGGGGTTCCCAGCCCATTACCCTTCGGTCGAGTGGTTTGGGCAAACCAGTTCCCCTGTAGAGCGGGGATGAGTCACTCCGGGTGTGAGACTTGGTTCAGCGTGTGGGGCGAGCTTAGGCTCTGGGGTCACTGCAGAAGTGCAAGATACTGCTTGGTTTTATTTGTTTGCTTGATTTTTTTTTTGTTTGTTTGCTTTTTGTTTTGAATAAAGAGCCAAAGTTATGCTGTAAATTATAAAATCAAGCAAAAAGCAATGCAGAAATTTTAATCATCTGAGAATACAGTTATGGTATCTTTTATGTGGTTTGGATCTGTCAAACATATTTTTAAAATATATTTGGAGTAAGTAGGTCTTTATACCCACATCTGGAACTGTAGCTCACAAAAAGCAATGCGTTCGAACAGCTCTGCAAAAGGAGTTTCAAAATTCAGTGTTACAGGCCCCTTGAGCAGGTACGCAGCACTCCTGTGCTGCCAGGTGAATTCGGTACCTATCCCCTGCATGTATAACACCCCAGCATCCGTGCAGAGCCCGTTTTCACATCATACGTGCTCATTGCATGTACGTTTATGTATACTGGCAACGCATGTTCATACTTGTGAAGCCAGCCGGCACCCAGAGAAAGCCCACCCAGCAGACATTCAAATAGGGTACCTGTATGGAGATGAGTGGAGCCGTCAGTAGAAGAACGTGTTATTTTGTCTGATTGTGTAAAACCACTTCTGAAAGCACCTCACTTGGGCCTAACAAAATGTATTTTTAATGGGCTGCGTTTGGTCTAGTTTTTGGCTTGCTGTGCAGACAGCGCTGTCTCTGCAGAAACATCTTTAATAGACTGCTATTAAAATGCTTCGTCAAACTGAAAAATATTTTGATTTGATGGGGCGAACCCAAATGCCCCTTTCCTGATTTGTATGTCTTACGCGGTCTCTGAATCCCTCCGGAGCGCTGCGCTGGCCGGGGTTGCAGACTGCTGCCTTGCCTGCGTGTTAACATCCTTGCACCGAGTTTCGTAAGGCGCAGAAACAGCCCTGAGCCAGTCCCGCTTTCCAGAGGGAGAAACCCTCCTCGGGGGAGGTGGAAGGTGGCCCAGCCGGCCTCCCCCCAGGCAGAGGGGTTTTGCTCCAAGGAGTTTCCCACGCCCGGTTATCCATCGTTATGGAGACTTCACGTCCATGGGGACCTAAGGATTGAACTTTGCCTCCCTGTGCATGTCTAGTGCTGACCTTTGGTGTCTTTAGCCTCACCCGTGCCCATCAGGCACGGTATGGTTTGTGGGGCCCTTCTCCTTAGTCTGTCCCTGCTGCGTCACTTGTCCCTTGAGCAGAGCTGGTCCCTGGGGCTGTTGGCCAGCAGGCACATTCCCTGCTCTGTCACCTCCTGCTGGGTGTTCCCCCTGGCCCCAATCTGTCTGGTTCAGGGGTGTCCGTGCATTCAGAATATCGCAGCCCACCCCAAAAATTGTGGTTTGTGAAGCGACTCTCCAGGAAGCCCTCAGAAACCACATCAACGCTGCCGTTAGCCTCACCCTGAGGAGCAGCCAGCCCTTTGCTGCCGCCCTGGGTGGGAGCTCAGATACATGCTCATGCTATCGCAGCTCTGAGATGCAAAGCCCTGCAGACAGGGCAGGCTTAGACATGAGAGCCGGGAGGTTCACACATGGAGAGAAAAAAAAGGCCATGACTCCAGAGCTCAGAATGCTGCTTTTCCAGCCCCATGGAGATGCCAGCATGGGCTGAGATTGAAGGAGACGTGCCTGGTAGCGGATGGATGGTTTGGTGCAGATTTCTGCAGGCTGGTGGGAGACTCTTGGAGGGGAGAGAGTGGGATTCAAGTCTGTGCTTGGCTCCCCGTCCCCAATTCCTGAGCTCTGTGTTGTGGGTAAAAATGAGATGGGAACCACAGAAGACATTATTCGGGGAGGGGGGGACGACGACACGACATGACTGCAGATGGCAAACGTGTGTAAAGCATATGTGCAATGGAGGTTTCTCTCCAGCTAGTGCAATAAATGATTCCCTCTTCCTCCTTTCCAGCCATGTTTCCAGGTCTGTGTCTCCCACTACGACATCTCAGATACAAGCCAGGAAGAAGAGGAGAGGGGTGAGTCTCATTTACATTGACCAGGGTGGCTGTGCTGTGTCTCCCTGGGGGGTCAGGCTGGTCTTGGCTGTGTGCTGGGGCTCCCCGTGACATCCCTTGTGCAGTGGGGTGCTGTTGGCACATCCTTGCTGTGGGGACACAGTGCAAAATCGACTTTACACCATTCCCTGCTTCACCTCCTGCAGAACTCTCCCCACAGCCAATTGGAGATTTTTTGCAGAGGTTTGGCCTCAAATCTGGCAGAAAGGGGTGGAGACAGGGGTGGAGGAGAGCGATTTCACCTGAGGTTGTCACACCAGTTAATGTTTCATTGCTGAGCTTTTGCACCCGAAGCATTTACTTATGTGGCCAGTTCAAAGCGCCTCTCTCAGCCTGCTGTAGCTGTTAATAAGGGCCTTAGACCCACGAGCTGTGGCTGTAAATGATCGTGGTTTCTTCTCTTCACTTGGAAATCTCCCGCAGATCATTGAGAAGCGGCGCCGTGACCGTATCAACAGCAGCCTCTCTGAACTGCGGCGCCTGGTGCCCACCGCCTTCGAGAAGCAGGTGTGTGCATCCATGATTTCCAGCCATCTGGCCGTGTGGGCTGTGTTTCATCAGTGTTAAGGGTAGAGTGCTCAGAATAAGAAAGTCTGGAGCAATGCTGTGTCTTTCTTATCATCATCACTTCAGGGAGTAAGTAGGTGGTGAAGCTGGGTGGTAAAACAATATTAGCAAATTTTCAGGAGCCTTGGGGAGGATAAATTCAGTCCAGAAAGTGTTTCGCAAGATGTGAAGATGCACAGAAATGAGGATTTTCAATTTGCACTGGGGCATCTTGGGAAGGAGCTCGTTTTTCTACTCACTTGATGTAAAAACCAGAGCCAATGCCCTGGATGGATGCCCTGCTCCAATCTGAGCATTCCTGGGCTTCAGCAAGGTTTTGGGGAGGAGGTCATTGAGCAAAATGCAGCTTCTGAGAGGCACAAAACCCTAGACCATAAAATGACAAATTGCTGTTTTTTCTGCTCCCAACACACAGGGGTCTTCCAAGCTGGAAAAGGCAGAAATTCTACAAATGACAGTAGATCACTTAAAAATGCTTCATGCCACTGGAGGAACAGGTAAGAACTGCTCTCATAAGCATACGGGTGAGGTGAAGGTGAAAACCTGGAAGGAAAATTCCCCATCAGCCTCAGCAGCTAGCAATATCTTGATGCTGGTGTGCCTTGCTGACACCTGTCAGCACCAAAACGAATGCTGCCCTGCCTGCTTCCCAAGGGAAATATTTTTTGAGGCAGGGCAGATGGACGTTTCCTGCCCTCTTGTTTTTCGTATGGGTCAGCATCTCGTGCATCCATTTGGCGGACTGGGGTATGTGGGATGGCAAGTCCCACAGACCCACAGGGATGGCACCACTGTCATTGTCACACAGCCTGCTAAAAGCTGTTCAGCCAGAGACACACTTAGTCCTGCTCAGAAATGGAGCCTGCTTCCAGAAAAACGATATTAAACTCTCTACCTCCTCCCTGGGATACATTTCCTGCAGAGACTGAATTCTGCATGGGGACTCTGCAAATAAACAAGGCTTTTTTCGTTTTCTGTTCTTTTTTTTTTTTTTTGGTGTCTCTTGGTTGTTATAAGAAGAGAGAGGGAGCCCTGTGCAAAATTCAACAAAGGTCTTATTTGTACTGAGACCTCAGTACAGGCCCTCTGTCCTGTTCCAGTTAACAGGATGGAGATCACAGCTCCAGTAGAGAAGCCTCTGGCTTGCTTACCACCCATTTTTGGCTTGCTGGGGACACTGCTGGCATCCAGGCTTCAGTTCAGAGCTGTAACTTGGTCTGGAACATTTGTTTAGATATTCAGTTTGACTGCACTGCAACAAAGGGCTGTATTGTCACAAGAGACCCCATCAAGCAAAGTGGTCCAGTGTTTCACTGTGCTGTGACATTCTCTGCTTTATTGCTTATCGTCTCATGAAGCTGCAAGTAGGGAGCAGAAGCCTAAAAATCAGCCGTCGTTTGCATTTTATCTTGTTGATTTCTGTGGCTTTGGGCTTTCTTGGCCCAGCAGTTTTGGTTCTGGCACTGTCCTGTGTCCTTCAGCCAGACATCTGTTTAAATGAAGTATAAAGATTGGGACTCAGGCAGAGGAAAATGGTCCTAAGCTGCGCGTTGAGGAGACAGTGTCCCACTGTTCTGCAAGATCGGGGACGGTCCATTTGCAAAGAGGGACCCAGTGCCCATCTAGCCTACAGTCATGTCTCCAGCAGCAACAACTGGTAGAGTCCAACAGGAGAAATTTTCTCCTTCCTGAGCACAGTTAATGAAACCTCTTTCTTGTCTCACATGCTGGAGTAAGAGGCTTCATGACCCTGGCAGTTTTATCCTGATGAGATAACCGCAGATGCTATTCTCATGCACGCAAACGTCCAGTCCTTTTGGACACCCACTTGGCTATCTGCTTCAGTAATATCACATAGCAGCAAAGTGCCTCAAGTGAAATACACAGTGCATTAGAGAGGGTAGTGAAATCAAAGCACATTCCTGAGCTCTGCACGGACTTAGCGTCACCCGTGTCCTCTCCCTACAGGCTTCTTAGATGCTCGAGCTCTGGCCGTGGATTACAGGAGTATCGGCTTCCGTGAATGTCTCACTGAAGTTGTCAGGTACCTGGGCATCCTTGAGGGCCAAAATACTGCCGACCCCATCCGGCTGCGACTCCTCTCCCACCTGAATAATTATGTGGCAGAAATGGAGCCTTCGCCTGTGGCCACTTCCCTCCTGCCCATCCAGACGTGGCCGTGGTCCTTCCTCCACAGCGCTGCTGGCCCCGTGCAAATCCCCAGGAGGGAGGCTGCTCCTGCTCCAGTTGTTTTGACTGCATCTTCCCTGGCTTACCCAAGCCCCGCTGTGAGGCCAGCCCCACTTCGCCGTGTCCCCAGCGACATGCTGCCATCCCGCCGAAGCTTCCTGGCCAGCAGGATGGCCTCTTCCAGCCGGAGGGCCCGAGGCGCGGGCTCGTCCACAGCTGTAGCAGCCGTGCCCAGGATGCCGTCGCCAGCAGGTGTATTGAGAGAGGGCTCGTCCAAGAGCAGCCAAATTGCAACATTCCTCTTCTCACCAGCCTCTGCCGGCATCCCCGTTCCACCAGTTTACACGGCGCCTCCTGCCTTGGGTGCTGCCACGCAGGGACCCGGGATCAGGGTTGGGACATCCAGGATCTGCCGCTCCTGGGCGACTGAAATTGGGGCTTTCTGACCCGCCCCTCCCCTTCGGAGACATGAATTCTTCAGCACTCATTGCCCACAGGCCTAAGAACAAACTCAGCTGAAAAGGCATCTTTCCTGCTTTGCAGAAGCCAAGGATCCATAAAGAAAATTCTCTTTACTCTTCCCTCCCTCCTCACACTGCCTTCCTTGCCTCACCATCACACGTCCTCTCCCTCGTGATGCCTGCAAACGTAAATCACATCCAGTTCGATGCACTTGTCTGCACGCGGCTGTGCTCCAGATCCTTCTGGCTACGAGGGAGGGGGCACACGCAGATCCCAACCCTGTTCCTCCTCCAGCAAACCCCTCTGCAGAGCCCAGTGTTGCTCTCCTTTGGAAAACAGCCAGCCTTGAAATACTGTCTTATTTCCTTGGGGAGTCAGAGCTGCCAGACAGACTTGCTCATGCTGATTCCCTGTGATGTGTCCCCCAGCTGCAGCACCTAATTTTGGTGTGGTGGGATGGACGCAGCTCACACCCCTCCCCAGCACTGCTGGCACCCAGCAGAGCAGGCTAGAGCCCCCAGCTCCCATAGCGAACTGGCTGCCTGCTAATCCCTGTGCTTACCTCGCCGCGTTACCAGCTTTTCCCACTTATGTGCCCTTAAGGTGGAGTGAGGCAACAGCTTAACAGAGCTCGTTCCCACAGCTGAGCTGAAATACTGCTGTGTCCGCAGGGGCTGTGCTGGGTCCCTGCACAAACCATGCAGGAGCAGCCGGCCGGGCCGCCTGGGCGGAGGGAGGCTTCTGCAGCCCTTGCTCCGCACCGAGGTGTGAAGAGGCGAGACAGAGGATTTCAAAGGGATTTCTGTCACGGAGGGGAAGGCTCTGACAGCCAAAGTGAGAAGAAAAGGCCTTTCCCTCTGCCAGTCTCCCTGCTGGAGCCATCTCTCCATCCCCTGCTGAACAGCCGTGACTGCAAAGGGGGGGAAATGGGTCAGACCAGCCTGCATTTGAAGTGCCTCTCTCGTTCTCTCTTTGCCCTGCGTCCCTCACCCTCTCCTCCCACCCCTCACCCTTTCCTCCCACAATGTCTCTGTTTTCTTTCTTCAGCACCATGTTTTGGTCTCGCATTGCTCATCTCTCTCCCTGGGCTGGGACCAAAACCCACTGAGGTTTCACCACAGACCTTGGCAAGCTCTGGGTCTGCACTTGTCCTGATTCCTGAGAGCTGATTCTGCCTTGGCCTGCATGCCCCTAGATAACTGATGCAGCAGATATGCCTCTGGTCCTCCAGCTGCCCTCCCTTCCTCTTTTCTTTGGGCAGAAAGGAACAGAAACTTGAAGCTTTCAAGCTACTCTGCTCCTGTGCCACATTTCTAACTCCTGTGGTGACCAGGGCAGGGTCTTCTAGTGGTCCCCCTCATCTGAACAGCCCCCCCTCCCTGCATCTGTGCCTTGACTCGCTGGGATACACATGCAGAATAGCCTGGACCCAGTTGCCTGCCCACCCCGAGGAGTCTCACCCACATCTATAGCACTGTGACATGAAAAGAGAGAAAAGTATGAAAAGGTCAGTGCAAAGAGAGGTAAAAAAAGAGGAAGAAGATCTCTTTTGAATGGGAGAGCTTCTCTCCATGCCTCAGGTCAAACGCACAGCCGGTTAGACTGTGTGGATGAGCTGGTGTTTGTGTTCCTACAGATTGTATCTGCCATGTGCATGTCAATGTATGTATCTGCTATTGTTTTGAAAGTGTGTCCCTCCCAGTTGTTTTGATGAAAGTCATTGCACTTAACACACAGAAATGCCTCCGCTACTTCTCCTCACCCTTGTCCTGAAGTGCTCGAATCAGCCAGGAACAACATATTCCCTTTTAATAAGGTCAGAGGAGCTCCTCGCGGGCCCCAGTTGTTCCTGTGGCTGGTCAGCACGCTAGAGCTCACAGCAAGTAGCCTGGCCTCACTTTACACTGTGCAGAGCTGTTAGATTCACGAGCTGTGACATCCAGCAAAGGTGTCAAATAAAGTCTTTCAAACCCCTGTCCTGGTTGTGAAATGTAGTGTTGATGTGAATCTGTGCTGCTAATCCAGCCTGCTTGGACAACTGCAAGTTTTGCAGCAGGTGAGCTTTTGTTCCTGAAAAGCTTCAAGAGAGGTAAGACGTAGCTTGTAAGGTAACTTCCATGCTGGTTGTTTTATAGGTGTTCTCTTGGTAACTGGTCCCATGACTTTTTACTTTGCAAACCACTGTGTGCTTCAAAATCAGCCAGATAGTCGGCAGCGCTTGCCCTGAGATTGGCAGTAATCCGTGACTTGAGAACAAATCACTTTATTTAGCTATCAGCATCTACAAAAATGTCAGGGAACAAATTGGGTCCAGCAGAGCCTTGCAGCCAGGCGCCGAGGGCTCGCCTCGGTCTCCTGACCCTTTGCAAGCAGGACCAGAATAACCCCTGCTGCATCTTGCTGTTGGGAAACACTTTGGACTAAACAAAGAGCCACAGCTGAGAGCTTGTCTCTGTTTTGAGGAAAGGACCAGTAAATGATCCTTCTCGTGAAAGATGCTGGGAGAATTTTCTAGGGAATGGTGGGAATTCGACTTCCTTTCCCACTCCTCCTCCTCGCTCCAAAATGCTTTTCAAAACCGCCCGTAAATCCCTGCCTTAAGTGCTGTGTTGGGAATTGCTGGAAGGGAGCAACTGCAGCTGTGATGGAGTAACACAGCATCTGTCTGGAAGCGGAGAGAAACTTCAAGAGCAATAATAGGGCTATTGATGACAGGGTCGTCCCGCTGGTGCCTGGGCTGCCCTGACCCGGCTGGAGGCGGCGGTGGGAGCTCAGTGCTCTGCTGTGGCCTTGGACAGAGTGAGGAACCAAATTACCCTCCGTGGGAGGCAGGCATACAAACCAGCCCCGCAGGCTACAGTGGTAAAACAAAACAGAGACAGTGAAAAAAAAACCACTTCCTGATCTCTGCTGATCAAACGGGAGCTGGAGCGGGTGGGAGGGCATCGGTTCAGGCCCGTGGGGTTTTCTCCCCACAGCAACATGGTGATTAGAGCAGTAGCCCGGGACTGGAGCTTCATTTCTTTTCCCAGGGTTTTCTTTAGCCTAAATGTCTCCTCTAAAACATCTTGGCAACTTTTGATCTACCCTAAAGGGGAAATCCCCGAACTCTCCGCGCACTCTCTTCATCCTTGTTCTTCAGGCAAAAGAACATAATGAAGAGGTCTATGGGAACGCGTGGGCTGCTTTCAGCGCAGTCCGGCTGGGGTTGCTCGGTGGCATACAGCGGTGTTAAACGCTGGTCCAGTTGTGACAGTGGCGAGGCTGGAACGAAACAGGGTCTTGATGAACAAGCTTTTGCTGTGCTGCTACTTGGAGGGGATAAAGCTGCTTCCAGGCTGTGGGAGGTTTGCTATGCAGCAGGTGCTCTAGCAGCGAGTGAGTCCTGCTCTCCCAAATTCCCCTGCATGAAAAACGTTGCTTATCTAAGTTCTGTTGCCTGCCCTGGGTGAAATGCTCTCCCTCCTGCGCGTCTGTGTTTTGCTTCTTGTGGTGCAATCACGTCCTGCCCTCTGCTGGTAAAATCCCAAAGCGAAGGTGGAGAAATCATAAACCAGGGTCATCATTTGGCTGAAAACTTGCTGTCCTTGCCGGGTTGAAAAATGGATGGTCTTTTATGATGACCATCAGTAGACATGGTAGCATGGTGGCTTGGGAGGCCCTCGCACCAGCATCATCAATGGGGATGGACTGGCGAGATGAAGACGTTAAAAGGTGTAGTCTTTGCTCCAGGCACTGCTGAAGGTCTTGAGAGGGCAAACTGGGAGGATCTCAGGCATCGCTGGTCATCAGGAGCAGCTGCACTCGTGTGTTGAGGGTACCAAAAGCAGTGGGGTCCCTGGAGTAGTTTTGAGCCCTCATGGGCAGAGGGTACCTCCAGTCCCTCAGTTTGTGTCGGGAGCAAAAAGGACGGAGGAGGACACAGAACTCTAGCTGTCTGCATGGCATCCCCTGGGAGGGGATGCAAATGTCAATAAATATGTTTCAAATAAAAGCCATTCTCAGTGTAGCCACAGCGGCTGCTTGCAGCCAAAGGGTGTTTTATGTGGAAACATGTTCTTCAAGCTCTGCTGTGTTTTGATTTTAACTGTCAGAGTGGGAGTCACTCTGAACTCCTTCTACAGCAAGACACTTGTCTCAGCCCATGGTTTCCCAGCTGAGGAGATGCTGGGCTGTGGAGGACCAAGATGCAAAATAGCAGCAGGCGCCGGGCGTGATCCCAACAGTGAGTACCAGTGCTGCCTCCCAGCACCGCTGGCTGCTGGGAGGAAGATGATGAGCTCAGGAGCAGGATGATCTGTGCCTTTAGCAAATAACCTGCACAGAAAATATTGCAAAATATAACTATTTACTTTCATACTGTTACCTTTAATTCTGCTACTCTCTATTATTGCACTGTAATAGAAGGGATAGGTATCATATCCCATTTTTATGACATCTTAGCCCACTTTTAAAGCAAATTAAAGGCAATGTAATGTAGAATTGAAAAGTCACAGCAGACCAGCTACCAGCCTCTGTGGACTTAGTCCCCGTTAACAGGACATCCATGGTGCCTGAAGGTCACTGATGAATCACTGAATCCCGCGCTGCTGTGTCCTCACGCTCTGCTGAAGATGCTGGAAATAGATAATTATGGGTCTCCCTGGAGCTGAATCTCTTGAGCGTGAAACTGTGGGACAGGGGAGGAGGGTGAATCCCTCTCTTGTTCCAGCGGCTTTCTTCTGTATCTGGAGTTGTTCAACCCTCACCCTGGGAAGAGGGACTGACAGCTTGCTTCCACAGGGAGACATTGAGGACCCTTGGTCCTGCTCCAGGACGGCCCAAGATGTGAGCTGGCACAGTGCCGGGGCTGCCGCAGGAGCTCACACTTATTTGAGGGGAAAAATTATGCTCTGAAGAGGAGGAGGTGGTTGTGGGAATGGCTTCAGATACGGCCGCTCCTCATCTCACCACCAGCGACACCTCCAAAACCATAGCTTGGAGCAGCGAGAAAAATTATCCCAGAGGAATTATTCGCTCTCCTGGTACATTCCTCTGCTCATCCTGCTCCACGGCCCCGCTCTCCAGGAGGCTCCCCTGGGCCCCTCGTGTTTCGTGGTGGGACTGAGCTGCCCTGCAAGACACCCACATGCAGGGGATGGGGATGGGATGGAAAACAACCCCAAAAACACCCTTCTGGGGGGTGTTGCTGTGGGCACATGCCCCTGCCCACTGAGGATCATTTCACCCCAAATCTAGCCCACCATCCCCGTACACGTCCCTCGAGCCGCTGTGGGATCGGGCCATGGGCTGAGGTGTGAGGCTGCCCAGCTGCCCTCCAAATACTGCCCAGGCACCATTTTTCATGTCAACCGCGTAAATATGAAGGATTAGAAAGCTGTTGCGTTTTTTTATTGGGTTGGTTGCTGGCTTGGGGGAGGTGGGCATCCCGGAGAGGTAAGGGGTGGATGCGTATTGTTGGGCAGCCTGAGGAAAACCGCCGCTGAGGCGCGGTGAGGGGCTGGGGTCCCTGGGGGAGCGCCTGGCAGTGTGGCGCTAATCCCTCCTGGTGGGCGTTCATCCTGAGGGGCCAGAGTCGCCCGGGGGATCTGGGCTTCCTGGAGCTGGCAGCCCCGCTTGCCCTGGGGCACGTCAGGCGGCCGGTGCCAGGCCGATGGCTGGGCAGCGCTGAGGGGCCGCCCGTCGGTGCGGGGGTTTCACGCCCCCGCGGGGGCTCCCCACGGGCCACAGCGCCTCAGCAAACGCCCCCCGGCTGCAGGGCAATGCGCAGCCCGCCCGGCCCCGGTGCCGCAGCCTTGGGTT
>JAVJGI010000040.1:115439808-115454989 GCA_035590275.1 Ibycter americanus
CCGCTCCCTGCTGCCGGCCCGGCCGCCCCTCGGAGCGCGCAACCGCCGCCGCCTGCTACCGCCCCGCTAGCGCCGGCTTTCTCTCGCCTCTAAAATATAAAGCTAGCAGAGAAGATTTAAAAGGTTTTAAGAAGATTTAACTTTGAAGGAAAGGTTCGTATAAATACGTATTGCAGGGAGGCTTATTTTTCCTAATTTTCTTCTTTTTTTACCTCAGAAAATCAAACGGCTTCCGCTCTGAAGAACTGGGGCTAAATTAACTCTTAAAGCAAAATAAGGGCCGTGGTTTTAGGGAGATCGAGGAGGGTTTTGCCCCACAGGTGACGGCAGAAACGCTTGGGAGCCGGTGTATAAATTTTGGCTTCATATCCAAGCCCCGCTCTCCTGGAGGCTTAACTTTTGGGTTTTATTTCTGATTTCCAGGCCTGTCCTCCCCCGTCAGCTGCTCTGTCCCGGGACCTGGCGTGGTGGAGAACCATCCCCCAGTGGCCCCCACTGTGCCCTCCCTTTGGTCACCGGCCTCCTGCCAGCCCCCTCTCCCAGGCTCTTTCTGCAGGCCCCTGCTTAGTGAGGCTTTTAAATAAGATTTTGAGTGTCCCCCTGTCCCCATCCCCCCTCCCCTTTAAAATATTTACGAAAAGCTTGAATTAAACCCCAAGAATAGAACCCTCTTAGCTCCTGGTGGGAGCACGTGCTGGGTGCAAGATGAACACGGCTGCCAGCAGTTACCCCATGGCGTCGCTGTACGTGGGTGACCTGCACCCCGATGTCACCGAAGCCATGCTCTACGAGAAGTTCAGCCCCGCTGGGCCCGTCCTCTCTATTCGGGTCTGCAGGGATATGATCACCCGCCGGTCCCTCGGGTATGCCTATGTCAACTTCCAGCAGCCAGCAGATGGTAAGTGACATATGCAACCATATCTATGGCTTTTTTTGTTTACTTTTATTGACTTTTTTCCCCCCCCCAAATCCATGCTGCTGTTGGTGTGTTGCTTGTATAGCTGCCTATGAAAATGTTACAGGGTAAGTAATCACTTGCTAGTGACTGAAGCTGGAATATTTTTTTACTGCTTGGTGCCTACAAAATACTCTGCACATGCACATCTTGGTAACATCTCAGATAGACCTATTTCTCTCTTACTGGTATTAAACTTTGGAGACTTGGGTTCATTCCACTCATACAAGAATAATCTCCACTGTGTTCCCCTTTGTTGTCACGTAGTTTGGGGCTATTTGTGTGGTTCTTCGTGCAGTTTTAGCAGAGAAAGTTCAGACTAGTCAGCCCTGGTTGAATGCTCAGTTCGACTGGCTGAGCCTCTGGCAGCCCACTCACTCCAATTTAATGTTTGGGAATTTTGGTGGACCACAGGCTGCTGTGTTTGTGCAAGCAGTTGGATGGGTCTCCCAGCCTGGGAGGTGGTTAATGGGAAAGAAGGTGTGTTGTTCAATGCGTGGGAAACCAGGTTGTCTCACATACCGAAGCCATGTTGATTTGCTCTTGCTAGACCCTTTTTTTTCATACTTTAATTTTGCTCCTGCTCAAGTAGATATTCCAGAGCTGAAGCTGCAGTAGCATGTGAAGGATGGGACAGAAGAGGTCATTTTGGAACATGTCTTTTCTGGAAGGAAAATGGGTCAGCATTTTCTGCCCTAGTTTTCAGAGCCTTTGCTTGTTGACTGGAGCCAGTTTATTGCTCCATGCTGTGATTTAGCAGTATCTATGTGCAATAAAGACATCCAAAGGATAAATGAGAGCAGACTTTTCCATTGAATTCAGAATCTGTTCGCAACAGCACAGACTTCAGCAGCAAGTAAACTTTTCCTTTAGCCTGTACTAAGTTATCCTGCTTTACGTTGTTACAGACAGCAGAGTGGCCTGTTTGTTGCACAGGGTAATCTATTGGCTTTGAATCAGAGTATTTGTTGAGTAGAAAACAAACGTTATTACAAAACTGTATTCCTGCAAGCTAGCAGAGCCTCTGGGATTGAGCTCTTGGCTGGAATCTTTGGATTTTACATAGTCTGTTGTGACTATGTGCCATCCTAGCTTCCATCCTCTCCCATGTCAAAGTACCTTCTGCATGTCCTTTCCTTGGCATGAAGACTGATCTGATCAAGCACTTCTGATCCTTTCTCTTGCCAGGCTGATAAAAACCTTGCTTGCACCCCAGTGCATAATTTCTCATTCATGGAACTCTCAGAAGTGCTTTTTATGCAGGCAAAGCAATGTATTTGTGTTTTTAAACTTCTTATTGAGAAGGAAAAAAACTGAGAACCTGTGTATGTCGTCCTCTCCTGCTCTGATGAACCTGTCTGCTGTGATTCCCTCTTTTAAAACCACCTTGGTATGTTCATGTGTTGTACAAGCAAAGGTACAGTTATCTAGGCTCACCTGCCTTTGTCTAGGCTATGATCTCATTTTGCAGGATGAGAGAACTAAGAACAAGCAGCAGAAATAAAGCCAAGAAGGAAATCAGAGCTCAGATTAGATAAATGTTGGGGAGATGGGGTGCAAAAGTATAAAGCCCTCTGAAAGTAGAGAAGACCTGTATAATGTGTAGTTAGTGTTAAAAGGGAAGAGTGGCTAGTCACACGTGCTTGCTTTAGAAGAAAAGTGCTGCACCTTGTACAAATATGAAGACAGGTGGCTTCCTAATGTATTTCAAAGTAATCTTTTATGGTAATAAATAGGGAGGAATTTAGAGGGAGGTTGCATCATTCTGGGCTCCTGGTGAGGCAGCAGACATTTTAGGAAGTCTCGGTACTTCAAGTGATACTTTGGCAAAGTAAGTGGTGTCTTGTTACTGCTAGGTCGTAGAAGGTCAAGTGATTTAAACCTAATCATTGAGTTAATATTGGGAAGGAGAAATATTCAAACTCCTCCTGCCCTCATGAGGAGATCTCTTCTGAAATGCTCCTAATTTCTTCTGTCTGGCAAAGTGCAGCATGTGTTGCTTTGCATAAGTAAAAACCAGCTGCTGTACTAAATGTAATGCAGCAGAACATAAACAGATAATTTTTGGAAAGGTGAGCCCATTGGTGGTGTGTTGCAGTCTCTCTGAAACAAGTTGGAATATGAAGAATATTATTTCTGTTGTCAAATGCAGAAATTGGGATTGTTTTTAAGGTGGCAGTACACAGTACTGCCTGCATGAGGGCTTTCTGAGATAAGGAGAGATCTGTATTTTCTTTCAGGAATGTATGACCAGAAATGCATTTGGACTTCATTTTACTAAATCTGTGAAAAGATGGGGGTGTTCTGTAGCACTGTAGGGATCTGGTTTGGTTTATGGGTGATAGCAGATGCTACAGAATACCACTTAAAGTAATTAGGAGGCTTTGCGCTCTGAAAGCTTCCAGGGAAGTTCTTGTAGACACATTGTTAGTATGCCTGAAGTAGTAGTAGGTATTAAAGAAGTTGATCTATGATAGTTTGCATTTTCCTGGCACCTTGTGTGGAAGTCTGAGTGCTTCATTAATCTGAAGAAAACAATGCTTTAACATTTTTATGTGGTGAACAGGACTCTGTCCTTATGGCTAGAGAAAGGCCATAGAGCAAGTCAAGTAGCCAGAACTCTTCCCCATTACGTGGGGCTACCAGGAGCTCACACTGTCATATCCTGAATGTGCTGTACACTTCCAGAGTTCCTGTGTCCAAATTGGTTCAAAGCATGTGTTTTTCTTTACATTTCTGTTAGCTAATGAAGTGATGCTTGACCCTGGAAGGGGCTGCTTTCTGGACATGCACTAACTATCTAACTGGCAGTCTGCTGCAGAGAGGTTATTTTTAGTGAAAGTAAGCTCTGCTGTTTTTGATTGCATTTCTTTGGCGTAGTAACCAGTGAATGCTGAGTACTGAATCTGTCACACTGTGATAGGCAGATTAAGGAAACACTTCAAAGTTCTGGCTAGTTCAGGCTCAGCTGTGGTCATTAATATTTATTCTCTTTGACTGTGAAGAAGGGAAAGAAAACAAACTCATTTCATTTGAAAGAAAAGCTGAATTTCCCTTTTCATGTGTTCCTCATGCAATTTAACTGCATTCCAGGGTTTCATAATGTTGACAGTTGTGACATGAGAACTAGATAATGAAGCAAAGAAACTTTTAATATGGTTACAGAGGGAAGCTGTTCTGGAAGTAGAGAGAAAACAGAACCTTTCCCCAGCCAAGAAGGAACCCAGAGCTGGGATTAGATAAGTGTCTCTGAAGCAGCAAGCTGCAGAAGAGCATAGACAACCTTTTTGTCTCCCCTTTTCCTTAAAGAGAGGAAGGTGATGTAAGGGAAGACCTGTGTAACATAATTGCAGGTGTGAAGCTGAAAGGGAAGTGTGGTTACTTCACTGCCAAGAGCATTTTGTTCTAACTTCAGTGATCAAGGGATTTGAGTCTCTTTGTATGTAACCTCTCCCTTCTGAAAAATAAGGGGTTAGATTTGTGCTATGTGCTTTTGTTGTTGGGTCTTTTTTTTTGCTTAGTGACGTAAGCGAGAGCCTGGAGGCTTGCAGAGCAGCCATCTTTGCAAGATAAAACTCCGTGTGCAGAGTTTCTCATGGGTGAATCTTGGTGTGTGCATGTGGTTATCTGTCTTTATGCTGCTCAACCACAGTCACTAATTCCAGCATTGTGTTAGTTCTGCATCAGGGAGCCTGTAAGGGAGATTAATTACTTTGAGACCTGAGGGAAACTGCAAGAGGAGGGTTCTTATGCTTTCCCTATCTTGAAGGCTATGGAAAAGGAATGAAAAGGAAGCCTGAAAGTGGTTAAGAGTGTGTATAATGTTATATATGAGTTCCAGTTGAATCTGCTGGAAGGATGATAGGAACCAGCAGAGAGCAACAGATACCAGGAACTGAAATGGCTGAAGCTTTGTGGCTTAAATAGAAGAAAAACAAGCAGGTGTTTGCTCAGATTAAGGAAATGAATCAAATGTACTTAGTGCAAGTCATTCGCATAACTCATGCTGATCCTTTACAGGTTTTGGTAGATCCTGATACAATGTAATTACATTTCCACCTCTGGGTATGGCAGACCTGTCTCAAATCAGGGAATCTGCCTAGGGCTTTCTTATGCTACTATTCACAAGAAGTGTCAGAGGGAATACTAGCAAGCTTTTGAAAGAGCAGTGCAATAGTGCAATACTGCTTAAGTATAAGCTTAGGAAGCTTGGAAGAACACAAGTAAGTTTGTAACTAGTGTATGTCTCGTTAGCTGCTGTAGAGCGTTTCACTGTTCCCTGTTGTCACTGCTTGATCTGCTTGTCACCTTTCAGCAGGAGCCCTGTTTCTGCTGCAAATAGTGTATACAACTAGTTTGTGTCCTTGCCAACACATACTTCTGGAGGACCTCTCCCTGCTATAAATAAACACTGCCAAATTTGACAAGCTGGACCAAGTTGCCTGCTGAAGTGCCTACTAGGAATGGGCTGCAGGAAGAACCTCTGTTGCATTGATTCAGAGCAGCAGCTGAGGGATCATTTTAGCATGGCAGTTAATTGCATTTAACACCTTTGACTAAATAGACCTAGTAGAGTCCTAGCAAATATAACTTTCCTCCTTAAATTATTTTCTTTTTTACTTTTTCTTTTTTTTTTTAAGCCTGATTACTTCAGGAATGAAGTCCAGTAGAGCTTGTTTCCCAGCTGGGTGTATGTGTGAAGGGCTGGGGAAAATAGCGATGGCACCACTTCAATTTAGAAAGGAACAGCAACAAAAAACATTTCAAAGCACATGAAAAATTCTGAGAAACTTCAATGCAGTAGTTGAAACTGACTTTAGGGGGTAGGGAGCACAGGAGACTTTTGTAGGTAATGTCCCATTGGAGTTCCTAGAGGTAAGTTTTGTGAAATGCTGAGTAGTTAGTCTGGCTGCACTAGCAAAGTCACATGAAAGAAGGTGTTTGAATTGGCATTTTCCTTGAATTTGCTGCTCCTGAAACCTAATCAGCAAGTATCACTGAGTGAAGGTGGCCTGGCAGAACTGAGCCAAACAAATTTGGAAAACTTGGGTTCTGCCCTGTTAATATTCCTTGATTTTAATGCATGTCTATCCTTCTTTCCCTGCTTCATGCTGGGAATTAACAGTCTTTCTTTTTCTCTGTGCACTCCATGCTGGGAGTGTTTCCTGGCACAGAAGAGTTCCAAGCATCTCAATTTTATGAACAAGATCCTAATGTGTGTACGTAATGATCCTTTTAATATATCAGTAGGTAGCAGAAATAGAATCATGGAGGGGGGTTTCAGTGTAGGTTAGAATGACAGTGCTGGGGTTTTAGAGTTTAGATAAGCACTTCCCTGTTAATCAGATCAGGTATACAAACTTTTTTCCAGAGTTCTGCCCATTCTTGCTGTCATCCTTAGATTGAGCAACTTGGGAATCATTTTTTGGCCATGTAAGTTACAGAGGCTGACTCATGTCTTCCCAGCCAGCCACGTGTTCATGCACAGTTTCCCTGACCTGATAGGGAGATGATCCTTTTCTCTTAATAGAAGTGAGTACAGCTATGTGTGAGCCTCATGAAAAGCAAACAAGCCAAAGAGTCACTTCTGTTACTTCCCTTTTTTCCTCAGGGCTTCCTGTATTTCCTTTCCTTCTTTGGGTGGAGCAATTTACTTTTATAATAACTAAGAATATAACTAATAAACCCCAGGCACTTTGACATTCATTTTGCTGTGATTGTTAAAACATTGCTATAATGTAAATGTAAAATAGTCTATTAAACCTATTAGAGACTTAAACATGTCTGGTGACTGCTGCAAAGACCTCCCTTGAAACAGAGTTAAAAAGTCATTGGAGTTAGTTGCCCATGATATTACCCCAAATGCCTCCATGAGCTGAGTAAGTCAGAGAAGACAATCACCCACATGATGGAAACCTGTATTCTTTACAAACCACAGAAATCTATTCTTGACTTCTCTTGCAGCTGAGCGTGCTCTAGATACCATGAATTTTGATGTGATCAAAGGAAAACCCATTCGCATCATGTGGTCTCAGAGGGACCCCTCCTTGAGGAAGTCAGGGGTTGGGAATGTCTTCATTAAGAACCTGGACAAATCCATTGATAACAAGGCACTTTATGACACATTCTCAGCGTTTGGGAATATTTTGTCCTGCAAGGTGAGATGTGGTTACTTTGTGCAATTCTCTTACAGCAGTGACATGATCAGACATGTCCAGCGTAGGAAGTGAAAGGGACACCTTTTACCAAGTGAGGAGTGGAGTGTCTAAAAGGCAGAGTTTGCTGCCTAAAAGGTCAGGGTTTGCTGAAGTTATGTCAGGTCTGGTCATGAAGCATGCAAGTCTGAAACACAGATAATGCCTTCCTTGGCAGTAACCTATTTTCACGTGCTGGCCTTGTGTCTGAGCTTGACAGAGGAGAAAATGTGTTCAGAGTGCTGACATTTTGTTTTCCACATATCTAGGTGGTGTGTGATGAGAATGGCTCTAAGGGCTACGCATTTGTGCACTTTGAGACCCAGGATGCTGCAGATAGAGCCATCGAGAAGATGAACGGCATGCTGCTAAACGACCGCAAAGTGTGAGTGTCACAGCCAGCAGCAGCAACGATCGCATGAACCGTGATGCATCTCGGTATTAACAGGGACACACAAGGCACTGGTTCTCCTGGCCCAAGCCTTGGCCTGCTACCTCTCCACTACAGGGCTGGTGAGTGACCCTGCCCAAGCCATGGCCTGCTCCCCCTCCATTACAGGGCTGGTGGGTTTCCCTAACCAAGCCTTGATTTTCTGCCTCTCTGCTAGTGGGCTGGGGTGGGTTTCTGTGGCCAGTACTCTCCACTGCAGAGCTGGGTGGGTGTCCTTGGCCGACAGTAGGACAGGTGATTTTTCTGGTTGGTCTGTGGCCTGTTTGTCGTTTTCTTCTGCTGTCACCCTTTCTTGTCCCCATTCCCAGCTCCTACTACACACTCATTTTTTGCCTCACTGCAAGTCACACATTGTTTTTTCCACTCTTGAAAACAAGCTGCTTATTGGGATTTTCATTCTTTCTTACAGATTTGTTGGGAGATTCAAGTCTCGTAAAGAGCGGGAGGCTGAGTTGGGAGCCAAGGCGAAGGAATTCACTAATGTTTATATTAAAAACTTTGGGGATGACATGGATGATGAAAGACTAAAGGAGCTCTTCAGCAAATATGGTAAATACAGAAACACTTTTAATGAGGCTGTGAATTTCATGACCCATGGTAGTTTAACAGTGCTGCTACCATGTGTATAGCTCTACATGGGTCACTTTGAGGCTGAGGAATACAAAGAGTTGAGGTGTGGGTAGTAGTTGTGCCTGCATGTTGGAGGCAGAGGCTGACCAGCAGGTGAGAGAGAGGAGGAGGGAGGGCTGGAGCTATTATATGGAGTTTAATAGTCATGAAATAGTTTTATGACATTTTACTAACCCTGTCCCTTGATAACAGGTAAAACTCTGAGTGTTAAAGTGATGACAGACCCCAGTGGAAAATCCAAGGGCTTTGGCTTTGTAAGCTTTGAAAAGCATGAAGATGCTAACAAGGTATGACCAGTTTTTATGCTGCTTGGGTATCTTCAGAGAAGAAAACTTTGGTTTATCATGGGAGTCTGTTACTAAAATGAGAGAAAGATCCTGCCTCAAGCATAACCTCTTCCAGGTGTGGGAATTTAGAAACCTTTTGCACCTTACTGCTTGATGTTCAAGGGTAACTTGGCATTTCTCCAGATTACTAGACTCACAGAACACAGTGGTATAATTAGGAACATTAATTGCTGAAGAAATACTACAGTGCAGGGTTTGAGGAGGAAGGTGTCTAGAGAACACTGCTTAGAAATGGTCTTCTCTAAGCAGTGTGCTAGTTAAAATATGGCCTTATCTGCAAGAAGGGGTGGGGTTAAATTGGCAAGTTGCTGTTAGTCCAGCACTTGGTGGTGTCAGTGTGCTTGCTCTCCTGGTAACTTCAGTTTGTCTTTAGCCTATTTTTAAAGGGAAGTAGTGCAAAGGTAATGTGGCAGCCTTGGTTTATTGGCTAACAGGCAGTGATACAATGTGATCTTTGGACAGTCCTGTCCTTACAGGAACAGGTAGGTGCTGTCTTGCTTCAGCAGCTGACAGTTTCCTCTTGAACCCTCTGTCCAGGCAGTAGAAGAAATGAATGGAAAGGATATCAATGGAAAAATGGTATTCGTAGGCCGAGCACAGAAGAAGGTTGAGCGCCAGGCAGAGCTGAAACGGAAGTTTGAACAGCTAAAACAAGAGAGACTCAGCCGGTACCAGGTGAATAGTCTGTTCCTTTTCTGAATTTAAGCACTGTTTTCAGTCTATTGACAGACCTGAAAGGAATTGACAAAATAGTCAATCATTGTCATATGAGAGATCCTAGGAGTTAAAATGTAAAGGCTAGTCTGTGGTATTTGAGGGCAAAGGAGGCATCAGGGCGTAAGGAAAGTGTTCAGGAGGACGTGAGGAAACAATCATGCAGTCTCATTTACTTTCAAATGGGAATATCTAGAAGGATGGAAAGAGACAGCATAACCCTGTACTGTTGTGTCTCTAACTTATGACAAAACTGGATCATGTTGGAGATCGCATCTGAATCTTTCCCACTCCCTGCAATGTAGTGCTGGATTGGGGATGCATGGTGCAACAGGAAAGCAGAGGAAATCCAGACAAGCTCCCTTTCACCACAGTGGGACTTGTCTCTACACCTGTGCAACATTTACCTCCATCGGGTGGTAGGGAAGGAACTTTATGCTAAATTAAGAGTTTTCAGATAAATTATGGCTCTGGCAGATGGATGCTAACAGTCAACGTGCTCAAGATTTCTTTAATGTTACAAATGTCTTACTGTTCTCTCCCTTCTAGGGTGTTAACCTATACATTAAAAACCTAGATGACACTATAGATGATGAAAAACTGAGGAAGGAGTTCTCACCTTTTGGGTCAATAACAAGTGCCAAGGTACTGTGGGGTTTGGGGGGTATTTGGATTTTAAAACCTGAAGAATAAAACCTGAAGAAGAAACTGTTATTTGACATGGGATTGAAGGGAAGTTCTTGTATCCTCTGGTCATTGTGGTCCTGAGAACATCTGGACTAGTAAATACACAGATTTCTTTGCGTCTCAGTGGGATTTTACTGAAAACTTGCTTCATTCCCCCATCAAAAGAGGAGGGAGGAAGTGCAAGCATGCTTGTTTGCGGTGACTCCCAATAAGCATGAAATGGCACTTTCCTATAGTGCATTTAGAGGCTGCACCAAATCTTTCCCATTCCTTACTGTGCAGTGTGGGCCTGGGGACACATGGTGCTTACAGAAAAGCAGAGTAAATCCAGACAGGTGACTTCTCATTCATTGAGTACCTGTCTCTACACCTCTGCAACAGTTATGTCCTACCTGTCTGAAATGTGACATTTAAAAAAAAATAGGAATTCTTAGGCTAAGTTCTTGTAACGGTACTCCACTAGCAATTGATCTTTACTGCAGGTCATGCTGGAAGATGGACGGAGCAAAGGGTTTGGCTTTGTCTGCTTTTCCTCTCCAGAGGAAGCTACGAAAGCTGTGACAGAGATGAATGGGCGCATTGTGGGCTCAAAGCCATTGTATGTTGCACTTGCACAAAGGAAAGAAGAGCGAAAGGCCCATCTAACTAATCAGTACATGCAGCGCATTGCTGGGATGAGAGCCTTGCCTGCTAACACAATCATTAATCAGTTCCAGCCTGCTGCTGGGGGATATTTCATGCCTGCTGTGCCCCAGGTGAGCTGAGCTAGTGTGATTCTTTAACCTGTCTTGGAGCTTTCATGGTTCAGCTGCAGTAATCTCATTGAGCCTTTCTTATGCCTATAAGCAAATAACTCCTAATGAGTGGTGCAGTCAGTGGAGTTAATTCTGTGACTTCCCAGCTGCCTGTTCTCTTAATGTGAATTGAGTGTTGAGTCCTGGCAACAACTGCCAAAAAATGTTGTAAACAATGTTTGTTATTAACTTAATGTCACCTCTGAGCTTGTCTCATCTTTCTTCAGGCTCAGAGCAGACCCACTTACTATGCACCCAATCAAATGACGCAGATGAGACCCAACCCACGCTGGCAGCAAGGAGGAAGACCTCAAGGTGAGTGTGCTAGAGACAATGTTTTGGTCATGTGACACTTTTGGCTGTACTTTCCAACAAAAACAATGCATGCTTTCCTTTCCGTGCACAACCCCAACCTGCTTCCTGTAGCTGACTGTCCTGACTTGCCAGTCAGTTCTATTTTGAGGATTTCCCCTCATTTCTTCCATTAGGCTTCCAGGGAATGCCAAATGCCATGCGCCAGTCTGGACCACGGCCAGCACTGCGCCATCTGGCCCCTGCCGGCAATGCTCCGGCCTCTCGTGGCCTCCCTGCCGCTGCCCAGCGAGTTGGTAAGGTGTCTGCCTCCCAGGCTCTTCCCCTTGTCTGTGAGGGAGGAGGATGCTGTTGAGACTTGGCTTTGACTTACAAAGATGGTTGTCAGATACGAATAACCAAAGGCCACCTGGAGCAAGGGGCAGAGACAGCACCTGAATCTTTCCTATTCCTTCCTGTGCAGTGCAGGTCTGGGGACAGTTGGTGCTACAGCACAGCAGTGGAAATCCAGATGGGTGGTTTTCCACTGGTTTGGAACTCATCTCTACACCTCTGCAACATTTACCATTTAAAAAAAAAAAAAGCTCTGTAGGTTATGGATACTGTTTTCAGAGTAGAGCATCCAAAATAATTTTATTCCACTGAGCAGCTGTAAAATACCTTAAATGTAAGATGTGGAATCCATGGTTTAGTTTTAGGGAGAATAGCCCCTTCCTAAAATAGCCAATTGCATTTTGGAGACCTGTTTCTAAAGTAGTATTACTGTGCAGAGCATAGTTTGAATTTAGCAGTTAATATTAGACATCCCAATTTGCTTGTGTGTTGCTACAGGTGTTTGTAATTCTGTTGTCCTCTTCTTTTGCAGGCGTTGGCACTGCAGCACAGAATTTAGCTCCTCGTCCGCCTGTAGCTGCCCCTGCTCCCAGAGCGGTTCCTCCTTATAAATATGCCTCAAGTGTCCGCAGCCCGCACCCAGCTGTACAGCCTTTGCAGGTAACACAAGGGCTTGGCCTGTGAAGTCCCTGCAGTTACTGCAGTCCAACAGGTTTTACGTGCAACTGAAGTGTTTTTACAGAATCTTCAAGCTACTTTTATAACCCAGATAGCATCATAATTTGGAATTTAAAAACTTGGCATTGTACCTTTGCCAGGGACAGCCTAGCTGGTTTATCTGTCCTGTACTTGCAAGCCCTTTTTAACCCAGATTTGCTCTAAGGATATTTTTCTTGGTTCTTTGCTTTCCCATTTTGCAACCATTCATTCTCTCCCCTCCTTGCCAAATCCTCACTAGGGCATCATTGAAAGCACAGTTTCCTTCTCCCACGAACTTCTGTGTTGTAATAAAAAAAAGCAGGCATGGATGTTGCTCTTTCTCAATCATGATTTTTGTCTTGCAATGTTTGGTCCAGTTTTTGATCCAGATATTTCCAGTGTCTGTATGTGACATTATGGGCTTTTGAGTTCAGGACTTGGAGGGAGCAAGTTTGTGAACCAAGGGCCTTATCTGTCCTTTTCTGAAACTTGTCCGCTGTAGGCTTGACAAAGATTGTGTTTTAGAAGGAGAGAATATCTTATTATTGTCTCTAAATATGAAGCAATCAGCCTAGTATCTATTGCAAAACCCTCCTGGCTGCCCTTCTACAGGCACCTCAGCCTGCAGTACATGTGCAGGGACAGGAACCGCTAACGGCCTCCATGCTGGCTGCTGCCCCTCCCCAGGAGCAGAAACAGATGCTGGGTAAGTGAAACTGTAGTTCTTACAGATTGCATTTTGCTTTGAAACCTGAGGGGATTTCCTAAGATGACTTTTTAATTGAAACTTGGCTGTCTGAACTCTTTTTGTTGTTGTTGTTTGTTTTGTTCCCCAGGAGAGCGTTTGTTCCCTCTGATTCAAGCTATGCACCCCAGCCTTGCAGGGAAGATCACAGGGATGCTGCTAGAGATTGACAACTCGGAGCTGCTGCACATGCTAGAGTCTCCGGAGTCCCTCCGGTCAAAGGTAAACTGGCCTGTTCCTTTATGTGGGGTGGATTGTGGGAGGCTTTGGTCAAGAGAGCAGGTCTCACTAGGTAACTTGTCTCCCCGAGGTGGAGGAGGCTGTTGCAGTGTTGCAGGCTCACCAAGCCAAGAAAGAAGCTGCCCAGAAGGTGGGCGTGGTCGCTGCTACCTCTTAAACCAGGAAGACTGGTGAGTGTCTCTGTCCTTAGCTTCAGTTAAAAGCTTCCAGAATCAGAGTAAATCAAAGCATGAGTGTTAGCAAACGGCAGCCGGTCTGGAGGCCTGTGTAGGTCCGCATGCAGCACTTGTCTGATTTTAGTCCACTCCTTAAAAAAAAAAAAAAACCAAACAAAAAACCCACTAATGTAGTTTCTCCCAACAGAAAGAATCCTTACTGTAGAAGCTTTAGAAATACTCTTCAGAATTCTTATTTTAATTAAGCATCAGAAAGATGTTTCATAAGTCCCTGAACTGTTCCTAGCAGTTGACATGTCAAGGAAGGAATAATGTATTGAGATGAGTCTTGTGAAACTGCTAATCTGGGAAATAGAATGAGACACATGAGATGTTCTAGTGACTTTGAGGCTAAACAGGCTGTTAATGCCCATTCCTTATCCTGACAACCATCTGCCTACGGTGTATATTAAAGTGCTGGTGTCAGGAATGTCATTTCACTGCATAGGTCTGTCCAAGCAAATGCTGTCTCCTGTGTTTGGAGCTGGCTCTTCTCAATAAGGCTTTTGATTCTTTGGATGCCTCTTCTCACTTTTGACGATCCATTTTTCTGTGGGTTGTCTGGAATTGACATCTTCAGTACTTCTTGTGAAGCTGATGTGGTCAGAGGTCACAACTCTGAATGGTAAAGAGTGATGAGGGTTCTTATATTTTCGTCCATATATTTCTTAGCGGCTCCAGTCACTGGCTTCTCTGCTGAAGAATGTGTTTCTTGACAGATCATCAGAAATGGATATTATCCACAACCATTAACAGCTTCTCTGTCTTGCAAATTATATTGGAGTCTTTATGACTTGCAGTGCTGGGAAGTTCACTAGCCTGGAGCGAGGTGTGCTGTGCATAGGTAACTTGTCTTCCTCTTTCCTCCAGGATGCAAAGAAGCCAAATAGCCCCTTCATAGACGTCAGCTCAAGATGTTTGAAGATTCTTCACTGTCCTGCAGATCTTAATGCTGTGCATCATATCATATAGTTATATTGCATTTTGTAAATTAATCTTTAAGATCTTATTTAAAAAGCCAACTTGGAAGCTCTAGATTTCAAAAATGAGAATTGGGCTTGCAAGCTTTTCCTTTGTGGTCAGAACAGAGCTACCCTTTGTGTCTTCTAAGGAGGATATTGAAGATTTTAGGTTGAAAGTATTTTGTGGTTTTGGTTTTAACTGAACAATCCAGTTTGGAAAGTCTGGAAAGCATTTATCAATAAAGGAATAAAGTTTCACTGTGTTTGTCCTCTCTTCTCTCGATTTGGTTCATAAATGCGATACGGCTTAGTAAAATTAAGCTGCTGAGCAGTTGTCATGATTTGTTAAAATCGTGGTTTGAGTGATTTTACTTGTTAATTGTTTTGAAGCAGCTGTGTTAAAACTGTCCCACAGGCTGGTTGCGTTGGGTTTGGTTAGTGTCTGAATGGGTGATGGCTGTAAGCGGTGATCTAACGAAGGGTTTCGGAGGTGTCCTTCGAGTGAAGCATCGGAGGGGCTCGGCTGCCTTTTAATTCAGAAGCTTTGCTGTTCCTTGTATGCATTTCTATGTTTCCAGCTGGATATTTCATGGTTCTGTTGCTACTTTATCCTCTAAAGGTGGCCGTATTTTGGCAGCGGGGTTGATAAATGCGTTGTAAACTATTTCGGGGCATCCTTTGGGATAAAAAAAAGTGTTGTTTGAGCATAGAGCATGCAGTCACGCTGCAGGGCGAGCATCCTTCAGGAGCGCTTGCCCGGGCGGAGCACGTGTTTGGCGGGGGTCCCGCTTCCAAATGCTAATCGGTTTGGGCAAATCAACCAGAATTTGCTTTAAAACGCGCCGGCGGCCGCCCGCCCCCCCAGCCCCCTCCCCCGGCCCGGGGCCGCCCCGCGGAAGGGCG
>JAVJGI010000040.1:115456041-115466554 GCA_035590275.1 Ibycter americanus
TATATTAAATGGTCCCACTAGCTTTCCACTTTGGTGTTTGTTCTGCTTTTATTTACAAAAAAATGTTGTTTTGCGTTGCACGCCGCCTTCATCCCCTTCGGGGACATCACCGACATCCAGATCCCGCTGGACTACGAGACGGGTGCGTGGCCGGCGTGGGGGGGCTGTGCCCGGACCCCCTGCCTAGCAGCTCGTGGAGGGGGGGGGTCGGCGGGTGCCCGTGGGACCGTTGTGCCTTTGCTGCCCGTGACCGCTCGCTTCTCCCCCCCCAGAAAAGCACCGGGGATTCGCCTTCATCGAGTTCGAGCTGGCAGAGGTGAGCCAGGGCAGAGAGCGGGGCGCATCCTGCTCCGGGGCTGGAGCTGGCGTGGCATTCAATGGGAGCATCAGGGATAACTTGCCGCAGCCTTGAACCACTCTCCAGCAGCGGGAGATGCTGCTTGGCTCTTCCCAGTTCCCGCTTTTCCCATTTTCCTTTGGGCTGAAGCGCGGCTGCTCCCACCCCGGCTGCTCCCCTGCAGTCTCTGGAGCTCAGCTCCAGTGGCTGTCATATATCTGTCACCTTATAGCCTGTCCTGGGCTTCATACACAAGGTCTCTGGTGTAAACAATAAAGCATCTCATAAGATAAGATAATAAAGATAATAAATAAGATGGATGTGCTGTCTTGGGTGGGGAAAGACGAGCCCCGGATACTGGTACGGATGCGGCTCATGCAGGATCCATCCATTCCTACAACCCTGGGGTAGCCGAGGTGTAGGAAAACAGCCCTTTGGCCATGTTTTTTGCAACAAAATGCTGCGGCACCTTATGTCCTGACCCTTGCTTTTAAAGATGTATAGAGAAAAAACAAGGATAATGATTTTCTTTTGCTTTTTTTGGCAGGATGCAGCGGCAGCTATTGACAACATGGTATGGATGCTGCTCCCGCTCGCCCGCAGAGCCGTGGGGCTCTGCCGCCTTCCCCGTGGCACAGAGCGAAGCCCGGTGTGGTGTGGGGTCACAAAGGCTCTGTTTGACCTCGGGGGGGGCTTGGGGGGGCACGGGGATTTTTTACCTGTTGGTGGGCTTTGTGCTTTTTGCCTCTGCAGAACGAGTCTGAGCTCTTCGGCAGGACAATCCGTGTGAACTTAGCCAAACCAATGCGAATTAAAGAAGGATCATCCAGGCCTGGTGAGTCGGTGCTTGGGTGGGGAGAACATCCCCCAGAGCTTTGTGTGTCTACCTTTCTGCTTTCCAGACCCTGAGGTGGAGACCTCTGCTCTGCCTCCTCTTTGGGGATCTTATGGATCTTAACAGCATCCTAATAACCAAATAATAACCTAATAACTCCAAATATTCCCTAATTCCTTGGGTGGAAACGCTCTTGGCTGCACTTCTGATTGCCTTCGTGCCCTTGGACAGAGGGCACGGCGCGCACACACACATGGGCCAGGTAGAATTACCTGCACATCTGGCCACATCTGTAAAAGCAGATGGAGCCAAGGCCAGGCTGAGCAATTGCCCTGCATGGGGGTAGTTGCAGCCAACACCCCATGAGCTTGCTCTGCCTAGCGACATGTGGGAGGAAGAAGAGATGACTTGGTCTCTCATTTCCCCGCACGCCGTGTCTTTTGGGGTAGGCAGCTGCCAGCTGGGTGCAACCCCATCCCGGGTGCAATCCTGCTGCCAGCGCCGTGCTGGGTGCTGAGCCGTGCAGCTGTGTGCATGCTCACGTGCGGCACTTCAGTTCAGTTCCTGTGCTCTGACCCTTTCTTTTGCTGTCGCAGTCTGGTCGGATGATGACTGGCTGAAGAAGTTTTCGGGAAAGACTCTGGAGGAGAACACGGAGGAGGGAGGAGCAGAGGCCCCCAAAACAGAGGTGCAGGAGGTAGGAAAACCAACCGGAGCTGTCTGTATCCCTGCTGTCCCGAAGGCTGAGAGCATGAGGCCAGCCATCTCTGGAGCCAGAGCAGAGGAACATCATCTCAATTTGCTTTTTTATTTTCCTCCTGCTCAGGGTGAGCCTCCCGCCAAGAAATCGCGGGTCAACCCTCAAGTTTACATGGACATCAAGATCGGAAACAAACCCGCGGGGCGGCTGCAGATCCTCCTGCGCTCAGATGTGGTGCCCATGACCGTAGGTGAGCAGAGGATCAGCCTTCCCGGCGGGATGGCTTCCAGCTGCGCCGCAGCGCTCACCTCTCTCCCCCTTGCCCCCGTACAGAGAATTTCCGCTGCCTCTGCACCCACGAGAAGGGCTTCGGCTTCAAAGGGAGCAGCTTCCACCGCATCATCCCCCAGTTCATGTGCCAGGCTGGCGACTTCACCAACCACAACGGCACTGGAGGCAAATCCATCTACGGGAAGAAGTTTGATGATGAAAACTTTATTCTCAAACACACGGGGCCAGGTAGAGCCATCTCCTTGGGCAGGGGCTGGAGAGCAGAATGGGTCAGTATCCTCTAGGGGCCAAGCTTGGGCTGTTTTCACTTAAACCGTGTTGGTAGTAGCAACCCTGAATTATAATCTATTAATTTACTTGTAATCTGCCGTGGTCAGACCGTCGTGCATCACTGGCATTCAGCAAGCAGAAATGCATCGTTCACTCTCCATCCACGCACTGTTAATTTCCACTACTATGTGATGGAGAAAGCATTTCATTGCTGCTCTCCTGTTTGCTTTTAAAGGAGGAATGTCGCAGTGTGGCTATGAAAAGCAGCAAAAACCAAGCAGGTTTATCTCCAAACAGGTTTTCTATTACTGCACCTGAAAATAGATGAGCAATTTCTACCCCTTTCCACCTTCCATGCCTGCAAGTGTTTCGACATTATTGGCATCTGAGAATTTTTGTAGAGTTGGCTATTCAGAGGCTCTGCTAAAACCAGGAGCGTTTTGCAGGACATGGGAATGGGTTTGGGTCAAAGTAGCGGCTCACGTGCTGGAGCTCCTGGCTCCTTCCCCAGCTGTAACACTGCACTTTTTGATCACAGGGCTCTTATCAATGGCAAACTCTGGCCCAAACACCAACGGCTCCCAGTTCTTCATCACTTGCGATAAAACGGACTGGCTGGATGGGAAGCACGTGGTGTTCGGGGAGGTGACGGAGGGCATGGACGTGGTGCGGCAGATCGAGGTAGGTGCTGGCAGCAGGGTGGTTGGGGCAGAGCCGACCTCCTTCCTGCCCTTGGACTTCGTGCCTTTAATTCCTGCTGCTCTTTTCCCAAAGGCTCAGGGTACCAAAGATGGGAAACCGAAGCAGAAGGTGATTATCTCAGACTGCGGGGAGTGCCCGTGAGCTGGGCTCTTGGAAGGGGGCTGGATGGGGTGAGCCTGGCGTGGAGGGGCCGGAGAACTGGCTGGGGTGGGACAGCCCCACGACCCCCCAGCAGTGCCCAGCTCCCATGGCTTCTGTCGGAATTCCCCTGCAAAGTGTGGTGAGAAGGTGCCTGCGGACAGTGCTGGGGGGGTCCGACCCACGCGAGGATAAATCGCTTCTCAGCCTGCGCCGTCCTGTGCTGCCCCGAGCAGGGCAGGGGTGGCTCTGCTGCTGTGTGCTGGAAAGACTTTACGTTTGGTAAAAATAAAACCTAGTTTTAAAAATACTGAGGACCTTCCCCTGGCTGTTGAATGCTCACCATGTGAGGATGGTCTTTGCTTTTGAGCAGAGATGCTTTTTTTTTTTTTTGCCTTTTTTTTTTTTCACATTTACCATCATCTTCTCAAATCCAGTGCCTAAATCCTGGCTCCAGGGAAAGCTACCCATGGCTGGGGAAGAAGAGCAGAGTGGAGTCAATCATGATTTTTCTATTGCAGGATCTCCTGGAGGTTTTTTGGCGCATCCCTGGCTCTGTAGTGTTCTTTCCCATCAGCAGAGGGAGGCATGTCCTTGGCTGGTGGCTGTCCTACTGGGAAACCAGCCTGGTCCAGCTCCCTCTCCATCCGAGAGGAAGAGCATTTACTGGGATGTGCAGGTGGGAGAATAAGATTGGAACAAGAAATCCCAGGAAATGAAGAAGCCCTTTGAGTGATAGAAGAAGGAAAAAAAAAAAAAAAAAAAGTGATGTGGCTGTGGGAAGGGGTTTAATTTCCAAACTGGTTTGCGGAGCGGGATGGCCGCCTGCATTTATAGTTCCCGTTGGTGGGTAGCTCTGGCCGTGCACCGTAAAGGTAACCGCGTGGATGGGAAGTGATTGATTTGGGGTTTCCTATGGAATGATGGCACTGGGTACTTCTGGGAATGCGTGTCCATGGGGAGGAAGGGATGCGTGGTTTTGAGCTTGCACAGGCGCTGGCAGAAGGGATGGGGGCTGCCAGGGCAGCGAGGGGGGTCGGGTGTGCGAGCTTGGGGTTTAGGGGGTATTTTTAAGAGCTTGTGTAACTGGGGATTTGGGGTTTTGTCAGCCCAGCGCTCACAGGCCAGGGGTGTTGCTTTCCCGTAGTGAACCCTGTGTTGCTTTTATTCACTTGCTTGTTTCTCACACTGGGAGTCGTGCATTGCCCTGCAGCTGGGACGAGGTGAGGTGGGGGCACTCAGACGCGGTACCTGACGAACAGCCAACCCAGCCCAGCATTTCCCTTCCTTCTGTCGTTTAAATCTCAAAGTTTTAAAGACGGTCCTTGCAGACACCTCCAGCGACGCCTGAACCGGGCTCTGTGGTGAAGCTGGCGGGAGCCCTGGGCTTTCTCTCTGCAGAAGGCACCGTGTTGCACGGAGCCGCGATTGCATCCTGAGCTGGATTTCATGTGGAATTAGCAAATAAAGTCTTTCCAAAGAAGTGAGACCTTTTCTCGGGAAGCCGGGCATCGGCAGGGAGCAGCTCTTTCTTATTTTGGTGGGTTGATTGGGACTTTTTCCTTTGCATTCGGCTAAGCCAGGTTTGTTATTTGTTTAGTGACGCAAGGTTCCGTGGGTACCCGAGCTGAGAAACAGGGCAAGCCCTTTCCTTTTAAAATCCGAGCAAATAAGTAACTTAATTGTGCAAATAGCACAGGGAAGCTGCCCGGGGGCCGGTGTGGTCACAGCCCTGTTGTGAGCCCACGGGATGCATCCATCGGTGAGCGCAGCCGCGCTGCCAGCCAGGGAGACACAGCCTGACCTAAAACTCACATCGCCACAGTTTGGCAGGGCTCGTTTTCAAGCAAATAGGTGCAATTTTAGCCGATCCCGAATATTTCTGTGTTGCGAAATCCCGTCCGCTGAACAGAGTGCTGCTGTGCCGTGACATTTATTAAAAAACAAAGAGCAAGAGAAACTAGGTGTTTACTTTCCAAACTAGGCATTTATTTTATAACAGTGTCGTAGCTCAATATGGATTTTATTTTTTTTTTTTTTCCAACTGGCTGAGTTTTGTGAACTTTAAGTAAACAGGAGCGGGTTAGTCAGCCAGCTGCTTAATTGGCTGACGGTATTTTCATGAAGGGAATTAAAAGCGCTGGGTAGAGATGGGTTAGTTAGACGTAGATGGCTAGAAACAGCTCAATCCCAGAGCAACTTGGGTGTTGCCTCCCTCATCCTAATTACCCTTCAGCCCAAATTGCCTCCACCAGCGACTGCAGCAGCCTGGGAGCCAGCAGTGCAGGGGGAAAACACATCGGCCACGAGCAAAAGATGTAACTAGCCACAAATCCTCTGTTTCATATATATATATATATGTGTCTCATTAAGTGCAGTAAGAGAATAAAAGTTTTATATTATTTACATCCACTTCTAGGAAGGGGTGGGAGGGATTTATCTTTATTATTTATTATTATTAATGGACTTTGATGCAAGCTCCTCTTCCACGCACGCAGCAGAATCCCATCGCTCCGGTGGGGATGGGCTGGGACGCGGCCGTCAGTGGCAGCCGCAGGATTTCACCACCATGTTGCGATGCTTCTTGAGGATGACGTTGTTGTTGCTGTCGTAGTAGAGGACGGAGGTGGCACTGAGCTTCGTGGGGGCACAGCACGCCTTGGGCACAGCCTCGGGCTTCATCAGGTGGACCTGGGGGATGGATGGAACCTGTGAGTGCTGGCGAACGCGGCTCCACGCAGGAAAAAAAAGCAGCAGCAAACCAGCTCTTAACTGCAAAAAAACCTGGGTGAATGGGGAGATTATTTCCAGCTTTTTTTGCAAAAATATTTATTCTAAGCTCTGGGCAGGCTTTGCTGCAGTTTATATTGGATCAGGCACTGTGGCACTGCGTGGGCCAGGCAGCCCCTTCATTAATTTGGGATTTCTGGGCCCTTTTTTCACTGTAAATAGGAAAATGGCTAAAAAAATAAATCGGGGCAGCATGGGTCTCACTCCTGTGTGGGTGGGGGTGCTGGATGCTGTTTCAATAGCGATACTCCAGGGCTCAGCACCACCCCACATTTAACATAGTGCACTAAAATCTTCAGTGCACAACGCCTCCCTGAACACGACTCGCCTTCGGCTCATTCATTCCCTGCTCGGGACGCAGGTTATCCCAGTAATTCGCTGTACAGCATCGGCGGGGAGGCTCACAGGCTGCCCTTGCTGCCCTTACCCGACATGTGCGATTAATTTATTGCAGGGGCAGCCGAGCTCTCCCAGTTCGGAAGTCCGGTGTTTTTGCTGTCAAACCCTGCTATTTGCAGCGCAGGCTGGGGCTGGCACGGATCCCCGGCCGCCTTTGCCCCGGCGCTTCCCAGAAGGGCCAGATCCGGGTGCCAGGTGATTCACATCCTGCCCAAACGGCTCCGTTTCGGGAAGAGCGTTGGGTTTAGGGGTGATGGGTGGGTGGCGGGGGTAAGGGCACCCCTCCCTGCCGCTGCCAGGATCGTGCCCAGCCCTGGACGGGGCCTCTGGCGGCTTAGTTAATGCAAAAATTAAACCCCGCCAGGCGATGCCTTCAAAGGCTCGGCTGAGGACTCGGCGCTCCCTGTAATTAACCGCGAACACCGGAGCCGGTGTGACTCCGCCATTGGGAAATCAAACACTCACAAGGCAGGAAATTCCAGAAATTAAAGCACCGGCTGGGATGCGGGGTGGGTTTGGGAAAAAAGGGGCATTAAAGCCTTCCTGCTTGGAATATGCTGAGCCCAATGTTTGGGCGCTGAGCTGCAGCGGCGCTTTCTGGAGCCTTGGATGAAACCCTTGCAGGTGGCCGGGGAGAGGATGCACGGGCCACGCGGTGCCCTTGCCCACCGGCTGGCGGGGAGGAGCGGGGGGGGTCCTGCGAGCCCTGGGCTTGCCCCTGCTCCCCAGCCTGCTGCAAGGGGAGGGTGACATTAACCCGGCAGAAATTGCTCATTTTGCCACACAGCCCTGCCCCGCTGCAGTTAACCTTGAGCAGGATCGTGGCAGAAAATCAAGAGATGGAGGAGCTCCAGAATTACAAAATCCTCCACTGTTACGCCCTTTTGGCTCAGGCCGATGGCAGAGCCGGCGTGCCCTCACGCTCATCTCTCCATCCATGTCCTGAACTGCTGCTTCGGCACCTCCCGGTGAGCCCCGATGTGCGTGCCCTCACCGATGCTTTACTGGGAGCCAGAACTGAACTGCATCCTCCGACCGAAACGCTCTCAAACCCAGACACGCTCAGCCCCAAATCCAGCTCTCCAGCGGGACCCGCCGGGCTCCGACCGCCCCCCAAAGCCCCCAGCATCCCCACGGGATGCCGCTACGGGATGCCGCTGCGGGATGCACTGACCAGGGACTGCAGGATGGCGTGGTTGGTGGCGTTCATGCAGGAGTCCAGGGGGAAGGCGCACTCCCCCTCGCAGTAGTAGGCTGAGTACCCCTGCGGGGCGATCACCCAGTCCTGCAAAAAAGGGTTTACACCAGTTACACCACAGGTTTCACGCTTTCTGTGTCCCTTCATCTATTTCCCACCTGCAAAAACAACCCAGCCGGCTCCTCCCTGGGTGGCCGTGCCAGCAGCAAGGTTTTTTTCCAGCCTGAGCCATGAGTTGTTTGGGGTCACCGGTGGGATTTGGGGTTGTGGCAGTTCACGTTTGCCTTCCCAGCTCCCGGGATGGGGCTGCGGCACCCCCCGCGCTGCTCACACCACTGCAGGTCACGATGGCAGGAGAAGCTGGACTGGGAGGGAGCCCAGGAATGGGGACAGCGATGGGGATTTTTTTTTTTTTTTTGCATTTACTTCTCCCGGTAGACAAGTACCAGCCAGCCAAGGTCTTGAAAGCTGACGTAGAGCTCGTGGCGCCGGCAGACCTGCCGCCCATCCGTGGCGTGGATGTCGTCTGCAGGAGAAGGGGACAGGCAGCATCAGCCCTGTGGTGCCGGCATCCCACATCCCACCCCACTGCATCCACCCCCCACTCAAGGGTGGGATGAACAGCCTGTACGGTCGGGGTTAGGCCAGAAGAGCCGAAGAAGACGAACCTCTGTTGTTGCACAAAGGGAAAAGAAGCTTCAGACTGGCCTGAAATTTAATGCTCCAACATTGGGATAGAATCATGGAATCATTTAGGTTGGAAAAGACCTTTAAGATCATCAAGTCCGATCCTTAACCCAGGACTGCCAAATCCATCACTAAGCCATGGCCCTAAGCACTGCATCCATGCGTTTGAGGGATTCAGCCTGGGAAGGGCTAAATCCCAGCTCTGCTCCCAGAGGAATTGCCGTCGAGGGTGTCCCAAGATAAATGGGTTTGGGAGAGCTGGGGCTTCCTGCATCCCTCCTGCCTGAGTGGCTTCCCGGGGCTGTGACACCCTCCTGGGGTGATGCCCTCCGAGGGCGGCATCAACGCCAAGGGCAATGATGCAAAAAGTCCAAGACTCAGGTATCCCAAATACCCCCCAAAACACCATCACCCCAGACCCACTGCACCTCCCAAACCACAAACCACCCCAACCCTAAACACCCAGACCTCTTTGCTCCGCTTCCCATGGGACCAAAATCGGGATTTCTGCCCTACTAACAGAAGGTCCCTTGATCATGGCAGCAGTAGAGCCCGGTGCTTTCCATAGGGATTGCTTCTCACGCAGCAAAGCTCTTACCAAAAATTCCCGGCAGCTTGTTGGGATGCGGGAGGTCGTTCGCCTTCTTGGGCTGCCGCCTCCGGGGGGGCTTGGCCGCCCGTGCCAGGCGCGAGGGGCTGGGACTCGCTCGGAAAAACGTCACCATGAAGGGCTGCTTGGAGCGGGGTCCCCGGCGCCCCAGCAGCCCTGCCGAGCCCGGGTCAACGCTGTGCCCTGCAAGGATGGGACCATGCACGGGTTTGCTCTCAGAATGAACTTATTTGTTCAAGCAAGGGGATTTTTTTTCTCCTTGGAAATCTGCAGCGGATAGCTGTGGTTTTGGCATCCCAAGAGGCTGGATATCCCCCTCCCTGGGGCTCCCGCTCAGCTGTTTCTGTGTGATGGGCAGCTCACAGAGGCGCGGTGGCCTCATCCTGCACGGCCACCACCATGCAATGGTCACGAAGAGCAATTCAAGGATCAACCCAGGGACTGATTTTCCCTCTCACCACTGGGGAGGAAAGCTCGGGGCGCTGGGAGGGAAGGGGATGGATGCGGCATTCACCTCCCCCCATGGGAGCGGAGATGCTCTTCATGTGCCTGCGCACCTGCAAAAGGCACTTTTGAAGCAGATTTGATCCTGTGGTGAGAAGAGGGTTAATCCTCCGGCACAGACATGAGGATCCCTCCGGGTAAGGAGTTCATTAAGTGTTAATGGGGTTATTACAGTCTGTACCAGGAACCCCATTAGCATGAACGCCTTTGGGAGGCCTCTCCATCATCAGGGCTTGCCTGCAAACCCAGCTGACTTCTGAGGCTGTGAGCTCTCCCTCACAGCTGGAAATTTAAAATTGCAGCGAGAGGAACCCCCACCACCACCTGCTGTGGCACTAAGGGGGGAGATGAGAGGACTCTGGATCCTGGAGATTTGGTCCCAAATGCACGGGGAGGTTAGGGAAGCTTACCATCATCCGTCTCCACGTAGAGCCGCAGCCCCAGGTTGTATTTCTGATCCACTAACCAGTGGTTGCTGGCGGCCGTGACGTCAAACACCAGCCAGCCCTCGGTCCCAGCACGCAGGTCCTGGACATCCAGCAGGAACAGGTCAGACTCCCTGCAGAAACAGGGGGAAAAAGAAGCAGGTGAGTAACAGCACCCAAGGGGCATCGGCACCAGGGATAATTCATGGAAATGACTCCTCGGTGCCTGTGTCCGTACAGGTCCCAGCACAGCTGGGACAGGACGGCGGCTCCCGGTGCCTCTGGCTGTGCTGGACATGATGGTGGCACCCTGGCAGCTGCCCTGGGAAAAGCTGGGGTGTGGCATTGCCTGGTGGGAAAGCGTGGGAACAGCCGGCTGCTTCGGCTGCTTCCCTCAGCATTTGTATGGTGGTGGGAAGGGAAAGTGCTGGCGCTGGTGCTTGTAGGGGGGCCCCATCCCCGTCCCCATCCCCGTCCCCATCCATCTCTGTCTCCATCCTCATCCCCATCCCTGTCCCTGTCCCTATCCTCACCCTCATCCCCCTCCCCATCCCTGTCCCCGTCCCCATCCCTGTCCCCATCCCCATCCTTGTCCCCATCCCCATCCCCGTCCCCATCCCCGTCCCC
>JAVJGI010000040.1:115474726-115517244 GCA_035590275.1 Ibycter americanus
GGATGCTTACACTCATGGGCATCCGTCCCTAGGGATGCTCACCTCCATGGACACTCATCGCTGGGGATGCTCCCCCTCGTGGGTATCCAAACCCATGGGCATCCGTCCCTAGGGATGCTCACCTCCATGGACACTCATCGCTGGGGATGCTCGCCCTCGTGGGTATCCAAACACATGGGAATCCATCCCTAGGGATGCTCACCCTCGTGGGTATCCAAACCCATGGGCATCCGTCCCTAGGGATGCTTACACCCATGGGCATCCGTCCCTAGGGATGCTCACCTCCATGGACATCCAACCCCATGGGCACCCATCCCTAAGGATGCTTACACCCATGGGCATCCATCCCTAGGGATGCTCACCTCCATGGACATCCAACCCCATGGGCACTCATCCCTAAGGATGCTTACACCCATGGGCATCCATCCCTAGGGATGCTCACCTCCATGGGCACCCATCCCTAAGGATGCTTACACCCATGGGCACCCATTCCTAGGGATGTTCACCCCTATGGGCATCTAACCCCATGGGCACCCATCCCTAGGGATGCTCACCCCTATGGGCATCCAAACCCGTGGGCACCTAAACCCATGGGTGTAGAGGAACTGTAGAGGAATGAAGGTGGGTTAATTAACATTGATAATATACAGCTGTGGGCTGGCTTCAGGGGCGGTGGGTTGGCTGATGTGGATCATGTACAGCTGGTGGCTTGTTCCTGCTAAGTAGCTAAATAGCACTGAGGAGCCTGGAGGAGAAGAAGCACTGGGTGAAGAGAGGAGGCTGGATGAAGAAAAGCCCAGGGATGTAGGAGAGATGAGGATGAGACCCCAGGAGAAGCTAAGAGAAGAAGGGGGCCCGGATGAGGAGAGGCTGGCTGGAGGAGAAGCCAGGAACCCAGACGCAGCAGAGGCAAGAAGCAGGGTGGACTGGCCTGAAGAGGATGGAGAAACAGCATGGACAGTAGATGAACTTTTGGAACCTTGTGTAGAACTGGTGGTGGTGGTGCTGAGGCATGAGAGGGCTGGTACGGGATGGTAAAAGCCTTGTTGCAGCTTGATAGTTTGGTAGTGCTGCAGTGCATGGGCACCCGTCTCTGGGGATGCTCGCCCCCGTGGGCACCCAACCCCGTGGGCACCCATCTCTGGGGATGCTCGCCCCCGTGGGCACCCAACCCCGTGGGCACCCATCTCTAGGGATGCTCGCCTCCATGGGCACCCAACCCCATGGGCACCCATCTCTAGGGATGCTCGCCTCCATGGGCACCCATCTCCATAGGCATCCACCCCTATGGATACTCACCCCACGGGCCTCCACTCCCATGGGTACCCAACCTGTGCATCCACCCTCACCATCACCCACTTCGGCAGCACCCATCCCCATGGGCACTCCCCGCAATGGGTCCTCACCCCGTACCCCCACCCCCACGGACACTGACCTCACTGAACACCCACCTCACCCACCCCCACCCTGCACCTCCCCAGGCACTCCCACCGGCAAACACCCACTCCAACGGGCATCCTCACTGGTGGGCACCCGCTTTGCCAGAGCATCCCCACCCCCCCGAGCACCCTCGCCAGCGAGCACCCACCCCCCCAAGCCTTTTAATTTTGGGGCTGGTGGTTCCCTGCTTCCCCCCTGCGAGGAAAGCTGGGGGCAGACACCCCGCGGGCTGGCACAGCCACTGCCTCCCCTCACGGGAGAAATGGCTCCAGGAAAACACCGTGGAATAAAGTCGGAGGCAAGATTGTTTATTACCGCAAGCAATTTTAATACAAAAATGTGTCTGGTTTTTAAACAATTCATTGGTAGAGCTTCAGTTTTGCCTCAATTTCAACCAATTGAGAGAATCACACAGCAACACGGTCAGAGCCGGAGAGGAACAATATTTAATAAATACAGGAGCTCTGGAAAGCCCCCTCCTCCCCCCGGCCCATTTCCTGGTCACTTGGTCAGTTTGATTTTATTACAAAGAAAAAGTAGCGTACAAAAGCGAGACAGGACTTGTAGCAAGTGTGCTGGTGAGACTCGTTTCAAGGACAAGCAACTGTGCGTGTTAAGTCCAGATTTCTTCTAGGAGCAGAGGTCACATCAATCTCAGCCTGGTTGGAAGTGGAATGACCAGTTAAATAATAAATAGGAAAAAAAAAAAAAAAAAGAAGAGATGCAGATAAATAGCGAACACCTTGGGTTGGTCTCTTAAGCCATCAATCCAGAAGAATCCTTTTAATTTGTAAGGACCCACCACCGCTAAGGGATGTATCCGAGTGACCCAGACCTGCAATCTTACCAGCCTGCTCTCCTCTGGCCAGCTTCAGCCTGAACCCCCCCACCCCCCGCCACCCCCCACCCAAACCCATCACCCTTTGTTTGTTCTTTAAAACCGAAGTTGTCGGGACAGTATTTTCAAGACAGCAATCGTCATGACCTTCGCTGTAGTGTGTGCAAATTTTATTAAGTCAAACTCCTCTTTCTTCAGGTAAAACCACATCGCTTTAAAAAAATGGAAACATAAGCCCCAAGTCCCCTCACCTCATGTTTCTCTGGTTGAGGTATCTGTGATTTACAAAAAGAGAGTTCCATGAACACTGCAGGATTCAGGTCTTTTGTTTTTAAATATAATTTACCTTGCTGAGACAGCAAGTTAAGTTTATAAAGATGCATTTAGGAAACAATCCTAAAAGATAAAGCAGGTTCACACCCTGCACCGCGCAGAAATCCTATTTATATTTTAGTTTTTCTTTACACTTTCACATCTTGACCTTTTTTTTTTTTGCTTCCTTTTTTTTTTTTTCTTTTTTTTTTTCTTTCTCTCCCACATTTCAGTTTTCCAGGCCCCTCTCTCAACAAGGGGTCGCCGAGAGGCAATTTTTATCTACATAAATATTCACATGAAAATAGTAACTTACAAAAAAAGGAAAAAAAAAAACAAAAACCAACCAAAAACCAAAAAACCAAAACAACCCCCAAATAAGGCAGCTTCATAACACAACTTTCTTTTACACTTTTAACAATATAGTTTCTCCCATTTAGAATAAATATACATCCAATGTACGTAGCAGGGTTAAAAATTGGACACAGGTTGGGGTTTCTTTTTTTTTTCAGGAGGGCGTGGGTACAGTATTATCTTTTAGGGCCTGGAGTTTTTGGGGTGGCAGTGGTTGTTTTCTTGGACATGGTTGGGATTTTGGAAGGTTTGGCCATCCCCCGGCGCGAGCCGCCCTGCCCGCCGGCCACGCTGCTCTCCGAAGTGTCCGAGCACGCCGACTGCGTTTCCAGCAGGTCAAAATCGGAAGCGTCGCTCCCCCGGCGGCTGCTGGCCCGGCTCCCGGTGCGGCTCCCGGCGCGGCTGGTGGGACGACTGGCTGTTTTTTTAGGATCTGCAAGGGGAGCCGAGAGCCCCGTCAGCAGGCGGAGGAAGAAAAGGAGGAAAAGGATTCTCCCCCATCCGCATCCCGACCGGCACCCAAATCCCCAGCACCGCTGCCGCTGCTTTCAACCACCCACCCAGCACCCCTGAAACAGGGGGTTCAGCATCAGGATGGATTAATTCCCGAGCTTTTAACGAAGCAGCAGCAAGTCCTTGCGCTGCCAAACCGCTGCAGCATCTCCCCTCCCAGGCAGGGACACCGCGGTGGGCATCAGCCTCCCCACCTCGCTGCGGGCTCCCTAAATGTTTAATATTTCCTCTGCCAATTTCAGCAACCGCAAAGGTGGCAGCAGGAGTTTTTCAGCCCTTGCACCTAACTTACCTGCCCGACTGGTTTTGGCACCTGTAGAGACTGGTGAGGAGCTGTTACTGGTGTCCCCAGCCAGGGAGGTCCGGCTGGAGTGGAAGGTGGGTCGCTTCAGCTTGCTGCCCGCGGAGGGGGTCACCTTGGGAGGAAGCACACGGAGAGCATCTTTTAGCTGTCACCTGGGCTGTAACGGGGCCAAGATCACACCCGAGATCAGGACCTCGGCAAAAAGATTTTGACATTTAAGGAACGCCCATCTTAATGGTCAAGGAGAACACAAGCTGTCGTTTCAGCAGCGGTTAATAAAAAAGAAAAAAGCCAGGATCCTGAAAATTTGGAGGGCAAGGGCGGTTTGCGCGCTGCGGGCTGGTGCACAGCTATTTGTTGGGGAAAAAAAATTAAAAAAAGCAAAGCTGCTATCCATCTGGATGAGGGTAACATCATCGGGGCTCAAAAGCTCCTCAAAGAGAATGTGAAATTTTGCGGAAAAAAAAAAAAAAAGAGGTATTTTAGCACCTAAGCAGCTCAGGACCATTTTGGAAGGTCGAACACAAGGCAGTGTCTTGAGAAATGCATCCCGTTGTAGGGAGGCACCAGTGCAGCGTGGTCCTGCGAGGTGGAGGGATGTCACCCCGGTGCCGGTGTCCCGGGCAGGTCCAGGCACCCACCACCAGCGATGAACAGGAACACAAAACACACTGAATCAGCTTCGGTCGCATCCTGAAACGGTGCTTTTCCTGACCTTTAAGATGCTGCGAACGCAGATGGCGGGGGCGGAAAGCAGCGCAACAGGCAGCTCTGCTCCCGCCGCTGCGGAAGAAAGCGAAGGGGCGAAGGGGAAGGTGCCGACAGGGCGAGGGCACCTGGATCCAGCTGGAAAAGGCAGCTCCAGTTTCCAGACACCAAGCAAAGCGCTGGGGTTGGGGCAGCGCTGCAGGAAAGCAGCCGCAGAGATGGACGTTAATACCAGAGGGCACTTCCCAGTGAGCTTTAAAAACAACAGCTGGAGAGTTTTCCCTCCGTTCGCTGCGATTTGGTGATTTTTGGGAAACTCGGACATCTTGAAATGCCATGAAACTGGAGCTGCGGTGGGGGAGAGGGTGGGGGGAGAGGGGGTGCTGAGCAGCGGGCTCCCCTTCGGGTGCCGCGGGAATTAAAATCCATTAACACGTGATTGCGAAGGTACCATTTTCATCATCAGAGATTTCCATTCTCATCCTTGGATCCTGTTTTATAATAGGCAGCAAGCAGGCAATTTAGGGCAACTGGGGAGGTGCTCCTGACCTTCTGATGATATAAAATAATTCCTTTTCTGCGTGAAAGCACCGCCAAGCAAGACGCAGTTATCTCGCCAGCGCACACCACCGCTATGTGAACCACCGGGATCTACCCGATATTTCTCATCACTGATTATACAAGGTCAAGAAAGTCCGCAAGGAGGCTGAAACTTTAGGGAGATCAAAGTCTCAAGCCCGAATTCATCCTCCTGGAGCATCAAGCCGGTGACAGTGCCGGACACACCATAATACGTGCTTCAAGGCGGTGATAAATACAAGCGCTTCATAAAAAATGAAGGCAACGTGGTTACCGTGCATGCGCTGTAGCTGATTTTCAAGTCTCAACTCGGCTGCTGGATTTCAATTTTTGAAAGCCAAACACGGCCACTTTTCAATGCTTAAAAGCTATTACAGCTTGGAAAATGTATATATATTTTTTTTTTTTAAAAGCACAAGAGGATAAACGCTGCTCTCTTGGTTGGAGAGCAGGTAACCGTGACTTGCGAGCCTTTGTGCTTTCTTCTCAGGTCGATGTTTTATTTAATCCGAGTTAGAAACCCATGAAAAACGCTAACAGTCCGAGCGTTAGCGGTGCTAACAAGCGCTGCTCTACCACAAGGAAAGCGTTAAAACAGGCAGGGGAGCAGGATTTCTCCGTGCCAGCGGCACTCCAGCCTGTCGGCAGGTCCTCGGGGCTGCGAGACCATACTCTACCTCGGCGCTCAGGAGCTGGAAGTCGGAATAATCGAATCCCCTCAGGGGGGTGCCCGCTTTACTGTTTATCAACCAGGGTTTGTCATAACATCGAGAGAAGTGATGTGGAGTCTGTGAAATGGAAAATCCAAGGAGAGGGGGGAGAGGTGGAAGTGAGTGGAAAAAAAAAAAAAAAAAAAAAAAAAGAAATGGAAAAGTATCTGGGATGGGGGAAAACGGCACTAAAATGAAACGAGAACCCAACAGGAAATATATCAATTAAAATAAAGGGGAAAAAACCCAAACAGATGATGAAATAAAACATGCATGGGCAGATGATGCGATGGGAAAGGAGAGGCGATGGGCGATGGCTTCATCCTGCGTGCCGGCCAGGCACCACGGCTACGGCACAGCCCTGCCCCGGGGACCAGGAGCCTTCGGCTGCACCGTGAGCGCCGGGGATGCTCCTGCAGAGCCATGAGCGCCCAGCGTGGGCTGAAAACCTGTCCTGCACCGTCCCACCCCACCCAGCCTGCATGGACAGCAGGGTTCCTCCTGCAGACACCACGAACGTCTTCTAGAGACCACAGTAACCAGTAAGCCCCAAAGACCCAACATCCTCCGCCTTCTCCATCCACCTCCTGCAGCTCCTCATCTCGCCGGGATGGGTTTGGAGGCCACCGGTCCCTAAAGGAGAGGAAAGAGGGAAGCTTCCCGCGGGAACCCCACCTTGGCTCCGCTGGCCGGAGTTGCAGGAGAGGATGGCATGGAGGCGCAGCTGTGGTTGCTCTGGCTGGCGCTGGAACTGGATCGCGTCGGGGAGGCTGCTCGGGAGGATGGTTTTGATCTTCGGCCTCGCGATCGGAACGGGGTCATTCCCTGGGAGGCCCCCTCCGGCAAGATGAATTTCTCTCGGAGTTCAAGGTTGGTCCGTCCTCGTGCTGGAAGGGGACAAAGGAGTGGGGACCTGAGGTTCACGCAGACCCAACATCATTCCCGGGGCTCAGGAGGCTCCGGGGGTCGGAGCGCACATCCCGGGGATGTCTCCCCAAGCCCATCTCCGAGGGCGAGTGGTTGGCAGCGAGACTGTCCCGGCTCTTGCTCTGCCTTAACCAACTCCTGCCACGGATCACCTCTCTGAGAAACTGGCCGATTAAAAGTCGCCTGACACCCATGAGTTCATACGGGATGCTCTATTATTCTCTTGTGTCTTGGGGAAAGCATCCTGGTGGCCTTTAAACACACCGTGTTACAACGGTGGCCAATGTCATCTTTAATGTGGCTTTAAAATAGTAAGAACAGCTTTAGAGGACTGAGATCCTGCTCTCTCACAGCTCTGGGAAGCTCTTCACTGATTTTGGGGGAGAGGTGAGAGACAAGTGACCACCACCCATTAAAAACTAACTTGAAATTTTTCCTCCAAATGCCTCCGAAAGCTGGGGGGTTTCCCTTCAACACGCAAGGGGCAACCAAGCAGGGAGAAAGTCTGCGGACTTCAGCTCCCGGGCCAGCTGACATGTGCCAACATTTTTCATGCTCACGGTGCTCCAGCAGGGAGCAAGGACATGGATGGAGCCTTACGGGACACGGAAGCAATTTTAGAGTCGATGCATTATGATCCAGAAAGCCAAGGCGGCAACTGCAGAAGGGAAGCACCACGCTGAGATAACCAAGGGATAGAAACAACCTCGATTGTCAGCGCTCTAAAAACATCTGCTGCCAGGCATGAATGGGGGAGGTCGGAGGAGCAGGAAAACCCTGACGGTTCCCTGAAGCAAGTGGTACACGCTGTAAATCACGCTGCTTTCAGCAACAGCCGTGGGCCAGCAGGAGCAAGGAACGGTTAGGCAGCAGCTTGAAGAAGACATACCCAAAGCAATTAACATCTCAGAGACCCCGGTGAGACAGAGACATATGGAGAACAGATCTAAATTCTCCAAAATAAACAGCCTCCATGCACTTCATTCCTGGCCAGCCCACTTGTCAATCCTTCTCTGTCCCACGGTCACGGCTCTCAGCCCGTCACAGCAGTGTCGCTTCCAGCCCAACAGCTCCGACTGTGATAAAACCTCCAGACTGAAGGTTTTGGGATGGAGGTGACCCTGGTTCTCCGTGCCTGCAGTACGTGACCTTGGTCTGCGTTATCCCAATCCTCCCTTCCAAATGTGTCCCACCAAAAGAGCTAAAGACAACAAACGAACTGAGAAAACTTGCATTAGAAATACATCAGAGAGAAATCAAGTCAGGCAAAGCCACAGGGGAAACATCTCCTTATTCCCTTGGACGAGCCTGGACCACCAGCGCCCCGTGGCCACAGCCCAGTGCAGCAGAACCATGGGTTCACGGATCCTGGCCTGGAGCATCTTCTCCCCAGGGTGTCTCAGATCAGGATTTTACCATCTCCCAGCTTTGAACCTTTTGAGTTCTTTCAGGTCACCTTTCGGAAGCTCACTCCATCACCCACGGAGTCGCACGTACGCACCCACCACTTCGTCGGGAAGCCGAGACCTCCAGCTCGGCCACACAGCTCCGCTCGCTGGGGTCTCAAAACCAACACACACCACCCTTCCCTCTTCTCCTCCCAAGACACCTGGCTAAACGCTGTGAGATTCGCTCTAGTATTGCCAAATCCTGTGATTTTAAGTCCCATGGTTTGCTTGGATCTGTTTTCTCCAGCTCCTGCCTGTTATTTGGATAAGCCAGACCCACTCTGGTCAGTCAGTCACAGCAGAGAAATTCTCAAACTCCCCTCACTGGGCGAGAAGGCACCAGTTGTAGAAAACCCCAGGAATTGCTTTACCTCTGCAAGGATCATTCTTCACTAAAAATTCATCCAGGGCCATCCATCCTCCACCGACGCGAACCATGACTGTGCTCCGCAGGATACGGACCAGCCGCAGCTGCTGGGAATCGCCGAACTGCGGAGCCAAGAAACAGTTCAGGCAAGGGGAACACACCAAGGGACACTGGGCTCCTTCCCGCAGCGGGCTGCACCAAATGCTTTCATTCATCTATTGAGTATTTTTAAGGTTTTTTCCAAATCGGTTCTTCTGGAATAAGCTCAGGCTAGTAACAATTCACAGGAGTTTTTCTGCTGTGTGGTTTTAAAATGTCGCAACTATCCCAATCCTTTAAAGCTGGGAAGAGAGAATTTTTTAGGGCAGCAAATGAGATTTTGGAATTTGGTCTTTGAATGGGTTTTTCTCACCCAGAATTGTAGGTTTTTCCTTTTTTCGTGAAGGAAATAGAAGCTGGCAATGCAATGACCCTCCTGGTGCAGCCCAGGTGGAAAAGAGCCGGCTGATTCAGATCACTGAGCGCCAGTGAATCAGCAAGGCAGGCAGTGTCACCACTGAGCGAGAAACCTCTTATCATCAAGTCTGAAATCCAGGGATTTCACCGAGCCTCAGACTTGACCCCACCAGTCAGCAAGCCCCCGCCGCAGAGATCGCCAGTGAGGATGCTTCAGTGAGTGCAGAGGGATGGGAATCCAGGCAGGAATCCCGCAGCAATGTTGATTAGTGATTGCAATGTTCATTAGTGATTTTAAACACCTGCAATATCAAAGTGCACCCTGAATCAGAAGCATGTGTCTGTTTTTCCAAGCTCCCTAAAGCTCCTGGACAGCTGAGCCCAGGCTCCCGGCTGTCCTCTGTATCGGGCCAGCGGCGGAGCCGGTGCGGGATGCCGGGAGCCTGGCTGGGATGTAGCAGCTCTGCATCCAGGGCTGCAGAGCACCTGCTGCGATGAGAAGAGAGGGGAACCAGCCTTTGAAAACAAGACCATCTTCAGAATGATTAAAAAATTGAAAAAACAAAAAAAGCGCAGCATTTTCCCTGGGTGGAGACGAACACAAAATCCGAGACACTAAATGAAAACAGTGAGTGCAAAGCCATGCTGAGACGGGTCATGGCAGGCGGAGGTAACAGCATCTCTGACCCTCCTTCCCGCAGGGATACGGGACCCTGGCCCGTGCGCTGGTGGGTGTCCCCAGCTGGGGGGTCCTACCAAAACGTGCTCGCCCCAGCGTGGGGGCCAAAGAGCTGCCGCAGCCGCGCTCAGCAGGGCCAAGGTGCCCCCGGGCAGGGAGGAGGCGGGGAGCTGCCTTCCCTCTCTCCGGGCTCTGCCTCAGGTGTCTCCAAGTTCTGCCCCAGGGAAAAGCAGGGACATCAATTCTCATTTCCACTGCCACGTTTCCATTATATTTCAGCTGCTGTTGAAAATGTTTCTATAATCGCTGCCTAAATTAAAGCCAGAGCTCTGTCGGATCCGCTTCCGACACCCAACTTTGTGTCTTTTTGGGCACGTTTTTGGTAGGGCACAGTCATTCCACATGAAAAATATGCTTTTCTGTTTGAGTGGGGGCAGCGGGCACAACATAACGGGGTGTGATGCTCCAGTCCTGTTAAAAAAAGAGCTCTGCCCCCTGAACCAGCCGGCACTCACGCAAGGCTGCACTGCTCATCTCGGCTCACGGCAGGAACGGGGATACATGCGGGTGTTGTGAGCCTTGCTCCAGTTAGGAGTTACTCACCGGGTGTAGCGGGGATGAGGGTTTAGTTATCGTTATCTATGGGATTAAAGGGGTGGACTCGGCATTCGCATTCCATGGTGATGGCGATCCAAACCCACCCAGAGCCTGGTACAGCAGGTGTAGCCCCGTGATTTCATCTGGGCTGGCTGCTCCCTGAAGGAGGATGGAGAGTCCCGGGCACGAGCTTATCTCTGCCACAGGGTGCAGTGATTTGCCACTGGTTACCATCAATATCATAAAAAAAAAAAAAAATCCAAGAAAAGAGCCACGGAGAGAAAAACCTCTCCAGTTTTGTCAAATCCTACTTTTCCATTGAATTTCCCCCTTTTTTCTGCCCAATGCAGTTTTTTTTTCCGGGCGGCCCTCCCAGCTCAGGCACTCCTCTGTACCAGGCTCTGCTGAGCAGCGCTCACAGATCACATCCTCCCACAGCAACAAAGGACAGAGCAGCATCACAAAGCTACGTTTGTTAAAAAATCAAAAAAAAAAAAGGTGAAAAAAAAATAATAAAAGAGGTGAGAGACAGCATCGCAAGGCAAACTGTACCTGATTGCCGAGGAAGAACTATGGAGGGAGAGGAGTTGTGGAGGGAGCAGGGATGGAGAGGGGAGGAAAGTCGAGAGGAAGAGGAGGGGAAAGAAAAACAAGAAAAACATTTATGGGATTAACAGTGCAATCATCATGAAAACTGTTAACTGCAGGTAGTTAGAAATCCGTGGGGTTTACGCTATTTGTAAGAAGTTGGGGGAGCCTGGGGCCGGTGCAGCCGGCAGGGGCAAGCGCTGCGGTTCGGCTCCTCCCGGCCGGAGCATCAGCTCCCAAATAAAAAAGGGCAGGAAAGCGGGCAGCGGAGCTCGCTTCGCCGGTTCACCTCGGTGAACGATTTGAAACGTAAACAGGCGAGCTCGTTACAAAGAGATTCTTTAAGGAAATTATTCTCCCTTCTTCGGGAGCCAGCTAAGAAAAACACAGGCGTAAGGTACACTCATCCACAAGGAAAACTTCAAGGGCGGCTGCTGGCGGCGTGAATGCAGCGTTTCACGGGGCCGGCGGGCCGGCTGCCCCAGAACAGGGACACTTTTATGCTTTCCCGATGCAGGGAACGCCCTGGGGCTGAGGACGGCGCTGGGCAAACACAGCCCAGCCGCCCCCGCCGGCTGTGCCAGAGGACGAGGTCTCCGTCTCGCCCCAGGGAGCCCGGCAGGGTCCCCCCACACCAGGCTGGGCATCCCCTCGGTGATCCCTGCCCCGGGTGCGGAAGGGGAGCAGGATTTGTGCTGCTGGGGCAGCATTTGGCCCCCTCTGCCTTACCCGGTATTTGTTCTCGCCGATCTGCTCCACTTGAAATCTCTTGGCACACTTGCACTGGGCCACTTGCCTGGTGACCTGCCATCACCAACAAGAGAGGTAAGGGACCAGGATTTTGGGAGTCTCCCCCAATTCCAGGCACTGCTCGGATAAAACACAGACCTAACCAGCCTTTCCTTCAAAAACCCGGTAGCTACCCTCAATACCAGCCAATTATTTTGGCTCAGCACCACCACAATCCCTTTTTTTTTTTCTCCTTTTTGCCTTCCCCACCGCCACCCCACAACCTGAAGCACCCCACCACCCCCCAGCACCCATCTCTTTCGGTGCTTCACCTCATCTTCGATCTTGTCAGCATCGGTGGTGGGGCGGTAGGCATCCTTGTTGGGATGGAGAGCGGCCACAAATTCATAGTAATCGATGTAGCCGTCGCCGTCGCGGTCAAAGATGTCAGCCACCGCGGTCATCTCCAGCTTCGTGGTGGGGAATTCTGGAAGGAGACAGAAAGGAGCAACGGATGCAGGGACCTGACCCAGCAGAGCTGGGGGATGTCGGTCCTTGAGTGGCCGTTTTCCGACCTCGTTTTATGGCAAGCAGGGACTTACTGGAGGCCAGGATGCCATCGATAAACTCCTGCCGGGTGATCTTCCCATCTTGGTCTTTGTCAATGCGTCGGAAGAAGTCCATGACGCGGGATTTCTTGTGGTTCATCCAGCGCATATACTTCTTCCGCCAGACGTCGAAGTCGAAGTTTGCAAACTCCTTCAACTGGAGGGAAACCCACGTGAGTCAGCGGGGAAAAATCCCGGCAGGAGCAGCACCCCCGGCTCTACAGCACCCTGAAACACCAGCCTCCAGGCGAGCCCGAGCTCCCGGTGCTAACTCACTGCCCCCCTCCCGGGAAGGTTTAGCTGGATTTAGCCAGATGATCCCCGTTAACGAGGGGGTGGCTCAAATCAACTTTCCAGAACAGAAGGACACACAGCGTAGCCAACAGCCACCACGTGGACCGCGCAGCACGGGACCATCGACACGGGATGCAGCATCCCCCACGCTGCTATACGTACACATATGCAGAGGTATCAGCTACTTGCACACAGACACACATACCCCCCGTCTCTGCTCGGGCATTTAGGGATGCTTCCTCGCCTGGATTTCACCTAACGACTCGCCAGGCTCTGCCCAGGAGGAAAACCCATGGCTGGCATGGTTTTGGGCATGTGCCTCCCCTCTCCCTTTCCCTCTAAGCAGCCCAGAAGGGATTTTTTTGCTCATTTTTCAGGTAAAGACAGCAGCTGGGGCACATCTCAGCTCTGCAAACCCTGGCCCTGCGCCTCTGCCACCAGACTTAGACGAGCCACGCACCCTTCAACATAACACCCTTCGTATCCACCCCCCCAAAAGGACCCCCACGACCCCACCCGCTCAAGCAGCTCACAAGTAACGCAACAATTTTTAGCGCTTTTTTTTTTTTTTTTTCCTCTTTTCCTCTAAACATTCTTGGCGTTCAAAGCAACAAAGAAAAAACATTAATACGTATAAACTGAACTGACCTACAGCAAAAGCAACAAAAAACAAAAACACTCACTTCTGGGCATAGCTGCTTTGTTAAGCGTAAATAAAAACAAAAATTACATTAGATGTTTGGAAAAGATAAGACAGTAATTGTTAAAACTAATTACTAGGAGTAAAGCAGGCCTGGCTGTCATTACCTCTACAGATACCGACTGCAGGAGCACAAAGCAGTTCGTTAACGTGCAGTTAATTACAGCAGGTAAGTTTTCAGCCTTAATATTTCAGGATTTTTTTTTTTTTTTTGGCATTTTCAGAAAGGCAGCAGTAACAGTCTGCAAGAGCTGGGCAATTCAAGAGGCAACACCGATTTCCAATGCTTCTCGCACCCCTCTGGCGAGTGCCCCCCAGCAGCGCTCCCCCCGCCCCTGCCCGCAGCACTGGGTGCCGTTACCTCCTCCAGTCTGTCCAGCGCATCGTTGAGCTTCCTCTGCCGCTCCAGCGCCAGCAGCCAGACCTGCTGCCAACGCGCCGAGAGCTGGTTTATCCGGGGGTTCTTTGTTTCCGACTGGGAGATAATGGGCATGCTGGGGGGGGTGGCTTGACTCAAGGATTTTCCTGGAAAAAAGGGAGAAAAGGCATCGTTTGAGGTGGCGGTGGTAGGTTCAATAAGTCTGAGCGGTCCAGGAAAGCGCAGCAATGAAATGTATTTTATTTTTCAAACGGGAAAGCTCCCACTGCCTTGCAGGCTGCGCTCCGGAGGGATGCGGCGTCCCCAGGTAGGAGGCTGGGTGATGGACGGCTCTACACCCAGCACCTCCGCCCTGGTGCTCCCTTTGCATTTGAGAATTCACGTTGGATTCTGGCTTCAACAACATAAAAAAACACCCCAAAACCTCATGGCAAAGCAACTGCAGAGAGCAAGGGAAGAGCAGGGGCAGCCCAACCTCCCCCGGCGCAGCGCATCCCAGCACGGCTGTTTTGACACAGGCCACCTGCATCTTCCCCTCCCGACAAGTTTCAACCACCTTCCTGGTGGCTGTCAATGCAGGATGCCTTGTTAATTGATAATCAAAGTTAATTAGTTTCCTATGCGTTTCATTTCCTCCCATCGCAGCGCGTTTCACCAGAAGCCGCAGATCGAGCGGAGACGTACTGTTGCTGCGGGACTTCTCGATGAAGGGGCCGTGGGGGGGCTCAGTAGCTTTCCTCTTGTATGTCTTCGTCACCCGGTCCACGTCTGGCTGCTTCCGTGTCATCTCCTCCATAAAGGACTGTCAAAATACAGAAGGGACAAGAAAACCTTTGCAGTTTCGAGATGTTTTTGGTCTCCTGTTGCGCCACATCCTCGGTGGGATATGTCAAGCCCGTAGAGAAGACGTCAGCATCAAGCACTGGCAATGGGGGCTTGGGGGCAAGCTATCTGCAGATGTGGGAGTCCATCCCCTGGGATGGCTTTGCTCCCAGGTGACACGGCTGGGTGACATGCTGTTTTGATAGGGACTTCCAAGAGAAGCCAATGCCTCCTCCATGGATGGGCAGGAAAAAAACCCAACCCTGCTCCTCTCCCCAGTGCCCATCTGTGTGCGGTACTGGGCTCACCTGGTGTTCAGAGATGAGGGCTTTGACCTGATCGATATTCTGTGGCATGGGTTCCTGGTCCCGCTGGATCAGGGTTGTCTCAGCCCACTGGATCCAAGCCAGAAGCTCTTCCAGAAGTTCTGCGTTCGCCACCAGCTCGGAAAGCGCGGACTCCAGTCTCTGCTGGTGCTGCTTCGCCCACGTGAGAACCTGTTGGAAACGCAGAGACGACTCAGCCCAGTGTGGGCAACCAGGGCAGGAGCCAACCCCACACGGCCCACGCTGGTGGTGGTGTCCACCAGCGCCTCTCACCATCAGCCTGGACCAAAGCCGGGTGGACTCACCTCCTCGAACCTGGCTCGGATGATGGTGATCCAGTGTTTGATCGTGGTGATGCAGTCGGGATGGCAGGCGGCCAGGATGACCTCCCCCATGCCCACCGCCGCGTTCACGTCCACTCTCTTCTCCTCCACTTTCTTCATGAACTCCTGAAAAGCCCCAATGAATTATTTCCCGATATTGCCCCCCATAAATTTTACTCGGGTTGCGTGTCAGAGCTCTCTGCTACCTTGTGCGTGTCGATGAGGGACTGCAACGCCTCGGCATCGTCGGGAAGCGCTCCCCGAAAGCGCAGGGACTGCTCAGCCTCCGAGAGCCACTCCAGCAGCATGTGCACCGCCGTCCTGAACTCCTCTGCCTGCGGCGACAAAAGCACAGGCGTCAGCCCTCCTCCTCCCGAAACGGGCTGCTCGGCTCACTGCTGAGAGCTAGAGACCCAAACAGCTGAAAAGGACTTTAAAAACGAATTAAAAAAGGGGAAGAAAAGCCCCGTCTGTTGGCCTGGGTGTGTGCAGCACCAGCAGACGGGTCCCACTGTGGCTCAGCACCTCCCTCCCCTTGGCATCAGCTGCACCGAAGAACTACATGTTTTTAAAAACAGCACAACTACCTGTATTCTGACCAATTTGGCACCTGGGTAGTTTATTCTATAAATTGCCTACTTGACGTAAAAATGATTTAAAAACCTTTGACTTTTTTCTATATTTTTTTTTTTTTTTTAGCATCAATCTAGGTCTCTCTCTCGCGCCAGACATTTGGCCATTAGCAAACACCAGCCTGGATGGTCTCTGATCACCGCTCTATTCCTGCTGTGCACATCAGCAAGAGCTTTTCATCCTTCCTGTTCAAATCGGCCTTTATCAGTTCTCCTTTGGGGAAAAGACTAAATAAATGACTGACACCACCCCACCGCTCTGCAGCTCTGACTCTAACTGCTGCAGGGCTGGGGTGTCCTGCTCGGCCAGGATATCAGTGACCGGGCAAAACCTCTTCTCCGAGGTTTGTGTTGAGCTCCCAGCACAAACCTGGAGCCCAGCAAAGCTCTCCGAGACCGTTTCCACCCATATTCTTCTGCTCACCTGCTTCAAGGCTTGTTCCAGGCGGCTTTGTTTGGACACGGACAGCTTGCACACCGTGTCCCACCGGTTGCTGAGCTCCTGCAGCTGCACCTTCACCCAAGTCGTGTCATCCCGGCTGTTCTCGATGAGCTCCCGGCCGGAGCGCTTCAACACCTGCACTGTCCCAGTGCGCTTCCCCAGCTCCTTTTGGAAGACCTGGAGGGAGAGAGGGCAGAAGATGAGCAGGGCTAATCAGCGGAAACCAGGGGGCACATCTAATATGGTTTGGATCATGGGTTTTGCACCCACTGATGTGGGATCCACCACAACCCAGCGCGATGGGAGGCGGCTCCTGAGCGTGTTTCGGTGCAGGTACGCATGGGCAAGAGCCCCAGATTTCCACCCTGGCAGAGGTGGCCGTGACCTGGAGCAGACAGGCTCCAGCCTCTGCTCAGGCTGCACCACAGCAGCTGCCTTGAATGGACACCCAAGCCCTGCCTGGGGACTTCAGCGTATGACCTAATCCAAACCCAGGAGCATCAGTGTCCAAGCCACGCTGGAGAACACTGCCAAGACCAAAGTTTATAGAGGACTATAAATTCAGGCACTTTTTCAAAACCAAACCCTCAGCAGATCTGACTGGTAGCATCTCGGAAGGATGGAGCTCCAGCTCCTGTAACTTTCCCAGTAATGTAATAGTTTCTTCCCACTTCTTCGCTCTGGTTTTGCCCTCCTTGTCGGCTGCAGCCAAGCAAAGCAGCGAGACACACGGCTCTGCAGCAAGGCACCAACTCTGGCTCCTCTGTTCTTTGGCTCTGGGGGAAGACGAGCCCCACTGACGAGCTGGAAAAGGCGCTCTCACCTTGTGAGCATCCATCAGGTTCATGACCAGATCCAGGTCACCGTGGACAGGTTGGTCTTCAGCTAACTGGGGTTCCACCTTGTAGAGCCAATCCACCAAGGCCTGCAGCGCATCCATGAACTGGCCAGAGAACAAGAGGGCTTCTTCCAGCTTGTGTTGCCTGAAAAACAAACAACCCCGTGAACTTCCACGAACAAAGTCACCTCCTTTTGTGGCGTCCCAGTGACCTCCTCCAACCCCCCCATGAAATCGCCTCCCCTCCTCTGCTCTCCCCTTTGATAAGAGTCCTTGGTACCACGCTAGGGCTGGACTTGCCTTTCCACAGATTTGCCGCACACTGTGTCCCACTTATCCCGCACTTCTCCCAGCAAATTGTCCAGCTTTTGAGTGTCATCTGGAAGCAAGGCTTTTTCTTTGAGGGCTCTGCCTGTCCTGATAGTGGTGTCGTAGACGGGCTGCTTCCCCCCAAGAGTCTTCTGGAACTCCTGGGAACCGGAGAGAAAACAAAACTGCTTCAGAGAGCCTGGATCTGGCTCTCTGATGATACATGGTGCTGGTGAAGCTCCCCAGCTGAACATCTTCCATGGGCGCGGACATGCCCTTCCCCTGTCCAGATGGCAGAGGAGATGTTGTCCTGCTCCCCCTCCCGATGAAGCACCCTTCCACCCAGCGTCCAGCACCGGTCTTGCTTTGGCAGGGCTCTACCTTGTGTTTGGAGAGCTGGAGCTTGATTTTATCGGGATCATTGGAAATCTCCAGCTCCGAGTCCAGGTGATTCTCCGCATCCTCCAGCCAATCAATCAGTTTCTTCCAAGCTTCGTGGAACTGCAAAGCAACAGGAGCAAGTCTGGAACTGAACGCCAGTGGTGTTCCCAGTCCCCTTCTGGTCTCGGGACCTCCTGCCCTGCCAGGCTGGCCGCACCTCGGGTCTGCCGCACCCTTCCCACATTTCTCACCTGCTTGGCTCGCTTCCTGGCATCATCCAGAGCCCTTCCCCGCTCCACCGAGCGCTGGACAACCTTCTCCCAGCGGGACTGGACGCTCACCAGCAGGTTCTTGATCAACACCACATCCTGCTTTTGACTGAGAAACTTCAGCTGGTTCCCGGTTTGATCCAGCTCAATGATCCGATCCCGGTGAGCATTCACCTCGTTGGCGAACACCTGCGAACGGCAAAGACGTTCTCCCATCTGCAAGGGGAGCTGGACCTACCTGCGAACAGCCCGTGGGCGCAGGGGGGATGCGGTGCCACCCTTGCTCCCTCCATCCAAAGGAGCCGGTGGGTGCTGGTGGTGCCGGTACCTTGTGCTCGTCAATCTGGGCCAGCACGGCGTTGAGGATAAGGCTGGCCGGGGGTGCGATGTTCAGGCTCTGCTCGGCCAGCGTCAGCCAGTTGATGAAGTCCTGGAGGGAATTCTGGAAGTCCGTAGCCAAGGCCAGCGCCTCCTCCAGCTTTGCCTGCCGCAGCGGGGAGGGAGAAAGGGAAGAGGGGGAAAAAAAAAGACCCACAACATGGATTGTGAGAGCTCACGATCTGCCGTTTCACAGACAGAAGCAGCCTTTGTGTCCCGGCCGAAACGTCCCTCTAACAGGAACCTCATCGCCTCAGCCTGGGAACGCGACTTGTTTGCTAAGGGGAGGGGGATTCAGCGAAAGCCACCGCTTGCTTTCAAAGCCAGAATCGCCTCTGAAAGGGGAGACCTTCATCGGCACACCAGCAGCTGCGTCACCCTCGGCTTCCTGAGAACGGGATTGCCATGGGGAGAGCGGCTGGGTAAATGAGGTGGAGGATCTTTCGATGGCGACAGCTGCAGCGCTGCAAATTTATTCTTGGGCTGAGGCCACCGCATCCCTTGTTTTATCTCATCACCGGCCAAAAGCCGAGGATGGAGGCAGCTCAGAGGAGGATTTGGCCTGCTGTCTTGCACAGGACCAACAAAGCCTGCCTTTCAGAGCCGCAGGAGGTTTCTTCCCACCTCTCCTCTAAATTAACCCAAAAATGCAATTTTACTCTCATTTTCCGTGTGATTTAACCCACTCGGGTGACTACCTAGAAAAAAAGCACCAGCTCGACTGACGCTCAGACAGCACCGTCTGAAAGACAAAATTCAACCTGCACAACCATGGGAGAGGTTGTTTAAAGAAAAGAAAACCAAATGCCAGCCCTGATCGGCTCCATCCCTCCTGGGCAAGCAGCACGGCAAAGCAGGGAGCAGCTGCTGTCAGACCAGCCCATGGGGCAAGGGTGGCCAGCATCTCTCCGCCAACGTTACCTTTCTCTCCTCCATCTTCGTGCTGACCAGACACCATTTCTGCTCCAGCAGCGCTACGCTCTGCTCCGTCTTTGAGCCAGAGCCAGAGTCGTCGCGGTTCAGCAGCATCAGTCGCCCCTTGGCCAGCAGCTGACTGTACATGTCCTCCTTGGCTTTCAGCTGGCCGTACAGCTCCTGCAAGGGAGGCACCACCGAAGCGTTAGACAAAGAAAGAGCTGGGAGAGGGACCACAGCTTGGTGCGGCTCAGGGTGATGAGAAAATTATGTTCAGGGCAGGCAGCAAAGTGACAGCAGCGTGTCACTTTAAGCCGACAAAGGTCTGCTTAAGGAACATCGTGATGCTTGTCCCAGGCATCAAGTGCAAAATTATCTGTAAAAAGAGACCAGAGAAGCACTCTTCTTCCCATCAGCTACAGAAGGGAGAAGCTTTGATGCTGATATTTGACAGACAGGAGCTCGCTGAATTAAAAGCATTAAAAAATCTCTCCTAAGAAATTACCATGTGGGCATTGAGCTGTTCCCGGGCAGTTTCTGGCAGACCTCCTGTGGGTTTTGATGCCGACAATTGGCTCTCCATCCTCGTTAGCCACAGGAGGAAATCTTCAATCTCACCATGGAAACCCTGGGCCTGTTCGGGAACATATAATCGGCCACCCATCAGATGACATCAGCCACCATTGATCACACGCCAAGGTTAACACTGTGTTTGCTTTGAAACCAGATAAAGAGGCAGAGCTGGATGCACCAGTGCCTTAAGGAGGGTTATACATAGTATAACCTTAAGCACGTGGGTGTGCCTGGTCCCTGCCGTGCTTCGGGCACCGAACCACTCCAGGACTAAGAGTTAGTGAAAAACTTGCATTAAAAAAAATCCAAGTGTCTCTAAACTCTTTCCCCCTTCATTTTGCCCCAAAGCAATGGGGGAAGCGGACTCTCAGCACAAGGGGGTACCCCCCACGTCCCCCCGACCTGCTGGAGCGTGGACTGCAGCTGCTGCTCCCTCTCCTCCGTCTTCTGCAGCACCGACTCCCAGCACGAGTTCAGCTTCTCCAGGCGATGTCGCAGGCTGCTCGCATCGTCCCCGGCGCTCGACTCCAGCAGCTCGTTGCCTGCTTTGTTCACCGTCTCCACGGTTGCTTGGTGGGCCAGGACATCGTTCTTCAGCACCTATACAAGATGCGGTAGGCAAACATCAGAAACCTCTCCAAAACACCTTGTGAATTCCGTCACGCTCTCACGGACTCGAACCAACTCAAACCCTTCCTGAGAAATCAAATCCTGCAACAGGAATAGACTAAAAATGTACCTGGCGTGGGAGTACTCACGTGGTGCTTGGCGAGTTCCACCTCGATGACTTTCGGGTCTCCGTTGATGGGTTTTTGTGCATCGAGCAGCTCCTCGGTGTGGGTCAGCCAGGCCATCAGCTCCGCCAGGGCGTGCTGGAACTGGCCGAGCGCCAGCAGAGCGGCTTCTAACTTATGCTGGGGCAAGGACAGGGATGGAAAAGGAAAGTTTGAGTTGTGAAGGAGGGGGAGCATTCCAGCCAGTATCAGCCCCACACTTGCGAGAGCCCAGATCTCCTCTCTACCTGTCTGTGAGCAATTTTCTCGCCCAAATTCTCCCAGAGATGTTTCAGCTCTGTCAGTGGTTCCTTTATGATGTCTCTGTCTGTCTCATCTGTAGCTTTTTTTAGCATCAGTTCACCTTGGTGATTAAGCTTTTCCATCTCAATCTGCTGCTGGTAAACCTCCATTTTAAACTCCTGCCAAAACAAGCAGGACAAAAACCAGAACAAAATGAATCACTGGAGCGCCAGCTCGGCAATGCAAAGGCAGCACCGGAGAACCGGTCCCGCTCCGCCCGCCTACCTTCATCTCGTTCATTTGCTCCTTAACCGTGTTGAGGTCAGTGCCGACAGGAGACATGTTGCAGAGTTTGATCACGGCGTTATCCAGCCAGTCAAACATGGCCTGAAAGGAGCGCAGGCAGCATTAGCAAAGGCAACGGCAAAGCGTGCTCCCCCCGCAGCTCGTCGGGCAAACGGGGCTGGTGCCTCCATCCCCCTGCAACCACGAAACTTGTCTTTGGGGGCAAGGATGCCTGCTTGGCCAGCACTCGCTTGTGCAAGCTCTTCCCTTGCCTCTCCTGCCTCCCGGATAAGGAGCTGACGGCAGCCAGGCTCATCCCTGCTGCTTCGTGCAGAAACGAAGACAAATTTGGAAAGACAAACGCAATCAGCTATCTGCTCTTCCTTGGAGCAGGTTGTTGAGCTCAGGCTCTACCAGAGGCTGCAAACACTCGCTCAGGAGGTGTTTTCTGCTTTGCATCAGCGCAAATCCCTGGATGACTCCAGGGAGTGGACTCGCAGTGGTGTTCCCAAGGTCTACCCACTCCACACAAACAGCCCTGCCTCTTACTTGAAGTGTATCTTGGTACTGCACAGCCGACTGCATGGCTTCTTCAAGCTTTTCAAGCCTTTCCTTCCACGTTTTGTTTAGATTTTCCCACGCGTTGTTCATCTGCGGAAAACAAGATTGCCCACCAAATTCGTTAGGCTCTTCTGCTGGAGCTCCCACTTGCTCCCACTTGATTTTCTCTGGAGCAGGGGCTACTGGTTTTCCTACCTCATCAATGCTCTTTTTCACTTCTGGCTTCTCAGTTTCGCCACAGGCAAAAATTAAATCAGTTCCAAGGAGTCGGATGAACTCCAGCTCTTCATGCAAGCCGTCCGTCTCCTCTTTAATAGTCTGCATGTAACACAGTGACAGGAGGAAAAAATTGATTACTAAATGCTCTTCCAAAATCACCTTGTGAAGAGGAGGGTTAAAGCACGGAGAGTCCTTCCTGCGCGGGTGTCCTGACCCCTGGCCGGCAGTGCGATGCCAGCCCCCAGGACTAGGTCACACAGAGGGTAGGTGGCCACCCTGCCCACCAGTGTGGCCACCACCCACCGCTCTGCTCCCACCTCCGGCCACAGCACTGCTGCCTGCAGGGCTCGGGGGAACCAACATCCGAACATCCGTATTTAGCCTGACGTGCGCCTGAGCTGCCTGGCTGAAGGTGGTGTTTACAAGAGATCTACTGTTTACAGGAGTATTTTGTCAATATAGACATATTTTTTGAGACTCAAAAGTTGCAAAGCAAGGCCAGAATGGTTATACGAGGGCAACAGCAAGGACAAACTTAGCAAAGCAAAAAGCAACACCCCTGCTCCCCGAGGTCCCAGTCAAGTCAAATCCACCTCAAGTGGATTTCACTTGTTTGAAACAACCAACACCACAGAAATCCAAGCCTGCCCAGCTTTACACTTCTCAGTCTATCCAAAACCTAAATATACACCTCCCATGCTAGGCAGCGCTCCGATGCCTTTGGCTCCAACTGGGAGCAGAACCGTGCAAACTTCCACATCGCTCAAGACAAGCGGGCAAACAACTGACCCCACGCTTGATAACCTTCCCAAAACCGTAGCAGATAAAGTGATTTAAGCATCATTTCCTTGTCTGGAACAGGGGGTGGTGGTGGTGGGGAGGGATATACGAAATACCCTTCTGTTTCTTTCCTTGCACTTCCAAATTGCAATGGAAATCACATTTCACAATCCGACGGACTGTCTAGAAAATTGTTCTATCACCACTTCTGGCCGTGGTTGTACCTAAGACCTGTCCCAGTTTAGCTTACAAGCTGGGTGCAGACAAGTGCCAGACAGAAGTACAGTGCCATGGCCCTCACCTCTGCCGCTTCCACCTGCTGCTTGATGATGGAGGGGTCAATGCCTGGGCTCTCCAGGTCATGAACGATGTCCTGTGTGTCTTTGATGGTAGTCAGGAGGGCTGCCATGTCGTACCAGAACTTCTCTGCAAGCTCCAGGACATCAAGGAACTTCATTTCACGTTCCTCCGCCCGAGCTTTGATGTCTTCCCAGAAGAAGACCATCTGATCCAACTTATCCTGGATTACTGAGGAAGGGAATGAAAACATTCAGTGAAGAGGGAAACCTTTTTACAACTCAAAAGTGTTTCACAAACACTTTCCACTCAGGAACAGCCAAGAGAATATTCTAATGGGAGTTAAAGACGACTAGGACTATCAGCCCATTAACTCTGGGAGATACTGAGGGACGTGAGAAACTTCAGCTTGCAGAAATAAAGCCTTTATTTATGTGCAGGCAAGCTCAGGGCAAATTTGCCCACACACTCTCCTCCAATGAACCTCTGTTCTGGCCACCTCTAGCATGAAGTCTACACTCACTCAGTCCATGAGCTGGCCGTTGAGCTGCCAAGAAAGGTGCCAATTAGTGCCAATCCTGTTGACAGGTCTTTTTGTGCCAGGGATGGTCCTGCCCTCCATTAGATGCTGAATCAACACCAATAAAGCATTTCACAGGGGCCACCAACGGTTGTCACAACAGACCAGTTCAGGGTGAGGGCTCAGCTCGGCTGAGCTGAAACCTCTGCCTGAGAAGCCACAAATACTTCTTTCTCCTCTGGCTGATACCACCCTGTCTGCTCTAGATGGAAGCAGGCACCAGGCATCTCCATACAGAGGACTCATCCTTCCTCCCAGGGCCAGCAGACCCTCTGAGATACCCCCCTGGGCCATCAAAGCCTCCCCAACAGTGACGGAGCCGCAGTTTGGGAAGGACCAGCCCAACCAGCACCTCCTGTTCAATCCCCCCAGAGATACCTTTTGCTGCCAGGTCCTTGTCGGTCCCCTGCGACCGGCCGATCAGCTCTTCCCCGCGGCGTTTCAGAGCCTCAAAGGAGGGCTGCAGCTTCTCCAGCTCCACGGTGGCATTTTTGTTCTCGCTGATGCACTCCCGGATCTTATCGACCTCGGCGGGGATGAGGGGCGGCATGCGCAGGCGGGAGGAGAGGGTCTCCAGCGTCTCCAGCATGGGCTCGATCTTATCGTGGAACTGGAGAAGAACAAATCCATTAGGGAAGGCGAGATGAGATGAAACAAGGCTGCATCGCTCCCTGCGTCTGCAACAGCCCTTAGCGCTGCACCCAGCGGCCTCTCGGAGAGGACAAACATTGCCTGCAACAGCAATTAAACCTGCAGCCTCCTGTTCACGCCTGCCTCCGCTCTCCTCTGCTGCCAACAGCCCCAGGCTGCACCAGCTCAAACCATACGTCAGCCATATAGACTCGCAGAGCCGGCACAGGCACCCGCGAACCAAGCACAGCGGCGCTTTGTCACCGGATTCGACCCTACAAAAGCCACGCTTGGGATTGCCGTCCCGCTTCTTGCGGGTGGGCAACGTGGCCAGAAAACCCAATCCCAGTTGTTTGAGCATCCGTGCAAAGGTGCTGCTGGAAAAGCGCCCGCGTTTGGTGCTGATGGAAATCTCCGCTGGGTGCCAATGCCAGCAAGGAAACGGCCCCGGCAGGGCCAGCGCGGGATGGTGGGAGGCTGCGTATGCGTGGGGAGCAGCGAGCTGCTACGGAGCTGGGGCTTCACCAAAAGCAGAACCAGAAAGCCAGGAGTGAGAGAGGAAAGGGGTCTAGCAGGGTTGATTATCATTGTATTTTTTTTTTTAAAGTCAACTTTGGCCTTAAAGATCCCGAAGCATCTCTGCTGGTGAGAAGGAGAGCGCTGCGCTCCGGTTGCCAGCACCGGTCCCTCTCTGCGGGATACCAGTGCTGGTGGTCGCCCAGTCTCAGGCTCCAACAGCAGAGGGGAGACGGGCTCTTGGTGCAAAGTTGATCAGGAGCAGGCTGGCTCAGCCAACAAGCAGGAGCAAACCAGCAAGTCCAGCTAGAGTAGAAAGCTCTGCGCATCAGTGTGCTCCGAAAGCAAACCCTCTGCTCTGCAGGAAGCATTCCCCGCGGAAGCTGGCCACGGCGGAGACTGGGCGGCAATGCAACAAAAGCCATCTCCAAACCACGATTTCAGGCCCCCAAGGTTAATTTTTAAGCACGTTCTGCTGAGCTGTGCGTGGACCAGAAATAAAAGTCCAGGTGTCAAACAGAAATCAGCCCAAAGTAAGAGTGTAAATGAACATCTGTGGCGCTGGGGCTTACCTCCGTAATCTGCAATGGTGGGGCGCAGTCAACACAAGAATGAAATGGGACCATGTGGGGAGGACGGGCACAGGCAGCAACACACACAGATAACACATTCCACAATGGGAGTGAGAGATGAGACGGGAGGGGGGTGTGGGGGGAAAAACTCGGAGTTAATACAAGTGCAAACCAAGAGAAGTGACTACACAATAGAGGAATTAAAAACACCCAGACATGACAAAAACCAGCTGTGCTACGGTAACATGGGGTGAAATGAAACGTAGCTAGGGGTCATAAACCCTCAGGGGCAGAAACTCTTCACCCCCTTCCTGGACTCTGGCACCTACAGTCTCTGCCCTTCCTTCCATATCTCCGCTCCTGCAGTCACCGACCTTCTCTGGAGATGCCCAGACCCTGGAGACGCCTGTTAACTCTCCCATACAAAGGATCCTATGGCCGTTCGCTGCACACGCAGCTTATCAGAAATGAAACTTATCTCTCTGAGCTCTTTCAAGAGGCTCTCCGAGCCCTTCCAACCTTGGGTGGATGCCAAAACAGCCCCTTTGAACCAGCATCATTATTGCGCTTGTAAAAATTTATGACCCTATTTACTATGTCAAGACTCAAACGCCTTCTCTCCTGCTCTTGCAGTCAGCGCTGAGCGGCAGGAAACTACCCTGGAGGTGTCTGACCACGTTCTGCCTTATAAAGGGGTTTTTACCATCATAGCAATTGGAATAAAACTGCATTTCAAAGCATGTGGCTGCCCCAGGGGACCGTGATAAGAAGACGCGGCTCCTCTGCATCCCAGCGTACCTGGGTGGACTGGGAGACAGCTTCGTCGAGCGCGAGAGCCCGCTGGCACACCTCCTCCTTGATTTTGGCATACATGGCCTCAGCCGTCGAGTATTTTTTCTGCACCATCTCCCCTTCCTCGGGGTTGAGGTCCTTGAGCTGCGGTCCGATTTTCAGCAGCTTGTCAATATGAGGCTTATGTTCCGCAATGGACTCTCTCAGTTGCTAGGGAATAGAGGGGGAAAAAACCAACAAACCCCAAATGTTTAGAAATCTATTGAAAGCCGCTGCCTCTTTATTTCATGCAACACTCCAAGAGCAGTGATGGTACCCGGTAGCGAACTCACACCGTGGATTTCTTGACCCAGCATCTGCCAAGCACATGGCACTCGACTCTTCCTAACATGGCTATGGTTCCACACACGCCGGCACATCACCCGGCACGGGTCCTTCCCCGGCACGGCCGGCTCCCGACCCTCCCCACAGCGGGGAACACCACTGAGAAAACTTGCTCTGCAGCTCTCTACCCTAAAAGCACAACGCAGTTTTCCCTGCCACAATCAGGCAGGAGATCCGAAGGCAGCCAGGCTCCCTTGGGTGCAATCTGTATTTTATCAAGAAGCGCTCCGATGTAACTAGTGATTTCCACATGGTACACTCAGGCATGCTTGTATTACACAGGCAGGATCCCCAGAAAGCAGAGAATGGGGAAAAAAACCCAGAAAAAATCAGAAAAAAGGCATTCTTGCCCCTGTGAGCGCTGTGTCTCCGTTTAAGGTAGAAAAACTGATGGCACAGGAGTTGCAAATGCCGCGTCCTCTTACCCTCATGTCCTCCTGCTGCTGCTTGAGCTGCTCGTGATCGATGGCCGGAGGTGGCAGCTGGGAGATGAGGGCTTGTGTCTCCTCGATCCACGGGTTCAGCTCCTCGTAAGTCTCCCAGAACTGGTTGACCAGCACCTGGGCACGCTCCAAGCGAGCGTAGCGCTCCGAGTTGAGCTGGCTCACGGCTTCGTACTGTTGCACCAAGGACTCGGTTTTCTCCTAAAAAAAAAAACCAAACACCAGAGGGAGGAGAGTTCTAGCAAGGGATGCAAAAGGGCCCAGGAAAAGCGCCAGCTGCACGCTGCGAGCTGGAAGAGCAGGAGGTGCCTTTGGTGGCTTTCCATGCGCACAAGCTGTAATTCCAATTAAAGCAGCCTCAGAAATCTCCACTGCCCCTCACCCCCCCCGCCCTCCATCCCCAAAACGCTGCAATAAAAACATGCAATAAAGGAGAGTAATAAATGTAAAGAGATTTCTGCTAACACTGGTGGGAATTACTAAAGATGGGGTAATTTTAAACTACTTCAGCCTGTGCAAGAGCCGAGCATTCGCCTCTCCCCCCTCGCTGCCTCCCCCGCCGCCGTGAATAGCAGAGGGAGGCTCACCTGGAGAACAGCTTTTTGTTCCTCGCCGCACGTCCCAAAGATCTCATTGCGCTGGCTGAACAGTTCATCCATAGAGTCTTTGTGCCGTATAATGTCGATGGAAAAAGCCTGCAGAAAGGGAACATCCATAGAAAGGAAAGAAATCCAGAGCCGAACCCCCCCAACCCATCTGCCCGCTGTAGCGGAGCTCGGTGCCGCAGAGACCACGCAAAACTCAGCACAAGTGTCCTGCGGCGCACTGGAACTCTGGCTGAAAATGCAGATTACTGCCTGTTTTTGCCATGACACGCTTACATCAGCCTCACTCTTTCAAAGGTCTGACCACAGCTCTTAAAACGAGGTAGCGGTCCACTTCCATACCCAGGGTCCTCACTGCAGGAAAAGCTCCGCCACCCGTTCATGAGCGAACACGTTAACCCCCCCCAAACGCTGCTTTCCAAAACTGCATCTACCAATAACTTTGCCATTCCCAAGGTTCACGCGATTAACAGCGGGAAGCCAAGCTGAGCTCAATTTAACTCAGTGCTCAACGGTTCAGTCCCCCTCCCTTATAACAATGCCTTTTTTTTTTTTTTTTTTTTAAATTTTATTTAAAAAGCCAGTAAGCCTGTGCGCTGCTCTGACTGCCGAGGCTGGTAAGGGAAGAAAAGGGCCGTTTATTTCAAGTGCACGTTCTTTCAGGCATGAGCTCATCTCAAAGATATAAAAAAAACCCCAGCGTCTCTTTGTTCCATGTCTGGCTGCCGGGAGGGAAACGAAGAGTCCCCCCCCACTGCAAGGAACAATGAGTAAAAAGCAAATGTAAAAGCACCCTCATTAATCAATATATACATTTCTCTAAACCCTTCCTGCTGCCAGCGCCTGCGAGAGCCAGGCAGAGCTTGCTGGCAGGGAAAGCCTTCGGAAGGAGCAGCTCTCAAGGAGTCCGGGCAGAGCACCCAGCCAGCCCTAAACGCCCGTGCAAAGGTTTTGGCTCCTGCAATGGAGAGGAGCCTTCTTCCCTTCGAAGCCCAACGCTTCATTCCTCTAAATCCTCTTTGCGCCTCATTTTTTCCTTTAACTTATCAAGGATAAGCGTGGCATCTCTGCCGGTGCTCTGGGCTCAGCACTCAGACCCCAGGGTAAAGCCGCTCCCCCAACCCACCAGCCCATCACCCAAACCGCATCCCACCGGCAGCGGCACCTACCTTCTGCACCTGCAGCTGAGCCGTCGTCTGGTCTTGCTCCAGGCGGATGGGTCCCAGAGCCATCAGCTTCCGCGTGGTCTCCGCCACCCAAGCCAGCTCCGCGTCGGCCGCCTGCTCGTACTGGTGCAGGGGAGAGGACAGGCGGCACAGGTGAGTGATGGGCAGCAGGGATGGGGCACATGGCAGGCTGGGGATGGCGGGAGACACGGGGGGGACCCAGGGGGTGAACGTCTCCCTGGGGTGTGCAGGAGGGGACACAGGCTTCTGGCTCCACGCTCCTCTCCGAGAGGAGCAGCAGCCGCTGTCCCAGGACTGGTGGCTCCTGCGGCTGCTCTGGGGGTACGGAGCATCACTGCACCAGAGGCGCTCAGCGCAGCGGGGCACGGCCGAGCAGCCACCTTCCCCTACACCCCCCCTGCCCGCAGGGAAAGGGACGCCTCTGTTCAACACGACCGTTTTGCTGGCACGTCCAGCTTTGCGGAGCCAGCGCTCAAAGCCAGCGCGAGCAGTTATTCACAGCGCTCCACAGCCTCCGGTCCGTTCAGAACAAGCCTTTTTTTTCAGAAGACTGTTCGCCTGGAACAAATCCCTGTGTGCTATCGCAACAGGGGATGACGTTTTCCCAGGCCTGAAAGTCACCTGTCATCGGTTTTACACCATCTACATCACCCACGCAAGCCAAAGCCGGCGGGCAGGATAACGGGGTGCTGCACCGGAGTTATCCTATCCAAACCACACACAACGGGATGGGTCAGAAACCGGCTCTGCTGGCACATGCCAGTTCATTTCTCAGCATTCCCGATGGGATTTGGCCCTCCTGTCGGGCTGTGCTTGCTACCCCTCCTGCCACCACCACGCTGCACGGAGAGCCGAGCCGCTCCCTCCCACACTCCCAAGAAAACCCAGCTGGGTTATTAAATTACCTGTTGAGACCTCTGAATAGCAGCATCGATTTCTTCCACCCTCTGCTTGATGGTGTCGCTGACCAGCTTGTAGCGCTCGTTGGTGTCCGACACGAGTTTATCCAGCCCTTCGCGGGCTCGCCAGGGAACCAGCTCCAGGAGAGCTCGGCTCACCTCGTTCACCGTGTCCAGGACAAGCCTGTGCTCCATCACCTCCTTCTTCAGCTCCTGTGGAAGGCACCCACGGACACATGTCCTTCTCAGCGCTCTGCAGGTGACAGCCCCCTCCAGCTCCTCCCCAGCCACTCGGAACAGCGAGCAAATTCCCGGCTGGCTCCCACCCTCCCGTCCCAGTCCCCCCAGTGCTGCTCCAGCAGCCCCCACCTTTTGCCTTTGCTGGAACTGGGGTATCTGCTCGCCGGCGGGGGACTGTCCCCCGCTGGAAGCCAGCTCATCCTCCACTTTGCTCATCCAGCTGGTGAGCTCCTCGTGCGTGGACTGGAACTTGGTGGCCAGCTGCCGAGCCTGCTCCAGCGTGCGCAGCGCTTTGGAGCTGGCGGCGGTGATGTCCGAATAGCGGGTCTTAATTCCATCCAGCTTCTCTTGGATCAGCAACACCTCCTCCCCTGCGAGACAGCAGCAAGGGGCGAATGATGCGGGGCTGGCGGGGCTGCAGGATGGTGTAAGCAGCCACCTGCCCTGCTCCCCTCCCCCCGCATTTTAAATAGCTGATTTCACTCTCGCTTTTCTTTAGGTTAGTGCAACTTTGCAGTCTGTTTTTACAGGCAGGGAGCTGCTCTCAGAGCTGACATTTTCTACCAGCCAGTGTAACATCCACCTCCTCCCTGGAATAGGACGGAAGGACGCTGCAAAGCCTGCCTTTGCCCCGAGCCCCTAAGCCACCACAACCCAATTCTCAACTAACGTGTCACAGCTCCGAGCAAAAAGGTCCAGTTCGCTCTTTACTGCTGTTTCCAAGAGGACAAGAAACTGCAAGCCAAATTCTTTGTAATCACTCTTCCTGCTACACGGCTCCCACAAGGACAGAGGTCCGTCCATCTGCTCCGAGCAGACCACATCTGAAGGAAATGCATCGCCCCGACCTTTCTTCCCACTCATAAACATAAACTCACACCCACGTGGCAACAGCAACAACTGCTCAGTATGGGAAAGCAATATTAGGAAAGGGCTGGGTGTATTTTTAACCTCTTTCCACGTGATTTAGCAGCTGGATGCAAGGAGAAAACCCTCCCTCGTGTTGCAGGGCTGCTCAGCGCTGAGCATCACCACGCCGGTGGTGGGAATTACTCGCTCACGAAGCTGCGAGGCTGGTACTTGGGACGAACCGAGTCCTAAGCGGGAGCGCTTGTGGCTCGGCACCCAGGTCTGGATGCAAAACAGTTACTTTGGGAGCATCCAAAAGGAAATTAGACCTGAGGGAGAATAGCCTGCCCCGAACAACGTATCCCTGCAGGGGATGGACTTCCCAGGGAAGATCATGTGGAGGATGGGGGGCTTCCCAGAGCCCCTACGCCAGCCAGAGCGTGGTAACCAGTGTTACCTGTGGTTTGCTTCAGCAGAGCTTGCCCGTTTCTAATGGCTTGGTCCACGTTCTTCTTCCTGTTCAAGATTTCCTCATTCAAAGCCTGGAGAGAAAGGCAAACTGGGGTTATCCTCCCGCAGGCAGCTCCCTGCATCCTGCCGGCCAGAGATGCTAAGGGGAGCACGAACTGCTCCTGCTGAGCACGGGAAGGGAGGACCACAGATCTGATACTTGTCCAGTCATCCTTCTCCTGCTACGGGAATTACTGGGATTTCTGGGACCCAAAGGCTCAAATCTTAGAGCAAACCCATCCCAACCCACTGGAAATGTGTTACCAAAGAACTTGCCCTTGTGTTAGACATAACCTCACTCTTGAAAAGAGCTTGCATGGCCCCTGGGGAGTGGAAGCAGACGGCTTCCTTGGTGGCCAGCCTGGCTCAGAAAACCCACCGGGCTTTTCAAGCTCTCATTCTTGGAAACAGCATCCAGCTTTCTAAAGGCACGGGGTGGCCAAGCTCGCTCAGACATTGTTCACAAAGCAAATGAATCATTTGAAGTTTCCCTCCCAGGAAACCAATTTTTGGGGCCACAATTATTGTTTTTAACACACGAAACCTCTTTACGCTTCTCCAAGCCTAGAAGGGAACCAGCAGCGGAACAAGCTTTGCGAAATTAAAATCAGACCAGAAACCAAAATCAAACCAGCTAAATGCAACAAAATAAACAACATAAACATGGAAGAAAATGGAAAATACCAGCTGGTCGGCATGCTGCTTCTGCAGGACGTCCCGTTTGTAATCCTTTACGGATACCGAGCCGAGCTTGTCCTCGACCTCAGCCAGCCAGTTGAGCACTTCCACCTCCTCCTCCCCAAAGAGCCTGGCGTTAGACAGCGCCTGATCCAGCAGTGCTGCCTTCCGGCAGCACCGGTCGTGGACCTCGCCGTAGCGGGTCTGCAGAGAGTCTAACTTCTCTGCCAGCAGCCTGCGCTCAGCGGCACAGCTCAGGGAGGAGAGGGACTGCCCGACACCGACTGCCCGAGACACGTCAGCCGCGTGGCTCTCTATCTCTTCCTCTAGAGCCTGAATGCCAGGAGGATAAAATGGACAACAGAAAGGAAAAAAATGCGTGAAAAGATGGATTAAAAAAAAAACAAACAAAAACCAACCACCAACCAACCAACATAAAAGGGAAACGGAAACAACGAATGCGACTGAAGGAATGAAGGAGATGTGAAATCCACCTGTGAACGGGTAAATTGCGTCAAAATAAAAAAAGGTTTAAAAGAAACACAAGAACAGCAATGGTTTTTCATTCCAGAGCTAGATAGTTGCTGCGAGGTGTGAAGCCATCAGTTTAATATTTAGCCCCACCGGTGGGTTAGGGTTTGCAGCCTTCTCTGTACATAAAGCATCCTGGATAATCCTGCGATACTTGTCTGTGCCAAAAACCCTCCGGCTGTGGCAGGAACAGCCGCGGGACCCGATACCAACCACCTCCATCAGCAGCTCCCGTGCACGCACGGGTCCTACCTTGTGCCGACTGATCTGCTGCTGGATTTTGGCAGTTTGGGTACCGATGGGCTCGGAGTTGGCCAGTTTCTTCTCCGTCACCGACAGCCAGTCCGACACGGGCTCCGTGGTTTCGTGGAACTGCTTTGCCAGGACCAAGATGTCCTCCAGCTGCTTCTGCCTATAGCAAGGAATAAAACGCTAAGGAGTGGCTCCCCACCGGAGCCAAGCATGGGATGCCGCTCGGAGTATTAGGAAGCAGGAACCAAAGCAGCCCCGTTCAGAGCAAGGTCAGACACTGTGTCAGGCAAGCCGCAAACACAAAAATCAACGCGGAGAAACTGCAAAATAAGCTTTTTCCTGCAGCTGTGCCTTTAGGGTCCAGCTGACCCCCCCAGGGAGGCGGCAGAAAGGCTCCCCTGTTGTGCTGCTTTTCTTCCATTCCTATCACTCTATCTCCAAGATCCTCCGACGTGCTCAGCTTGTGGCCAGGCTCTCAGTGTTTCAGAGCCGCCCAGCTCCTGTTCAAAGGCAGCCCAGCACGGGTACAAGTCCTAGCTGGACTCTCCATCTAGTTGGCAGTGATTTAAAACACTGGTGGGGTCAAATCTGGCCCTCTGAACTGACTTCATAACCTCAAATATTGGCTTACGTAGCAACAAGTAACACATAAACGACATTCAGGCAGCAGAAAGGTGTCAACAGGATGCTGCCGCTAAAGCTAAACGTTAACGCTTAAAGGAATAAAAATAACATCCATCCCCTGCAGGGAAATTATTTAATCTGAGCTCTTCCCTGCCATTGTAAAGTACTGCTATCAACTTCAGCTCCCAAACAGGCTTTGATTTCTCATGTTTTCCAGCTGTTTCCAGGATGTATCTGCACATAAATCTCTGCCAGCTTCCCGCAGGTTGTAACCCCGAGCTCTGGGGTATCGGGAACTGCCGGACGAGCCGGTCCCGTGGTTTTTGGCCGTCGGCACAGACCCTCTCACCTGCCGGCCGCCCTGCCCAGCAGCCCTGCCCAGCGGCGCTCCAGGCTCTCCAGCTGGCCCACGATCTTCTCCCGGTCCGCAGGCTCGGCCGACTGCGCGATCCTGCCGCCCTCAGCTTGGATCATCTCAACGGTGGCTTTGCGATCGTCCAGCAGTCGCTGGAGCAGCTTTAGCATCAGCAACGAGACGAAGGAGGGTAAAAGTTACCAGATTGGATCAGCAGAACCTCTTCTAGCCCTCAGAGAGATGCGATCTCTAATTGTGGCTGAAAACCACCGTAAGCGGGGGGCTGAGACCAAAACCAGCCCAGTGGGACAGCCTCTGCCATCAAAACCAGTTCAAAAAAAATATAATAATAATATAATAATATGCTTTAATTCGGTCAGCCCTGAAGTGGTCAGGCAGTTGGACGAGATAGTCCCTGTAGGTCCCTTCCAACTGAAATATTCTGTTCTATTCTGTTCTAGAAGAGATTCAAAGCACCCCTGCGCCAGACAAGTTTCCAGAGGCTTCCCCATCACCCCCTCAAACTCCTCAAGTTTTTTAACTTTCACTTTAAATAAATTTCCTCTTCAAAGTCTCCATACGTCGGACCAAGCCTCGGTAAGAATTCATTTCTAAAACGTTTTACCACAACCACGCTTGAACTTTCATCCGCCTGCTCACGAGGGCAGGCGCCGACCCAGGCTGTTATCTCTGCAAACAGCGGCACGCCTCGCCGCCGTTCCTACAGTTTGTACATTTGTTTTGTCCAAATACCCAAACCGGTACCTAACAACGCCAGCTTGCTCCTGACGCTGCAGAATTACCAGTACAAACAAAACTTCAGGCTGGAAAAACACAGCCGACCAGCAAAACCAGAAGGAAACTTCCAAGAGGCATTGGGACGATCAAGTAACGCTGGTGATTCAGACGATGGAGATAGCAAGTGTGGGCAAACGAGCTGCCTGTTTATTATGTTGGGATGTGGAGACCCACCGTGAATGAAGCAGGCTTGTGGACATCCCAGCTACGCCTTATCTGCTACAGCTGGACCCCTCAAATATTGTCTGGCTGTCCCCAGCTCCCCCTGCCACCGAGCCCATCGTTGCCCTGTGCCCGCTCACCTTCTGCTCCTGGATCTGGGCTTTCACCACCTTGTACTCGGCGGATGGAGGTTTCTGGTTGGAGATGAGCTCCTCGGTGTCTGCCAGCCAGCTCAGCAACGGCTCCAGGGCGTCCTGAAACTTCCCGCAGTGCAGCAGGGCTTCTTGCAGCTGGGCAACTCTTTGGGCCACCTGCATCCCAAACACAAGCCCATTGCGTGGTCAGGCACCGATGCCAGAGCCTCAGCTCCCTGTTGATGACCCCTTTTCCCACCAGACCTCAATGGGGCCAAGAGAAACCAGTTACAGCCCGTCCCCACGCTCTCACCTTCTTGTTGAGGGTGTTCCAGCGAGTGTTGATTTCTTCCATGTCATGCTCCAGCCCTTGGACATCACAGTTTTTCCCGGCGCTTTGGATGAGTCCTTGACCAACTCCATTGACTTGCTGTAGTTTTAGCTGGAGAGGATCCACTTGCTCCTTCTGGAACAGCTGGGGATGGGAAGTGTGGGAGAGAAAAGGTATTTATAACCTGTGAGCTGCTCGTACAGCCCCTCCATCATTCGACAGATCAAACAGGCTTTCTCCTCTAGAGAACACGCAGTAGCTACTTGCACTGATTTTATTAGAGTTGTGTAAGTTTGTGGAAACTCCTCCCTTGCCTTGACCCAGTAACACAGATGTCGCAGGCATTTGCTGGTGTGGAGCACAGCCTGGGATCCGTACGCATCCATCTCTGCTTTTTAAATGGGTAAATCCCTTTTTTTCCAAGCACCGGAGTGAGGGGGAAAGAGCAAATGGGGGAAGAAATGAGAGCATCGGCTCTTGGTCAGCCGTCAGATTGGGAAATAATGCTCCCGGGGAAAAACCCAAAGCAATTCTCACAGTGATGCTATTGAGAACAGAGACCTGACATCACATGAGTTTTGTTAACCACGAAATTACAGACACTGAGAAGCTAGCTGTATTTCGAAAGACAAAGGCAATAGGCAATTAATGTGCTAGTCATTTACCGCACCGCGTATTTGGCATGGTCCTGCCTGGGAATCCTGTGGGGAAAAGCTTTTAAAACCAAAAAAGATTTGATAGGGAAGGGGGAGGAGAGCGAATGAAGCTCCCCATTGTAAAGAGAGGCAGCAGGGAAAATCCTGTTTCCGCAGAGGAGATAAGTGCTCTTTATCAGAGCCGTGGATCTGCTGCAGCCACCCGCTGGCGCGGCTGCTCTCTGGCACTTGCCGGGGTGGCCACAGAGCCTGGTCCCAAGGGATGAACCCGCTGCCTCCCCATAGCCAACAGCACAAGCCCCCCAAAAAGGGAGCGGAGCCCTTCATCGCTTGCTCTGGTCCCCTGGGCCACCAGCCCATCCAGAGCACAGGTCACCCCGCAGCCAGCGCCGGACGGGAGCGCAGCCCTTGGCCCTGGCACAACGTTGGCTCTTTGGGAAGCGGAGGGGACGGCTGCCAGCCGCCTGCTTTCCCAAGCGTGCCTCGTCCTCACGCGCCCGAGAGCGTACGGACATGGACAGCACCGAAAAATTCCCACTGGGATGCAAGATCTCTCCGAGCAGAGCAGCGGCTCACGGATGGCACAGCTCTCCGGCAATCGCTTTGTCTCCGAAGGAACTTGAGGCAGGCAAAAAGCCTCCCCAAACACATAAAAAACCCCAAAGACACCAAAAAAAAGTTCCCAGCCTGTGCAACAGGGGCTGCTTTGACTTTCTGCGCCCTGTTTTCGAAGAAAAAGCGATTTCTTCCTGCTGGAGGTCAGCAAGTCGAGGGCAGGGAGGTATCAGTCCGGGACACGAACCGAAGGGTGTGCTGGCAGACACTGTCCAGAGCTGTTTGCTCAAGGAGAATTATACCACGGTTATAAGAAATAAATGGTGACATGAAATCACCGATTCCCCGGCTGCTTCTCCTGTTACTGTTTATATCTAGAGCTGGCTGTTAGAGCAGCCAAAGCCACAAAATGCCCAGGCTGATAAGTCTGGCATGTGGGGCTGGGTCTGAGCCCTCCACACGCTGCGAAAACAAACTCCAGGGCTTGGAAGGGGATGGGCAGGGAGGGAGCTCTGCCGAAAGCATCACGCCACAGGTACCTGCAACGCATGAATCGGCGCAGCCTGGGCGCATGCTGCTGCACAAGGCTCGGCACAAAGGTAACGACACCAACAGCCGGAGGAGCGAGCATGTCCAACGCGCTTGTTTGTCTTTGCTCATAATAGATTTCAGGGATTTAGTTCGCTAACCTCCCCGTGACTCAGCGTGGAAACAAATATTTAACATCTAGCTGGGCAGGGGAAGGTGCAGGGCGAGGTGTCCTGCCTGGGGAAGCTGCTGGACAGGCATCTTGGCGAGCAGAAGGACATCTGCTCCGTTACACCTCCTCCTCACTCCCAGAAGTACTTCCCAAAGTATTCCCTCTCTTTCTGCTTCCCTCATCTCCCGGGCGGCCGTGCTCCTTAACCCCACCGCTGCCGAACGCCAAGCCCAGCCTCGTGGTGGGAAGAACCAGCATCATCCCAGTGCAGACCTGGAGCTGCCAACGGCTCGAACACTGAGCGAAGGGAAGATTTACGGGGTTAACAATCAGAGATGCTGCACCTAAAATAAGGGTCCCATCAGCAGGGACAGGCTGACACCAAAGCAGCGAATTTCAGACAACAGACCCAACAGACCGACAACGGCCAGAACTCGACGGCTTTTTCCCCTCACCAAGGTCCCCACCGGGTGCCCCAGCCCACATGGACCCCCCCCCACCTGAAAGCATCTCTCCAAGCCCCTCCACGTGCGCTTCTCAAAAGGGTGGCACAGCCCAAAGGATGACTAATTGTTACCAAATCGGGATTTTCGGCGCTGACTAACTTCTGATGTCTCCTTAGTGATATTTCTCCTAATCCAGATGGCAGTAAATCAGCGCTCGGCTGTGGGAACTCCACCACCGAGGACTCTCCAGGCGAAAACTGCTAGCACGGCACGGCAAAGCAAATCCCCAAACGCCAGAGAAAATTTGAGCCCCTTCCTGCATCCTGCATGCTTTCGGAGCCTCAGCACCTTATTGCTCATTTAAAACACTACAGGAAGCAGTGACTGCACAGGACAGGAATGATTTGCACTTAATTTGTTTTACAGGATTCTCTCTTCCGATGTATTTTCTGCTGCAAAGATGGGAGCCACCCTGCCAGAATTCAGCGAGGTTTTTCTGAAGTTTGTGATTTGTGTCTGAGTGACCATAATGTTATTTTGTGTCTGAGTGACCGTAATGTACTTTAAAAAGCTGAAAAACTTTAAGACAATAGTTCAGGTCATCAAGCAGTGATAGTCTTCTGCCTCCCCTACTTATAAAAATACACAATTCACACCCCCCCCTCCAAAAAAAAAACAAACCTATTTGCCTGCCAAATTCAAGCTGGACTCAGGAGGGAGAAGGCTGTTTCGAAGCCTGCACCCCGCAGATCGTGGCCACGCGTTACGGAGCGGGTTCCCATCTCCCACCCACCCCTCCAGCGCAAAATAAAGCGATTTCTGTGCCTGAAACCCGGTCTGCGAGCGCCTGAGCAACAAATACCTCGTTATCTGGAACGAATCCATCTGGTAGAGCGGGAGGCCCTTCTGCAATGGGAGCGGTGGCAAGGGGTCCCTCCGTGCCCATGGGCACCTCTCCCTCGCCGGGTGCTGGGGAAGGGGCACCGCCACCTCCGGGGGGATGCAGGGTGTCCCCCAGCACGGCCCCGGGGAGGGTTTGTGCGGTGGGTGCCACGGCAGAGGGTGCCCCTGGAGGGTGCGCGTGCAGCTCTGGGGTGGCGGGTCCCTCCAGGGCAGGTGGGAAGGCAGAGTGGGGACCCTCCACGCCTGGCAGCACGGAGGCACCATCCCAAGCTGTCACCTCCTCTGCGGGTGTTCTCGCAATGGGGTTATCCTCCAAAGCTAGCACTTCGGCGGACAGGTGCTCCGGGATGGGCGGCACAATCATGTTGGCAAAGTCATCTGTATCCCCCAAGGCCACTACTGGCCCCCCCTCTGCTGCCAGTGGCGCAGGGCCAGCACCGAGACCCCCGACGCCGGAGACGAGGGGGTCGGCTGCTTGTGGTGGCACAGTGGCAACAGGCACGTCAGCAAATGGTGGTGGGGCCTCCAGAAGCTCTTCCACCGCCAAGGGCATGGCAGCGGTGGTGGCATCTGGAGGTGGGTGCTCAACACACAGTTCCTCAGCATCTGTGGTAGGATCCCCAGTGGCTGGTGGTATCTCCTGAGCCTGGGGCTCAGGGACAGCCATGTCTCCTGGTGCTGGTGGGTCGGTTGGAGCAGATAGCCCCCCAACATCCCATGGGATGGCATCGGGAGCAGACTGCCCCGCAATGGGCAATGTGCCAGGAAGCTCTTCTGGGGCAACTGGGCTGGCAGCACGTGGGACCTCCTCACCCAGCACCACGGTACAGCACCGTGCCGCTGGCTGGTCCTCCCAGGCACAGGCAAACAGCAAGTCCAGGTCTCCCGGCTGCAGGATGGCTGCTGATGCCTCCTCGTGCATGACAGCCACCTCCACGGGGGACCCCTCGGTGTGGGCAGCCCCTTCAAGAGCCAGGCCCTGGCCTGGGGGAACCATTCCCCATGGCAGGTCCTCAACAGGTGCCGGGGATGTCGCCGGAGCCTCGGAGCCCGGCTCTGATGCAGAGCCAGCATGGAAAGGCAGCACAGAACCGTGGCAAACATCCCCACTTTCTGCCGGATGAATCTGGCCCTCGACTCCATCGCTCTCTGATCCCAAATCTGTGGCTTCATCCTCAGAAGCCAGTTCTGGGACATCCCAGTTGGTGAGCGCAGTCCTCCCAGGCAGAAGGCGACAGGTCCCAAATGGACCTGTCCCCTCAACGCCAGCCTCGTGCTGCGGGGAAGACCCCAGCTCCTCTGCCACTGTGTCGGGAGCTGGGGGCTGGCGGGGGGACAGCCCAGCCGGGGACATTCGGCTGGGACATGTCTCCTCAGGAAGCTGCGATGCTTCACCGTCAGGAACCAGCAAGTCTTGGTTATCTTCACCCCACCCCACCTGAGCATCAGTGTCACCAGCTCCCTCCAAGCCAGAAGCTGGCCATGCGCCTGTCTCAGGAGATGGCATCCCACCAGCCACCAGCACTGCCACTGCGCAACCGTCCACGAGCTCCAGTTCCACCAGTGGGTCAGGTTCATCCTCCTCCACTGGTGCCGGAGAGCACTGCCGGAGGGAGCCTGGCCCTGCTGTGGCCACGGGGCTGGGTGATGTCCCTCCGTCCGAGTCCGTCGGGGTGACGGCCAAGGTGTCCCTTTCCGAGAAGGGCTCTGTCGCTGGCTCCAGCGTGCTCAGCACTTGCGAGCTGCAGGTGACATCAAAGTCCTCCAGGTCCGACACGACAGCAGAGTCTGAAGCGCTGATGTCCAACGGGGCCCCATGCTGACACGCTTCAACCACAGCCCCGGCCAGCTTGGCCGAATCTGGGTCCAACCCCTCCGAGTCCACTGGGGACACCTGAACCTCCAGGCAGCTGGGGACAGCCCCATCGCCCTCGTCCTCGTTCAGGCACTGCTCTTCCAACTCCAGGAACATCTGTACAGAGTCCGTATCGGACAACTCGGGGCCGGCGGGGCTGGCCGAGCGCTCCGAGCCCGGAGCAAAGTCCTCAGCCTCGCACTGCACCGCCGCATCCTCTGTGCAGCACACGCTGCCGGCGTGGGGGCTGCCGGCACCCCCCGGGGACGCACAGGACCGGGAAGTCCCTGGGCTGGGGGCAGAGCCATCCACCGGAGCAGCAAATTGTTCCCTTTCTTCAGAAATATCTGCCAAGCAACAGCTCTTCTTCTCCTCTGCCACCAGAACAGCCTTTCCTCTCTCTGACAGCGTCGCCTCCTCCCACTCCTCCATCATCACCCAGCGCTCGTCCTCCTCAAATCTCAGCTCAGACTCCGTTTTCTCCCTGAGATTGGAGGTGATGAGAATATCCAGTCCCGCATCCAGCAGCTCTTCGCTAAGGCACGGAGAAAGGTTGACGTTCTCCACTGTACAGTCCGACTCGGAGGCCTCCAGGGTCTCCTGGTGTCCATCGCTGAGGCTTCCCTTGATGAAATTTTTCCTGGCTCGTGGCCAGGTGGCACTGGGAAGCCGGCGAGTCCTGGCCGGGTCCCCAACACAACCGTGGCCATCACCGGCGTTCAGCAGGGTCTGGCGTTCATCCCGGGAACCACCGTAGCCATCTGCACCGAACTGCTTGGCCGTCAGAGCCTCTGCCGTGCCGGATGACTTGGAGACATGCTCCAAGGTGAGAGACTCGGACATGGGCTCACCGTGGTCGGGCTGGCCCGGGCGCTCGGTCAGCATGGCGCTCGACTCCCGCTTATCCCGCAGGGAAGGGTTGGAGGCGCCCGCTTCCGACACCTCGCTCAGCGAAGCCCCCATCCTTTCTGCAAATTCGGTGAAGTTTGGCGGCATGAAGGATTTCCATGACCGCCGGTTGACGTTCTCCTTTCTCTCGGGGTTTGGTCGTCTCCTCGGGGGAGCCGGCGCTGGTTTGGAGACGTCGCTGCTGAGCTTCAGCGCGTCGAAGATGACTCGCTCGTCCAACTTCTTCGCTTCTGGCGCCCTGGACTCAAAGACGTTGGCAGCTCCAAGAGTCCCGTTGCTGGATATGGTGCTGCTGTCCCCCTTGCCGAGGGTGCTCTTGGAAAGCTGGTTGAGCTTCGATCCCTGATCGATTTGCTCGTTAATTCTCATCGTGTCGTATATCGACCTCTGGGGCACGTAGCAATCCTCTATATAACCATCTTCCTCCTCGCCCTTCCCCAGGCAAGTGCGGTTCTGCCGTAAACAGTCTGGCCGGCTCAATGGTTTGCCCATGCTCTCGTCCTCACGGGTGACAAAACCACGCCGGCAACCTTTCGCCCGCCACCGCAGGAAGCATCACACTGCCAGCAGGTCCCAAACCCGCCGGTGGCAGCCCCTGATCCCAAAACAGCCACGCTACAGGGACGGGAGGGTGCGTTGGCAGCACCGCGCCGGCTCAGCAGCCCACCCGGCGGTCCCGAGCAGCGCCACGACGCATCTCATCCCCCCGACCCCCCTATAAAAAAGCCATCCATCAGCAAAAACCATCCGACAGCTTCCAGAAAATATTCCCAATGGCCGTTTGCAACAACAACAACAACAACAAAAAAAACCAAGCTGAAGAGTTTGAAGCTCTGAAATTATCCCGTCCGTCCTTCTTTAGTAACAAAGGCACTGCTTGTCCCGGCCGCTCACGTCTCGCAGCCCGAGCGGCGAGCGGCTCCGAGCATTTTGAATCCCATGGAAGTCCAGCTGGTCCGAATTAGCCTCTCCCCCCGACTCTCGTGTTTTCATTTGAACTGAGCTTGTCAGCGGATATTCGGACAAGTTTAAACACAGGAAGTTCTTCATTCAGGGCAAACTTGGAGGTTTCCTGTCTCAAAAACATGATGGCATTGTTGTTCCCGTCACCCCGCCGCGATGCTCGGGGACACCGAAACCCCCAAATCCAGCCGGTGGTGGCAGCGGTGGGGGCACTCGGTGCTGGCCGGTGGTGGAGGAGGAAAGCTGCTGGGTCTTGGGTGGTGGTTTGGTTTTTTTTTCTTTTTTCTCTTTCGCCCCAGGAAAAAAAAAAAAAAAAGGCTAGAAAACGCATCCAAAAATGGCAAGGGGACGGAGCGGCACGGAATCCCCCGAGTTGCCGGGAGCTGGCGGGGAGCAGCCGCGGCCGGAGGCGGCTCCTGCTGCTGCTGCTCCTGCTGCTGCTGCTGCTGCTGCTGCTGCTGCTTCTTCCTCCTCCTCCTCCTCCCGGCCCCTCTCGCATTAACTTTCCCGGCGGCCGGCAGCGGGTTGCGGCGGCTCCGCGTCGCCGGGCGGCCCGGCCATGC